>CDMC01000003.1:0-600000 GCA_001511075.1 Aspergillus calidoustus
TTGAGCATACTTGAGTAAGTCAATCCATCGTCAGGGCTTAGGTCAAGACGATCCCAAGGTTTAGGAAGGCTTGAGAGGTCAACCTTCCGTAACACCTTGCTTTTCTCTATTCTATTTATAGGTCTAGTTCTTTAAATAATAGAATATCCTTCTTAAAGTTAATGTCTATTTTTACTAGCTATGGGTTTACTTGTCTAGTCTTAATCTATACCCTCTTAAGTAGTACCTGAAAGTGATTTATAAGCCTTTTATCTATAATACTACTAGGCATATCTTAGCTTTGTCATGATAATGCATCTAGTCTTGCTGCTAGCTTGCTAGGATGGTAGTGAAGGTCAAAGTTAAACTCTATTAGAAGGTCTACCCAACGCATCTATTATTTATTAAGGTGTTGTGCTTTGCCGAAGTATTATAGGTTCTTATGGTCTGTTATAATAGTAAATTAGGGTACTATCTTTAGCTCTAGTCTCTATTCCTATAGGGCTTGTATAATTACTAGTAGCTCTTTATTGTGAATCTTGTAGTTTAACTTAGCTAGAGATAGCCTCTAAGATAAATAGGTACATGGTTATAGCTCCCTATTAGGTCTATACTAGGATAAGATTATGCCTATTGCCTAGCTAGAAGCATCTGCTTCTATAACTATTTTTCATCCCTCCTTAAAGTGCGCGAGGATTGGGGTATTAATAAAGAGGTCCTTTAATTCTATAAATACCTACTAGTAGCTATTGTCCTATTTAAAAATAGTATCCTTCTTCATTAGTCTAGTTAGTAGTGCTAAAATATTAGTAAATTATGGTATAAATAGTCTATAGAAGTTCATAAACCTAATAAAACTTCGCACGTCCTATATAGACTTTGGTGTCTCTCATGCCCTAATGGCTTCTACCTTCTTTAGATTGACATGGACCCCCTTTTTAGCTTAGATAATAAAGCTAAGGTACTTCATGGAGTGCTATTTAAACTCTAATTTTATAATATTATACTATAGTCCTATGTCCTTGAGCTTCTATAGCACTTTACTAACCTTTTATTAGTGATCTGCTAGTGTTCCACTTGAGTAGATAATTATATTATTAATGTACATGGATATAAAGTCGTCTAGATACTCTCGTAGGGTCTAATTAATAAATCTTTAGAAGGTTGCTGGCGCGCCTATTAGCCTAAATAGGGTGATATTCTATTTATAAAGTCTATATTATGTATGGAAGGCCGTCTTCCATTCTTCTCTAGGTTAAATGCGGATCTTATAAAAAGTAGTAATAATANACTTCATGGAGTGCTATTTAAACTCTAATTTTATAATATTATACTATAGTCCTATGTCCTTGAGCTTCTATAGCACTTTACTAACCTTTTATTAGTGATCTGCTAGTGTTCCACTTGAGTAGATAATTATATTATTAATGTACATGGATATAAAGTCGTCTAGATACTCTCGTAGGGTCTAATTAATAAATCTTTAGAAGGTTGCTGGCGCGCCTATTAGCCTAAATAGGGTGATATTCTATTTATAAAGTCTATATTATGTATGGAAGGCCGTCTTCCATTCTTCTCTAGGTTAAATGCGGATCTTATAAAAAGTAGTAATAATATCTAGCTTTGTAAACTAGCAGGCATGGCCTATATTAAATAGTGTCTCTTGTATTAGGAGTAAAGGATAGAGATCCTTAACTATGCGTTTATTTAACCCGTGGTAATAAAAAAAGAATCATACGCCTCCGCCAGGCTTCTAGACTAGTAGGATTGGTGCGGCTATAGGTGATTAGCTTACTTATATAAAGTTCTTTCTAAGAAGGTCTATAAGTATCTTTTATAGGTAGAGTAGCTCCTCCTTATTCATCCTATAGAGGGGGCCGTATAGTGGTGACTCTTTAATACTATTCTAGTCCTATTTTAGTAGTATTTTATAGTTAATTCCTAGCTAGTATAGAGGTAGCTTATCTATTAGTTATTAGCTAAAGATGTCTACCTATTACTAATAGTACTTTAGTAGCTTGTCCTTTAGGTTAATATGCTTCTTTAGTTAGAGTGCTCTTTTAATATTATCTAGTGAAACCCTACTAATGCGTAGCTAATTTAGTACTATTAAGCTCTGTACTAAATAGTGAATTAAACAAGCTATGGCCTGCGCTATACATAGTGTTTTCATGTTTACAGGCCTAATTATATGGTTCGCGTGATTCTAATATCTTGTTTATTCACCTCCCTTAGTAAAGATATCTAGATACCCCTTCCTAGCTAAGTACTATCTACGTACGTTGTATAGCTAGGGATCTCTAAGAATCATGCTATCTTCCTATGGTTTAATAATATATGCGAATACATGGCCTTGCTAGTGGCCATGTATATTAAGGTTGAAATGCGTAGCGTAAGTGATTTAGTACTAGTTTAGCACCACTCCGTCAAGGACTCGTGGGCGTATCTTAATACGTGGGAGGTTAAGTATCTGAACTAGAGACTTATTTATAGTTATATAGTAGCAATAGCTACTATTAATAAGGGCTTTTATAAATTAGATCCTATTTACTCTTATATTAACTATAAATAGTAAAGTCTCATGTTTTAGTAGCTTCTTAATACCCTTTTACTCCTGCTCGTGGCTTAGAATAGGAGCTACTCTTTTCCTAAATTATTATCTAAAGTTATTTCTTTATTATTAGTGGTTTCTATTAGTTTATTATTACTTATAGGTTTCGCCTTCTTAACGTGTATTATACACTTGTGTTTTATCCTGCCAGAGCTTGTTGCCACGCGTGTACGACTTAGTGGCCGTGCTAGTAATAGGGTATAGCTTGTAATAAAATAACCTGATTTTCTATATTATAGGCATGTTCCTTTAGCCTATTATCTATTAAGTTTATCCTAGCTAACCTATCATGCTTACTTCTAAGGGTCGGCCTCTAATTATTAGGGTTTTATACGCGGCTTGGTATGGTTTACCTGTATAGTAGGAGTCTAGTCCATCTTATTATCTATTCTTATAGCACGTGAGTTCCTAGTACGATTAATATCTAGAGTGTCATTATCCACACTAATCTCGTGGAGTCATGTAATTAACTCTAGGAAGGTACTAGGGACACCTTAATACTATAGCGTTTTAGTTATCTTATAGTTTAGTAATACTAGCAGGACTTATCACTTGGGCTTGTCTAGCTATTTAAAGGCACTAGCATTAGCGAATTCCTTTTCTAACTATAGTAGGAATCTTGAAAAGGACTAGTCCTCGCGCTACTATATTAAGTAGAGTTATCTTGCTGCTCTTACTTTAATATTTAGGTCGCTATAGATATTTTTAAGATAGTTAAGGAGCTATTATGGCTTGTAGTTATTTTATTATAGTTTTATAAATAGGTTAGTGTTCTTTAGGGCCATCTTCTCTAGCTAGGAGAAGATATACGTGAATTAATCTTGAGGACCCCTAATAGCTTTGCTGTCTACTACTAGCTTGTTTTCTATTACTATTTGCTAGGATGGCTAATTAGAAGAGCTCCCTGTGAATATTACTAGGTCTAGAAGCCGTGGTTAAGGGTGTTATATAGCTATCCTTGTTCTATCCTCTATGGCTTTGGTTTTGCTTTGTGAGGGGTCTAGTGGTGTTTTATTAGAAATTAATATATTCTAGAGTAATGCCTTAAGTCTTTTAATCCATTTATCTTATGCTATATTCTATTTATTCTGTGCTATTGTAGCGCTCTCGTACATAGCATGGCTCTGAGTGATTTGTTACATTAGGGTCTAAGCCTAGCTAGGGGGACTAGACAATTTGCTATTCCTTGCCATTCTTTGCTAATATTCCGTTCTAATATTCTAATGTGCCTAGGAATGGGACCTTCTAGGGCTTTTATATATATCGCGAGTGCTAAAGTATTATACGCGAATTTTCTATTCCAGTGCGTCCATTGCTGAATCACTTAGGATTTAGGGTTATTTCTAATAAGTGCCTAGGTTATCCTTCTAGGGCTTTTCTAATATGCCGCGAGCACTATAGTATTGTGCGCGAAGGTTCTGTTCTAGTGTATATCTATTACTGAATCACTAGGGGTTCAGGGGTCGCGTCGCGTACGTCGTTGTTTCAAGCATTATTCGTTTACGTTTCATTCCATTAGTTTTAACAATCAAGAATCGGAAGCTTTTCGTATATAAAGGGCTAAAGCCGGACTTATATTCAATCTAGCTAGGCCATGAACTGTGTACGAAAAGCTTAAAGAAAGAGAAGTTCTCTAGTCGCGTTCTTCCCATCAACATGCCATGGTCACGTGTGCGGGCGCTAGCCCGTGCCTGGTATCGGGCACTGGCCCGTGACAAAATCATCCCTTTACTAGCTATGCCGTATTATAGCCTCTAATATATAACACCTACGCGAACTAGCGCCCTTGAGGCATGCACCTAAACAAGCCACTAAAGGGGGAGAGCCATAGTGAATATAGCCTATAAAGGTATGCTATTAACTATAAGTTCAAGGTTAATTAGCCCTTGTATCCTAGTGATTACTCGCGCATCTAGTACATGCTCTCATAGATAGAGGAGCCTATCTTTAGTATTATATAGACGCTCGTCTAGCGTGCCCTAGAGAAGACTCTAGTAGACTTCCTTAGTAATATTAAACACTATATAGGCGTGCACCTCCGCGCTAACACCATGAACTATAAGCTCTAGATAGTGGCCTAATAGTAGAATAAGTTAGTAACTTAGTACTTCTACTAGCTACTTATCCTCTAGGACTAAGCTAACACGCCTAAGCATAACCATGTAAAGAAGCTTAAGTTAACCCTAATCCCTAGCATAGGAACCACCCTATATATTAAAAACTACCTTACCATGCGTGCCATGCTTAACAACGCCTAGAAGGTAGAGGAAGGCTACCTAGAGACCTTCTACTACCACCCCTAGGGCCCCTATAATATAACCACTATAAAGCCCACCACTACTAGCACGACCCCTAAACTAGGTGGTATAGCCCCTAAGACCACTATAATAACCCCTAGAGCTGCCACCTCCCTAGGGGCAGGTAACCCTAATACTTACTTTAGCCTAGTGGCTACCAAGCCTAAAGGCTAGGTAGGCGCCTAGTTTAACCCCTAGAGTAGCCTAAAGTAGCTTACTAATAAGGAGTAAACTCTACTCTACTAGTAAGGCTACTACTAGGCGTGCCAGGGCTCTAGGTACTACTTAGTGCATAAGGTCTACCCTAAGTAGAGTAGCCACTCTAAGTAACTTAATAAGATTACTATAGAAACTATTATAGAGGACCTTAAGTAGGTAGAAAATATATAGTCCCTAGTTATTATTATAATTAGGGACTAGAGGAGCTAGAGATAGTAATTAAAACTAAAAGTTCTTATTCTTATTACTTATCTTTATTAGCTATTAACCCCTCTATAGAGGCTTATCTATAAAAGAGGCGGCATCTTATCCTAAATTATTATATAGCTAATAGGAAGACCCCTATATTAGTTAATAATAGTAGTAAAGTTAATATTTTAGATCTATCTCTAGCCTATGTACTCTAGCTTACTATATTTAAGCTATCCTCCTCTATTTCCTTATACCTCGTGAATGACTCCCCCTATTAGACTATTACTAAAGCCGCCCTAGCCCTATTATGCTTTGGCGAGCACGCTAAATAATACCTAATCTACCTTGCCTCCCTTCTAACCTATAAACTCATCCTTAGAGACCCATGGCTAAGTGACTATAACCCCTAGGTTAACTTTACTAACTACTACGTCTACTTTAATTTAGCCTAGTACTTTAAGAAGGGATATCTTAACTATACCTACCCCTATATTATATATGCCTAGGGCTCTCTCATGTAGCCTACTAAGCATGAAACCCCTATAGCTAATATCTAGTTTATAAGCACCCGCCTATTCTTTATACTAGTAAAGCGCCATGACTATTATAGCTTTATTATAATGCCCTAGTAGTAGGCCAAGTAGCTCTATACTATAACTATAGGGGCTATATAGCCTAAGGACTATAATAAGTTCATAGCTAGCGCCCTAAAATACATGCTAGAGGAGCTTAAGAAACATGTCCCCCATAAGTACTATAGCATAATTAAGGTCTTTATAAAGGAAGAAGTAAACCAGCTCTCCCTATATTACCCTAAGGACTATAATATCTAGCTTACTAATAGCGCTAAACCCCTATTCTCCCGCAACTACTAGCTAATGAACATCCAGGAATGCGAGGTGATCCTAAAATATATAAAGGAGCACCTAGGTAAGGGTTTTATCTAGGCTAGCTTATCCCTAATAGCAGCCCTAGTCCTTATTATTCACAAGCCTAGTAGTGGCCTCTATGTGTGTATTAACTACCACGCGTTAAATAAGCTTACTATTAAGAACTACTACCTAATCCCACTTATTACTAATATACTAGCGAAGCTCTCCCAAGCTAAAGTCTTTATAAAGCTTAATATTATTACTATATTTAACTAGATACGCATGAAAGAGGGGAAGGAATAGCTTACTATATTTAACACATGCTATAGGTAGTTTAAATACCTTATTATACTATTTAGCCTCTATAACGCCCCCAGGACCTTCTAGAGTTATATTAATAACTTAATCCTTAACTACCTTAACATCTTCTACACCACGTACCTTAATAATATCCTAGTATATAGTAACACCCCTAAAGAATATACTAACCACGTGCTAAAGGTCCTCTAATAGCTACTTAATCAAGGCCTATACATGGACATTAACAAGTGCGAATTTAGCGTTAAATAGGTTAAGTATCTTAGGCTAATTATAAGCATGAATAGCATTAAGATAGACCCTAAGAAGGTTAAAGTAATCCTTAACTAGGAGACCCCCTAGTCTATTAAGGATATATAGGCTTTCCTAGGGTTCTATGGCTTTTACTAGTACTTTATTAAGGCCTTCTCGTAGCTAACACACCCCCTAAACAAGATCATGAAGGGCTCCGAGACGTATATAATAAAGACTAGGAAATATTATATATACTATTAACTATTTAAGTAGAATCCTAAGTAGGAAGTAGCCTTCTAGGCCCTAAAATAAGCCTTTATTAATACCCTTATATTAGTATACTTTAACCCTAATAAAGAGACCTAGGTTAAGATAGATACCTTAGACTTTATGACTACTAGCGTGCTATCCTAGATACATGATAGCAAGCTACACCTAGTAGCCTTCTTCTTAAAGAAGATAGCCCCTATAGAGACTAACTATATAATCTATAATAAAGAGCTACTTATAATTATTTAAGTATTTAAGATATAGCGCCTAGAGCTCACTAGTATACCCCTAGAGGGCCTAGTAAAGGTACTATCTAATTACTATAACCTAGAGTACTTCATGACTATAAAGTAACTAAACTATTATTAAGCCTACTAGGTAGAGTTCCTCTCTAAATTTAACTTTAAGATCTAGTATCACCCTAGGACATAGGGAACCAAGCCTAATCTTCTTACTTATTAGTCCTAAGACCTCCCTAAAGGTTTTAATAACAAGCATGAGTAATAATAGTTTTAAATAGTCCTCTAAAATAAACACCTTAACAAGGATATATAGAAGGTAATCTATATAACCTTTATTATTACTACCCGCGCTCGCGTTACTATGGTTAAAGAAGCCCCTAAAGAACCCTCTAAAGCTACCCCTAAAGCTACCCTTAAAGCTACCCTAGAGCTAGCCTAGTTAGTAGATAAATATAATGTCCTAGACCTCTTCTTAGATACTAACTCTAAGGTGAGCGAGCCTCTGGCTACCATGCCTAATAAAGATATCCCTAGGGACGCCTATAGGGATGTTACCCCCAAAGTAACCCCTAAACTAGAGGCTAAAGCCCCTAAAGAGCCCCTAGAGAACCTTATTATAGAGGCCTACGCGAATAATAAGCTTATATAGGCCATGATTAAGGTAGTGAATAAAGGCCTACTATAGCTACCCGCGCCTATTAGATTCTAAGGCGTTAAGCTCTCTATAGCAGACCTAATAATACATGATAACTAGCTCTAGGTTAATAAGAGGCTCTATATTCCTAAAAGTAATTATCTCTAGTAAAGGATTATAGAGACTTACTACTAACTAACTACTACTAGCCACCCTAGGTAGAAGGGAATATACTAGAAGGTTATCCTCTACTATTATTAGCCACGCATGCGCGATGACTATAAGCACTATAATAACTACTACTATACCTACGCGCGCTTGAGGGCCTATAATACCTAGAAATAGGGCTTACTTAGGCTGCTACCTATTCTAGAGTGAAAGTAGCTTAACATCTCTATAGACCTTATAGAAGACCTTCCCCTATATATGCTAAATAACCACACCTACTACCACGTGCTAATCATGGTTAACTACCTAATAAAATAACATATCTTCAAGCCACTATAGACCAAAGAAACTAGTGAGCTTGTAGAGGTCATGCACTACTATATCTTCTATAAGTTTAGTCTCCCTTATTTAATTATATTAGACCATGAGAGTACCTTTATAAGCCACTTCTAGTACTAATACTACACTCGCCACCATGTTTCTATTAAACTATCCTCTACTAATCACCCTAAGACTAATAAGCAGTCTAAAAATACTATCAAGGGCCTAAAAAATTACCTCCATACCTACATTAACTACGCCTAGGATAACTAGGCCTGGTTCCTACCTAATACCTAGTTCGCCATGAATAATAATATTAATAAGATAACTAGTATAATACCTTTCTTTACCTACCACGCCTACCACCCCTGTACAGGCGCTGAACCTCTAGGCATGTATAGGGATCCCCTAAACCACCCCTAGGCACTCACCATGGACTAACTAGTTTAATACACGCGCGAGATTATGGAATTCTTTTAGGACGAGATCGCCTGGGCCCAAGGCTCCCATAAATACTATACTAACTAGTAACGCCAGCCCCATCCACGCTATAACATGGGAGACCTCATGTACATGAATACCTATTACTTTAACCTCTAGTAGAATAGCGAGTCGTTAGCCCTAAAGAACCTTAGGCCGTGGCTAATCAAGCGCGTGATTAATAGTAAGGCCTATAAGGTTAAACTACTAATTTATATACTAAATACTAGTATTACCCCTATTTTTTATCTATAGAAGCTCTATCTTACCTTGAATAACCCCCTCCCTAGCTAGGTAGCTAACCCTAAACCCCTAGTTATTATCACTAACCCTAGCAATCCTAAAGGCTATGAGGAATAGGATGTGCGCGAGATTATTAACTACCACATGTATCACAACCACTACTAATACAAGGCTATATTTAATAGCCCGTGGGATGAGTGGAACGCTAATCCTCCATAGTAGCCCTAGATAGATTTTAAAAACGCGCCTAAGAAGATCCTTGCCTATTACTAATAGCACCCTAAGAAGCCCCTGCCACCTAATTTCTTTAACTAAACTTCGTGTACACATCCTTATTCTATCCTATATCTATGTCTCTAGCCGCGATATCTGCATTATTAAGGGGGGGGGTAGTGTCATGGGCCTCGTCCCACTTAGGCCATTACCACGTGACAATTCTCTATATATAGTCGGTCCCGCTTCGTGGAACCTCTATTAGTTCTCCATGCTTCGTATTTTAGTTTAATACGACCTTGTTCATCGAGAGACGTTCCTTACACCTTCCCTTTAAAGATAATATAAGGTAGAATAATATATCCCATTAACCTAATACACTTAATCATGGTAACCTATTCTTACTAGCCTAGCTAAAGAAGATAAGGCTTCCTAAGTATCTCTACCCTTATAACTACCCATAAGGTTGTAATTAGGCCTATAGTAAAGCTAGTTTTATAAAGTTATAGATATCTTTATGCTATATACTATTCTCCTTATACAAGGCCTCTAGGGTCTTAAACTACTAATTTATAGCCTTGGGATCCTCGTAGAGGGCACGCTAATAGTTATACTTACGCGTGAATTAACTTTTAATAGTATTATAGCACTTAATAAAGCTAGTAACCTAGTTCTTCCTAGGTAGCTTTAGGGGGGTTATTAATTCTACTTAGAGGAGAAGATATACTATTTACTACACATGCGAGACCCTCGGAGCGACTCCTTATTAATCTCTAGATAATATCTATTTAACTAATACCTCTTCCTAAGTTTTAGAGAGTTGGAATACGCGGTTATAATATTCTACTTGAAATTCATGTCCCTTAATGCGATCGCGGAGTGTTATATAAGGTATATTAAAAACCTCTATAGCTTAATAAATACTCGGAATTTCATGTTTTTTTAAAGTATTAATTATAAGTTAAATCCTCCCCTCTTACTTAGCTAAATTTTGATGAGATTAACGCGGTTTTCGTGGCATGGTTAATATTTGAATAACTACGCGTTGAACACGCGATGATTTTTTGGTAGGTGATCAGACCGGCCGGGGTGATCGGACCGCTCATGAATTACGTTATCTAAGTACATTCGCGAGGGCCTTACAGTTTGCAGCTAGCTATCAATAGCTGGATCGCTAGTGCATGATAGTGTATCATGTTTAATATCTACATTATTCTAGTTATTTTATAAGTTAAGCTAAGTTATTTAAGCCCCCTAAAGGCTTATAACTATCCTATTTATATAAATCATAATTCATTACTACAAAAGAGTATTAGGTTAGAGATTAAATATACTTTTATTACTTTATTCATGTTTCTTATTATTACTAATGTAGATAATAATTACCCTGTGTAGCTCTAACTACCTTAATTAAGAAGATAGTTATTGTCTACATATGTGTCCTCGACAGGGACATCACCTCAAGCCCTGCATAACCAAAAAGAACACTCTGTGTCGAAGGGCCGCTGGACTAAGAGTCATGCGACTCCGGCCAGGTATTTCTCCCGGCGAGTCGCTCACACTGACCAGACTTTTCATCTCCTCCTCTAACGCGTTGCTATCATCCCACCACTCCCACATCTCTAAGACGCTTATGAGTCTCCTACAAGAGAGTAATAAAAATATGTAAAGACATACAACATTAGGGATTCGCATGTGGTCACCCACCATACTACTAACCTACCGGCGTGTGGCTTAAGCGTGGCTAGAAGTCGGGTGGGTGCCGCCTGGGTGAGCTTAGGGTGAGGCCGCTTTATGGTCGCGAGTTGGGTGAGCGAGGGTGAGTGCACAAGAGACAGTCCCATTTGTTTTCTGATGGCTGAACTGACCCTTTGGATGCGGAGAATAGATTTTACCATGGGCAGTAGAGCAAAGGGAGCGGCTTTTTTTTTTGTTTTAGAAATACTTTTACATAAGTATCTGCACTTAACTATCATTATTGCATTTTTAGCCAACCAATCGGGGTCACGCTCGGCTGTCTTAATTATTCAAATCAATGGATGAACCTCGGCTTGATGTTTTTATTGGATTACTGATCATTGCAACCACATGTATTGCCGTGTTGATAAAATCTTTATTTTTAATAGTCTATTATTATCTGATATCCGGCTAAGTTCCTGGCCCTCATGTTCCCCTCGCCACTGTTGGTCACCTGTCAACCGCCAAAACACGAAAAATATAAGTCAAGAATGCCAACAGACTCGATGATCCTCCGTCAAATCGGCTTCAAGCAGCTGAGTCAGGGCGTATTTCTACAATCACTTTCCAATCAAGGATCTCAGGTTGAGAAATCTAGCTTGCCATATTCAAGCCCAGCACATTCAAGTCCCGATGTGATAATCATCTGCGCTTGGGGATTCGCCCATGCAAAGCACATTGCAAAATACATTTCTGGACACCAGTCGCTCTTCCCCACCTCCAAGATTCTTCTCCTCCAGAACTGTGTCGCGAACATTATGTGGAAGTCGGACTCTTTCCAGATGCAATGGTTCCAGCCTGCCGCCGCTGTCCTTTGGGAGTGCATCGACACAAAACCGGACCTAAAAGTCCTCCTTCATTTGTTTTCCAACACTGGCTCTCACTCTGCAGTCCAACTCGCCGAAGCCTGTGCACTCAACAATCCTCCATTCGCGCTGCCAGTCACATCAATTATCCTCGATTCCTGCCCCAGCATGCCCATCTTTGAGCCAATGGCCAACGCACTTGCGCTGGGCGTGCCCTCCAGGAACATAATTATCACCATCATCGCGAGAGCAGTGGCATACGTTCTCGTCGGATTCACTCTTGCCATCGAGAAAACAGGTCTTGCGACTCACGCAGCCACGAAACTATACACCCAGCTAAACAGTACAAACGATGTATTTCTCGCTCGGGGTGCTTCCACCGAAGACCAAACTCCTATATCCCCGATTCCGAGAACTTATATATACGGGCCTGATGATGATTTGATCCCCGTGGACCAAGTTATCCAGCATGCAAATGTTGCAATTGCGAATATGTCGGCGCGTGGCATCAACGATGCGTCGAAATATGTGGCGATGGAAAAGTTTGTGGGAAGCCCACACGTAAATCATGTCAAATTTGAGAAAGAACGGTATTGGAGAATTGTTCAAGAGACATGGCAGAGAAGTGTTGGAAAGCCCATGGAGAAGAAACTGGCAACTGATGATGCTTGAAGACGAGGAGAAATAATTCTTCACATCCTTCACACCGTGAAGCCAAAGAGGCAACCTTTACACCTTGTGGTTGTATATGGGACATTAAATAAATGTAAGCACAAATTCACAGAGTGAAATAGGTGAAGTGAATGTGAGCCACCGCGGGTGTTGTTTCGGAGGCTACCGAACATAGCCATTTTGGATTGGAGATTTAGCATGAACATTTTGACAAAGGCCTTGACTCATTTGGAGAATCGCCAGACTTTCATTTTCTTCGCGAAGTTGTAATCTATCTCGACCTGATTACAGGTATCAATCATCACCATAGTTCTTGGAGAGTTCAAACCATCCAAAATGCCTATCTAGGATGTAACAAAGATAATTGCACGCGCTGAGAATCAACAACGCTAGGATACTGGTAAAATGAGCCGCCTTTTTCCCATAGTAGTGGTCGACAATGAAGGAGTTGATTAAGCCGCCCATCGCACTGCCCATGCCTAGTGGGCTGAAAACAAGAGTCCACATGACTTTATAAAAGAGGTCTCGGGTACCAGTCATGATGAATACGCCGACGGCAAGGAAGATAATTTCGGCAAACAGGAGAGTTCAACCAGAAGAGGAGGAAGGGACGGATGTAGATCTTGCGTCGTTTCTGGGCGGCTTTGATGTCGTCCGCCGTGGTTATGATGGGTTGATAGGTATTTGTGGGCGCCATGGTGGTTTTTGAGAATATCTGTCCTTGGCCGTAGATATTTGATAACCACGGTCCTTATATAAGTTCATGAATCTTGTTTTGGTAGAAACGACTACCGAACTTGTAAAGATATGTTAAATGTGATCAAATAATACACACGAGGTTTGCTTTATTTTCACACACTGTATTCGCCTACTTCGCTCTGTGAGCGATGATTGCTGCCATGATTAGTTATCTCCACGGTTGCCGAAAATATGTTTCGGACAAGACCAAATCTTTAGTCTTATTCTTTCTCAACCCGGAAGAAATGATATATACACAGACTGCCATTTCACAAGGAAATCCATAATATGAGGTCCTAGTCGATAACTCTTTAACTAACATATGCTGTTCGCTTGCTTTGAGGATGTGTGTGTACTTAAACCCTCTCTTCCTGATTTGGCTTCCTTTCCTTCTTCTTTTCTCTCCAGTCTTGATACCTTCGTTGAATGGTACAGTTTGATCCTGGATCTTTCTCTTGACCCGTAACACCGCCAACTTTCAATAACACGTAAAAATAAATCTAGTTCCGAATCTATCTGATGTCAACTTTCTATTTATACTGAAATGCTTTCCATTCGGACATTGCGCTATTGCGGTCACCTGTCACACTTGCCTACTAGGCCGATCAGCGGGGATATCACCAGGCACTTAGCTTTGTATTTGATGGTACCTCGGCCCGGACTGTTCACTAATCTTGATTATCGGCCCATGGGTACTGCCCTGGCGACCCTGCAACGAACCCTGCTACAATTACTTGACTGTAAGCATCTCAAGATGAGAAAGGCTTGACTTCTTCTTTCCGAGAGCCGCGGTCGGTTGCTTGATTACTTTCACTATTTCCGGGCCATGGATGGTGGAAGATTTCCTGGCCTCCATAAAGGAATCAACTCCCCACGCCCATATTGCATACTTCCACCAACTTTGACCATCTTTTCAGTGTCAACTACCAGAATATATTGGCAAGATGGTTGGCAATATTCGGACCATCGCTATTCCTGAGACATACGTCAATGCAATCGATAGCCCTGTCCGCATTTCCAATTTCCCTCACTCGGAACATGAAGTTACACCTATCCAGGTTGTAACTCTGAATCGACCCGACAAACTCAATGCAATTACCGGAAGCATGATAGATGCTCTGATCGCCTTTTTCACGACCGTTGATGTCGACAGTCGAGTCAAAGTGGTCATTCTGACAGGCTCAGGCAGAGCATTCAGCGCCGGAATTGACCTGAGGCAGGACTACAGCCAGGAGAAGAACAAACTACGGCCTAGCGAAATGCGGGATCCTGGGGGTACACTGGCGCTTGTAATGTTCAATTGCAGTAAGCCAATTATAGTGGCGTACAATGGCCTCGCTGTTGGCATCGGCATGACATCTACTCTAGCAGCGACTATTCGGTACGTAGATACGCCCTGTTCTTATGTTACCAAAAACTAACTGATGCAAGTATTGCACCGCGCAACTCCGAATTCGGATTCCCCTTTTCAAGGATTGGGCTGACAATGGAGTCGTCCAGCTCCTTTTTCCTCCCACGCATGGTTGGATATAGCAATGCTACGTATCTGCTGGCAACAGGGAAGCGATATCCTGCTCACTCGTCTATCCTGCACGGCATCTTTGCAGAACTTGTTCCTGAACCCGAGGATGTTCTTCCCCGAGCCTTTGAGCTTGCGCAGGACATATTGTCCAACGTCAGTACCATGGCAATCCACCTGAACCGGCAGCTCATTTGGCGGAACCCTGGTTCCGCGGAGGGCGCGCACCTTGTGGATAGCCCTCTGTTATATGACATGTTTGGTGGAAGGTATGCCCCTAGCTGAGATTCTGTCTTCATTATTCTCATTATTCTGACGTCCGTTAAATTATTCAGGGATCATCTTGAATTCAAAAAATCTTTTTTTGAGAAACGTCAACCGGAATTTAGCGATGAATTATCAAACGATGCGCCTCGGACATACCCTTGGTGGAACGAGTTGTCAGTGAAGACTAGACCAACGGCCCAGAAAACTCCCAGGGGTAAACTGTAGCGAATTTGGTATCCAAACATGAACTCCCAGAGGAATGAGGCACGCCTCTGCATCGGGCTTTCCGCACAACCAAGTTAGAACCTGTCAGGCTCTTGTTGGCAGCCCTGCTTGATTATTCTTGCAGACAAGGAACTGGATATTGGACCAGAAGCTTTAGTGCATTAAGCTGCAACGCAGTAATGTAAGTGTGTTTACAGGCATCAAGCCAGGATAATTAAAAGTGAATGCAGTAAAGGAGAGCACGCTAAAGAGACATGGCCATTAATAGTTATGTTGGTACAGAAGTAGATTTTATCCCTAGGTTACATCCAGCTCGAATACTCACCTAGGTGTCCGCAAAAGCTTTGCAATCTTTATAGTTGGCAATTTCATAGACTACAGTTATTAGTTAGCTAAGGTGTATTATTACTCTAGTAAGCCCTTGGACCCTAAAAAACAAAAGTAGATTCTCTAGAAGTTCTTTAGCTATTTGTGGAAGCTGGCCAGCCTAGCAGATATATAGTGTTTAATCTTTATCTTTCCCTATACTCGTAAATCTAACCCCTCGTCCTTAAGATGGCGCAGAGCAACCCTAATAAAAGGCTTGTTTACCTAGCGTGCCAGCATATTTTCCATGGCCCTAACTCCACGACTCGCAAGCGGCATAATGTAAAGAGCTTAATCTAATAGAACAACCTGCTCTTATAGATCTTCTCTAAGAATATAATATTAACTACATATGTAATATTGCTAAAAGGCTTCTTAATAATTTTTTTTTTCTAAACTTGTAAACAAAGATCCAATTCCGTAAGCTATTTAATGTGTCATCTGCTTCAGGTATTAAGGCACTCTGCCATTCACTGTTATGGAAGGTTGGCCTCTTAAGCCTTCCTAAACCTTGGAGCATGTTGACCTAAGCCCTAATAATAGATTAACTTACTTAGGTTTGCTTAATATCTAACTAGTATAAAGACTAGTTATAGTTAGGGTACGTATAAATAAAATAAAGTAAGGCTAGTCCTTACTATATATAATAAAGCCTATTAAAAAGTACTAGATAAAGTATTATTATAGAAAATTTCTTAAATTAGATTACTTAGTGTGAAGGGCTGAAGCCGGACTTATATTCAATCTAGCTAGGCCACGAACTGTGTACGAAAAGCTTGGAGAAAGTGTAAGAGTCTTAAAGAGAAGTTGATCAGGTATAATATCACCAAGGTAGATATAGAATTAGGACAAAACTAATCCTTGCTTCGCAAGATATCTGGGACCTTTAGGGGACCTAAGTAACCAGCTATTAAAAGAATAATATTAAGTTAAGGTCTCTTAATCTCCTTAGTTAACCTCTTAGCTCACCCCTCAGCCAACCTCCTTAGGTTGTGTGAGCAGATCAGCTAAGTTAACTAAGTTAATTAGTTAACCCCTAGCTATTAGCCCTTTCTAATAAGCCTAATCCCTTAGGCACCTCATGTACCTAAACTATTCTAATTAGGGGCCTGACCCTTTAGGCATCTAGGCTGCTGTAAGGCCCTCGCGAATGTACTTAGATATTTCCAACCCATGGTCCTTAGTCAGCCCGCGGGCTGACTAAGCCTATAGAGAATTTCCTCTGCTCGTGAAGGGTTGATTCTAACCTTTAGTATTAATCTACTATAAGATCCTGTCGAACTTCACCGCGTACGTAATATTTGGTCCACCGCCAGAAGAATATGAAGGTCTGATTCAATGAATCTAGCAGCGATACTGCACTAAATACAAGAGAAATAGGGGTAATCTAACTAACTAAAATAGGAAATAGAAACGATACAAGGAATGACCGAGCGGGCGCTGACTAACAGTAAGTTCGGCGTTGAAGCGGAATACTAGCGGTCTCTAAAGGTCGACACACCCCCCCAGCGTCAGCGAGGTCATGTACAGTCCTGATAGGTTGAAATATCAGCTGTGCGCGAGGATGCCTGTTTAGTCTATAATGAGGCTCTTCACATCAACTAAACCAAGCATCTTCATAAATTCTTGGTGTTTTTGGTCTGGTAGGACCTTCGTAAGGCCATCCGCGGGCATCTCCGCGCTGGGAACCCATCGGATATCAACGTGCTTTGCCTGAACTTCTTGACGAAGCCATTGGCCGTGTATATCAACATGTCGAAGCTTCGTACGGATCTGAGGATCCTCCTTGGTAAGCAGGTTGATCGTCTGCTGGTTGTCACATAGGATTGAGATCTGGTGTTCTGGATCGAACTCAATAGCTTCAAATAAGCGCTTCCACCAGAACATCGATTTCGCGGCTTCGGAGATAGCCAGTAGTTCTGCCTCAGTTGTAGAAGTGGTAACTGTACGTTGCTTGCTTGCTCGCCAGTCAATTGGTCCTCCATACAGCTTGCAGAGATAGCCTTCGGTGCTCCTTCGATCTTTGTGGTCTGCAAATGAGGCGTCACTTGCGCACATAAAGGTCTTGTTGGGATCTGTCATGCCTGAATACTCGATGGCGAGATATCGCGTGGCATAGAGATACGCAATCGCTCGATCTACTGCCTCAAGATGCTTCTCTGAGGGATTAGTAAGGAATTCAGCAAGCTTATTTACCGTACGAGCAGCATCTGGTCTCGAAATGATAGTTGCGTATAGAATTGATCCAACTTTCTGTTGGTAATGGTGTATCTGTGCTGGTGTTGCTTGATCCTCTCTAGGAACTAGCTCGCTGCATGCCATGGGCGTCTTTGGGCTTTGGATTCGGTCATTTAGATGGTATCGAGCAGCCATCTTGTCAATGTACGAATCCTGACATAGCCAGAGCTTCCGCGCTGTCCTATCTCGAATAACACGTGTTCCTAGGAACCAGCTTACCTCTCCTAGGTGGCGGAGCTCATATCGTCTTTCAAGCGCTTGCTTAAAGCGCTGTGCTTCCCTGCGTGCCTCTGGATCCTTCTTATTAACCACAATGATATCGTCCACGTAGAATATCACGAGAAGATGGTGGTTTGTAAAGAGACATTGGTCTTCGTTAACTACTTGCAGCCCAAATTCCTTAAGCGTTGCGGACAGATCTTTCTGCCATAATCGAGGGGACCTTCGGAGGCCATATAGCGCGCGAATAACCTTCCAGATCTTCCCTTTAGCTTTGAAACCGTCTGGTAAGCTCACATATACGTCCTCGTCAAGTAATGCATTCAGAAATGCGTTTGTAGCATCATACTGCGTGGTGTCCAGGTCAAACGCTGCAACAAGGGCCATAATTGTCCGGAACGTGCGTGCAGTAAGTGTAGCAGCTCGCTTTTCTTCTGCAGATTCTGCTTGCAAGTCTCCTCGTACGCAGATACGTGCTTTGGCCTTTATAAATTTGCCATCTTGATCGAACTTGTATGTGAAGACCCATAGTAATGGTATCACACGATCCCGTCCTGCCTCCTGTTGTTCCACTACTCTGACAGTTCCTTTCTTCAATATAGCTTCGTATTCAGTTGTACACGCGGTCATGAACTCATTTTGAAGCGGGTGTTTAAGCATCTCATTCCAGGATCGCGGTGGTGCTGGCAAATCGTCTCGATGAAGTTGTTTCAGTGGCGTTTGACAGGTTAAACCTATCGCGAAGGCGCTCAGTAGGCTATTTGCTTGATCTTCGTACGCAGCGTAGGACTCAAACTGAGGGTCTCTCTGTGCTCTGCGTGATCTTCTGCCTTCAACAATGTTACTGGGGTCGACTTCCTGCCTAGGTCTTCGGACCCTGGTGGGTTCACCCCCCGAGCTTTGAATCTCGTCATTCTGCAACGATTCAAGAAGTATTCGACTTGGTGAATCATCTCTAGGTCGATCGTACGACTCTAGTCTGTTGTTTTCAATCTCCGCGGCTGATTCAGGCGTTGGTCCTGGGGTTGAATCTGGTGTTGGTAGCAGAGGTGTGGGGATCTCGCTTGTATCCGCAGCCTTACTAGCTCCGCTAGCTCCGCTGGCCTCTGTTTCTTGTACATTTTCAACCTCCTCGTCAAGGTCTGGCATACTAAGATCTTCTGCCAGTAAATCCTCTAATCTAGAGGTCTGCAGCACCTCTACAGGCACTTCAGGGCTTACCTCCTTGATTAGATCCTCCATAAACGGTTCTGTTGGGTCATATAGTCGAGATTCATCAAATACAACATCTCTCGCCTCTTCAACCTTCTTCTGCTTTGGGATCCATATCTGCCAGATGTTCGAAGCCTTGTATCCAACAAGATATCCAATAAGCGCTCTTGGAGCGACCTTCGCGGTTCTCATAAGATCCTGGTTCCTCATATATGCGCGGCATCCAAAGGTGTATAGGTTTGCAAGGTTTGGTTGCTTTCCATGCAGTGCTTCGTACGGAGTCTTCCAGTTCAGAGCTCTAATTGGTGATCTGTTTAGCAGAGCTGCAGCTGCTTTGAAGGCTAGTGGCCAAAGATCTAGTGGTAATCGAGCATTGACCAATAAAGATCTTGCCTTCCTAATAATCACCCCCCCAGAACGCTCCGCAGGGCCGTTCTGCATTGGATGACCACGTGGAGGAGTCTCATGACGAATTCCTTCATTCCAAATAAGGTCTTTGAACCCTCCTCCAAGCGTACGCTCGTTGTCAGAACGATATATCTTCACGGGCTTGCCATATTGGTTCTTTACAAGGTTCGTGAAGTCTTGAAGCGCCTCTGCAATCCCATTCTTCCGTCCTGATGTGTACACAACATGGTTGTGCGTTGCCTCATCGTACAGATGAATACACCATCGATCTCCGTTGAAAGCTTCAGTTAGTTGAATCAGGTCAAAATGGACCCTTCGAAATGGCTCCGTTTCTCGCTCTGCTGATCGTCGAGATATCTGTTGATCTGCAGACGATAAGATGCATGTTTCGCAGGATTGAAAGCCCATAGATCCTCTATTAAGCATCTTGACTCCTGTTGATGCCTCTGGTAAGTGTTCCAGTGCTTCATAGTTTAGGTGACCCATCCGCTGATGCCAAAGATCTATATCCCCATCTAAGATAAGCGGTTTCTTAGATTGCTTAATTGCGTACGCATCTTCTTGCTTGCTTGGTGGTTTGTATTCAATGACCCAAAGGTCTTGAATTGTACGCAGATTACAGATCTCCTCTTGATCCTTGAGAATACGATCATTTTCAAAATCCCATCTATACCCTGCTCTCTTCATTCGCCGAGCAGAGAGGATATTAGTATGGAATCCAGGCACGAAAGCAACGTCTCTAAGCAAGATACTGATCCCTTTCTTGCTATTAGGCGTAATTCGTACGTTGCCTCTGCCCTCTATCCTCATAATCGTGTCTCCTGCACGCAGCGTCCTCTGATCTTCTTCCATGAAGTCCTGGAAGCGAGATCGATCGTTGCATACGTGCACTGAAGCTCCAGAGTCAAGAATAAAACAATTCTGGAGTTCGTACGATGATTCTGTTGAAAAGCTAGTTGGAATGACTGCCATTGCGTGCTCCTGCTGGTTATCCTGGCTTGACATCGCGGAATTCTTTTCCATTGCCTTCTTCAGCGCGAACTGTACTCCATTTCGTGGTCCTTTTAGAAGCTTCGTGAATCGTGCTTCTATCTCTGGCTTAGGAGCCCAGTTTGATGGTTGCTTTAAAGTCATAACGTATGGGCAATCAAGAAATCGGTGAATTGCTCCGCAGAGACACTTTGGTCGTGGTAAGGAACCTGGTATGGGTTCTGGTGCTTCATCTGATTGTCCTTTTAGTGTTGCGAATGCTGCATCTGACCTAGATCGACGTACAACTGCAATATCTGCTGTATAGCCTCGAAATTGAGCAAGGATCTCCGGTAATTCGATCTCCTCATCTCGCTGTAGGTCATCGAAACGACGTTCAGCCCAGGAAGGTGAATGTCTGCTAACTGCCTCTAGAAAATGTCGTACGGCATGCTGGTCTTTCACCTCTGGTCGATCTGCAGCTAGGCACTCTAGATAGGCTGCCTCAAAGGTCGCAAGCCAGATCTCTAGATTTGAGTCCTTGATAGAGGTCTTTCTTGCTTTCTCATACTTTGCGAGTATCATTCGACTCTGCTGGTGCTTGCTAGGAGCAAATTGAACCTTTAAAGCCTTCAGGATATCGTACACTGACTCCTTCCCATAGATATGGTGAATAAGCAGCGTGCTTATCGATCCGCGAATAGCTTCATTGACCACTGCAAGTCCTCGCTTGATCTTCTCATATTCATTTGACTTCACCGTCCAGAGTTGCATGCGCATCTTCCATTGTGATTCTGGTAAGGCTTCAATGTCTGGGATCTCTGGTTTCTTTGGTAGCTCTGGTAGCTCCTCCTTCTTAGTATCAGGGTTGATGTATTCCCATACATCTCGTGCCTTCGCTAAGCTTTGTATATTATCATACCAAGCGCGCCAATCATCTCGAGACTTCAAGATGATTGAGACCTTCGTTGCAGCGCCGGCATCCATGTCGTCGTACGATAATCGCTTCGGGATCGTTTTCGGGTCGATTCTCGATTCAGGGGTATCAGGGGTAGGTACTCTCGATTCGTCGCTCGCGGTACAGTATTCTCGGAGAAGGTAGGTCTGAATAGCTTTAATATAGTCGAAAGAAGCAACGAAGCAGTCCTATATGCGTGCCGGGCTCATAACTGTCGAACTTCACCGCGTACGTAATATTTGGTCCACCGCCAGAAGAATATGAAGGTCTGATTCAATGAATCTAGCAGCGATACTGCACTAAATACAAGAGAAATAGGGGTAATCTAACTAACTAAAATAGGAAATAGAAACGATACAAGGAATGACCGAGCGGGCGCTGACTAACAGTAAGTTCGGCGTTGAAGCGGAATACTAGCGGTCTCTAAAGGTCGACAGATCCTTATTCTTAGAATAAACCTATCACGATAACCTATCTACTCTTATTATGACCTTTCATACTACTTGTAAATCTCTAAAAGGCCAAGGACCTTTATAATTTTAACACTCATCACCACGAGTGGTCTGTTAGGAGTAATAATAGTTAATACACAAGCAGGGTCGCGACATGGCTAGAACCCTTATAATAAGATACCTCGTGATAGCGAACTAGGCCCCTCTAGAACCTAGAATATAATCTATCCCTCGTGAGAAGGGATAATATCCTTAATTAGTAAAGGCTTAGAATCCTCGTAGACATCCACCCTCATGCCTACTAATTTAGGGGTAATATTCAAGATACCTAGTTAATAAACCCCTCGCGAGAATAATCTAAATAAAATTAAAGACCTCGCGAGCCTTACTACTAAAGAATTATAATATTAAGTTAAGGAACTATAATAAGCGGAATATATTATAATTCTTTAAGGGTAAACTACTATAGTGCCCCTTTATAAGCATGCTTGTATAGAGTTATCACCCTATACTCTACCCCTAAAGAGACCTCTACTTTCGTGACTACCTATAAAGGATGAGTAGTACTATACTACTATATACGCGAACTACTATGAATTCACGTAAAAGATACAAGCCTTTAGGAATACTAATAGCTATATAGAGAATAACCTACTACACCTTATAGTCTTATACCTTAATTTAATACTCTAAGGACTATGGAGTGTAGAGTTATCTATAATATATTCCCTAACCTAGGATAACCTCCGCGAATTCCTCCTTAGATAGCTAGGAGATCCCGCGGACTATCTATATACTATATAGAGTAAGGCCCTTCGTATGTAAAGCCTAGAGGGTAAGAGTAACTATACCTACCTATAGTAATAGCGCGAATAGTAGTTAGAATTAGGTAAAGAAGGTTAAAACCTTAATACCCTCCTTTTATAAATATTCTTCAAATTATTCCCCTAGAGTATAAAGTAGAAAGTCTATAAATAACTAAAGTTCCTAACTACTCTCACGGACCTTGTCTTACTAATTATGAAATTATAACTAAGTATTCTAATACTAACCATGAAACCACTACTAGCGAAGAAGGATAATAATAGGTAAGGGAATAAAGGATGTTCTAGGTTACCCCTATTCTAGAGAGCTTGCAGTGGGGGTTACTTTACTTATAGAAAAATAGGCTAATACTAAGTTAGATACCTACCACCATGAGGTGCTAGTAACCATCCATAAGAATACTTCTATTATAGGAAACCAGGCTATTATAAGCCTAATTACCTAGACCTCGCAAAGGATAATAGCAAGGGCCAGGCCTAATATAAGGCGCCCGTGACTATAGTAGCTATATCTACATAACTAACTCTTACTAATAGGGAGTAGCTTATTATAGAGAGGATTTTCCTCCCCATGAAAGTAACCCTACCTAGTAGGACTACCATGGATCGTGAGGTACTTATAGATAGTAGGAGTAAAGTTAATATAGTTCCTTCCCTACTTATAAAGTAAGTAGGATAGAACCTTCTACCCTATTAAATCTTTATATAGACTATAAACAAGGGGTAGCTACGTAATAAAGGAGTTATAGAGGTGGTTTTCTAACTTTAAGACTTACTAGGCACCTAGAAGGAGTTTAAGGTGCTTGTGGTAGTATCCCTAGATATTATATAAGTAACTCTAGGGATGCTATAGCTAAAGATTCATGATCCTAAGACCTACTAGACTAAAGGAAAGTATATCTTCCATGGAGATCCTCTAAAAGTAGAAAGCATATCTATTAAGGATTTCTTAAATAACGTTCATGAAGACCCTAGATAGGTATTCTAGGTTAGTATAATAGACGTGGAAAAGGTAATTATGGGTAAGGACCTACTAATATAGTATTAAGACCTCGCGGGGGTATTCTCTAAGGAGGAAGTAAGTAAGCTCCCTCCTTACTATAAAGGAGTAGACTTAAAGATTAAACTAGAGCTAGGTAGGGAGCCTCTATTTAGGCCCCTCTACTACTACTCCCTATAGGAATTAGCTATAATTCGCGAGTATGTCTAAATTATACTTGTAAAGGGGTGGATAAGGCCTTTAAAGTCCTCCACGGGCACACCCCTGCTATGTGTACCTAAGAAGGATAGGGGGATCTATATATATATTAACTATTATAGATTAAATATGATATCCCTAAAGAACTACTACCCCCTCCCTCTAATTAATAAGATAATTACTCGCCTGAGTAGCGCGAAGATCTTTACATAGCTTAACCTTCGTGATGCTTATCATAGAATATATATTATAAAGGGGCATGAGTAGAAAATAGCCTTCTATATAAAGTATAGACTATTTAAATACTTAGTAATGCTATTTAGGCTTACTAATACACCCGCGACGTTCTAAGTATATATGAACTAGGTGTTTCGCGATCTACTAGATATCACTATAGTAGTCTACCTAGATGATATCATTATATTCTCACAGGATATGAAATCACACCAGAGTCATGTCCACGAGGTGCTAAAGAGGCTATAAGAAGCAGGCCTTTACTATAAGTAAAGTAAATATACCTTTATAATATAGTAGATTAACTTCCTAGGGTATATTATTACACCCTAGGGGGTTAAGATAGAACTATTATAAGTAGCTACTATCCACGACTAGCTAATACTAGAGATAGTTCGTGATATCCTCGCCTTTTTAGGGTTCATGAACTAGTACTAGTGGTTTATACGCTCCTATATAAGTATTATCATGGTACTAATAGATCTCCTTTACAAGCCTAAGGATGGGCTAGTATAAACTATTAAGGATAAGGAGAATATTATAACCCTAGAGGCTCGCGAAGCCATGGAAATCCTAAAGGAGAAGTTTATAGAGATGATTTACCTAAACCACTTTATAGAGGATCTACTAGCTAGGCTAGAGATAGATACCTTAGGTAGGGGGCTCTACGGAGTTCTTACCTAGTTATATCTAGATAGGATATAGAGGCTAGTAGCCTTTTTCTCATGAAAGTTATCTTAAGTAGAGAGAAACTATATAATAGGTAAGTAAGAGTTACTTATAATTATAAAGTCCTTTAAAAAATAGAGGTACTACCTATAAGGTAGCTACTATAAGATTAAAGTTATTACTAACTATAAGGTACTAAGTATATTTTAGTTACTAATAAAGGTGCTATTATAAATATAAATTCACTAGTCCTAGTTCCTAGTAGGATTTAGGTTCTAGATTACCTATTATATAGGTAAACTAAACCCTATAGATAGCCCCTTATAGAGAGTTAACTACCTAAGAGAGGATTAACGTGAGGAAGACTAAGGTAGTTATATAAAGCAAGCTAAGAATAAGCTACTCATGTAATTAGGGCTTATAGACATGTAAGGGACCCTAGGGGCATCCCCCTATAGGATAGACACTACCCATGTTATAGTAGTCTAGGCTTTATAAAGGTTCATGCGTGAACTAGAAGCTAGTAATATTATAATTATAGAAGGTTATAGACCTTAGATATTAGGGTAAGAATAGCTCGCGACTATGGCTATAATTACTATAGATAACCTCCTAGAGATGGAGGTGCCACACAAGGAAGTATAGCAGGCTTATAAGGAAGAAGGGCTATTTTAGAGTAACCCTTTATAATACCTAGTTAAGAGTATCTCTACTCTCCTATTATAAGATAACCTTGCAAGGAAGGTTATGGGCGCCTTAAGTAACTATAAGAGTTATAAGAAGGACCCTAACTAGAAGAAGAGTAATCCCTAGCCTTAGATTAGGTAGGAATTATAAAAGGGACTTCTCTATTACTAAGGGAAGCTCTATATCCTAGATTATTATTAGCTATAGATAGAGATCCTTATAAAGCTATATAATAACCTAATAGTAGGTTATTTTATAGAGGAGTGAACCTATAAGCTAGTCTCACAAAGGTTCTTCTAGCTAGATATATAGAGATTTATAGTAGATTACTATAAGGCTTGTAGTATCTATTAGGGCTCGCGTGTTATTTATAATAAGTAGCAAGGCCTGCTTTAACCCCTACTTATCCCTTGCGAGCCATGGGAATAGATTAGTATGGATTTTATTACTAATCTACCCGCGAGCATTAAGTTTAAGGATTTAAGTAGCTCGTGAGAGGCATATAATACTATCCTTATTATTATAGATAGAATAAGTAAGATAGCATACTTTATCCCTATATAGAAGGCTATTACTAGTAAGGAACTTATATTTCTAGTTATCTATAAAGTATTTTGCCTTTATAAGGTGCCTATAAATATAGTTACTAACTAGGGAAGTATCTTTATAAAGGGCTTCTAGTTAGATTTTATCTACTACTTATAAATTAAGCACTTAATAAGTACCACGTACCATCCCTAGATAGATAGCTAGATAGAAAGGTTAAATAGTATTCTTAAGTAATACTTATAAGGCTATGTTAACTTCTTATAGAATAACTAGGTGGACTATACCCCTCTTATAGAGTTTATATATAATAACTCATAATAGGCGTCTATAAAATCCTTACTATTTTAGATCCTATATAGAATAGATCCACGAGTGATTATACTTGACCTCTATATAGGAGAAGAGGTGAGCTATAAAGTTAAAGACTATACTACCTATATCCAGGAGATCCACGAAGCTGCGCGCGAGAATATTATAAAGGCCTAAGAATAACAAGTAAAGTAGTATAATATAAAGTAAAGAGAGAAGACCTTTAAGGTTAATAAATATATTTAGATTACTAACAAGAACTAGTTATGAATACGCCTAAATAAGAAGCTTGATTAATTATGAGTAGGGCCTTAATAGATAGTTAAGCACATAGGCAAGAACACCTATAGGGTAGAGTTACCTATGGGACTAAAAGTCTATAATATCTTTTATATTTTAATGCTTCGCGAATACTAGGAAATAGAAGGTATGGATTCTCATGAATAGTTTAAAATATAATTCGCGAGCGAGGATAACTATAAATATAGGGTTAAGAAGATCCTAGGGCTAGTAGAGAACCCTATAAATACTATTATTAAATAGTTAGGTTATAAGGAGACTATAGAGAAACCTCTTATAAACCTATAGCATCTATAAGCCTATAAGGAATATTTTATAAATAGAAAAAACCCTAGTGTTATTAATAAAAAAGGAAAAAAAAGATAGAAAAATAAAACTATTATAAAGGGGAAAAAATTATATTTATAGTAAATATAGGACTAATTTTCTACTATATAGGCCTTATATAACTAGTTATAGTAACCATCCTATTCCCTATTACAAGGTAGACTATTACTTATAGAAGTAAGAAGGCTTACTATAACCCCTTAGATATACTTACTACTATAGAGAGTAGCTTATATATTTATAGTAGAGGTAGTTATTATACCTTTTACTAATCCCTCTAGAAACACATTACGCGAAATACTAAGATTAACCCAGGTTCTAGCACTCTCTACACTCCTAACTAGCAGGTGGAAGTTATCCCGTGTAAGTGACTAGAAGGCCCTCTCACAGCTAGGCACGTGTAGCTAATTACCCTAGATCTACCCACCTATACTAAAGGATGGGGTAGATCACTAGCACGAGAGCCCATTATCTCTTATGGGTTAATAGGGTCTGATCTCCTGTATAGGAAGGTAGGCCTAGGATAGTAATAGGGGCATTCTACAAGCATAGTATGAACCATGCTATAGGTAGTAAGTTAATAAATTATATAGTAGCTACCTAGTTCTCGCGCGTTATAAGTACTAGAGGCGCCCTGTCCTAGATCTCCTAAGGAGTGCCCGCGGGATGCGGGGAGGGTTAAGGAATATTTAGGCCATGAGTAGCTAGTACTACCTAGATATTTACTATAATAGCTATGAAGTTTCCATGAGAAGTAGAGTAGGGGGGTAGTAGAATAGTAGGGGGCTAGATAAGGGCTATAGTAGCAGGCGCAGGCGTAGGGGCAGGCGTAGTAGTAGGGGCGGGGGCAGGCGCAGGCACAAGCATAGAGAAAGGCTAAATCACCCCTATAGGAGGGGCCTATACACTAAGGTTAGTAACTATAGTTATAAAAGGAAGTTATAAAACCTTATAAAGCTATATAAGCTCTTATAAAGAGGAGAAAGGGTAATATATACCTAAATTCCCCCCACGAGGGACTCCTCCTAATTAGAGAGGGGGGATGGCGAGCGTGATAATATAGAAGGCATAGAGGAGGCAGCTAAAGTAGAGTATAAATAGGGAGTTAGAGTAGTTATTTTAAAAGATTCTTATAAAGGGGGTTAGAAAGGATACTTATAAAGTAGGCTAAGAAAAGTATAAGTATAAAGGAAAGGAATAATCTTATAAATACTAACTTCTCACGAATATAAGAGAAATACTAGATAACTAGAGCTATAAAGAGCTACCACCTAAAGAGGAAATAACACTAGAATAAGGAAACTACTATAGAATAATAAAGGGACTAAGATCTATGTAAGAATAAAAGAAAGGACATGCTTAGGGACCTTTATAAGGTAGAAAGACTTACTACTAAGAAAGCTAAGTAATCTAGAGAGGAGAAAGAAGAAGAAGAAGTTAAGAAGAAAAAAGATTTTTTTTATTCTTAGGCCTAGTAATAGAGCTAGTATAAATTAGAGTAAATATATTTATAGTAATATTATTATCTAGAGTAAATAATACAAGCCTTACTTATAAAGAGAGAAAGGACTCACCCTTTATAAGAGAGATAGACTTTTAGGTAGATAAAAGCCACCTTAACCCTTTATAAAATAAAGAACTTCGTGATAAGGGAAAAAAGCTAAGAACCTAATATAATAAAGAGCCTTATAAGGCACTAAATAAGTAATACTTAGCAAGGAAGAGATAAAGGTAGGTAATTACTATAAAGTAACCCTAAGGATAGGGAGACTCTATATTTATAAAAGCTAATACTACATAGTAGAGAATATAAGTAGTAAGTACCACAAGAATCCTAATACTATAGGATAGGAAAAGGATCCTATAAAGGGTTTATATATAGCTATCCTACAGGGGAGCTATCATAGGGAGTTAAGATAGACTAGGAGTACCTTTTCCTATCACGTAGATTTTTTTTACTTATATTTAGGTTTATTTACTACTATAATATGGTTTTTAATAGCTACCTACCATGTGACATGTATCACAAGGGCATTTAGTCTTCTATAAAGACATCACGCATGGCCTTAAGGGACCAAGGCCTTAGAAAGGAGGGGGCAGTTATAAGGCCCTCATGAATATACTTAGATATTTCTAACCCATGGTCCTTAGTTAGCCCGCGGGCTAACTAAGCCTATAGAGAATTTCCTCTACTCGCGAAGGGTTAATTCTAACCTTTAGTATTAATCTACTATAAGATCCTTATTCTTGGAATGAACCTATCATGATAACCTATCTACTCTTATTATAACCTTTCACACTACTCGCAAATCTCTAAAAGGCCAAGGACCTTTATAGCTGCTCTAACCATGACATGGCACCCCCATCCCTAAGGGATCGTCCTGATCTAGAAATAGAATATTATAATCATAAATAATTATAGAACTATAAATAGAACCTTAAAGGGTTCTTTTATAACTAATTTTAGCCTTATAAGTCTTTAAAGACTTCTATTATAGCTTTAGAGGGGAAATAAAGGAGGGGAGTAACTATTTATTATATATAACTATAGTCTTCTAGCATAATTAAGTATATTTAGCCTTAAAACCTTTTACTTAATAGCGAGGTAAATAAAGAAGGTAATATAATAATAATATTCTATAGATTTTTCTTCTACTCTCCTCTTCCTCTTTATCTTATCTTCTATAATTTATTTACCTTCTCTTATCCTAATATTTTCCCTCTCTTAACTTATCCCTATTATTTCTAAGATAGTTTATATTTACCTTATTCTTACTACTCTAATAATACCTAAACTCTTTTAGTATATAAAATATATAAGAATATCTATAAAATCCTATAACCCTAAGGCTGAACCCTTTAAACTATTTAAGATCTCCTATATTCTTAATAGTACTAAGTCTATACTCTATTACTAATATTTCTATTAGAATATAAGTTATTTAATAGTAGGTTCTTTATAATATAGGTAGGCTTTTACTAATATTCTCTAAAGGCTATAATAGGGATGCTTAGTAATATAGTTAATCTCTCTTATTTGTGAACCGCAGCTAATGTAACTGCGGGTAATATGTATATGAAGTGGAATATGAGGGTTCAGAACGTGTGTATTGATTGTAGCTGAACTAATTGCTGGTCTTTACTCTATGAGGCCAGTGGCCGCAATACGTGGTTCTTGCGTCACGTGTTCCTAGTAAGCGGGAGCTGCGGCGCGCAGGTACAGTGCCTAAGGCACTATACTACAGGTGTGCTATATATAGGGTCTAATACTATCTCCCCCCTTTATAGTGATCACGCCCTCGCGATCTTGCTTTAAATCTAGATAGGGTTATTATAGCCATAGTTTAATCTATCCTATAGGGTTTCAACTTGCTACTACACGCAGTTATGCTATAGTTCGTGGATTTAGTTCTATTAGGCGGCTATTAGGGATAGCTTTAACTTTTAGTATTATTATAGTACGTTAACGCGGTTCTACTCTATAGGTTCTAGGTTCCCACTACTTTAGTTAACTATAGTATTCTCTTAGTCATAGTCTCGCATCTTGATAGTAGGGTAATTAAGGTGTAGTATTATTTATTCTTAAAGTAGTTTATTATAAGCGTATTTTTAAAAGGTAACTAAGATAGGTAATATTAAAATACTATACTTATACCTATAGTCTCTTCTTTCTTCCTCTCCTCTTTAGACTTCTTTAATATATTACTATAATATATATCTCGTGTTCCTTACTTCTTCCTTATCTCTAGTTAATTCTATCATGTTCTATGTATTATATTATCTTATTTTTAACCTTTAGCGCCTCTCTAGGTCATGGGTTAGTTATTTTAGTATTCTCTTATAGTCACGTCTACTTTATTAATACTTAAATTACTTTAACGCGCCTTATCTAATATAGATAGATACCTCTTAAGTCTTCTACTACGCCCGCTACTACCTCTTTAGAGGTGAAATATTATCCTAGTTACCCTTATAAATAGCTACCTATACCTCCTCCCCCTCCTTAGTTTAGCTACACCTGCCACTAATACTCCTACTAGGGCGTTGAATATTCCCTTATCCATAGGGGGGATCCTCCATGCGCCTAGTGCCTAGAAAAGGCACTAAAGCGTGCTAGTAGTAGTTATTAGCTAGTAAGTTCTAACTACGCGTCTTTCTATATTATAGGTGTTAACCTTTATAGCTAACCCTTCTAGCTACTATAACTATAACTTAGCTCACTCGTGCTATCCATAAGGATAGTAACGTCCATGGTCTCTATATAGAGTACCACGAGTACCTAGTACCTCCTTTACTAGATACTCCCTACTCCCAGGCCCGCGCTATTAATTATATGGTTGCCCTAGTTATTTCTCCTACTCTTATAGAGTTACGTGCTTGTAATAAGCGTACCCCTTCTCTAGCCCTATCTTCCTTACTAGAGGAAGCCTCTAGCTCCGCGGCCCTAGCTATAGGGTTAGTTAGTATCTTCTAGGTACTAGGTATATTCCTTCTCCTATACTTATACTTCATCACTAACCTTCTCTTCTATAGTAGTGGTATTAGTATTAGTGTGCGCTCTTAGCGCGTGGGGGGTGCTCCTAGTCCATGACTAGTAAGCATGCTATAACCAGGTCCTGTAAGACACTCTCCTCAAGAGGGCACTATATGTAGTGAAAATATATAGTGGGTTAGGGATATCATGTCCTAATAGATGCTATTTAATTAGTACTATGCGTGGTATTATGGTAGTAGGCAGTCCTATAGCTTTTAATATAGCTTTATATTTATTTCTATTATTATTATTTATTTTCTACTATTATAGGGCCTTTAGGCTAAGAATTAACTATTTTCCTAAGCTAGATTAGTTATTTAATATAGATTATAGTTCTTTATAGGCTTTTCTTTATTCTTTAACTATAAATATAGCTTAGTTACCTATAAGTAGCTTCTCCTTCTTTATCTTTTCCTTGTCTCTTATTCCTAACCATGCCCCCTATTCTAACTAATATAGAGTTATGGTTTGCTTATAATTATTACCTCTAGGGAGGTTAAACCTATTCCTACTAATATTCCCTGGTTACTATAACTATAGACGATACTATTACTACTTATGCTTGGTGCGCTTCTACTAAGTACTAATATAATTAGGTAGGTGTGGTTCCTTATAGGAAGCTTCTACTAACTATTATTTAGCTAGAGGATTTTAATATTAAATTAGTAAACTTAGGTATCCTTCTTATCCATACCCTTTATAATCCTATGCTTATTAGATTATAGCCTCTTACCTAGATAATTTACTACTAAAATATAGTAGATCCTAATTAAAGTATTCTCCTAGGGGCTTAAAATAATACGCTAGTATAGGTACCTATAGTGCTATAGGTAGTGGTTACTCCTTAGCTTATGGTTTAGACACCCACGCGGGCCGTGGCTAAGCCACCTTAACTAACTATAGTTATAGAGGTCCCGTCTAGTCATTATGTAGGTATTATTATTTAGTAGGGGTATATTCTTCCTCCCTTATGCATTCCCTTGATACTAATTATAGTAGGCCGAGTTATTAAAATTTTACTAGCAACTAGGAAGCTAAAGTAGTAGATTTAGTAATAGATATCTTCATAATCTTAGTTTTACTTATAGGGCTTCTTGCTTTTCTTTTCTTACTTAGCTTAGTTTTTAAGGAATAAGTCTAGCACTTCTATATCTTTAATATTCTCTAGTAGCTCCTCTATAATATCTTCTAGGTAATCCTATCTAATCTATTTAACTATATATAGTAGTCTATTTTTTATTTTTTACTTATCTAGGATCTCTTTAATCAGGTACTATAGCTTGCTATTAATAAGGATTAGGCCTAGCTATAGTACTTTACTCGCATCACCTTAATAGGATTCTAGCATGGAGATGTAAAATATATTATATATTTACTATATTTATAGTAGTAGCTCTAGCTTATATAATTACTTTCCCTAAGTATCTAGGATTATAAATAGGCCAAGATATATTTTGCTAAGCTTATGGTTTAGCCTAGTACTCGTAACGTGTTTTACGCGTAGTATTATACTCTATCTAACTTAGAAGGTCATGTCCTTATAGCACTTATTATATTACTTCTTTATAGCTTCTCTTACCTTTTCTAGTTATATTAAGATGTCTTTACGCACCTCCTCTATCCTTCTAGCCATGGCTGCGGCATCTTCGGAGCCGTTATCCTTAGGAGGAGTAGGTTTAATTTAGAACTATGGCTTGAAGTGTAACATGGCTTCTACTAGTAACCTTCTAATTAACTACTAGTGCGCGCTGTTGTGTACTAGCTACGCTATCAGGAGCCATCATGGCTAGTCATCTTGATTCTAGTTCACGTATGCGCGGAGGAAGTATTCTAGTGTTTGGTTTTAGTACTCTATTTAGCCATTAGTCTATAGGTAATATATAGTTAATATCTTGCGCTACACCCCAAGATACTAATATATATTTAACTAGAGTTTACTAGTAAAGACGCTTCTATAGTTACTTACTATGTTTCTTAGCATTCCTATGACCGCATATACATGCGTAATGAGCAGTCTTACTAGGTCCTCTATGGTAGTGATTTTCTTACATGTGATGTACTATATAAACTTAGTAAATTAGTCCACCACTACTAGGATCGCGTTATACACGTCTCTAGCGTAGTCTATGGGAGGTAACCCTATGATAAAGTTGATAGTAATCCATTCTACAGGCGTAGTTACTACTAGCAGCAGCTCTAGTTAGCCATATAGTTAGTAGTGATATACTATAATACTTTAGTAGGTATAGCACTCCTTCACGTATTCCTTAATCTAGGTGTCTATATTATGCTAGTAATATTTATTTTTAATTATTTCTTTTATTTAATTAATGCGTTAGTGGCCGCCTTGCAGGTCATTATAATTTAATTTTAGGATTTCAGCCCATAGTATAGATAATTCTAGCATGAATACCCATCCCTAGAATCATAGTAATCCATCTAGATCTAATAACCATTATGCTATTAGGTGCTCTATAGTAGGCTTATTAAGCTATTTAAGCTATTCCTGCGTCTTTATATTATATTCCTGCGCTATGCAGAGCAGCTCTAGCGTACTTACGCTTAGTTTCTTACTATATTTCTCTTCCAGGGCCGCATCCTATATAGATTTTTATAGGACTGCGCATACCTTAACACGTGATTTAGTCCTCCTAGGCTCCTGATTATTAAGTTATTCTTATAGTTTATAGAGAACTATTCTACTCATAGCATTATCTTCCCCCCCCTTAAGGTAATTAGCGTGTTGGCTAGGCGCATCTACGGGATTCTATGTCCCTAGGTAATATTTAATATAGAAGTTAAACTCTACTAGTTTCTCTACCTAGCGCGCCTGGCGTTTTGTAAGGCTCTTTATTATTATAAACTATTTTAGGTTCGCATGATCTATGAGGACTTTAATTAGTTATGGATTTCCTTTAAGGAAATAGCGCTATATATAAAAGTATTTAATAATAGTAAGGAGCTCTATATTATGTGTTTTATACTATAATTCCATATTCTATAGCTTATAGGACTAGTAGGCTATTAGATGCTAGTCCTAATCTTTAAATAGTTAGGATATAATTCCTGTAATTACTCTACCTAACGCATCCGTCTATAGCTGCGTGGGCAGCTCTAGGTGGAAGTGCCATAGTATTAGTTCTATAGTAAATATATACTATAGCTTATAGAAAGCTTCTAGTATTTCCCCTTTAATTAGGAATCTTGTAGCTATATTCTTCTTTATTATATCTAATAGTAGCGCCGCAATCACTCCATAGCCATGGATGAAGCAGTAGTAGAAGTTAGTAAATCCTAGGAATAATAATACCTCCTTCATACTATAGGGGACTAGCTAATCTATGATTATCTAGATACGCTCTAGTTTCATATAGATGCCATCTATTAAAATAATAAAGCCTAGGAATTTAATCTCCTTAGTATAGAATAAAAATTTACTAGGCTTTATATATAGCTTATATTTCTATAGTCTCTCTAGTACTAATTAAACATGCGCTGCATGTTCCTCCTTATTCTAGGAGAAGATCACTATGTTATCTAGGTACGTGATGTAGATTATATCTATAAGGTCTACAAGTGCGCGGTCCATGTAGCTCTAGAACATGGCTAGTATGTTTACTAGTCCAAAGGGCATCACTTAGTATTTAAAGTAGCTATAGTATATCTTAAATACTATCTTCTATTTATTACCTTCCTTGATATAGATGTAGTAATATGCGTCCTGTAGATCTAGCTATATATAGATCTTCATGCTACTTAAGTAGTTAATAGCTTATTCTATATTTATAATTAGATACGCATTCTTGATCGTGATTATATTAAGTCCTTGGTAATTAATGTATAAGTAGTATCTACTATCTTTCTTTAGTATGAAAAGCACTAGTGCGCCTATAGGACTCTTAGAGGGGTAGATCTAACCCTTCTCTAGTATATTTTTTATATATTCCTTAAGCATTTCCATCTCCTTCACTAATAATAAATAGAGAGGTCTTTATAGAGGTCTTTTCCCTAGCTTAAGCTTAATAGTATGGTCATGGTCCTAGTATAGTACCAGGATCCCTGCCTGCGCTTCTAAAAACACGTCCTTAAAGTCTTTATATTACTTTAGGAGTTTAATTTCGCCTACCTACATGCTATTTATTAATAGTGCGGCTCCTTTGTTCATCTTATAGACATGGACTACGTAGATCTAGCTTAGGATCTTGCTAGATATGGGTCTTTCCCACGTATCTACTATTATCATGGCGCACTCTTGCGCTATTATAATGATATCTAGATCATAAGGTTTTTGTAAGGAACGTCTCTCGATGAACAAGGTCGTATTAAACTAAAATACGAAGCATGGAGAACTAATGGAGGTTCCGCGAAGCGGGACCGACTATATATAGAGAATTATCACGTGGCGATGACCTAAGCGGGACGAGGCCCGTGACACTACCCCCCCCCTTAATAATGCAGATATCGCGGCCAGAGACGTAGATATAGGATAGAATAAGAATATGTACATAAAGTTTAGTTAAAGAAATCAGGTGGCGGGGGCTTCTCGGGGTGCTATTAGTAATAGGCAAGGATCTTCTTAGGCGCGTTCTTGAAATCCGTCTAGGGCTGCCATGGAGGATTAGCGTTCTACTCATCCCACGGGCCATTAAATATAGCCTTGTATTAGTGGTGGTTGTAGTATATATAGTAGTTAATAATCTCGCGCACGTCTTATTCCTCATGGCCTTCAGGATCGCCAGGGTTGGTGATAATGACTAGGGGTTCAGGGTTGGCTACCTGGCCAGGGAGGGGGTTATTTAAGGCAAGATGAAGCTTCCATAGATAAAAAATAGGGGTAATACTAGTATTTAGCATGTGAATTAGTAGTTTAACCTTATAGGCCTTGCTATTAATCACGCGCTTGATTAGCCACGGCCTAAGGTTCTTTAGGGCTAACGACTCGCTGTTCCGCTAGAGGTTGAAGTAACAGGTATCCACGTACATAAGGTCTCCCACGTTATAGTGTGGATGGGGCTGGCGTTACTAGTTAGCATAGTATTCATAGGAGCCTTGGGCCCAGGCAATCTCATCCTAAAGGAATTCTACGATCTCGCGCGTGCATTAAACCAGTTGGTCCGCGGCAAGTGCCTGGGGGTGGTTTAAGGGATCCCCATACATGCCTAGAGGTTCAGCGCCTGTACGGGGGTGGTAGGCGTGGCAGGTAAAGAAAGGTGTTATGCTAGTTATCTCACTAATATTATTATTCGCGGCGAACTAGGTATTAGGCAGGAACCAGGCCCAGTCATCCTAGGCGTAGTTAATATAGGCATGGAGGTAATTTTTTAGGCCCTTAACAGCGTTTTTAGACTGCCTATTAGTCTCAGGGTGGTTGGCGGAGGATAGTTTAATAGAAACATGATAGCGAGCGTAGTATTAGCGCTAGAAGTGGCTTATAAAGGCACTCTCATGGTCTAATATAATTAAACGAGGGAGACTAAACTTATAGAAGACGCGGTGGTGCATAACCTCCACGAGCTTGCTAGTTTCTTTGGTCTACAGCGGCTCGAAGATATGTTATTTCATTAGGCAGTTGACCATGATCAGCACGTGGTAGTAGGTGTGGTTATTTAGCGTGCATGGGGGAAGGTCTTCTACAAGGTCTATAGAGATGTCAAGCCACTTTCGCTCTAGGATAGGCAGCAGCCTAAGCAAGCCCTGTTTCTAGGTGTTACGGGCCCTTGAGCGCGCGCAGGTACAGCAGTAGTTACTATAGCACTTATAGTCATCACGCATGCGCGGCTAATAATAGTGGAGGATAACCTTCTAGTATGTTCTCTTCCGCCCAGGGTGGCTAGTAGTGGTTAGTTAGTAGTAAGTCTCTATAATCCTTTACTAGAGATGATCGCTTTTAGGAATATAGAGCCTCTTATTAACCTAGAGCTAGTTGTCGCGTATCATCAGGTCTACCATGGAGAGCTTAACGCCTTGGGATCTAATAGGCGCGGGCAGCCGTGGTAGGCCTTTATTCACTACCTTAATCATGGCCTATATAAGCTCATCGTTCGCGTAGGCCTCCGTGATAAGGTTCTCCAGGGGCTCTTCAGGGGCTTCAGCCTCTGGTTTGGGGGTTGCTTTGGGGGTGACGTCCCTATAGGCGTCCCCAGGGATATCTTCATCAGGCATGGTGGCCGGAGGCTCGCTCACCTAAGAGTCAGTGTCTGAGAAGAGGTCTAGGACATTATATTCATCCACTAACTAGGCTGGCTCTAGGGCAGCTTCGGGGGCAGCTTCAGGGGCAGCTTAAGGGGGTTCTTCAGGGGGTTCTTTAGGGGGTTCTTCAACCATGGTGACGCGAGCGCGGGTGGTGACGGCAAAGGTCACGCAGATTACCTTCTATACGTCCTTGTCGAGGTGTTCGTTCTAGAGGACTGTTTAAAACTATTATTACTCGCGCTCGTCATTAAAACCTTTAGAGAGGTCTTAGGACTGATGGGTAAGAAGATTAGGCTTGGTCCCCTACATCCTGGGGCGATACTAGATCTTGAAGTTAAATTTAGAGAGGAACTCTACCTAGTAGGCTTAATAATGGTTTAGTTGCTTTGTGGTCATGAAGTACTCTAGGTTATAATAGTTAGATAGCACCTTTACTAGGCCCTCTAGGGGTACGCTAGTGAGCTCTGGGCGCCATGTCTTAAATACTTAAATAATCACGAGTAGCTCTTTATCATAGATCATATAGTTAGTCTCTATAAGGGCCATCTTCTTTAAGAAGAAGGCTACTAGGCGTAGCTCGCTATCATGCATCTAGGATAGCATGCTAGTAGTCACGAAGTCTAAGGCATCTATCTCAACCCAGGTCTCTTTATTAGGGTTAAAGTGCGCTAATACAGGGGCGTTAATAAAGGCTTATTTTAGGGCCTAGAAGGCTACTTCCTGCTTAGGATTCTACTTAAATAGTTAATAGCGTACGCGACGTTTCCTGGTCTTCGTCATATACGTCTCGGAGCCCTTCATGATCTTATTTAGGGGGTGTGTTAGCTGCGAGAAGGCCTTAATAAAGCGCTAGTAGAAGCCGTAGAACCCCAGGAAAGCCTATACATCCTTAATAGACTAGGGGGTCTCCTAGTTAAGGATTGCTTTAACCTTCTTAGGGTCTATCTTAATGCCATCCATGCTCATAATTAGGCCAAGATACTTAACCTATTTAACGCTAAATTCGCACTTGTTGATGTCCACGTATAGGCCTTGATCAAGCAGCCATTAGAGGACCTTTAGCACGTGGTTAGTATGTTCTTTAGGGGTGTTACTATATACTAGGATGTTATCAAGGTACGTAGTGTAGAAGATGTCGAGGTAGTTAAGAATTAAGTTATTAATATAACTCTAGAAGGTCCTGGGGGCGTTATAGAGGCTAAATAGCATGACAAGGTATTTAAACTACCCATAGCGCGTGTTAAACGTAGTAAGTCATTCCTTCCCCTCTTTCATGCGTATCTAGTTAAACGCGGCAATGACGTTGAGCTTTATAAAGACCTTGGCTTGGGAGAGCTTCGCCAGTGTGTTAGTAATAAGCAGGATTAGGTAGTAGTTCTTAATAGTGAGCTTGTTTAACGCGTGGTAGTTAATACACACATAGAGGCTACCACTAGGCTTGTGGATAACAAGGACTAGGGCTGCTATTAGGGATGAGCTAGCCTAGATGAAACCCTTACCTAGGTGCTCCTTTATATATTTTAGGATCACCTCGCATTCCTGGATGTTCATTAGCTAGTAGTTGCGGGAGAATAGGGGTTTAGCGCTATTAGTAAGCTAGATATTATGGTCCTTAGGGTGATATGGGGGGAGCTGGTTTACTTTCTCCTTTATAAAGACCTTAATCATGCTATAGTACTCGCGGGGGACACGTTTCTTAAGCTCCTCTAGCGTGTATTTTAGGGCGCTAGCCATGAACTTGTTATAGTCCTTAGGCTGTATAGCCCCCATGGTTATGGCGTAGAGCTGCTTGGCCTACTACTAGGGCATCATGACGAAGCTATAGTAGTCGCGGCGCTTTACTAGCATAAAGAATAGGCGGGCGCTTATAAACTAGATATTAGCCATGGGGGTTTCGCGCTTGGTAGGCTACATAGGAGAGCCCTAGGCGTACATAGTACAGGGGCGGGTATGGTTAAGACATCCCTTCTTAAAGCACTAGGCTAAATTAAAGTAGATGTAGTGGTTAGTAAAGTCAACCTAGGGGTTATAATCACTTAGCCACGGGTCTCCAAGGATGAGTTTATAGGTTAGGAGGGAGGTAAGGTAGATTAGGTATTATTTAGCGTGCGTACTAAAGCGTAATAGGGCTAGGGCGGCTTTAGTAATAGTCTAATAGGGGGAGTTATTCGCGAGGCATAAGGAAATAGGGGAGGATAGCTTAAATATAGTAAGCTAGAGTGCACGGGCTAGAGATAGATCTAAAATATTAACTTTACTACTATTATTAACTAATATAGGGGTCTTCCTATTAGCTATATAATAATTTAGGACGAGATGCCGCCCCTTTTATAGATAGGCCTCTATAGAGGGGTTAACAGCTAATAAAGATAAGTAATAAGAATAAGAACTTTTAGTTTTAACTACTATCTCTAGCTCCTCTAGTCCCTAATCATGATAATAACTAGGGACTATATATTTTCTACCTACTCAAGGTCCTCCGTGATGGTTTCTATAGTGATCTTGTTAAGTTACTTAGAGTGGCTACTCTACTTAGGGTAGACCTCATGCGCTAAGTAGTGCCTAGAGCCCTGGCACGCCTAGTAGCAGCCTTACTAGTAGAGTAAAGTTTACTCCTTATTAATAAGCTACTTTGGGCTGCTCTAGGGGTTAAACCAGGCGCCTACCTAGCCTTTAGGCTTGGTAGCCACCAGGCAAAAGCAAGCATTAGGGTTACCTACCCCTAGGGAGGTGGAAGCTCTAGGGGTTATTATAGTAGTCTTAGGGGCCGTACCACCTAGTTTAAGGGTCGTACTAGCAGTGGTGGGCTTTGTGGTGGTCATGTTAAAGGGGCCCAAGGGATGGTAGTAGAAGGTCTCTAGGCGGCCTTCCTCTACCTTCTAGGCGTTATTAAGCACGACACGCACAGTGAGGTGGTCTTTAATGTATAGGGTGGTTCCCACGCTAGGGATTAGGATTAACTTAAGCTTCTTCACGTGGTCACGCTTAGGCGTGTTAGCTTGGTCCTAGAGGATAAGTAGCTAGTGGAAGTACTAAGTCACTAACTTGTTCTACTATTAGGCCACTGTCTAGAGCTCATAGTTCATGGCGTTAGCGCGGAGGTGCACGCCTATATAGTGTTTAATATTACTAAGGAAGTCTGCTAGAGTCTTCTCTAGGGCATGCTAGACGAGCGTCTATATAATACTAAAGATGGGCTCCTCCATCTACGAGAGCACGTACTAGATGCGTGAGTAATCACTAGGATATAGGGGCTGATTAACCTTAAACTTATAGTTAATAGTATACCTCTATAGGCTATATTCGCTGTGGCTCTCCCCCTTTAGTAGCTTGTTTAGGTGCGAGCCTTAGGGGCGCTAGTTCGCGTAGGCGTTATATGTTAGAGGCTATAGTACGGCGTAGCTAGTAAAGGGATGATTTAGTGATTAGTTTAGGGCGTAGGCCCCTAGAGGATAGTAAGTAAAGGGATACTTTAGGGGCTTGTTAAACAGGAGGGCGCCTCTAGAGGCTATAGCGTGCAGGGGTAGCATAGTGGTCTAATAGAAAGGTTAAGAACAAGGAGGGACGGGTAGAGGCTCAAGGCCTAGAGTAAAGCCTATAGTAAGGCCTACTAGCGAGGTATCATAGGCCTAGTGAGCCCTGGGAGGCGTGTTGTATAGAGCCTGTACTAGGGGCTGTGGAGGTTCAGAGGTTCATGGTTCTAGGGATGGTTAGGCATTAGCTAGAGCCTGATGCTAAGGGGCGCTAGAGGTGTTAGCTACCATCCCTAGGAGAACTAGTTATTCTAGGAATAGATCACGAGGCTTATGGGCGCTAAGGCGCCTAGAGAGCTCCCTAAGTATAGTATGCTAGTAGTTAAGCTCCTCCTATAGTAAGATAACCTTATTAAGCACCTCCTCTACTATAGCCTTATATTTCTCTACGCGGGTGTGTTCGCCCTTGTAGCTATGCTAAAGGGTTATAAGTTAGTAGGTAAGGTTCTTAACACGGGGATCGTACGTGGTGGTAGGCTTAATTATAGGGAAGGTAACTAGTGGTTATATAGGTAGGGTTATCGCGGATTTCCTGCGAATGATGGTAGGTATAGTTAGTGTTGGTGTTAGGAGCTTGGGGGCCTTGCCCTTAGGATCACCCTTAGAGGGGGCCTTAAAGGGATCCTAGGGAGGCGTTACAATACTATTAGAGGCTAAAGGTGGTCGTTCTAGGGGAGATAAAGCTAGGAACGCACCAGGCCTAGAGGCGCTAGATACGCGGGAGCTAATTAAATGGCTTTAGCTCCATATATAGGAGGCCGGGCCATCACTAGCCACAGAGCTCGCGTGGGAATGTTTTTAGGAGGATTCACTCATGGGGAACATGGTTAAAAGCTTAGCGTGGGTTTGATAGATATTATTAGTCCAGGGATGAATTCTAATGCAGTAGGGTGACGCTAGGGGCAAAGTAACAGGGATTATCAATAATAACCATATAGGGGTCGTAGAATGATGAAACTAAGACGCAGAGATAAAGTATAATGCAGAGAGATGAATAGAGAGCTTAGTTTGATACTTTGTATTATATAAGGAACGTCTCTCGATGAACAAGGTTGTATTAAACTAAAATACGAAGCATGGAGAACTAATAGAGGTTCCATGAAGCAGGACCGACTATATACAGAGAATTATCACGTGGCGATGACCTAAGCGGGACGAGGCCCGTGACAGTTTTAGCTTGTGGTACCTCTAGGTCTGCTTAATCTAGTTAACTTCAGGATTAACTACTTGTAGTCATGGCTATCCTAGAATAGCGTCATAGCCATCTAGGTCTACTACCTTAAATGCTTACTTCTATGTCTATAGCTCGCGTGATTCGTCCCGCGCTTTTATTTTAAGCTAATGGGTCCTATAGGACGTGACTTTATAGCTATTAATTATATTAATGCTTTTAGGTAGGCCTATGGCTTGTATTTTATTCTCCTTAACCTAGTATTAGCTCACGAAGTTCACTGTAGCGCTGCTATCTAATAAGACGCATACTAATTATAGCTCTCTATCCATGCCTAACCTTATCCTAAAGGATATTGCCTTTGGCTTAGTTAGATTTATAGAGAGTCTTAGTGCTACTATCACGCAAAGCACTAGGTTTATAAGTTTTTTATCTCGCCCTGTAGTCCCTTTTAGTGTGCTTTTCTACTAGGTCTCTAGTAGGTATCTACTATGTAGTTAGATAGGCCATAGTTACTATACCTTTTTAGCTTGTATTCGCCTTCTTGCGGGTGGTTTAATAATAGTTTTTATTTATAACCCCCTTAATTACTACGACTTTGTTGGCTTCCCTATTTTAGGTTTTTTAGTTAACTAGTTTATACTCCACGTAGTTATTCTAGTTTCTACACTAGCGGGAGCTTCCCCTTCTATTATATAGCTTGGAGAGCTTCTTACTAGCTAGGCATTTTTTATTCTACTACCTATAGGTGGGTAATATAGCTTTCATAGCTATTATCTATGGCATCCTAAATAGGATACTTTACCATCTCATTCCATACTATGGGTAGTATCTTGCCTAGCAAGTTATCCTTTCTATCCTATATAGATATATTAGGTTTAAAGACATTAGTTAGTATCCTTAGGTACTATAAGAAGGATCTTATATCCTAGTTTTCTATCTATCTCGCTACGCTATGGTGGATAATAGCGTCTTCATGGAGGATCTATAGGTCACTAACCATCTATAGTAACGCGTTAGTAAAGACTTCCTAGGTGATAGGTGTAGTTAATGTCTCCCACACACTAGTCTAATCATGGTACTAGTCTAGGCTGATTATCCTTAGCCTGCTACGCACCCTGGTTTCCTCACGTATATAGTGTTATAGATAGATTTTAAAGTATACCTCTATAGTAGTCTTCTAATCCTTAAGTTCCTTTAGGCTATGGCTATTAAATAGTTTTATATCTAGCGTTTAGCGTGGGAACTCTTCTTATTTTAGAGCTTAGATATTATCTTTAACCATGTTAGATAGTTCTTCTATGGGTTATGGTATTATAACTACTATAGGTTCTTAGTTAGCTGCATCTACAGGCTGTATTACTAGTATAGGGTATTTAATAGGCTCGTCTTCCCTAAGTTAGTAGAGGAATTTATCCACATCCTAGCTTACTTAGCCCTCTTAAATAGCCTTAAGTTATTAGATTTTATCTCTTAATTACTTCTTATGGCGTTCCCTAGCCGCGTTCTTAATTTCTTATTAATAGGCTGCGCGGCGTTGTTATATTTCTTATTAGAGATTCTCTATCTATTACCATAGCTCTTATTCCTTGTTATTAGGTTTAGGAGATGTTCCCTAAGTCTATTTACTTTTATTATTAACTAAGTCTCCTGCGGCTTTAGGGGCTACTTATGCAGTTTCCCCCTCCTCCTAGCTAGTAGGGTTATTAGTTAGTATTATTCTAGCATCTTCGCTCGATTTAACGTCTTTATTTAGATTGTTTAGGGTTATTATTATGGTTAAGTTACTAGAGGCTATTTTTCCTTAAAGTCTTTGGCTCTATAATCACGTGAGTCGCCCCTGATCCTCTCCCTGTGGGATTTCACCGTCTGTTCCACTCATTTTTAGGCTTCATAAGGGGTGAGCGATTAGAACTATGAACCACAGCTAATATAACTACGAGTAATATGTATATAAAGCGGAATATGAGGGTTTAGAACGTGTGTATTAATTGTAGCTAAACTAATCACTAGTCTTCACTCTGTAAGGCCAGCGGCCGCAATACGTGGTTCTTGCGTCACGTGTTCCCGGTAAGCGGGAGCTGCGGCGCGCAGGTGCGGTGCCTGAGGCACCGCACTGCGGGTGTGCTGTATACAGGGTCTAACACTTATTATATTAAATAGTATAAGGGATTCTTTAATCCTAATAATAATATAAATAGTTAAAACTAGGCTCCTAAGCTATTCCTAGCCTTTTTAGAGGTGATTCTTGATCTAGTTAGTATATTTAATAACGTGAAGACCTAATATTAAAAGGAATTTAGCTTAATTAGTATATAAAAGAATACTTAGGTAAGTAATTATAATTCTTCCCTAATTTATAGGTAAAAACTAATTCTTATTACTCTTAGTCCTAGTAAGTTAAATATATAAAATAGTATATAAATCATTATTAAGACCTCCCTACTCTACTAATACCTCCCTTAGGTTCTAATAATAATACTTGGAATAAATACTATTATACTAAGTTACTACGCCTCTAGCCTAGTAATCTAGAGTATATATTATAGTAAGTTACTCTTTATAACTTTTACTAGATAATAAGGGTGGAGGTAGTCTAGTTTTATAGTAAAGATCTAGCTAACCTATTCCTAATAGTCTAGGAAATTAATAATAGCTTCCCTCTTTACTTAGTGATTTTATAAGGGATTAGGGTGTTTTTATTTAATATATAGTAATAATCCTTAAGTATTTTATTAGTAATAGTTAAAATAGATTTATTTTATTTTAGTTATATATTATCTATTTCTATATTTATTCTATATAAGTGTTTATATTATTCTAATAATTTATTAAGAATTTATTATAGTTTATTAAGGATTTCTATAGTTTTTCTTTAAATATTTAAATTATTATATAAGTTTAGGAGAGTAAATATTACTATTAAAAAACTATTAATTATATTTAGAAGGCTAGTCTTTCTACTTAAGTAAGTAGAATATTTCTCTATTATAGACTTACTTATCTTTAATTTCTTTAACTTCCTATTCTTCTTCTTTAGTAAGTTTAGGTATTATAAGAGGATTATTAGCTTTCCTATATTATAGTTCTAAAAGAGATACATGAAAAATATTATAAATTTAGTTATATAGTTAGGGTAAAGTAAGATAGTATACTTATATATCTATAGTATTAAGTACTTAAAATAGTCTAATAAATTTAGGAGATAGTTTCTAACTTAGTAGTTTAAGATTTAAGTTTTATATAAAGAGTTTAATAATTACAACCCGTGTTCTTTAAGCTTGGCTACAAGCTCTTCCGTGATAATCTGGAGAAATTCCTTGCTCTGTTTAGAAGCGGGGATTTAGGCGTATTAGACGAGGACTAGGCCGATGGAGGGATTACAGGGGAAGTAAAGGGCAAGGTTAATATTATTTAGGCTCGCTTTTTACTGCGCTTCTAGGACTATAAGGGGCAGGTCTATGGTCTAGAGTGGTTAATTAGGCTAACAAAGGGCGAACCAGGGACTATTATCTGTGGGCGGCAGATAGGGAGTATGGTGGCGGGCTTCTACAAGTTAAAGGGGCTGATAGATGGGACGATACACTACTAGCATAATATGGAGAGTATATAAGAGATATGGCAGGAGGTTAAAGCAAGAACAGGGGTAAAGAGGGAGTTGCAGGCGGGTTTAAAAATTAGGGAGAACATGACCAAGATGCGGGGGATAAGTTTTGTGGACAATAAGGCGAGGATAATCTGGTGGTTTGCAACGAGGGTGCATTGATTGAGTCTTTTATGAGTGGGTGAATTGGGCATCAGGGAGTGGGATGTGGCTATGAGCGATGAGTATGAACAGGAAATGTAGACGGTAATGGGGATCGGGTGTGTGCTTGCTTTAGGGTATACGTCTTCACTTCGAGTGCTTGCCAAGGTTTTGTATATATGACCAGATATCCATATTCATCTTTACCAGGATTCGATTCGCTATCACGAGGCCTTTCACACGCACGCCCCCCGTGCCCGATTTTCTGGAACCTTGGTTGCGTAGCTGGTGGTAGAAATGCCCCATTTGTCGAGTTTGGGTGCGGCTGCTGACCTCAACGGTTAAACAATCGCAATGTAGTCCTGAAGAATCTTCTTCTGGTAACGTGGAGCGAACTAGGGCTGAAACCAGAGACGATTAAGCATTCACTTAAGCAACTGTTTAACTGACCTAGACCTAGAACTACATTCCTTTACTTGACGAGTCCGATACCTCCGTGACAGAGCAAATGCTAGCATCTAAGTCGTGGACCGATTCTATCGTTCCTGCTGAATTTGGGCTACGTATGTGCAATGCCTCGAAAGCCTGATTGCAATACATAATGTAAACAAAGAATGCGATTTATTCATGTCTCCGTGGGCATCTCTAGGGGAGAGAGATGTTGAAAATAGAGTTCCCCACTCTCTAACGAATATATAGGTGGTTGAGGCGTTCTTGCTGTAAGACTCAACATCTACTCTCGTATTTGACCTCTGCTCGCGGATCTATTCCGCAGCAAGATCCTGTGGCGAGATAAGCGACCCACCGTTACCTTTCAGCTTTTTGGAGAACCCGCTACCTCTCCAATGATGTAGCTGCGATAAGGCTAGAGATAGAGAGGGGGTACATTCGGGATTCTCAAAAGACAAAAAAAAGAAAAAAAAAAAGGTCTAGTTCTCTATCGTTCAATGCCTCTTCGCCGACAACTACACCTAGAGCATTGTGTTGCTTGACACAAACCTCAGCCGAGCACAAACTGCGGAGGTGGAGGATGTGGAGAGTGATCCAGACTGGCAGAAGCTTCCCCGCAGTTCGTATTTCAAGACCCCTTTTCGTTTCTTGTCCCCTGCTGTATCGACCTTACAGATACCTTCAAGCATTTAAAGATGCAAAACATACCTCGCAATCGACTCAAAACACGGAGTAAGTCTTAATACTGCTCCTCGGACGAGCTGTAACAGGCTGACGCATTATAGCCGGCTGTCTCTGGTGCAAACAGAGGGTAGGCAGCACTTTGCCAGGGAGCGGAAATCATGTGCTGACATACTGGTCCTGTAGAAAATAAAGTGCGACGAGGCCATCCCGCACTGCAACCAGTGCATGCGGCGGGGATACGATTGTCCTGGATACAAGCAACCGCTGAAGTGGTCGTCAAAGTACGAAGTCGGCAGAGCAGCGCAACCAGGCCAGGAAACGCCTCCAGGATCGGATTCGACACCGCTAGAAAACGATAGTGACTTTCCATGTCGTCCAGAATTGCCAGATTTGACAGTCCCCGGCGATGAGGTATTCCCGGCGTTTCCACTCGAGCTCGTCGATGAATCTACGCACTTTCCAGAATGGCTAGACGTCGCCGCTATATGTATATCAGGTATACCCCCTGCCTTTGAAGACGAAGACACCTCCATGTTCCGCTACTACTTCACAACCATATGCCGGGTAAATTCATGCTTCGACTCCGCGCGCAACTTCTTCCGCCTCGAGATCGGCAACCTTATAGGCTCGTGCTTGCTAATCTACCACTCGATCCTCTCCATGTCTGCGGCGCACCTCGCAGCAAATCACACAGACATGGCAATGGTCTCGCTACGGCATAAGACGCAGGCTATCACATCGCTGAATAGAGAGATCGCGCAGTTCAGCGAGAGTAGAGAGGCGAGTGACGGACTCGCGCTGGATTCCACGGCTGAGTTATTGCTTGCTACGGTTATTCTTGGGATGACTGATGTACGTGCCGTACCTATCTTGTTCGATTGCCCTCGCTCGAGCCGGCTGGATGATCGGCTAACGGTAGTCCTAGGGCTGGCATAACCCGTCTTCACTCGGAATCACACACCTACACGGAGCGCGCACCTTACTCAAGAAATGGCTATCCAATAAAGACGGCCTCGAGCACTCGTCCCGGCTAGGAAGCTTCGTCGTCGGCGTCATGGCATACTGGGAGGCGATGTCATCTTTCTTAATTGCTCAGCCCCTTGACAAAATCGAATATATGGACCAATTTGAAGATTTGGATGTGATGATCCTATCTTAACCTAATCCCTGGACCGGAATCTGCACGCCTCTCTTTGTTTATCTCGCCAAAGCCGGCACCCTTGTGCGGCAGCGATTGTCTCTAAGGAAGCTAGCGTGCGACGCGGGGACAGCTAGTGTCTGCCACACCCTGGATGCCAATCTCCTCGAACACGCGCGAACGGTCAAGAAATCCATCCTCTCTTATCAACCACCGAACCCGAGCCAAATTTCCCAGGTTGACACTGAGGATGCGAGAACTCCGACCGACTACCTCGTCCAGATTGCTCGCATCTACTGCCTGTCCGCCCTCCTCGAGCTCTACTGCAGCTTCCCTGAGCTAGTGGAGACGAATGCTGAGACAGACACTTAGAAATCAAGATTCGGTACCCTGCAGAATCTGCTCTCTATGGTAACAAGCATCCTAACCCTCATCGCCGCGGTCCCCGCCTCCTCTGGCGTCACGTGCCTCCTTACCCTTCCCCTTATAATTGCGGGTAGTACATTGCAACATGTCGCGAGCCCAAATTTGTTCAGTCCGAACCAGGAACTAACTGCTGAGGGCATCTCATCCCAGTCCCTTTTCTCAACCGAACTCGCCGCCCTCCCCAACATCCCAGCCGTTCTAACCTACTATCGCAATATTATCCGCGAGCGAATCACCGCTGTACACCAGTACGTCGGCGTCGCCGCGATCGCGCGGGGGTTAGAGATCCTCGAGAAAGTGTGGGCGACGTCAGATTTGGGATATGCTGTCGGGGAGATCTGGAATGACGAAGATACAGACGGAGACATGGAGGAGAAAGGAGGAGAAAAATGGAACGGTTTTGTGCTCTGGACGGACGTTATGGTCGACGAGCGGTTGGAGACGATTTTTGGCTGAGGCTGTCTTGGCGCTAGGAAGGCGGAGGGCGGAAAGGGGAAAGCGGAACTGGCGCCGCTGGACGCAGGCGAGAATTCTCGGTCGGACTGTGCGGTAGCGGGCAGATAACTACATTTTGTTTGTCCGGCAGATAAGCTGTGATGGGACGGAAGTCGTACGAGGTTACAAAACAGCAGTGACGAGTACTTTGGCACGCTGCATCTGCAGCCTGCAGGCCGTGGGCGGGGTACACAAGTGAGTTACGGCTGCTTCCAAACGGCAAAAAAGTGCGGAGCGCATCATGATGCGATTGGTCAATGTATGGAGCCAATAGACCCACTCCAGTCCGAGTCCCAACCAAGTCGTCGTTCCTGGAATTCCCTACATATCAGGATGGCACCCGGTTCCCGCGGGCGCAAGAATGCATCTAGAAATTAGGCGTCAGATTTCGTCTGTGTATACAGCGAGATCACTGCCCTCTACCTATTCTCCCTCACACCCTTCCTCGTTTTCCTAGTGCGCTCGCTAAAATGGTCTTCTAAGTCAGGCGCAAAACAGAGCTCTTCAAGGTCCCCAACTTTGGAGGGATTCCGAATGTGTACTTTGGTAAGCTTACAATTCTTTCTAGTTCTCTCTCCCTGTACTAGAAGGCATATTCTGCTCCTGTCCTTATGGAGGGCGAAACAACTCTTACTTTCTCTCCCTCACACATCATCTGGTATCTCTTTAGCCGACATCCTTGGAACCGACCCCTCAGCCTTAACCACCCCCGACAAAACCACATCGACAAGCCAAACAACCCATGAAGCATTAATCAAAAATCCAATCGTAGGCTCTTGGTTCCGCATGGAAGCTGGTCCCGAGGCGACACCACCGACATACGAGTATGACGAGCTCGGCGTTGTCATCGAGGGTACGTACGCTACGGCGCGCCAAATCGCTTTCTATTGCAATCTTGCTTCTTCTTCTCCTTCTCAATCCATCTTCTTGATTGTCCCCTCTTCTTTTTTTTTTCCCCCTCAGGAGCGGAAGGGGATGAACTCAGTAGCTGATATATATATATATATATAAACAGGCGAGATCACGCTCCGCGACGAAACAGGGCAGACGACGATAGTCAGGCCTGGCGACGTGTTTTTCTTCCCGCGCGGGAGCACGATTACTTTCTCTTCGGCGTCGTATGGGGCTGCGTGGAAATGTGCTAGGAGGATTGGGGAGGTTACGAAGTTGTGAGACTAGCTACTTACAAGTATGTTCAATGCATAGTTAAGATATTAGGGATACTACTTAGGTAGAATCCGAAGTTCTAGTACTTCTGTGAAGAAAAGAAAACGAGGAGCTATAGTGTGAATTTTTGCATTCCATGTGCTACGTGGATAGGGGACTGTCAAAAGTACAAAGGTAAAGATCTCAAACGATGATGTGTACCAAAGATAAAAAAAGCCCCTGTGAGGATATACTAACTCAAGGCGCTGTGGCCCAGCATTAGCTGGAGCTTGGATCCTTTCACGCTTCTCCGGATGCCTCATATTTCGTGATGTTATTAACAACGCCCTTTTTAGCAAATAATTGCGTTGCGTCGAAGTCAAAGCGAACCAATCGGATACATATCCAAGGCCCGCATAGATACAGATGCTAGCCCATGCCCCAAAAGGGGTGGTCTGAGCACTGGTAGCACATACTCCACCCCAACAAGACCATTAATATCGCGACATCAACACTGGGTGGTTACACTATCGTACGATTCTTGCAGTCATCTACCTAACACGTCAGCCAAATTAAGCGCTGTCAGATATATATCTCCTCTACGCATCCTACACCGGTCACCCCATCACTCCAACCTACCTACACATTCAAAATGTCTCCTCCACGCAATACCACTAAAGAAGGCTACCTCTGGACCCCAACCTCTGTTACAGACGGCCTCCCCACCCACGCCACAGTCCAAGGCACACAAGTTACCTCTCTAAAATCATCATACGACGTCATCGTGATTGGTGCCGGCTTCACAGGCCTAACCGCCGCACGCGACCTCTCACTCACATACAACCTCCGCGTCCTCCTCATCGACGCCCGCGACCGCATCGGCGGCCGCACCTGGACAGCCAACGTCCTCGGTGAGGACCTGGAGATGGGTGGGACGTGGGTACACTAGAACCAGCCGCACGTGTACAGAGAACTACACCGGTATAATTTACATCGCGGGCTGAAGACTTCAGCGGGAATAACTAACACGGAGAAGCAGTGGTTCCTCCCCAAGGATGCCGGGGTCGGCGGGATCACAAATGTCGGTGCGGAGGAGTCTCACAAGCTAGAAGAGATTGCGCAGCAGGTCTTCACGATTAATGGGCTCGATAGCCGCACCCTCATGCCGTTCCCGCATGATTCACTGCGCGAGCCCGCCCCATGGAAAAAGTATGACCATCTCACTGTACGCGACCGACTGGATCAGATTACAGGTTTTACGAAGCGAGAGAAGGGACTTTTCGAATTAAATACCAATACCTTTGGGAGTGCGCCAGCGAGCGAGATTGGGTTCGTCAAGGCGTTGCGGTGGTTTGCGCTCGGCGGGCATAGTATGGCGGGCGTGTTTAAGCTTGCGGGAGTCTTTAAGTTGGGGAAGGGAGGGATAACGGCATTTGCAAGGAGAATGTTTGCGGAGTTTCGAGGGGATTCAATTTTCGGAGGGGTTGTGAAGGAGGTGAAGCAGGTGGCGAGTGGAGTTAAGGTTCGCATGGTGGATAGGAGTATGAAGAGGGCAAAGGTTGTCGTGTTGACGATTCCATTGTGGGTTCTTCTCTGCCTGATAAGCCTGGGGGAGGGAATGGATCTAACAGATGTAGGAACTGCCTAAGTGATATCATGTTCAGCCCGCCACTGTCACCCCTCCGACAAGAGGCAATCGCCACCGGCCAGATTAACCAGGGAGCGAAGATCCACTTCAAGCTCCGCGAGACGCTACCTGGGTGGTTCTTCACCACAGAGCCTGGCCGCTCTCGCTTCGTGTTTGCCTTCTCTGATCATAACGGCACGCAGCCATCCAGCCCATCTGGGACATACTGCATCGGGTTCGGCTACAATGGGAGTTTCGCGGATAAGACTAATGGCAAGGCCATTGTTAGTGCGTTTAACGAAGATATCAATCCGAACTATACGGTCGAAGCGTACGTCACGCACGACTGGATGAATGACCCTTATGCAAAGGGTGCGTGGGCGTGCTGGGGGCCTGGATGCACCTCAAAGTATCTCAAGGCTCTGCAGGAGCCGCATGGACGAGTTGTTTTTGCGAGTGCGGACTGGGCGGATGGGTGGAGAGGCTTTGTGGATGGTGCTCTTGAGCGGGGTCAGGTTGCTGTGAGTGATGTTTTGGCCTTGCTGGGAACTGAGCTGCCCGGGATGGCCAAGCTGTAGTCGAGTGAATGTGATGTGGAAAAGGCCAGAGGAATGTATAAGTATATTGATAGGGCATTACAAATGCTGACTGAAAATGGTTGTTCAATTAACCTTCCCCTAGCTCATCCAGACCCAGGCTGCAGTATAGACAATAATAGGCCAGTTGGAGTGAGCAGCATTTGGCACCCAGACATAGGCATTCTACCATGGCTCAAGCCTTAGCTACTGCATCCCTTAGCCACTTCATCCCTTCAGCTTTTGCACAAGTTGAACCAGGTCTGTTCACTGAAGAGGCCCAAGGAAAAGCCCGTTCCCGACAACTCATTGGGCAGCTACGTAGCTATGCGAGTGTCCTACTGACAGGGCAAGGCTACAATGACGGAGGATCGCGTTGAGGAACATCATCTTGCAGCCCTGCTTGCCGTCGTATGGGAGTGGCAGTCTCAGGCAAAGAAAGTGCAATATGACTGAATGACTTTTGTCAGCGTCGCACAACAGATGGGCTCTGACACAACATCGTCCGATCCGACCCCGTATTCATCTAATTGTGCGGCCCCATGTCGCACAAGCTGCCGTTCATCTTTCCATATCAGCTGAAAGTGCCGAGTCTTTGTTATCTTTACTCACTCCAATACATCAGCCCATGTGCGAGCTACCTCCCAGCCAAGCGCCGCTCAAGCCTTGCGATTTGCCGGAGACATGAGATTATGAAGATGTCATCCTTACGTACAGCTGAAGGAGGCCACTGAGAATTCGAGACAGCTAGACTGGACATGGACGTCCCCTCCCCGCTCAGTAAGCGGGATGGGGGGCAGCCAGGGCGAACTTGTGGGGCGTAACTAACTGGTTATTGCTCCGATTAATCAGCGGTAGGTTCAGGGTACTGGATATCCAAAAAAAAAAACCTTCTTTATTCCGTGGCTTTAAGCCAAAGAATGCCGAGTCGACAATTAGCGACCGGACCGAAATATGTTCCTGTTTAATAAGAACAGAATCTCCTTGTGAGCCAAGTCATGGTTCTCTTGCTGACGCGCGAGCCCATCCTTTCATTAAGCACCTACATAGTCTGTCCATGCCGTCCAGGAAAGTCTAACTGTTATTGCTGAAGCACCGAACATGGGGTACCAAAGTCTGTCCTCCAGGATCGTGCCTATGTTTTCCGAGGTATTTCTTCTGTCAATATCCGAGACTGATGGGAGTTTGAAGTCTTTTCCAGGTTCCTTATTGTGTTGCAAATATATCCAAGGCACCAACATGCACGCTAGCAGGATCCCAACATATATAGCCACCCAGATAATATGTGTTAGTCCTTGGGAGAGGCCATGCATTTCACCGAAAATATCAGTATATGTGTCAAAAAAAGTGAAAAGGGCAAAATAGAGAACAACGAAGTACGGGTCTTTCAGGAAGCCCGGGTCCACCAAGAGTTCACATGCATTTATCCCCAAGCTAACTCCGCTCAATCACGCTCTCCACAGGGCTACACCTCTGGAGACTTCCTTTCCAACGCTATTATCTAAGCACGCCGAAACCCACCTAAGATTTCACTTCATCTTATCTTCAGACTAGCCTCGCCCAGTCAAGAGAGGCGCCCTCTACTAGACTATGGTCTTGAAGGCTTTGCCGTCCCGTAATATTCTAACCCTCCCAGCGGTTTTCGGGTATCCGGCACTCCGGTAGTCGCCTCGCGCTTGCGGCACAGCTTGCCAGCCGCGCCTCGAACGGCGCCTACTATCTTGGCTGGGTCCAGCGCCAATGGACCTGGTTCCGTGATGGTGGTCTGATAAATGGAAACTACACAATCAACGAGAGACTGACCGACGACTGCAAAAAAGCAACGGGCCGACGGTGTGGACCTGCACTGGGCAGAGTGGGGAATGGCTCGTCGACGTCCCACTCTCCCCATCTCGAGGAACCTGGGGAGATGATCTCGGCTACAGTTGCGGCATTGGTCGTTGGGGACTATGTCCTACATGGATCATGAGGGCAGGATGGTTGCGGTGTCGCCGACCAAAGGCAGCTTGAGGGGATATTCATGCGAAATATGAAGAAGCTGCAGAGCGGTGCGCAAGTGAGACCTATGCTAAAGTGATTAATGCATCCGTGGAGATTTTGTGGCAAAAAAAAAAAATTGGACCGATACAAATGGCCTTGGCTGGATTGGTCTGGCCTTGTGGACGCTGCAAAGGTCAATGCGTCGGCGCATAGCTCGGCGATGGATGCGTTGGTCGCGGCTTTAAGGGGGTGGAGATACACAGTGTGATATTATGCTAGTTGATTGTATCGAAAAAAAATTTACTGTTAGCTGGACGACTGATTCCTCTATGGACTTACGCTTGTTGAATGGTCATTTCTAAGTGCTGCTCACACATCCTACCAAGTACTGGGCCCAACATTTAGGGAAGAGTATTTGATTTGGGGATAAACTCATCCAAAAAGACGCCTTCACAACCCATTGGGCTCTGTAGGAGAACTATAGTAGAATAGAATAAAAGTCACATGTAATACAAAGCACGCAGGTAGCCCCTGTGCACACTCCAGCGTCCGCCAGAAGAGCCAGCCATGAACTAAGCAATGCTGACACAGCTCTTTGTTTCAGGCAGACGTTTACTGGCTGAAATCACGAGCGTGTTTACGGCGATGGAGGCTGCTCCTGCAGGTACCGGCGTTCCCTGGCTGAGGGTACCCGACAGATTCATCCTCATAACCTCCATTGATGGGAGGGATGGAGCTTGAACTGCCAGTCCAAACTGCTGGACCGGGCATCGGATAATCCTTCATGCCGCCCCAGACACTGAAGTTGAAAGAAGGGTCATCCTGTCTGTAACCACCTGGGAACTTGATGGTAGGCCCGGGAGTTCCATTTCCACCACCGATGACCTTGACCTGAGCGCATCTGCCACGCTGTCAGTATCCACCTGATCACGCATAGCAAGTAGGAAAGTAGGATTACTCACTCATAGTAGAACTCAGCCTCCCCACCATGCGCTCCATGGACACCTTCTTAAAGTCAGTACACTGCTTCTCTTTACATTGGTAAAGAAGCACGCACCTATATGCTCAGACCTAATAAGATACTCTCCGTCCGGAAGGTCCGGAGGAACGGTAAACTCAATACGGTCCTTATCCCATGTACACCAAGCATCAGACTTGATATCCTTGGTCGTGTCGCAGATTCCCTCCTCATGGATCTTGAACCAGTCACCGTCGCCCTCGTACTGATTAGCCGCACCAGGCGCCCTGGACATATACACAAGGCCCGGGCCAGGGTGCTGCATGGTTGCACCGACACCAAGCTTCATCGCAAGCTTGGATCCAGCCTTGACCTCCACCGTACCTGTCTGGCCTGCGAAGGTAAACGAGCCTTTGTTGCAGCGGAAGTCGGGCATGTCGGGGGTCATGTCGTCGCGGGTGTTGATCCATTTGGTTGGATTATATTTCTCGGGTCGGGTGTTCGAGCGGACGTACTGGTTCGGGGTGGTTTCGAGGCCATCGATGACGAGCGTGTCGAAGAAGTAATGCGCCGAGACCAGCGGCGCGATGAGTGCAGTGGCAAGAAGAGAGAGTTTCATTGTGAAGATGTAAGAAAGAAAGCTGATAAATGAATGCAAGGGCCAGCCCAGATGAGTGCAATAGCAAAAATGAGCGAATGACTGAAGAATGCGATGCACGTTCAAACCCTTGGAATGGGGGATTATTGTATCTCATATATAGCTCTTGACTACTGCCTGAGCGACTTAGGTTGGTATACACGAATTGCCACTTGTTGAAGCAGTATCGGCCGCCAATCTATCAAAAACAAGCCAAGACCCTCGAGCCCAAAAAAAATGTCCGCCATGTCTCATATTGTCGCGGACGTGGTGATACACAACGGCTAAAATGGCTGAAAGCCTGGGACCAGGATGCTAGACTCTTTTTCTGGCCCAAAGCGCTTATGGACTCCCTATTTGGGTGGATAGGCCCCACATAATGTAGTCTGATCGCTGAAACCTGAAACCGGACCCGTCGTCCGGACAAGGGTCTCGCTCACGTTCGGCAGTGCAGGTGATACTCTCAAAGCCGAGGGCCTATTAGACTCGGACTTTACTCCACACCCACCGCTGAACTTCTAAGCGAGCAGGATTCGTATGGCAATACCGGCGGCTAAATCGTACAACGGGTTAACCTTGCCTAGATACATAGTACCAGAAAGTTGTTGGTTCACTGGTAGCTCCGAGTTGCTGCCATTATATCACTTCACAGGCCCATATGGTATCGTGAAGTGCCATTGGTTCAATGTGACCCTGTTCATACAATTCGGAGATCCATATCCTAAGTAGCAGCACTGCCAGTTCCATTTCCACAAACGGAAATAATCTCGGCGGGCCGACGGGATTTTAGCCGTCACTGCCCGGGCCTCTTGGCCTGTTTCATCAGAACGCAAAATTTACACCCTCTCTGGCTTCTGCTATGGTCTACTCTCTCACGAGGAGGGTGAATGGAAACTGCTTTTTGGGGTGATGCTTACTGCTAGAGAATACTTGGATTTTATGGAACTGAGACGCCAAAGCCATTTGAACTGAGGCTTTTCTTCGTGCTACTTCTAGAGCTGCCGCGACATGTTGGGTAGTAAGTTGCCTGGCACGCGGTGTACGAGCACAAATACCCCATCCACAAATCCACCGCAAGACGGTGCACACCTAGTCTCGCTCGCCAAAAGCAAAGCCTGGTTTTTAGATCCTACATCGGTGGCAAATCTTGATCGTGATGGTCCTGGATCGCTGTTCCGCCAACGGGCACTATTGCAGTAAATCATCGCAGTACGTAAAACAGCCTTAGTACAAATAGGTCAGCGTCTGATAAACTGCATTGGTGTAGAGTTTTAATGTATCACAAACAAATACGGGATTGCTCCAGGGACCGCTGTGGGCTGCAGTGGATGCAGCGTGATAATGTTAGTTGTCCGCCAGGGGTGATCAGGCCTCGGAGGATGGGATTTGTGTCAAACCAGATAAGGCTTCCAAATTCGAGAGGCAGCCCATGTGCTCGGTGGGACATCGCTAATAATAGAGGATCCAGAAGGACCACTCGGTTACTCCGGAAATAGGCTGGTGCGTAAAGCGTACGTCTCGGACCTTAAAACAATGAGCTGTGCATAGCTGATGAGCTGTTGACAGCGCGCCTTCCCTTGTATTCCGCTTCAAGTGAGAGAGCCTGCTCCGCATGAGGAGGGAAATTCTCTGCCCAATAGCACCACCAGACAGCTTCCAAACACAAACGAGGAGTAGACGATCCTATTCTTGGATATGACGATGAACAATCAGGAGTAATCTACCACAACTCGCCCAGTATCTTGTCTATACTTTATTATCTTGAGGTTTATTGTCGTCTCTTCATGAGTTACGCAGCACGGAGTGTCAGCGCCATGCAAGTAAACACACACTGGAAGATATAGTGCCTTAGGTATTTCGCTTTGGTTTTCGGTGGCATACCTAGATACCTTGAAAGATAATGTATTGTGTAGTATGCTTGAAATATGGTCACACTCTAACCTGTAGGATGCGGCGATAAACATGGAACAAGGTATCGATTGGTGTCAATGCGAAACACAGGCTGGATGTCTATAAAGTTGCATTTCAGGTCATGCAAAAAGGTGTTCCGTTCCAATTAAGAAACTCGAATCTCCAGCCTTCCAAAGTTTAGACGGGATGATTTAGCTATTGAAGACAGTACTTACAACTACCAGCCATAGGTATTAGGGCGGCATCATATAGCCACTGCCGAATGCCATTCTTATCATCCAAGGACCATCAAGCGTATGCTTGCAACCCTGATAGCGCTTCGGCACTTAGAGAGTAAATGTTCTTTTATATTGGCCGTCTTTTATCAATAGTCGATAAGAAATAATGTTCTTTTGCTAGGAGACAAAGTATTCCGCAACACATATTCTGCGGGGTGGTAGTACGCATGATGCGCAAGAGATCTAGTCTACATGCAATACTACGCATCAGCACCCGGGGCGTCGCCTTGTGACCTGGATATAGCGCGCACGCAAATACTCCCAAGTTCTGTGGTCAGCCCATCGAGATATTGCAGATGAATGACCTCACCGAGAGTTCGATTTCGGACTGGAATGCTGCGAATCAAACGGGGAACGTTCTGCAGCAGATTTATGTTTTCCACCGTGTCTGAATCGTGCAGATCAGAGATGATATTACAGAACAGGGTGAGGACGGCGGTAATGGCATAAAAGAGGATGATCCTATTGTTGCAAATATCAGTCGGGATCAAAGCTTTTCGCTAGGCAGCAACGTCATACCGGAAGCATTCCCCGTGCACGAGAGGCAGCACCCGCTCTAGGTACCACAGCGTCGAGCGACTCGCCGCGATGGAAAGCCTCGTACTAGAGGCAATCCCGGCAGGTATCGGCCCCGCACGATCGCATCTACTGCTCGCTTGGTGGATGACAGTTACGCAATGGTAATATGCGAGGCGCAACATGACCGTTATCGTCTTGAGGTCGGCGCTGACCGGGGTCGCGGGGAAGAAATACAGGGCCGGCCGGAACGCCGCAGGCAGCGAAACCCTCCATCCGTCCAACTTCTCGTCAAGGTTTCGGATGCTTGAAAGGAGTTCGGGGGCGGGCTTTTTGAGAGAGTGAGCGGTATACAGGTCCTGGTGGACTTGAGACTTGAGCATTGAAAGGCAGAGATCCCACGGGAATAGGGGGGTTGTATGTTCATATCTCTGTGGTGTGTTTGGTTGCAGATTTCTGTCGCGCAGCCGCACATAGTCTGGGGGCAGGGTGAGGTCACAATGGGTATCGTTCATACAGGGTGGTTGGCCGGTCCGTAGGCATATATCTTTGTCAAATGAATAGCACAGCCAAAACAGATCGCGTAGATGGCATTCCCGATTGCGTTTATCGTAGGCCAGCGGGCTGGTAGGTGGTACATGAGCTCCTAGTGTGTAGAGAAAACGAGTGGCGATTGATAGAGTCGTTGCTGCCGACTGAAGGTCACCTACAAAGTATTGGAGTTGAACCTGGCAGCCTTGATCAGTGACGCAATCAAGGTCACAGGAAAAGACGATACTCACCAGCATGATTAGTGACTGCAGCCCGTCGAGTGTCATCTGCTGAATCACCGCAGTGAGGAAGCTCTGCGCAGCCGAAGCATACGAGCGACAGTCCATGGTGCCGAGTATACTGCATTCAAAGCCAAACAACGAGACAAGCGAGAGAAAAGCGTAGACGCAGGCTTTGGCACTGGCGGAACCCGCTGGCTGAGCGGGATTGTAAGCAAGGTCCAGGGTATCTTTGAAGATCGACCTGCTAACGACGGGGAACACCAGACTCTCAGGGGACGAGGTGTAAACCACGATTAGCATTTCCACGTCGGATCTATGCGGAAGCTCAGGGAGCGGAGCTGACGAGTCCGGCAGTTGCGGCCAAGGGAGCTCCAGCGACAAAAGCTTGTCAAAGACATTGCGTTCCCCAACCTGAGCCTCAATCCAGCGCTGACCCTGCTCAGAGAAGACATAGTGCCCCCTGAAGTAGGCCAGATTGTTGAGAATGACATTGCCTGGTCCCGCTCGCGACTGAAGTGTGCTTTGCACACCAGGACCCTCTCCACTAGGCTCTGGTAGAGTAGCCGGCTTCCTGGGCACATCCATCAGCCAGGGGTCTTGAGCCCGCGCGTGAGTATACTGTACCCCGGGACTGTGCAGCCCCAGATTCGGTTGTAGGTACAGGCGAGGTTATGATGCTCGCACCAGTTGCACTGCGGGGATTCTGCATCGCACTGAATCTGTCACGGCCAAATCAGACGAGGTTGTCCCGAGAGGACGCAGCACATCGGGATACCTTCTTCCTGGAACAAGAGTCGCATGCTCTTCGCCTTGACCTCCCAGGAGGCTTCGACTTATCAGGGAGAGTAGCCCGCATGATTTACGTCGCCAGAACAGAACCCGCGGGTGGATCAAAGTAAAGAAACGATCCAGACATCATTGTGACTTAGTTTGGCAGCCCCCCCGCTGACTAATCGGGTTGGACTTGTCTATGGCTCCACCGACTCCACGCCACAGGTGGATCTTGTCTACGCTCGGTCTTCGGATAATTACACTAACGCTTGCCCAGCAACGTGTGCTGGCGAATAAAGTCGGACCACGACTGGAGTACCAGGCCAGGTATCTAAGAGTTGCCATCGTCAGCTTGGCACATGCAATGCTGGAGCTCAACCTACCTCTCGTGCCTGCACAAACTCTTGCCGTGCATATACATTTCCGCATTTTTCAAAGATCATCAGTTGCTCCGTGAAGTCCAATGCAATCTCCGCCGACATGCCGTCCCGGGACATGAGGAGCTGTTGGAACTCTTCGGTGCTGGTCGCTTCGTAGCGGGTTGGGAGACCGTAATCTAACAGTGTCAGCCCTGTAGGTAAAAGATAAGAAGGATGGCCATGGTAGCCATACATTCCCCTATTTCAGCAAGCTTCTCTGCTTCCGATAGGGCCTGCGCCCAGAATGCGATGGCCTTGGTGAAGTAGACCGAGCCGGCCTCGAGGACAAGGTGGACCAACTTGCCGGTATCAGCGATTGCAACATTGGGCAGCACGGTATTGGGACTATGCGGGAACCGGAGAGTGTACGTTCCATTTTCGTCCTGCACCAAAAAAAAAAAAAAAACAACAACTCAGGTAAGCATTTCGCATTGGTAAACGAAGAAGAAGCCATCCTACCTTGACAGGAAGATACCGGTCCGGGGTGGTCAGACAGTTTTCAAAGTAGTTAGGGAAGAGAATCGTCGTCGTCTTGGCCCACAGCTCCGGCTTCTCCGTTCGGATATAGTCGGTGATCAGGCTCTTTCCCTTCCAGTGGTGAACATTGAGGAATTTGCCCTCGGACAGGGCGACAGGGTCGGGAAGCGCGCTCCAGACAAGGTGCTGCAGAGTTGCTGTTGCAGCGGCGGCATCGGCAATAGCCTTACCCTGCGCAATCTCTGCCTCGGCGGACTGCTTCTGCCAGAAATCGGTCAGGGCATAGATGGCGTGTGCGCCGGCAAATGCGGCCAAGAGGGCTTCTTTGCCACTCTCCAAGTCAGCGCGGTGGAGCTCAACGCCGCGGGCAGCGAGCTCTTGCGCAGCAGGCTTGGTTGGGTCGCGGGTCATTGCTCGAATATGGTAGAGCTCAGGGTGCTGAAGGAGCTCTGCGACAACAGACCCGCCCTGGTGTCATTATGCCAGTCAGTAACTTGCGTGGTTATATGCGTAGGGGAAGGACAGCCTGCCTGGGAGCCAGTGGCGCCAATGATTACAACGGTTCGCTTGGTCATTGTGTCTTTGCAGTTGGTCGATGCTGAAGAAACAAATTGCCTTTACAATAGACAAAGCCAGAGGACATAGGCGAAGTTATATAGACATGCCCCAGGAACCACTCCGGTTACTAAGCGGGAGGCTTCCAGTGATCGTCCATGAGATGATTCAAATGTCAAGATAAGTCTAATCGAAGTCTACCCCACCTTTGTTGGTTCACGCCCGCTTAATCATCGGTGAGAACAGGCCAAGTAATCAAATACCAGACAGGTATAAGTGATCGCCCATCCGCCCGTTGCCGATTATTCATGATGCAGAGAAACAGCTCAGTTGCAGGACACCACAATGAGCACCGTTGTTCTAATTACCGGCGGTAATCGAGGTGAGTCTATAACAGCTGTGAGTACTGACGATGTGGGATTGACTCGATTCGTAGGGATCGGAAAAGGGCTGGTGGCACATTATCTTGCGCAGCCGGACACGACCGTCATTGCAACGGCGAGGGAAGTCTCATCCCAGAATGCGAGCGCATTTGACACGCTCCAAAGAAGCGACAGGTCTCATCTGCTTATTGTGCAGTTGAGCGTCGACATCGCATCGAGCATCGCCGAAGCCGCCTCCGTCATCGAGAAGCATCACCACATCCATCAAATCGATATTGTCATTTCCAACGCGGGAATCTGCGACCACTGGGGCCCTGTCTTGGAAATGAGGGACGCGGACGTGCTCACTCATTTTCAAGTGAACACGCTGGGACCCCTTCGGCTTTTCCAAGCTCTCGCACCATTGCTGAACAACGCTAGCTCCCCCAAATTCATCTATATCTCCACAGCCTTGGCAAGCATTTCTGGAATCAATCAATTCAATTCATTGACCGCTGCGTACGGGATGTCTAAGGCAGCGGGGAACTATCTTATGAGGAAGATTAATGCGGAGAACGGCCACTTGATCACTTTGTCAATTGACCCGGGGTAGGTTACCCCGCACAACAAGTCGTAACGTTAGAGAGCTGATGCTTGTGATCTTTTTTTTTTCGTGGCAGGCTTGTTCAAACAGACATGGGTGCTAGGGCTGCGCAGTTCAATGGACTGGAAAAGGCTCCCTTGACGATTGATGATACCGTTCGCGGAATCACGAATCAGGTATGCATATAAAGCTCGATATGTCCTTTTCAGAATTACTAACGGCTTGGCAGATTGCTGCAGCAACTAAATCGACTACGTCTGGTCAGTTCGTTGATTACAACGGGGTTGGGGTGGCTTGGTAGATGGATTGAGAGTGAGGCACACTTTAGTAGATATGAGCATTTCGCGCAACATGGTGCGAAGAATATCAGTCCAGTCTTTATATGAAAATACAAACTCCTTGTATACACAGACCATTCAAGTCCTGCATGGACGCACAAGTAGTGGGTAACTAGAAACGACCCGTGTAATCGCTCAGGTAGTCAAGACTCAAGCAACAATTTACATGTGGGGAGCATAATAAACCCAGTAATCAGATCTAACTAAGACCGTATATCGTAACAAAACAGCCTGGCGATCTGCAAAGCCGAATATTCTCACGGAATCCAGACATCGACTTCAAACTCCACCCGGTGCTCTGGAAACGGAAGACTTTCAATCCCCACCATGGTGAACAAGGGCTGATGACGAGGGCACCACTGGCGGATGTACTGGACCATCAGTTGCCGCGCCTGGTCCCGCATGGTCGACAAGCCCACAAAGTACGCGCGCAGTTTCACGACATTATCCCACCCAGTCCCTTTGTCCTTGGTAGCGTGCCCTGCTTGAGCGAGAGTGTGGATGATCAACTCATCGATGTTGTGAAAGGCCTGGGCAATCTGTGCCTCGATGTCTGGTGAAGTGACTCTGGTCAGGGGGTCTATCCCGGCTGCGTGGTATTAGTGGCTAAACCTATAAGGAGATTCACAGTGTAACATACTCTGCCCGGTGATGACCAGCCGCTCACCGATGATGCAAGCGTCGCTGAAGCCGTACTTTTCGCGGCATTCTTCGCCGAAGCCGGGGAGCGAGTAATAGTTGAAGGAGGACATGCTGTTTAGTGGAAGAAGGTAAGAACCCGATCTTTGTTTATGTGCTTGCATCACGGCAATTCTTATACTCCCTGTGGCCGTGCTCAGTCCGCTTTGTCAGCGAGGAGCCATAAAGTCACCAATTCCTGGTCAGTCCAGTCATCCTGGTTGATCCAGTCACCCATGAAAAAATTATCACGCGTTCAAAATATAATTATTTACTCAAATTTAAAGAACTGCCATGCCACGCAAAACATATTGATCCTATTAAAACTTTGTGGAGTACGCCGGCAGAATGTAGGTTATAATACAGGCTTTAAACAACTCTAGAACTTAAAATATTTAATAAATATTAAAGGTTTCTAATGTCGCATTTAATATTTCACGATTAACTCTTATGATCCTTAGTTTTCTAACTCCCTGGAAACTAGGAAAAGTCTTAATTAAATACAGTAAACCAAAAAAAAAAAAAAAAAAAAAAAAAAAAAAAAAAAAAAAAAAAGTATAAGGGTACTCCAAGGCCTTTGTATATATTACGGACGTCTTCCATGGCGAAGAAGATGGCAGTAGAGTATGCAGCCCTAATATGCGCGACACTGCGATTTGACTTGTTCAATGGATGCATGTCATTTTAAGGAATCGTTCTTTGCTATAATGGTATTGTTTCTACCATCCACTTACTCTTAGTGTCCAGCAGACTTAAACATTAGATACAATCTTGTCGGAAGCAATCCCGGAAACCCCACTAAGAAGCTTATCTTTGATAGTCTCCTCGAGCCTCTCATTGGGAATTGTTTCAATCCCCAGCCACTCGTTATCCGTCTCTTTAAATCCCGTTTCATATTTTGGGTCCCAAATCACACCCGCCATGAGCGTCGAAACCGCTTGCATAGTGAACTCACCCCTCCTCAGCATATCCATGCCTTCTTCAAATCGGACGTCGGCCTCCTTTTCGTTCACGACCCAGGACTCCGGATCCGAGGAATACTTCTTCGCAATCGCCAACACCTGGTTCTGCGTAACAAGCATGCCATGAACCTGCACGCAGTGCGCCACAACACGCTCCGGCTCTCTCAGTACACCAACGATAGCCGTAGCAACAGTGCGAAACTCAGAGATGCTAAACGGGACCTCGCCGCCATTCACGCGGTCGATTGCGCGGTTCGGCAAGTCGATCATAAACGGCAGGTCGAATGAGTACTCCAGGAAACCACCGCATGCCACAACCGTCCAGGCCATATTATTGCCATCGGTCTGCGCGTGCGCGCGGAGGTAGTTTTCGATGCCGAGAACGTCTGTATAGGGCGGTAGCCGCCGCACTTCGGGCGCGCGCAGGCTCATGGCGTAATCGGCTGGGATGAAGTGTTTGACGGCGCCTGCGGCGATCGCCGCGTCGATGAGCGGTTTCTGGCTGGAGACTGCGACGCCGGCGACGGTTGAGACTACTGCGTCAACTCCGTTTAATGCGGCTTGGAGAATTGACTGCGATGTATAGTCTACCTCGTGGATTTCAACACCAGATGGGACGTCTTTGAGCGAGGACGACGAGCGAGTTAGGACCGACACTTTGAACCCGGCTTTGAGAAGCTCGTCGAGCACAACAGAGCCGAGTCGCCCTTTCTGAGCGGGGCGTCTCAATTGTCAGCCTAGGAGATGGAGCGGCGTGAACGATTTCCACGGGACTTACACCGGCTACGGCCACTTTGGAGATGGACATGTTCTGTATTTGGACTGGTCGCAGAAACTCTGTGTGATTAAAAAGTTGGACTTTGCTTTGATACAAGTAATGGCGGAAGAGGGCTGTGAGAAGAAGGAACGGACCCCGCGCGATTCAGCTGAAAGATTTAAGGAGACGACACGTGGGGCCCAGAAACACGAAGGTCTAGTCTGTCAGAGCGGGGAACAAGTTGGATGTCAGAATTTAGTTGCGGCTGTGCACTTGTACGTATCGCCTTAGCACCGCGGCATATACTCGGGGAACCACCGCCGGAGTTTATTGGCTACGTCGGATTTAGGATAGGCAAGTGAAGGGAGGCAAGTGAAGGGACTTGTCATTGAGGACGCACAGGATCCCTATTAGATGCAGGATGTCTATGCCCATCAATTCACTGCTACTTCAGAATCAAGCTTCTGTCGAAGCTCTGACTATCGATCTTACCCCGCAGTAGGACACCCGTTCAAACGGGATGCTCAGCTACTTCAGAGAAGTACTAGATGTTAACAGGGATTACTTGAGCCAGCCTAATTGATAGGCAAAATAATCATAATTGATTCGTGTCCTATGCGCTATATAGCCATAAACACAAGAAGTTGGGTAACTGCAGACAAGATTCCATTTCTCAAAAAATTGCTGGATACTTCTCGCGCAGAAGACCAAGTACATTACTGGAATTGCGCCCGGGCTAAATTGCGAATATGTGGCCCTAGTATCAAACTAGTTATATGACGGCCTTCCGTGTCTGTGTTCATCTTCTAGGTGCGTTGGAACCTTGTTGGGAATATCTGGCGTCAGCTCAGACATAGAGTAAGTCGCATTTCACTGCATATAATTTCTCGTATCATAGGGAGCTCCCACGCGCATCACGAGATAGACAGCTTTTCTGTGTTCCAGACACAATTGACGTCTACACTATCCACAATCCTTCATGATTCCTTTTCGGACATCAAGAGCCATTGGACTTGACCTCTTCTACAGCTTTCTTTGTTTCCTCGACTAGACCACAACGAGGTCCAACCCACCAACCTCTCCCCGGTGGCAGAGCGTCAGCCAATCCTTCTCGAGAATCTCCTCCTCCTGGCCTGCAGCTCCTCAACATCCCAGTTTATCGAAAGGTACCGGCCCGAAAGGAACGATTTATCCTCACTCGCAACCCAGATCCCCACGGCTCCAACCAACTCATATATGTCCCGTCCAAGCAGCAGGGGAGACTGCAGCGCCTCGATGTCCGTCCACGACATCTCCACGACGCCGGGATCAATACAGAGGGAAGTGATCGTTGGATGCTCGACCTGCAGATACGGGGTGAGTTTGGTGTTTGCCATCTTTGAGATGCTGTACGACGAAAAGCGCGGGATGCCGCCCAGGGATGCGTCCGATGTCAGATTTATGATGGTCGTTGGTCTGGAGGGCGTGGACCCGACTTTGCGGAGGAACGTCTGCGTCGCGGTCAGGGTGCCTTTGATGTTGACGTCCTACAGAACGGTAGGTATGGTTCAATCAGTCCTCCGTAGGTAAAGTGAGTTATTGTCAGGGTACTAGAGACTCACATGCGTCTCCCACCAGGACTCAATATCCGAGTCCAAAATCGTATCTGCCGATTCCAACGCACCAGCGTTGTTGATCAAGACACGAGGCACGCCAAATCGATCCACGATCTCATCACAGGCCTTTGCAATAGCCGCTGTAGTCGGTGACATTGCCTGCAATGGAATGGACCTGTGTCACGGGGTTGATCTTTCTGATCAGCTCCTCGGTCTCGGCGAGGTCGTTGGCAGAGCGGTCGAGTGGAGCAATGGCCCTGACGACGCCTGAGCGAAAAATGCAGCAAATGACTAGTAGCATGGTTTGGTTAGACATTCGAGGGAAACCAATTTATCTTTTAGGCCGATCATCTTACATATCACCCTAGTCCACGACTCGCACCGGTGATGACCACAATCTTGCCAGCCTGGAAATGATCTGGTCGTCGAGGGTCGACAGCCGGGTAAACATCGCGGTGGAGCTTCTTCACGAAAGCGTTCACCTTTGGGATCATGTGGGGGTCAAGGCCAGCGTTGTCTGCCATGGTGGTTGCTTGTTCTCGTAGCGCACCTTTGCTCAAGCGGCGAAGCTAGGAATAGAGAGACAGGCGGCCTACTTAAGCACCAGCTGGATGTGGCCGTACTGTCTAGGTATCGATTAGTTGGGGACTGCGCTGCACTACCGCTGATGCTTCGCATTGAATCAGCGTTGCTAGATCACAGATTCTCCAATGGACGCGGGGTATCCGTTAGGAGCTGACCCAGTTGCGACGTTGTGAGTGGACGGCTCGCTTTAAGAAACCAGAGACCCCACAGAAATGGGTCAACCTTAATGGTACCTAATCTACTTGCAGTCGCTCTCCGCGCATCCTGGCAGCATGGCCGTGTAAACTGCGTGGCTTTGAGCTTGCCAGGGCTCAGAGACCTTTGTGATAAAGAAAATTGCGGACGTTCGAGACCGTGGTAAACATAACCCCTCCATCAGAGCTAGGGTAGGTGCTAGCGATCTCTTATCTCCATATCCGTATGGGTGGTGCATTCAGGCACATGGAAAATTGACCTTCCTGGAAAGTCTGTGCCCAGGGTTGTCACAACTTTGCCCCAATCAGCAAGCCGCTTTGTTGTTGGGATTCGTGAGGTGGCAATATTAGCCGACGAACCCTGGTGGTCCGTCTTGGCTTTCATTTCGACTCGCACCAATTCATCCACGAAGCTTCATCAGGCTTAGGCTGCTATTCGGTTAAGTCAGGGTCATGTGCTCTGCTAACCGTGAACGGTTCCCGACAACCTGGCAAGGGGCCCGCAGGCTCGGCAACCACAGCGCCATTATAAAGCCATCGCTACTCCAGCCACTTGTGCGGTATTTAAACTAAATCCATCATTGCACGCTTACCGTCGAGCGAGTTAATTCCTACAGCTCACTTCTACTGCTCGACGAATTGTAGACCCACGGAACCCGCAAAATGTCCAGCACAGCAGCATCCGACTTCGCCTTCACAACCCCCTATGTTCAGGCCGACGCTTGTTGGGACCTGGTCGGCGGGAGCCGGGCCACGACGGTGACTGACGGGACAACGTACTGCAAGGAGGCTACGGATCTCTGCACCGAGTGTCTGCCACCAAGCTGGAGGACAATCCCTCCCGAGAGTCGTTACTCGCCGAGCCCTGCGGTGTGTCCGCAGGGATGGAGGTATTGGAGTATCGCTACGAGTGAGGTGCAAGATTAGGTCTTGACTACAGCGTGGTGTTGTGATTAGTACGTTTGTGTCTGATACGTTTGGGAATTACTTAAGTTAATTAGGGCAGCTATAAAGACCTCTACGCACTCAACGACTATCCACTAGACGGCTACTCAAAACCCTGCGTCCAAAGTGAGGGCGGAGAGATTTACGTCCATACACCGTGGCATATCACCTGGCAGGAGTCCGATCGATCGAGTCTACGCCACGAGCCGCCGACTGTAGATCCGGATATGATGATAGATACCTGGTTACCGGGGATTATTGGTGCGGGACCTCCAGAGCAAGTTCCATTACCTACACCATCAGAGCCCGAGCCTGAGCCAGAGGCCTCTGTGACAGCACCACGGAACTCGGACTCGCCGTCATTCTCGCCATCCGCCATACTTTCTCTAACGAGCCCTGGCTCTAGCTCTTCAACACCCGAGAACCCGGGCACCTCCGAAGAGCAAAACAGACCATCACAGTCGACGCAGGACGCAGAGCCGACATCGACTGGCAATGAGTCCGTTTCGCCCGATGAGCCTTCAATAACACCGACAGGTGGCGGTGCGTCCATATGTGCGACACCCATGGGAGCTACGGTGGCTGTGGGGTTCACGATGAGTGTAGGGCTCGGGCCGAGAATTCTCGGACTGGACTTATGAGATTACTTTGTGCAGTACGAGTGAGATTGCATTAGAATGAGCCCGCCGGAAGATGGGCGGAGAACGGAAAAACGCAACCATATATTGGCACCAAGTCGAAGGCCAGCGCGCATGTATAACTTATAAACCGTATCAGGCTAGGTCATGGAATGTGTGCCATGGCCACTTCGGTTCGGTCCGTTACCCCCTGCTTTCAGGGGCGGAAAGCTCATAAATAAAAGACACGCACAAATGGCGGCTGCACATGTAGTTTTTGCGTCTTCTAAGTTGTTATTGACTTTACCTTGACCAAGTACTCATCTGATTGAGGATCATGTCGATTGTTAGCGGTCTGTTTCCATTTACTGTCGATTTTCCATTCGCTTTCGCTGGCGACTTGGGTTTCTCTGATGTCTTTTCAATACACGCCTTGGACACGACGCACTGGCACGGACATGACTCAATAGATAATCGATACGCGAGATGGGACACTCGTATCGCCATGATGATAGCGATTGGATTATGGAGGGAACATCGTCAACACTGAGAAGCCTTAGCTAGCACCCATCGAGCACTAATCCAGTTTGAGAACCTCCTACCAACGAAAAAAGATTTGATAGAATTCCAACCCCTTAGATTCCCGTAGCCGAACAGCCAGATTGCGAGGATCTCGTTTCAACCTTCTGTACCCAAACCAATACCTCCAACAAAAGAGCCCAAACCCTTAAAGCGCCCCCCAGACCGCCGCTCCCGCGACCGCAACAAGCCCAAGATCCGCCAAATACTCCTTTCCAGCCGAAACCTGCATACCGAGTCCAATAGCAAACGTGACAAACGTAAAACCGGCAGCGTAGATCCTTGCTTTGCGGGAGCCAATCGCCACAAGCAGCGCGACAACTGTGTCCACGATTGGTGTTGCCAGCGCCAGCGTTGAGCCATCATCGGGCGCGTGGTACTCTTGGAAGGCATACCATTGTGGTGTATAGACGCCGTGGGTGAAGCGAGAGAAGGCGCCGAGGAGGAGGATGCCGGAGAGGGCGTAGAGAGGGAGACCTTTTACGACGGATGGCATGGTCGGTGGCTGAACGGGATGGGATTGGGCTGAGATAGATGGGGAGAAAATTTTGAAGATATAAGGGTAAGTACGCGGAGGATTGGCTGGGCTGTAGCTTTTATACCCCCGCTGACTGCTAGCGCGTTGGGGCTTTCTTCTGTTCACGAAGCAGCGAATGATCATGCAGCCTCACCGCAAACGGTTATGCTATAATGGGTTCTAGCGTGGAGTTAGCGTAAATCTCTACGAGAGGGAGGACCTGGATGACCTTGAAGATCAAAAATCCCCGTGGACCTATGGGGCCGTATTCTCATTTGGATATAGGCTGAACTAGCCCTCAATGCAAAGCGGCTATCTCGTTTTGTTCAGGGGGTCAGTGACAAAGCGTCAAAACCCTGCAATACCCCTTTCGTTTGAGATACGGGACTGCTAGTAGGGCTTCGGAATTGTTTCAGTGGACATAACGGCCGTCATCCTCGTAGTCCTTGTCATGGTACGTTTGGGAAGATGTGGTACGCTTCAATCTAGAGGTTTCAGCCAAGTATTTCCACCTAGCCCATATGTGGTGAAGAAACCTGGAGTGGCAGATCTCTGATTCTGACGTAGGTATGCTAATTTCGCGAATGCGAGTTTTGTTTATATCGTGATGCATAAAAGGCGTCTTCAATTCGTAGCGCAGCATACATAATGGGTATATGAGCTGCTATAAAAGGCCGTTGGCTAAGGATACAAACTTGAGGGCAAGGTCACTCCACTGACACCACTATCGAGACTTTTTCAGTATCTTCCTTCCTGGAGGTCAATCGAAGACCTTGAGCAGCCTCTATGGTAAGTTTGGATTATATCGCCAGTGTCAATCAATTGACAAAGCCCATCCACCTACGTGAAAAAAGCGGGTTGGATTGTGCACCCAGTGTTATTGATGGGGACGCTATTGGCTCCAAGTCCGACTCACAATTCTTCTCCGCTCGTAAGCTGATCCAATCTCGTACCGATCTGGGACTGGAATTTGTATGCACTAAGATGCTCGCGTATGCTGTTCGCATAAACCGTTAGCGATTGTGATATGACCATAGTACTAAGAGTATTCTCAGCTGTTTCCTGGATGCTGCTGTATCCGTACAATAACACGGCTTATTTGCACATTTGATAATGTGCCCCAGGATAGTGGTGTGGTGGCTTGTAGTCTCTCTGATGCAAAGATCTACAGGTTCCGGAATAACCCGGGTCGAGGCGATGTCATCTGGTATACTAATCCGCGAAGTTCCGACATCTTGACTCAAATACGAGGCGGATATACGTGACCACTATCAAGATGCAAGGGTTCAATGTAACAATAGCTGAACTGATCGACTATCTTGCGCAGTCATCGACTTGTCTGATGACATATGGCTCCCGAGACGCCTCAGTTTATTTAAGCTTCGTGGCATGGAGCCTCGACCTAGCAACGAGGGTTACGAAGCCCTCTGGAGCGCATTGCACCTCCCTTCTATATACAGCATCAAATCTGCATGACTTTCTTGTTAATCCCCATTCTCTGTGATCACGATGTCTGGACTCGAGGTCATTGCCCTAATCCCCACGATAATCTCTGCCTTTGGTGCCATCTCAGTTGAATACAGAGAGTGGCGGAAACAGCGTGTCGAACGCGCGTACAAGAGAAAGAACCTTCAACTTCAGAAATCCCTCGCAGGCAATGGTGGTGCAGTGCAGGGAGGGTTTGATTATGGATTAACAGCTGTGGGACCAGCTTTTCGGGAAGGCGATGGTATGTACACCACTGTACTCCAGTACTATTGTTCTTCTTTTATTCTTGTATCACTAACCTTGGTCGCTGCATTTGACACACTTGCACTAGGTATCGCGAGGGAAACCCTTATGAACCACCTCATTATCCTCCAGTCGACTGTCATCTCCCTCCTCCGCGAACAACAGAACGAAGCCTCTCATTTTATCCACCCCAACCACGACTCCATTCAGAGCACCACAAGCCGAACGCGCGATGGAATCCTTACTGCGCTGTCAGAGCAGTGCCAGCGCCTCACCCAAGCGAAGCCAATCGAGCGGATCGAGGGATCCACGGCACGGACTCTTCTTCCGTGGACGGGAAACTGCCTTAACGCTCTGACGTGCGAGTATGTCGAGTCTGACACTAACCCCCTGTTGTTCGGTGGGTTAGGTGCAATGACGAGATTTCGCGTGTCACGCCAGTACTATAGCTTCAACTGTGCCAGTTGTGACTGGCATGGTACTCACGAGGAGACCTGGCCGGTCCCTAGGACTAAGGACGGCCATTGGATTGATGTGAAACTCGTTCTCGATCGGTTTCATTATTGTGAAACCTTAAAGTGGCATAACCGGATGACGTTTCGGTGCTACCTTTGCAAGAAGTACTTGTTTGGCGACAGAAAAGGGGGAGGGGGATGGAAGAAGGTTGTGATGCACATTCAATTGAAGCACTGTCTGCAGGAGTTTCAACCACTTTAGCTTTAAGGGTTTACACGATAAAGGACGCCGATGGTTATGTATATCGAAACAGGAGCGGAGGCCAGGTATTTATCTTCGTTAAGCCATCACTTTTGTAACTATATACCTCCGATAAAAGATCGTATGGCCTGCGACCTGGGGCAAGTGGAATATGGAATGGAAATTCTCATCTCATAGCAACCGTAGCCAAACAAGGCTTACTATTATAGTTTCCTCTCTCCATTACCGGTCGTTGATGTGCTCGTCTAGTGTTAGTGCTATATGCAGAATACGCGGATTGTGGAAAACAAGTCAGCGTGTACACATACACGCAAACCTTTGCAAGGAGATACCCACCATTTATGGTTACCATGTTCAATATCCATTATGGATCTATCCTCCTCTCCTCTGTGCTACAAAAGTACATGCTGACAACGTCCACCAATACAATCCTTGCGTGGCTGGTCAGCTGATTGCCAAGCTTGCGGGTGTTTCAGCGCTGCCTTCAGCTCTGACAGCCTTCACTCTTCACAATATTCATGCTCAGCAGCGCGTGTGTAGAGCTCGATCGATGGAGCCTGTAACTGTTGCTCCCACAGTGCTCTGCCCACTGGAATCTCAGCGGTCGGTGCGTGGGCTGATCCTGAAGCTGTTCGTTGTCAACTTTGTCACCCTCTGTTTCTACTTCCACTCCTATCACCAACGAGAAGGCAGATATCTTACCCTTGATGTTGTGGTATTTTTCTTAGCGCCGCTGAACACCGTGCTCCGCTATAGCGCTGCATTGCTAATCATCCTCGGCTACGCGACCTATGGTGTTGCGTCCAGTCTCCGAATCAAAAACCGCAAAACCCATCGCCGACGGATCCTCTCAAACAGTAGTCGCGCGCTATCGTCATTACTGGGCCGAACGAAGAGCCTCGATATGAGTTATAGTTTACTCGGCAACGCTCCCCGCCCGGCCAGAGTAGAGCGCCTTGCTGCCCGAATTGGACCCGTGATCCCAGCCCTCGGCTATATCGTGCAGTGCTGTGGTGCAATCTACCTCTATAAGCGCCGGTGTCGGTGGAACGGGGTGACGATGATCGACGAACAGATCCTCCAACTCGCCGGCGGGGGTCTGCTGCTAGGCATCATATCGGCCGGCTACACGGTCCGCCTACCGTATTTCAACGACCCCATTCCAGACACTAGGGAGGCCTGGTTAGAACACGCTGTTCACTTCCTCCGCGACCAAAGCGACGACGAAGAGGTCCTCCGCGACGAACCGGCCTTCGTTCGACGCCTCCTCTACCTCTTCAAAAGCCTCGCCTTCGCATTCATCGTCCAGCTACTCCTTCGCAACCCCATCTTCATCAACTCATTCTTCGACCTCATCGGCCCGCTCTGGTGGTTCTGGGTGCTGCTCCTTGCATTCGGGGCAGCAATGATGGCATATTCGGAGAGGGCGCCAAAACGGTTCCGCGACCCGGCGAGGTCGAATGCAACCGTGCGTTCCTTTGTCGTGTTTTGTGCCGGATTTTTGTACTTGGGTCTAGGTATCATTCTTGCTGCTGGCACGACTGGGGCTTTGGTGTGGCATCTTCTGTTCTATGTCCGGCTTGGATTACAGGCTAAGGGGTTGAGGAATGAGCCCTTGGATGCGCCGTGTCCGTTGTTGATGGCCGATCCGGAGGCGGAGTATATTTGGTGGCTTGCGTGATGGTGGACTATGAAGCTGTATGAGATATATACTGATGTGTCACTGGGTAGCTAGGGTAGCGTTGGTATAGCCATATGTATTTAGTGGTGGGAGCTGTTTAAGATACATTGGTCCGATGATCGGTTCATCCCTGACATGGGTACACAGTAATTGCAACACCGCTAAGCGCAATAGAAATTGACATAGCACTCGGGCTGTCCATCGTCACCCATCTCGCACGAATCAATCATCGGGAAGAAGTCCTTGTGTGGACAAGTCGAGATGCAGGATTTCGCACTCCCGCAAGGGCTGTCATCTGATCCAGCAGTGTTAGCACAATTCTGGGAAACTAGCAGCGACCTGGGAGGGTTAGGAGAGCTCACACTGTGCCATGGCCAAGGACGCTAGGCCAAGAGCTATTAGGAGGGACCTGAGGTTCATTATGCTAACAATGCGTGAGGGTAAGCCCGGGAAAATATAATTGACAGGCGACGAGGAGATAAGCTTAAAAAATGTGGATATAGTATAGTGTAGAATAAGTCTTGCAATTCACACGAGTTTCAGTAGATTAACCAGGAGTGTGCTTGTTTTAAAGCTGTGAAAAGAGAAATACATGAGTCTGAAGACAGTCGCCGATCAGTGCGATGGCACATAGTCTATGACGAAGTGTGAGATGCACCTCCGGGACTTCCGAGTCGCTGGTTGCAGGTGGAATCCATGGATTTGCGGGACGGGAGACCCACAAACCCAATCTAGACGTTCCCTGACAGGGAACAGAAGTCTCTTCCTACGACGGTAGGTGTGGAGCATGTTCAAGGAGCATGGTTCTGGGTCGAGGAGCGGGAGTACTTGAGACCCCAGACTCTTTCGAGCCATTGAGGTGGACTGCCGGGACTGACCTCGCCATCCCAGAGTCTAAACCACGGGGATCAACAGGATACCCCGGCAGCTCTCCATCCACCGACACCAGGCCTTCCAGAGCTCTTTTAGTCACCCATTATGCTTCCCCTTACTGTTGACCTTATAGATTGACTTTGAGATCGCGGTAAGCTGATGCATCGCGGATCGGACGGATGAGGAATGGAAGAGATTTTGAGCCATCTTGTGATACGCCTAGGATCCGACTCCTTCAACCACTGCCACATAAGGAACCGAGACTGAAAGAGCCACAATAATCTTATAGAACTGAAATGGAAGGCCGCCAAACAATTGGTCCTCCGGAGCACAAAGTCCGGAATGGTGGCTGGGCTCAAGAACTGGGACACGAAGCCAGAACAAAGCAATGATAAAGCGATACAACGTCTGCATTCTTCTATCGCAGACGTTAATTTGAGAATAAAGAGACATCCGACAAGCCGAGGCTCAGGCAACACCACGACCGTCGTCTTGATAGGACATGTTCGAGCCAGGGTCCAGGCTGGCCCAATGAAGACGCCGGAACTCATAGTGCCCAGACCATGCGGTGCTTGAGCGTGCAGGAGCTCCCCGCGCGCATTGGCCAGCATATTGCGGCGCAGCTCTCAGTCAAGATTGCGCTGTTCGAATGAGGATAAGGACCGTGGGTTGAGGCTCGAAATTCTCAAAACCCTGAGGCCCCGTTCGATTCTCCTGTCGGTTCCTTCTGCATTTCCGACGTCTGGAGCTGCGGGTGTGTCATCCCAACATCGCCGCGATGGCTCAGCTCAAATTTCTCGTGGCCCTTTTGTCGGCTGTGGTAACTTTGCCCATCGGTACCGATACTTCTTATTCAGTGAATATACAAAGCTGTCGCTGACATTCCTTTCTTCAGGCAGCACCGCTCGGGAATGCTACGTCGACGGCACAGACAAGGGCCGCTTCCACTCACTCCTGGTGAAAACCTACCCCCAACTAAACCAGTTCAAAGGATGTACAACTTTAATCGGCAGTCTCGACATTGCCCCTACATTCTCTGGAGACCTTGAACTCCGAGGCGTTAAAAATGTCACCGGTTCGATTAGTGTCTTTGGCGCATTGGAGGAAATCAGCTTGCCGGACCTGGAGTATATTGGCGAGGTGACCCTCTTTGAGAGACACAGGGTCAAGAGACTGCTGCTACCAAGGGTTACGCGAGTGAAAGCTCTCCATATTTCGCAGCCACGGGGGTTCTTCTTTGATTTGGGTTTTTTGACGTGTGCGGAGGCGATAAGTTTGGATGGGCCTTGGTCTAGGTGAGTAGCAGCTCAGCCCTGATCCATGGTTTTATGACATCTTGTCTAATCGAAGACAGGATATCCTTTCCCTCGTTGGAACATGTCGAGCTCAAGCTGTCATTTGACACCCAGCTTCCCTGGGCCTCCAAGGGGTACCCCCGCGACCCGGCCCCGATCGATATCGAGCTCCCTGCGCTAAGGCGTGTCGGGGGGCTCAGCCTGGAGGGAGATATCCGAAGGTTCGTTTTACCTCCCCTCAATCCCCGGCTTCTGACGGTGGAGAATCGACTGACATACCTTCCATGCTAGCCTCTCAACGCCCAAGCTAGAGGCCATAGTTGACGGTGGATTAAGAGTCAGCGCGCAGCAAGCCGATTTACCTGCCGTGGACATGCCCTCACTTAAGAGCCTGGACACACGCCTCTCTCTCTGGGGGCGGATAAGCCGGTAAAACAACCCCCTTTTATCGTAGGGACTTCTCCATAGACTCCTGCTGAGATTTGCGACCTGGTTATCACAGAGTTGATCTCGGCCCGATGCAAAAGACGAATGCGTCAATGTACATCAACACCAACATACCAGTGGAGATTCAGTCCGAGGTATACCGCGCCGGAGATATTAGTATATATGGAGAACTCAAAAGGTCCGAGTTACCTTGCCTTTCTTGCCCCATTTGCCTTCCCCCCCCCCCCCCAGCCATAGCTGTCCATCAATAACTGACACCCCAGACAGCCTCAACTTGACTCATCTCCTCAACGCCGAGTCAATGACCATCGAATCGAACATACCGACCGAATGCTCAGACCACGTCGTCTGGACATATAGATATCTGAACCGTCCCCGCGAAGCGACATTTTGCGATGAACGAAGCCTCTTCCGTGCCGGTCGGAATACATGGCCTGATCTGTACAGGCCAACACCCAGTTACGAACCCACGCCTACGCCTCCACCTTACACGAATACGGCCCCGAAAAGCACGCCATCTCCTTCACCCTCGCCATCACCGAGGGCATCGCCAAGGGCCGGGCTCGGGAGCGGCGCGGAAGTTGTTATCGTTGCCGCCTTTGGAATGGTGCTGTCGGTTAGCATTATCTGGTTCTGTATGAGCCGACGTAATGGACCGGTCGAGCTTGAGGACGAGCACGAGGAGGAGAAGGGGCCTATGCTTTCTAAGGCTGAGATGGAGGCAGCCGAGGAGGAAGAGAAGGACCGGTTGTTGCATGGTGAATTCAAGGACGATGCTCTGGATGCACCGCCCCCTTATGCGAAGCATGTGCGCGGATGAGGGTGTGGTACATGTGGCCTTAATTGGGCTCGATTGTATGGCTAATGTCTCTTACCATACTTTGTGGCTGTAGCGTATCCCCGGCCGGAGCCTACCGACGCGAGCAAGCATCGAGATGCGAGTCTCATGTATTAGAAAGACACGTCCATGCCACAACCTGAACATACATTGATATTTCACCGATAGTCACCGGCTCTTCTCCCTAGACTGCACCCCTGAAATAAGCTGCGTCCACCTGATGTATAGCAGCCGAGCGATATGCAAACAGAAACAAGCGCAATGGGCTGGGAACATCCATGCGGCTCCAGTAGTCGCCTCAGGCACCGACTGACACTTCCAAAATAGAAAACAAAAACGCAAGAATGAACGGACAGAAAGGCGCAAGTTTCTCCAGCACATAGTCTATGTAGCCAGCCTGCGTGGGGTGTGTTGCAGGCACTGGGGCCACTCTCTCTTGAACACAAATATCATCGTGGTGTCCAACCTGGCTCAGGGCAAGCAGGACACTCCCTCTAGCACTCAACAGAGACAGACCCATACAGGACACAGTGACAGGTCGAGTCGGGGACCTAGTAGTTGGTCCCGCGCCAGTTCGTACTGGACCAGTCCCTGGTCGCGCAGCAACTGTATAAACAAAGGTTGTGCTAGCTATTTCATTTCATCAGGTGGAGACATATAATACGTCAGTTGATGGTAGGTTAGGAGCCGTAGCTCAAATCATTGAGGTTGCCGTACCGTATGCGGGCAGAGTTCTGTCCGGTGGCTCTACGCGGTGCACGCGACTATCTCACTGGCCGGGGAATTTGAGGCTGGGATATTGGTTGGCCAGCTCTTCGCCATGGCGGTCATCAGGCGTCTGCTTGGTATGGATGATGATCAACGGCCATAGTCCATCCTATAAGGCCTTGAAGCTTGTCAACCCTATTTTTCCTGGGAGGTGCCACGCTGACTAGGCGAGCAAAAATGATATCACACTGCCATAATTCTGCCGAGTGTTGGCCTGATACATGTGAGGATCTGTGTACAATATATCAATTACGTGTTTACTATCCGCGCTCGTTATCATGTGAAGGAACCTGGAGCTAAAACAGATGATAGAACCTCCAAGTGCCAAGGAACCCTCATTCCACATAGACACATCAAGCTTGCTCCAGACCATTGAGGGATTTGAAGCTGGCCACACAACCAATTGTAACCAACTCATCACAAGAGCCAAGTCAACAACACGACCAGACGCATCAAGTACAGTATGGAATTGACCCAGCACACCAGCCCGGATCCGGGCCCGCCGGACAGCATTTGAAAGAAGAGGCGGTTGCGGACCAGTCATAGTTCAAGTCGTTGTGATAAACGCCTTTGCAGACTTGGCTGATTTGTGGGAATCCACCGATGCTGTTGGTGTGTTTGCCATTGCAATTGAAGTTACTATCGGGTGAAGAGTTTTCTTTTTAGTTTTCTATACAAGCAATGGACGGACCATGGCGAGATCTGCGGGGGTAAACTCACTCCCAAAGAACACACTGGTAGCCGCTTGGAATGTCCATTGCCTTGAGTTTGTCGTTGAATTGCTGGAGGGTGCCGCCACTAAGGGAGACTGCTGCTTGTTAGTTTGACTCACTTCTGCCCCGGCCGTGACATGATCAACTTACAGCAACTGCCGTCGGCATTCACCGAATAGGCCATGTTAGCCCCATCGTAATTGTATAATCTAACTGCGATCGCGCTGGCATAGCCGGTAAGCAGTAGCGGGACGAGGACTTGCGTAAGCATTTCGAAGGAAGATTCGAGGCAGAAGAAAGATTGGATGTTTCCGTTGGGCTTTGTAGGAAAACGAACAAACCTTGCGAGGGGCTTGTATTTATACCCTTTAGTCTCTTGATTTAGGCCGAACATGGCAGCCCTATCTATGTTACTCTGGACGAGCGGGATCACCCGTGCCCCTCGCCACAACTTAATCTTCCACCAATTCTTGGTCCGCTCAAGATTCAGCTCAGGCGCCCTTTGATCTAGACCCGTGCGGGGTTGCATCCCCTCTCATAGGCGAGAATGATACTTTTCTCGAGGGCTGAGGAGAAAGGGAAACTGCTACCGACGGACCTCTCGTCCTGATTGGCCGATTCTGATCCCTGCAGGTGGGATGCCACCCACCTGAAGGGCCTTAACATCCAGGATCGCTGGGATTGGCTAATCAGTCTCACCCGAGCTGCAAGCCAAGCACCTGAATGAGTTCAGCCCTAGTAAATAGGCAAACATGCTGCTGTCGGGGTTTGATGTCTACAGATTGAATCCCTGCTGTAATCAACGACCAGACCCCGGCTTTCCAGAGAAAGACCTGGCTGTCCACCTGGTGTTTTTATCAAGTTTTTCCAGGGCACTGTAACTATAGTCTCCCACGGTGGCCAAGCCGCTTCTGGCGAGAAAAGCCTCTGGAGGGTCAGAGTGACTTGCACCCACCGCGGGGTCGTCCATTGTGCTAATCGTCGGGTACGCCTGGCCTTTGCAAGTATCTGCATGACGCCTGATGAGCCTAGTGAGCCCACCGTGTCTTATCCTCAGCTCCCCGTTGGCCCAGATGCCCTAGTGGGGATTGTGAGGGGTACTACCATTTAACTCCAGAGAAGCGGGGGGGTGAAGTGGAGACAACCTGGATTTACACGAGACAGGGTTCTGAGGGCGAGAAGCTTGGAAGCAGTTTTTGCGTCAGAATTACTAAGGTGACTGTGCGTTTCCTCACAGATTCTACTTCACGGAGGCTGTTGCTAGATATTATACAGTGTCTATGATTCCAAGGTCGTACGTGGATCCACGACGGCCTACATAGCCAGGTGGATGACTGCTGAGCCGGGTCAGGTAAAAGCGTGAGGATAATTGGTTAAATTAAACAGGATTAAACATCGACAAAGGCGAGCAAGGCTCCACCAACAACAATCTCAACATCTACAGGCCCTTCCGCAGCAGTGCCCTATAAGCCTGAATCACTAAGGACTGCATAGAAGGGGCAACCCAGGGATAGCTCCTTGTAAATCAAGGGGCCATATTGACCTAAGAGTGACTCAGTTTAGTGAGTACAATCCATACCGTAGAGCGTGGAGCAGCATACTCGTCACTTTAACTGGGCCTATCATGCCCGTTTTAGGGTTTTATCAATCAGGCCTGCCCTCGACCGTTTAGTAGAATATATGTCCCCGCTGCATGGTAGATACTATATATCCCTATTTGGCGGCATGGCTCAGGTGGCGATGATCAGCACCCAAAAAAGTCCCGTTGTAATTCTAGCGACGTATATTTAATCGCCGGATCAGGCATATGCATGCTTGCAATCCACCAAAAGTACCCGTAAGGAAGTATGCATCTGGGTCTGTTTTATCTTCGCTTGCTCCTTCCGCGCAGCAGCAAAATGTCCGACACAATATAGGCGCATCTGCAAACCTCTCTCCGCAAGCATGATCTTGCCAACTCTCGCGCTAGCCATCCTCTCCATCGCTGCCCTGGGAGTAAATGGCATCCCCGAAGGGACCCCAGGAACCGATGCGACATTCGACTACGTTGTCGTTGGCGCCGGCACCTCTGGGCTCACGCTTGCCGCGAGACTGGCAGAAGCCAACTTTACTGTGGCGCTAGTGGAAGCCGGTGACTTCTACGAGAACACCTGGCCCTTGCCCAAGATCCCTGGGGCGGCCGCAATTGGCATCGGGGCGAGCCCTTCGTCAACCACACCGATCGACTGGCAGTTCATTACCGAGCCGGTCCCGGGCGCCCTACACCGCCAGGTTCACTATTGCCGGCATAGAACGGTGGGAGGGTGTTCTGCGGCTAACGTGATGGTATACCAGAGGTTGAGCCTACTACCCCGGTCGTGCAGCGCAGTTAAAGTCGAATGCTGATTGATGAATTTCGCGTTTGACACTGTCTAGACCCGATGTAGACTCGATGAACCGCTGGGCCGAGCTCGTCGACGACGACTCATACACCTTCCAAAACGTCCTCCCCTTCTACCAGCGAACACCGACATTTCACCCGCCCGACAACGCCTTGCGTCCATCTAATGCCTCGGTAGACTATAACCCGGACGCGTTCCTTGATTCCGGAGAGCCACTGCAAGTCTCATACCCCATCGACAACATCGTTTTCTCAACCTGGATGGCGCGGGGCATGCAGGCGATTGGGATACCGGAGGTGCAGGACTTCAGCAGCGGACGGTTACTCGGCGCGCAGTGGTGTCCATTTACAGTGCGGCCGGAGGATCGCACGCGCAGCAGCTCTGAGGCTGCGTTCAGGGGCCGGCCGAATAACGACGAGCTGCTTGCGACAATGAGGCTGTACAGAAAGACGATGGGCAAGAGGGTGCTCTTCGGGGAGAGCATTCCGCCGCGAGCGACCGGCGTGGAGGTGCGGACGGGACGACAGGTGTATGTGCTGCACGCGACGCGCGAGGTCATCATCTCGGCCGGCGCGTTTCAGAGCCCGCAGCTGCTGATGGTCTCGGGGATCGGACCCGCAGAGACGCTGCGGCTCTTTGAGATCCCGCTGGTCGTCGACCTGCCCGGCGTTGGGCAGAATATGTGGGATCATCTGCTGTTTGGACCCTCGTATCGGGTCAGCATCCCTACTAACTCGAGGATCCCGAGGGATCTCGTCTTCACAGCTGAACAGGGGATACAATACCTGGCCAAGCGGCGTGGCTTATTCACTAACCCTGGTGCGGACTACCTGGCCTGGGAGAAGATCCCGGACAGCCTGCGCGCCCAGTTCTCTCAGGGGACACGGGCGAATCTGTCGTGGTTCCCGCCGAGTTGGCCAGAGGCGGAGGTACGTGATTCTCACCTCCCCCTACTGTTTGATCCGCTTTCTCTCCCCCCACCGGCCCTCATTTGTAGCCCCTGGCTGCGCTTGGCTAATCGAAACCAAGTACATCTCCTTCTCCATCTACCTTGGCTCACTCCAAGACCCCTTCCTCGGCCAACCTCAAGACGGTTATATGTACGCTTCGATGATCGGCTCCCTCGTCGCGCCGACCTCACGAGGCTACGTAACCCTCCGCTCAAATGACACGGACGACCTCCCCGCCATCCAACCAAACTGGCTCGACACCGAGTCCGACGCACAGGTGTCAGTTGCCATGTACCGCCGGCTCCGCGAAGCCTGGGCACACCCACAGGGTCTCGTGCCCATCGTAATCGGGGAAGAGTACTTCCCGGGCCCAGAGGTGCAGACGGATGAACAGATCCTCGAGACGATTCGCGCGACTGTGATGACGATTTTCCATGCGGCTTGTACGTGCAAGATGGGGACGGCTGATGATCCCATGGCGGTTGTGGACAGCAAGGCGAGGGTGCTGGGGGTGCGCGGGTTGAGGGTTGTGGATGCGAGTTCGTTTGCCATGTTGCCGCCGGGGCATCCGCAGGCGACGTGCTGTATGTTTTCTCTGTCTCGGCTGATCCTATTTCGCGGTGCTTGAGGCTAACGGGGTTGGGTGCGCACAGATATGCTGGCGGAAAAGATTGCGGCTGAAATCATAGACGTTAGTGGGGCGAATTGAGTGTATAACTGTGCTGGGCACCCGTGCAGGGCAGCTTTAGTTCTTGCAAAGCAAATCGCGCACAAATCTAGCAATAAGCCCCTGTGGCCTCCCTTACAGTATAGTCTGCCAAAATCCCCTTGCTGACTACCGTTCTACCCTTGCTCAAGCACCTTGCTTCGTGTTTCTCTATCGAACTTGGTGAAGCCAGGCTTGTGCAAAGATAGGAGCTGGCCAAGTCACTGATTGGAAAGACACTTCCCTGCTCTGCAATAGTGCCAGCCCAATCTTAAACTAACGCCGACCATCATCTAGCTTGCGTCCCAGTTGATGTAATACGGCCTACCACCCCAAACCCAAAGTAGAGAGCTCTTTAAGCATTTCGGGTACCGTAAATCGCCACCGGCCTGAGTCATGGCAAGTTCAGTTGACCTGAAAAGTCTTGTTTGACTCATTTCAGGCGTTGTCCTAGGGAAAAAGTGGACGTTGGCTCTCTCGTCGCAGACCTGGAGAAGGTGTGACAAAATAGAAGCCGCGAAAAGAAGAGGGGGTTCCCAGTGGGGAGGAACCTCTCTTGTTGTTTGTTATCGGTTTGGAATTGCAGAGAGCAACAGGAAGGGTTCTGATTTGGATGTTTAACGAGGTGCTTCTGGAGATCAAGAAGACCAGAAGCTGCTTTAAACCCCAACACATACATAGTATCCGAGCCAAAAGCATGAGGTGCCAACGAAAGGATTCATTCAAGGTCAATCGTTGGGGATGAGCAAGTCATGACCACCACGGTTAGATGATAGGGGCCCCTTTTTATGCCCCCGGAGAATGCTTGCGTTTTGCGCGCCATGGCATGGACTTGGCTGCTTAGCTCATCTCTATAAGAACTATCCTAGCTGTTCTGCCTCTATTTCTTCCTAAACTTCTTTTTCCCCTATTCTCCCTTCTATATTCTGCACCTGCCTGGTCATGACCTGTTGTCTTACCTACTCCAAGGATGCCCACCTGCTTCGCCAGCTTTTTTTCTTTGGAAATTGCGGCTGCGCCCTGTTTCTTGTATAGAGCCGTAATATATTGGGCGGGAGGCTCAGTTTTACAGCTGATTTGGACACCGCTGCTGGGGAATTGCACGTGCATAGTTTTGGGACCCTCTATGAGCAAATCGCTTTCCATCGTGCCCTTTGAATCGTCGAGCGAGTTATAGGTAACTGTAACGTCCGTGCTTGCAAAGTTGGAAACCAATCGATTATCCTTTATCTTCACTGTGGGTTCAACCTCATTCTGGTCCATAAAACCGCCATAAATCTTTCCGTTCCTACATATGAGATAGCCAAATAGGGTGGACATCTATTAAAGAAGGTAGAATGGCTCACCTTATTTGCGAGATCATTTAAAAGGTGTGAATCAAGAATAAAATGAATACTTCTATATGTATATATACATATAGATATTTCAACAAGAAGATACTAGCGAAAAGGTTTGTTGTGAATTGTAATAATAGAGAATTGAGGACCACACTGTTGAAGCAGGTTTGTATACTATTGGCCATACTACAGGGATATATCCAAAACGTCACCAAGACGATGATGATGATATGATGATGCTAATACTCTTGTTGAGTGTCTACAAAAGGCCACTAAACACGATCTAATTTTGTTGACCATGTTACCCTCCTAATCCAAAGGCCTAATTTGTTCTAGACATATATATATATTCTGATATTCATAGATGCAAACTTCTTGTCTGGTATTGCTCATGATCATGGCCCTATGGTGGTGAGGTAAGTACTGGAAAACACCTACTCCGGCCAATCATTTGGTGCTCTCCGCCTCCCCAGCCTCGGCTTCATTTGGACATTTGGACTCTTTCCCAAAATACGCATATGCCATGTGTGCAATCGGACATCCCTTCTGCACCTATTAACTCCATCACAACTAAGCTACTCCCAAACCTCGTCCGTATTAATATCATCCTCGATATATTCGACCAGAGACTGGACTTCTCCCCAATCCACATTAGTCCAGTCCACAGCCCACAAAGTCTCATGTCATACCTGTCGTAAGCCCCTCTGCGCGCTCAAGCGGGATATCGACGCCAAATGCCTTGTGGCTCGCTCGCGCGTCAGCCTTCTTCAAGACCAGCAATTGGAGAACTTGGGGAACTCACATTTTTCAACTCTCCAAGCAGCTCAGCCATCCGGTCGTCGTCAAGCCGCAGGTCGTCATGCAGCTTGGAGGAACCGGTAATCTGGTGGAAGAGAATTGTTAAGCCATCAAGAGCGTGGAATCTGAGAGATATTCAGAGGGGTTGGCGAACTAACCTCAGCGGGCTCGAAGAGGTTCTCGGTAATGAAGAGGACCGTCTCCTCGACGTCCATGTGTTCGGGGTCCATGCCGCCGGATACTTGTAGGACGCGATGGTTGCTTCCTGGGGATGGGTGTGTTGAGGGACGGCGGTGGGGAAGGATATACATATATTTATATCTATGCAAATATATGTGAGGTGAATGGGAAAATCTTAGCCGCGGGGCGGTTCTTTGTTGAGTCGAACTAGCACTCATGACGTCAGGCATCCCGCATGCGTGGAGTACAGATTTGGAAGTTTACTATATGACGCAGTCATCTGTTAAAGTGAGACCTGAATTGGTCAGTCTCTGATGCATCCTCGTGGATTAATTATCATAGTTAGGTAAATGTTCGCCGATCTGCCCTAGCTCGATATGTAGACAAGATCCCTCCCTCATCCCGTTTTCCCGGTCTGTTCCACTGCACACCATATCTGTCCGTGACTGCTAGCCCTTTTTCCCGTTCCCTGTCTCGGCAATTGACAGTCCAGGTCCCCCTGCTCCTTGATTAGAGACCCTGGCAAGAAGTACCAACTAACGCGTACAGTAACCCATTTGAACAACAATGCCCACCACAAGACGCACCAACCCCGGCGCAGCCACCAGCAGCACAGGTGCCAGCCGGAAGCGAACAACCCCGTATGCCAAATTCATGCACGAAACCTTGCCCAAGTTCAAGGAACAGCATCCAGGCACACTCCACAAGGATGCGTTTCGGACCGTCGCAGGTATGTGGAAGACTGCGAAGGAGAATTCGGCTGCTGCTGGTGCGATTTAAGATGGGAAGTAAATGGTCAAGCTTGCGTTGAGAGGTCTAAAATATAATTGAAGATGGTATTGCATCTTTATCTTTTACGTGGTCGGGTGGGACCGTCGACAGGTCCCATCTGCCCTGAACATGGTGATAGGAATATATGTCCTTCGAAAAGAAGCGTAACTCGCATCGTAGGCGAGGTTCATACGTGAGGCCAATTGAGCCTTAATATATTTGATTATGGTAGCTAAGGTCTATATCACCAAGACGATATTGATTATAGCGGTATTATACTTGCTATGCATTCCTGGGCACTGCAATTACAGTCGCTGTAAAAGGTCGCCGCCCACAGGCAAACAAGTCCGGGGGGGTTATGCACCTCGAAGTCTTTGGGCGAAAAATCGTTATAGGTGACAACAATAGCCGGAAATCTAGGGTGTCAGTTGCCTTGTGCTATTACTATAGTAAATAGACACATACTTAGTTCGGACAGCATGCGGAACCATCGAGACGAAGATAGCTGGTTATGATAATGACGAGCGCAAAAGGGCTCCAAAAGGCTAGGGATGCTAAAGGTGTATGAACGAATAATTAGTATTCGTCTCTTCGCAGAAGGTATGATCCTAAGATCAATAAGTAGGGCTCTACGTCAATCTACTTCCGTATGTCCATGCCAGGGGTTTATTTGCGAAACTGAAGCACTGGTGAAGCACACTGCTGAAGTGTGGCGCTACTTTTCTTCCTTGCTGGATATTTCAGGCTCGCGGCCAATAAATAGTAAGAAGTCCTGCTTCGGCTCGACAACCTTTATGCCCAGATTCGCCCCAGAAGGTTGGTAAGATCCGCTGTAGCTTCCAGGCGACAGCGAACTGGATACCCTTTATACCGAATTGGGTATTAACTAATTTTGAGACAGCCATCACAAGCTAAGCACACGATATATGGTGGCCAAAATTAATGGTCGAAATTGTCATAACGCACTCTGGCAACCCCCATCATGACCTGCTAGGGGCAGTGACCTAGCCTCACTAACCCAGCCAACCTTTAACACAGTGTCTTTTGAAATAAGGCACAACGAATTCTGCTTAGACACAGTTATTAACCTTTTAAGGTGCTCTGTGTCAATTAACTAGGGTGGAGAACGTTTGGCTAAAACCTCCGCAGCTTCTTCGGCGCTTAGCCACTCCAGATAATACGTAAGATCATTGAAACCTGTGGCATGCTGAATCAGTATTTACTGGAAGCGCAAGGAGCCAGCTCTGTACACTCTAGAGGTTTCTCCTGGGCTTAGAGATCCATAGTTCTTCAAATTTTGGGGCAACATGCAATATTCTAGCTCCACCTCTTTTAACTTCACGGGCGCAGAATAGTGTTGCGAAACACACAGGGATGCCAAAACAGTGGCTCACTGCTGTAAGAGTTACGGGTGGCAATGCGGCCGTTTAAGGCCTCAGTAGCTGTTACTTCGGTATCGATTTCACAGGTCCTCATGTTCTAGTTGTAAAACAAAACGTAATATTCAAGGGACACTTCGACATCCACTCCATGCCTCGGACACTACCGGCAGGTATGATGAGATTGAAGATCAAGACAGCCAACTACCCGGAATTTGACCTACCGGAGCTCGCCCACATAAATCATCCGACTATGAGTCAGTTCATGAAGAATGGTGACTGCCACAGCATTCTTGGACTCATTCAAGTTCTTTTCAGCCAAGGTGGGTCTGAAATCCTGGGCCTCCGACAGCTTTCTGCCACTCCGACTTCTGAAACCGGTTGGGCACAGCGTGATCTCCTGGTATCTATGGACCTCACGATACATGGTTCAGCCACTCTTGGTAGTGGCCGCTGGGGCTTCACTGCACAGTTTGAATTTTTTTTTTCTAGTGACCAGTGCTGATGCTACCTAAGCTCCCTACATCTCTCGAGGCTAACTTAGGGGAGTACTAATCATACTCAGGCCCTGCAGTATCCGCACTGCTCTATTATCCCATTTGCCCAAGGAACCTGTTCCCCAAGAGCGTGTACTATTGCCCGTATGATAATCGGCCGAGATCCCACTCATCAAAAAGCGCAAGGAGACACCTCTTAAAACACATATGTGCCTCAGCCCTCGTACATCTCCCTGGCCGCCACCATCTCCTCCTCGGACGGCATGTTCACGATCATCAAGTACGCCACATTCTATCAAGACATTAGCCCTGGCAATCCGTGCTGCTCATGCCAGCAAGGAGGTGCTGTATGGCTTACACTCTGCAATAGCTTCTTAACCCCACCCACCAACCCATCGGCAAGCGGGTCATTTCTTCCCTCTGCAGTTCCTGATGCACCTCGCGCAGCGATCTGCCCACGACCACGAGTACGCCCACTCACAGCCGGCGCCCCATAGCCCTCGTCCCTCTCAGCAAACTCAGCATTGGCAGCCTGTGTTGCCTGCACCCTACCGCCCCTCCTCGCCGCAATCGCACCAATAAGCCCTCCACCGGGTATATGCCTTAGGCCAATATTCCCACCGGGCACATTTGCGAACCGTCCGTTATGCACTGCGCCTGCAGGAGGAGGTCGACGCCGTGGAAGCTTGGCGTATGTAATCTTGCCACCGCTTACCAGCCCCAGCAGGTCGCCGCTACTGGCCGGGTGGCTGGGGTCTGCGTACCGGGAGGTGAATGTTGGATTGGGTGAGATGTTGAGGGCGCTTGTGGGGTTTTCGTGGCGCTGGTGTGCGAGTGGGGTTAGATGGCTGAGAGGGATGGGGTAAGGGGAGGGAGGGGGGCATGAGGGGAACTTGAGGAATATAGGGAAGACCTACGAACTTGGCCTGTGAGCGGCGGTCAAAGTAATCCGTGACAAAGTCCTTTTTCTTCAACTTGCGTACTTGAGACTCGGAGCCCGTTGCTGCGACGGCATCGAGTTCTGGGAATATGAGCGGTGCAGACTCCGGGAAGGGGAGGTCCCCTTGTGTCTTCCCATTTGAGGACTTGAAGGTGTGCTTCAGCCTGTTCAACTTGCCGGGCCCGCCATACTCAACGGCCGTCGAGATGGCGGTATTCAGATCGAATTTGCAGAATGTCGACGGGGATTCTGGTTTCCACGTCATGACTAGACAGAAGAGCCCGCGCGGTCGGAAGAACTCCGCGTTGATTTTGTCGAAGAAGGAATTAGTCCTGTCACCTTATTAGCTCCCATCATCTCTCCAGGAACTTCAGGGTCGGTGTGTACACACTTCCTCCTCGTCTCAGCCGCAATGGCAGCCTCAGTCCCCAACTGAATCATGGCAGACACAACAAACGATATAGCGCTGGGCAGCCAAATTGTCCCAATAGAGGCAAGGTTCAGCGCATACAGCCACGGCGTCGCCTGGCACGCGCGATTCGATGCTTCCAGGAAATTCAGGAACATTCCCTGGTCGATGCCGAATTGCTCGAGATCGGGTGCGTACGCGCGAATGAATCCTCGCTTGTTGTTCCTCGGTCGGCGCTGCGGGAGGATTACTGGGTAGGGGAGCTTTGGGACCGCTGAGGGGTCGGCAACGTAGGCTGGAGGGCTACTCTGGACAAGGCGTAGGAAGGCTTCAACGGTGTACTTTGTCTCGCCCACCTCATCCCCGGTCCCGTCAACATTGGCGTGTTTGTCGTTTCCATCTCGTCCCTGTGTATCATCATGTAATTCATCTTGCGCCTCGTCGAGCTCCCATTCTTCCTCTAGTTGCGTGTTGGCGAGTCTGTCAGTGCCCTGTTCGCTTCCTGTTGGGCTGGAAACTGGTGGTTTTGATTCCCTCTCTCGCTTGTTTGCCTTGTATGCTTCGGAGGCAAGACCAATGCCAGCGGCAACGCCGCGAATAGCTTTTCCGCCTAGGATCATTTCGTGTGTTGCAATGGCAGGCAGGCAGTGCGGCGGTACAAATAGTACTCGGTAAAGTTGCGCGCTGTTAAGAAGCAGGAAAGCTGCGTGCAGATCCAAGAGAACCGAGCGGCCAGATGGCGATTTATATGCCACGACCTCAGCAGTCTCACCCCTTGAGCCCAGAGTGTAGACACCCCACCTCGGGCGCATTTAAGCCTTGCTCCATCGCCACAGAAGCTTTCTTGTGGAGGCTTAGTGCTTACTCTGACGACGCTCAGCCACATTGGTGCGTCATGATTGGTGAGAAGTTGCTCTTGCGAACGAAGTGGATGCCTTTTGCGGTCTAGCGCGGATGCTCTGGTGCCGTCACCACTGTGGCTGGCTCATCGGGTATGGCCTTTGGCTAGATGGTTGCTTGTTTGGGGATAGTTTCATTGTCTTGTGACAAGAAAGTTGCTTGTCGATTTATTCCATCGTATCAGCATGTGTATCTACTCTTCAGTGCTCTGGGGCCTGAAACCTCATCTCCCGTCATGAGCGGGTGTGAGCCAGATCCTGCACCGGAAAATTCTGCCGCTGTTAAGTAGAGAGCTAGGGCTATTCTTTCTTATGAGCAGTGGCCCTTATAAAGGTACTTACTGGTGGTCACCTGGTGTCTTCGGTCCTGGCTCAAATGATCCTGTTGATTCGGCAGCATGGGCGAGTGTACATCGACGCAGGGACTGTACGAGTCCTCTACACGTGCACTAATCAGTCTCCGTGTAGTGCTTTCGACGCCCGGTCTAAGGCGTATGCAGAGGCCCTTTACTTCTGGTACGAAACTTAGTTGTACAAAGTCAGATAGCCATCTCGCAGCTATTGTGGTAAGTTGGTAATCCTGCAGCACTACGATATCTCACTGGCATCAAAATATTCTTACCAAGCACAAGACCCAAGGAACGAGCCACATACGCTTCGCCAAATCCTAAATATACCAATATAGGGGCCCAGGTCCGCAATGTAGCACTCCGTCCTAGCCGTGTAGAGGGCTCAGCATCGCTCTCCTGGTTGTTTATATATATCACAAAAAGAACAGAACCATGAACACACCGACCACTGTCCTCGAACAACGATGACGGAGCCTCCCATTCCAATACCGATGAATATACCTGGCCTTTAAAAGAATCATGACCCCTCGGGTAAATGACTCGGTCGCACTCGCGCTGTTTTGCGCCCTTGACACCGAAGATCACGAGCGATACTGCATAGCCGACCCATCCAACGGAATGTGACCTCAGGCCTTCTTTGCGCATACCCACATCTAATCTCCGAATCCAACTGAAGCAACAAGTCCACAGTGAGCCACCGAGGTAACTCGTGGAATTTGTGCCATTTCCCCCCACGGCCCCCACGTTCGGCATTCTTTCCTTATGGAATATCCCATGCTGTCTGCCCAGGCCGGCCCCCAGATTACCCGCAGCTAATTCCGAGTCGAGGCGGGTGCCTTGGGGCCGTTTTCTTCGGAGGACGTCCGAGGGGACTGGAGACGTCAAGCCGGATTTTCCTGCTAGATGGCCATTTTCAGAACGAATTTCACTTGTCGTCGGTCCGACAGCTACTGCTATGGATTGTATTTGATCATCCAGTAGTCTGCTCAGGTTATGCGGCTAAATGCCCATAGCGTACCGAGTAATCTGATGGGTAATATACCTCAAGTGCGACGGATCCTATCTCACATTCATATTTTGTAACGCGTGCTACACATAGACCATGCTCCTTCGTCTGGCACTGGAAAGCGAGCAAGGCCTGCGGATCTGCCCACATAGTCCGTAGCCATCATGGGAAATGGAAATAGCCATGTCAACCCTGCTCACCCAGGAACAATCGACTAACTAGACACGACTGATAGAACACTAACTAATCGGCTATCGTCTCCCGTGTTCTTTCACAAGGCAGGCCCTGCATGTGGCCATTCTTTGTTCAACGGCCGATCCCACCCCGGGTCCTCGTGGGCCTGGCACGCGATTCTACCTTACTCCTAGGAAGGTAGTCGGGCCTGACAACCTGGAACCACCGATCGAGGTGCGAAATTATGCATCGTACATTTGCGGATTATGCTGGAGGCGGTGCGATTCCGGTCGCTATTGTTTAATGTGCGCTGCCTGCCAGGGCTGCATGATGTCCCGTAAATGGGTGCCCCTGTTCGGAAGAGTAGTCGAGACAGAAGATAGTTGCCCTCGGTGTGCAATACCTTGGGATGATCTAAAGTCGGCGGAGGCAGCGGAGCGTCGTTATGCAGATATGCTGGCCTCACTAGAAGGCCTAGGGACGTCGGCTTCTAGGAGAGACGAATATGGGGAACCATGGGATTAAGAGACAAGTTTCGAGTCTACCTTTGGTTGGATAGGCCTTGATGAAATCCCCGAGCTGAGCGAGTGGGATGGGTTAGTTCTTTGCACGCTTCCTGGTTCAAGTTTCCTGCCTTGCATGGCCCTGCCCTGTATTACCGCGAGGAAGATCTACTGTCTTTGTGGTCATAAACGTATCACACGATGCTTTTTTTTTCTGACCATCGTTGGACCCTGAAGAACTATCTAGGCACAAGGGGCACAGCCCACTCAAAATCAAAAGACCACACACCCCTCAGTGGCTAGGGTATCTCTTTGTCCCTTGGTTGCCCAGTGATCAGCCAGGTGTGGCACGGTGGCCAATTAAGTATGACAAAATTACAGGGTCCAGTGCTAACTTAGGATGTTACGGGTGCATGAAAGAAACCTTTTTGTTCGAAAATAAAAATACAGGGTCATGGAAAACCCCATGATTCTGCGCACCTTAGTTTGACAACAGCCATATGGGCCAGCTCCCCCGCGATGCTCTCGGTTGGGATTTCTGGATCAGACTTGGAAGCTCTGTGCCTCTATCACCCCATATCCATGCGGCTAATTGAAATCCTCAGTCTGCTTCTGTTCATCCTTGTCGCCGGCGCCGACGCCAAGCGCAAGAAGCCGAAGTAAGACAGACACGGCAATGAGGAATCGAGCTCTCCGTCTCCATACGACGGACCCAGGTGGCCGTACCGTTGGACTGGGACCTACTATAACGGGACAATTGTAAGTGATATACATTCCCCACTGACCAGAGTCACGTCTGACATGTTTTCGGTTGTTGTCGTAGGATCTCGCCACCTCGATCGACCGATGGCCCCACTGTGCAGAAGCATGTCGGGACTCGTTTACGGCCTCTTTCAGCGGTCTTTTTCTCGTGGGCCCGGGATCAGAAACAAACTCGCCTCAGTTTGTCCTGATGGCTTGGGATACCGGTACGGTGCCCGCAGCCTCGTCGCCGGAAATCGATATGGGCTCGGACACGGATGGATGGAATATGCATAGCCCCGATATCCGACTCATACTTGGTCAACGCAGCAAGCTCTGGATGGACAATGAATCAGAGGGGGATGAGATGTGGTCGGTGGAGACAAGCACCCCTCGCAATGGAAGTGGCTTTGCCATGGATGGCTTGTTTACTGGTGACGTGAGTTCAATCTTCTTCTGCGCTCTCTATCTACTACGTAAGACATCAAAGCTAAGCCTTCTTCAGAACCACATCTCCAGCAATCCACGCGCGACAAACTCCGAAAACTGGATGAACATAACCATACCCGGCTGCCAGCGACGGTTTTCTGAGTGGTTCAAGATGATCGTCTCAACGCGCACCGCAGGTCGCCAACGTCATTCTACACAGAACATCACATTCCAGGGAACATTCGATGAGCAGAAGGCCACTTTCCGCTGGAATGGGACGTACTGGGGCTCCGTTCAGAGTGAGGTGTGGTACGGACCGGCCGGAACCGCGGATGATTTTGCTGAGGGGACTTTCAGCGTGTCGTTCAGTGGGAACGTTGATTCGGGGCGATCGGATGAACTGCGGACAAGGTCTGGCGTAGGTGGACCAGAGTGGGTGAAGAAGTACGATCGGGAGGAGAATGTGCCTCGCGAGGTTGAGGAGTCTGGTGCATCATTCATCCAGGCAGATAGATGGTTGTATATGCTTGAGGTTGCTCTAGGCTTGCTGTCGTTGGTCTGATGAGTATCTGGAGAATTTTTATTTTGTTCATATTCCCTTTGTTATCGCTATCGTGTTTCTCGTGCTACCAGTTGGGCGGCTGGGCTATTGATCAAAAGGCATCATTCATTTCTCTCCATTGTGCCTCCCATACTCAACATGCTGCGCATCCGTCGCAACAGCCGCCTTCTCATCCACCTCCACCACCATCGCACTCGTATCCGGCGCAAGCTTATTCCCAAACCTGCCAACCTGATACCAGGGCAAAGCAAACAATGCATCCGTACTCTCCAGCGACCTTCCGGCCAACTCGGGCACAAAGAACCAGACCCAAACCAGGCCAATAAAACTGACCACTGCACAAAACGCAAAGAACCCATAACTCTGCAGCGCCAGCAGCATCTCCGGCACGGCTTTTGTGTTTCCATACTGGTTCACGAAATGCAAACACATGACTATCGAACTGCCCAGCGCGCGCAGACGCAGGGCCCAGATGTCTGCGTTGACGAGGTACTGGAACGCATTCCAGCCCATTGCCCAGCCGAAGCCGGAGAGGTAGATCATGGCGATCGCGCCGACGGCGGCTTGGTGTTGGGTGCCCGTGAGGTTGCCGGCTTCCAGGGTGTCTTCGCCGACGACCCCGAGGAAGATGGCGATGTACGCGAGACAAATAGTTTGTATGGTGATGCCCATGTATAGCGAGCGCCGACGACCAACAAAGTCGATTAGGAAGAAGGCGCAGAGGTACGCGGAGACGAGCTTGACGATTCCGAGAATGCAGCTGGCGAGTAGCTTTTCGGATTGTCCGGTCTTGCCGAGGACCTTGAAGAACTCTGTTGCGTAGATTGTAATCGAGCTTGCGCCGGACCACTGCCCAAGAACCTGCGACATGACCCCGAGCATCAGGCGGTAGCGGTTCGCGGGGATGAGCACCAGTTCGCGGACTTTGCCCCAGCGTGAGACGCCCCGACTGCCTTCTTGTTCGCGCTCGAGCTGCTCACGGATCGAAATGATTTCCGCTTGAATGTATGGGTGGCTGCTGTCGAGGTTGCGGAGCTTGATGAGGGATTTCTCGGCCTGTTCGTGCTTGCCGGCGATGGTATAGTATCGAGGTGTTTCGGGGACGGTGAAAGATAAGACTAGGAAGAAGCTTTGCCAAAGATTAGTGATATGCCAGACAGGATAGTAATGGAAGGGGCATACGCAGCGAATCCAATGTGCGCAAACTGCGGCGCAACCCACTGCCATCGCGACGAATCCGGAAGATTGACGGAGGCGCGCCAGTTACTGAAGAAGGCGATAGTCGCACCCAGGTAGACCGAACCGGCGAAGATATTGGTGAGCATGCCGCGCACGCTCCTCGGTGCGATCTCTGCGATGTATGTCGGCCCGACAACAACCGTCATACCAATACCCAGACCAGCGATGAAGCGACCGCCGAGAATCTGCCCGACGTTTCCGTGGCTAGTGACGACGATGATAAATCCGACAAGCCATAGAAGAGAGAGGGCCTGGAGAGTTCGCACGCGTCCGAGCCGGTCGCAGAGGAAAAAGGCCAAGAGGGATCCGGCGATACTACCGAGTTGGACCATGCTCGTGATGTTGGAGAGCACGTCGGCTTGGTGGCCTTCGGAACCTTCTTCGAGGTGAAATTCGTCTTTGAAGCTCTGCAAGCTTGTCATGCCGCCGACAAGGGCTTCGTCTAGTCCTCGACTTAGGCCAAGAAGTCCTTTGTTCGTTAATCAGACGCAACGGTACTGTCTTATCAAGCAGGAACAACGTACCGAAGACCGCGGCACTCCAGAAAAGCCGCCAGTTCCATACTTCACGAGGCGTCTCGTGCACAGCCTCAGGTTTGCTGATGCCGATTCTCATTTTCGGGAGTAGCTGCAGCGGACTGTCGTACACTATGCTATGATAACCGCCAATGGACCAGGGGACAAGCAGAAACAAAAGCACAAGCGGACGATTTGCGAAACTCGTCTCGCCAACCTAATATATGAGAAAGCTACGAACGGAGCACTGGCCACCGAGCACCTCCAGTCCTCCCCGTCCGCGGGGTCTCGATTTGCACAGGTTCCATAAGCACCGTCATCCGGGCGAATGCGGGGAGGAGTTGGAGCAGGATATGTGGAGAGGCCGGATCAAGCATTGGCTGGTATAATCTCCAAGCCGTGGGGGCGAGAGTCTTAGCGAGCTTGACATGCTCATCCATCGCGCAATCTCCGCCATCATTGGTGCGTTGTTATCGCTGGCTGTTCGGAAGTTGACCGAGCGCCCCCCTTCGCCTCAGTGGACTGTTGCCGTCGTCCCGGTGGGGATGGGAGACGCCAGCTATTGAAGGTGAGGACATCCGAAGATGAGCCGAGGATATATTGCGATTGAACCGGCGCGGGAGGTTGGCGAAATTCGATTGGCATGCTGTAGGAGTACTAAGCACCCACAGACTCGGCTATGAGGTTGGCTTATATGTGCCGTCCCCACGATCTCACATTGACTCATTGACTTTGCCTATTATCCTCACGGAATAGGTGCTTACCGAAGACTGACTCGTGCCCAAGTCAAGATGCCGGACATATGTCCGAAGAAGACAGATTCTGTCACTCTAGTCTCCGAACGCTCGAGGACCCCAATCACATGTTTGTCGCCGGGACCCGAGTAACGTTATCCTACAGGCATATTCCACGTGTATCCTGAGACCTAACACCACTGCATTCTGGGTATCACTTAGGAACTCGTAGTCTGCATTTTGGTGTTGGAATTATAGCTCCAAAGCCGGTCAAGCTGGCGGTCAATGCTCCCTGCTTGTCTATCACCAGCATTGAAGATCGAGACACCCGACATATCAGCATATCAGCTTAGCGTCAATTGGCTGTCCCACACGCTAAATCAATTTGGACCTGAGCTGCTCTATTAATCGCCGTGCGATCATCGTCATCCAATAGAATCATGTGTTCGTTGCTGTCAAGGAGCGCGCGGAGGCCCGCTCAGTTCTGCACCTAGAATAGAAACCTCATATTTTTTCGCACCTCTTCCACACCACTTACTACGTTGTACGATTGCATGGTTGAGGGAAGCAGTTCGACAGCAATTTATTTAGTCGGGTTGCTCAATGCTCCTCCTTCCTTATGGGTTCAAGTCGGGTTGCCTTGTGTTTCTATAAATATATATTGGTGACGATTCCTAAAAACTGTCGCGGGGCATATTAGCACTCGATATGAACGTATGATCCACAACGATGGAGTTAATACCCAGAGGTTCTAGAAGTGAGCTAGGTAGTGTGTAAGAGTGAACTGTAGACCAGAAGATTCCCGGTTGGAGAGGATATCTGGTTCTTGCTTAGGAGATCATCTTGAGTTGGCCATGTTTTGCTGGGAATAGTACATCGCCGACAACTTATCATCGTCCAAGATGCGTGCAAGTACAACACACAGAACTTCTTCTCACTAAGCCTGACGGTGGGTGGCACTTACACGTTGTACATAATTCCATAATTCCATAATAAACAATGGATTCTTGTACACCCTCTTGCTGTTTAGTATACTGAGAATGTCAGCACCCGTTAGACTCACTCATAGCAGATAACCCAGCGCTGATTCCACGCTGATTGTGGGTGTATCAGCAGTTGATAAACAGCTATAATTATAATACAAAGAGGTGACTTTATTATGAACTAGATAGGATTACGACACCTACTCTATTCCCAGATAGCAAGTCTATGGCCGTTCCAAATATGCGACGTCTATGGACAATCAATGGAAGCTTGTTTGCCGCATCCCCAGATCCTGGGACCAAAGTCCGTTGGAAGCCCCGCTTATCGCTCCTTTGTCCCCCACGGAAGGTTCTAGCATACATGTCACAAGTCTTATGTCATTTAGCTATTTCTGGCGATTCCCTACCTAGATAGCTTCATTATTCTACACACCTCTAAATGCATGTATCATCGTTGACTATGCCTGAGTTCTCTCCTGGAGCCATAGCGTGCTCTGTCAAAGTCTACTGGGGAACGGACATCGTACTGACTACTCAGAAGAAGAAGACCATTCCAATGTACCAGACGATCCAGTGCGTACCTCCCATATTTAAGACTTGAAATGTCGGGAAGTAGGGAAGGAACACCCGAGGGTATAACGAATAACGATCGGACGAGGCCTGGGTCGCGCCTTGGCTGTTAAGGAAGGAGCAAACCAGCCTTCGTACCTTCTTCATTCGTGTTCGAACGGGTTTAACAGGTACGAGGGCCGCTCCTTCCTTGCTCGGGGAAATACAAACTTAAGGAAGGCGCGACCCAGAACGTGCTTTCCTGTCATGAAAACCTTAATGTAAGGAAGGTGTGGCCATCGTACCTGCCTAGTCTGTGTACTTCGTGGGTCGCCACTCCCTGTTGCTGCAAGTTCTATATGTCGAAAGCTGGGCTCTAAGGGACAGAGTTGCGCCTTCTCTCGTCTTTTGGGTTTACGTTCCCTCCTCGCGTAGCTCCGATAAGTGACGAGGAAGAAGCGACTCGGGGGTGGCACGTAGCTTGCTGATTAGATTCCATTAGGTCACGCAGGTACGAGGGTCGTTCCTTCCATCTTCGCTAGGGGTATACCCGGCAAGTACGCAGGGAGCGATGGAGCAGAGCCCTTGACCAGTAGTACAAAATTCAAAACTTGGGGAAGGAGCGACCGAGAGGTGTACCAGATAAGGAAGGGACGATGGGTTGCCCACTGTCGCACCTTCCCAATCATCATATATGCTTTGGGAGGAAGGAACAATCCACGACAACCATTGTGCCTTTCTCATTTGTCTTATACCGACCCCGGAAAGTACAAGCGAGGGTTGTCGTGTCTTCTCCTTGTACATCAAGGCTATATCTGGGAGGCAAGCAAGGCGCCGGAAATGTGGAGAAGCAAAACCAGAGGACAGATAAAGTTTCAAAGAGGAAACATTATCCAGACTAAATTATACATTGGAAGTCGAACATAACCTGCTTCTACCACCAAGGACAAGCAACCGAGCATCCTATACAGTAGAGCTGGCCTTAGACACCGGCTCCGATGACTCGAGGGTATACTCAGTCGTGACATGAATAGCCAGGTCATTTCTCGGCTGCGGCCTCGTCACAGAGGGCCTCCGATCCTTCGGGCCCTCCAGAATATACTCCTCGCTATCCCCCGACGAAATACGCGTATCCATATTCTTGCTCGGCAACACATTGTCGAGCTCGAAATGCCGCCCATGACTCGCACGCCCCGCCCTCGACGAAATAAACGTCTTCGTCCCACCTCCCGACGCCTTAGACCCAAAGTTATTATATCCCTCACTGTTATACCCGGGAGTCTTCGAGTTCTTGCGATGTGACGAACCGAGGAACCTCGTGTGTCGGAACAGCGGCTTGATTCCTGGTAAGGAGGCGACGATTGCGGCGACGAAGCATTCGCGGTTCGCCCAGCCGAGAGCGATGGGCAGACTGGTGATACTTCTGAGCGAGTAGTATGCGCGGAGGATCGTGCAGATCATTATGAAGATTCCAGACGAAAACATTAGGGCGAGCACAACTTTGCGTTGGATGGGGACTTGGAGTTTTGCGAGTATGGGGATTGGGATTATGAGGATGCAGACGTCGGATCTGGGAGGCAGTTGTTAGTGGTGCTCTGAGAGGGTAGGAGGATGATGGACTCGGCTGGCGACGTACAAGACATTGAAGACGGCGATTTCGACGTAGAGTGGCTGTCGAAGAGTGCAGTAGTCTATACCTTGCGTTAGGCACACATGAGATCGGGTGTTCCACGATAGGGGGATTCTTACCTCCTGGGTATGGCTGGATTTGCCAATTGCGATAGACGGGCGTACAAAGGCAGACGTGCGTCAACACACACGCAAGCCAAATGATCCCACAGAAAATCGAAGTTGCAGTGACGACATGGCGGTGCCATGTTCCAGCTCTGCAGGAGAAAGAGTGTTAGTCGTGCGAAACGGCGTGGTGTAAAGGCAGCCTGGCCACATACGTGAGTTTCCAGTATAGGCAAAGCAGCACCCCTTTTAGGCACCAGATGTAGCATATATACCAGATCCAGTTCATAAAGGCTAGCTTGGAGCCTCGCACCATATCGGGGATCTGGTTGTCGGGGACGAGCATCGCGGATTCTTCATTCAGGCCGATGTTGGTTCCTAGTATGTCTGCGCCAATGTTTAGCGAATGTGGGCTAACCAGCGTCAGGTGCTGCGAATAGCTTACCCATTCTGTATATATTGACCGTTTGTATCGTGAAGAATATCTTTATGATTGAAGGTCAGTCGACATGCGTTTGTCAACTCTGGACGAGACATACCATGGCCAAGGTTGCAAAGGCATCATCCAAACGCAACCCACGAATCCCTCCCATGCTCAGCCGGGCCACCAACCGCAGCAGGAGAAAGAAGATACCAACACCATATTCACTGAACGTCTCAACATTCAAGTCGTACGCCATGGTGAGCGACGCTAGATGACAAGCTCTTCTTCACCCTTCACGATGGGGTGGGTTTTTTGCAAGCACTCATACGGAGTTCTCACATCGGAATTGTCTTGGGGTACTCCATCGCAAGTCTGTCGCAGTATTATAGTGCAGGCCTCTCGGGAAAATAGAATATGACAGGGGTCGTCGCTGGCTGGATTCAGTTTTGACGGGTCTGCAGAGCAAGGAGCGTTGTCTCCACTAGCAGAGGGACTCCATTTGGTATCGATTGCTATCGGCCAAAGGATACCTGCAGGATGTGCACAGGTACGGCTAAGTCGTATCTGGGACACACTGTTAACTGATCTAGGTAATGATACTCTTGCCAGGTTTCAGGTGCAGAACCGTTAGTCCCGCAATTGCCCAAGCCACAACCTGCAGAGCTCTGGGTCTCATGCGCATACATCAGTGTAGTACCTCCTCAGTGCTACCAAAGCGGACGACGTCCGTCCTCCGACTGTTAGCTGATCACTAGCGGGGACACGCTATGCGTCTCCGACAACAATGGAGTAGACTTAATAGTCGTAACTTCGAAAATGTCTGGTTACATTGTTAGTTTCTACCAGCCTAATAGCCTTGCTGAGGATAATCATCGCTTTACAGATATATAAGGATCGCAATTCATCTACACTATTGAATCTGATATTGAAACTGAGGCCCGCCACACACACCCTCACCAATCAAACATAGATGCCGCCAAAAGTTGCTTTGATCACTGGTGGAGGTACGCCCAGTTACTCCAATCCCGGACACATCCAGACTTTGTCCATGAGCTGACACAGCCTGGAAACTCCAGCCAGCGGAATGGGCCTGGCAGTTGCCACAGCCCTATCAGCACTACCCAGCTGGGAAATCCACATCCTAGACATCAACTCAGATCGCGGGTCGCAGGCAGCCTCGACCCTCGCCCGCACAAGCTTCCACTACGCCGACGTAACAAAATACAACACGCTCTCAGAAGCATTCCAAAACGCCTTCAGCAGACCCAAAAGACTCGACTTCGTCTTCGCCAACGCCGGCATGATCGAGCGTTTCAACTTCTACGACCCCTGCCCCGGCCAGATCACCGACAGCAAATCCATCACGCCACCACCAGAGCCAGATCTGCTGTCGATCGATGCCGATTTGAAGGGCGTGATCCTGACGACCTACCTAGCGCAGCACTACTTCCGTGCATCGCCCGATCAGGGCAGAGGCGCGAGCATTGTTTTGACCGCGAGCTGCGGCGGGCTGTATCCGTCGTATTATTCTCCGCTGTATTCTTCTGCGAAGTGTGGGTTTTAACTTTCCATGGCGCATCCTTTGAATCCTTTGCCCCATACCCCGGGGACAATTTCGCTCTGAAACTCGGTTCTGGATGCGCTAGTTATCGCGTAATTTACATTGCTGACCTCACATCTGATCGGCAGTTGGAGTCGTCGGGTTCATGCGCTCCATCGCCCAACACTTCAAAGCGCGCGGCGTCCGCGCCAACGCCATCTGCCCCGGAATCGTGCGTACGAACCTCGTCGATACGAAAGGCTGGAGCGCGTTCCCGCAACACCGATTCACGGAAATGGACTCTGTGGTCCGAGTCGTGCTCCGGCTCGCGGGCGTGAGCGAAGACCAAGGCACAGGCCAAGGCAATGGAGAAGGAGATGGAGACTCGGGCTTGACAGATGCAAAGGGAACCCACCTGCCCACGGAAAGGCTGTTCGGTCTGGCGGTGGAGATTTCGGATAGCGGAGTGTACTTTCGTGAGCAGCATCCATTTTGCGACGAGGGGATGCGCGAGGTTATGGAGGCGACGGTTTTGGAGAATCAGGTGGGGGCTATTTTGGATAAGTAGAGGGGATAATATTTCAAGGAATAGATTGTTAATCATTTTTTTAATGGCTCAGTATAGGGTATGAGGGAGATATACATGCAGGTGGACAAGTACATCGAATGCGTAAAAGGACAGGGATCTTTCCGCTATCACATTCTTCAGGCCATTTGCTGCAGAGCTTGAGAAGATTCTCCTTGCAGAATCAGGGGAGTCGACACAAAGGCAAAGCACTGGACAGCAGACTAGGGGGCCAGAAGGACAAGAGCCTGAGAGCACCGAATCATGCTGAGGAATGTGGAGGAGTGTCTGGGCTTGAGCTCCACACGGCTGGCCGTTGACAGCCCTGCCAACCAAGATTGCAGCGAGGACACCATTCCGAGTCCCGCGAAACCGTGTGGACCCTGATCGGCCCGCAACGGATGGCGGGCACCAGGTTCTCTTTCCCCAAGTGTCACGCCACAAGACGCAGGAGGCGGTTAGAATTCGGAAGTTGAAACAGTGCTGCGCATGAATTACTCGATTTATCAGCAATAGTGAGCATAGTAAGAGGCCCGCCATGATGCACATCTTGAATTCCAGCGAGACTCTCATACTCTTTACGGACGGCAACTACACAAGAGCAAGTCGGCGACTTGGCACAAAGTCTTTCTTGTCGGGCTGGGCCAAATAACTATTGACAATTTCAAAGGCCGTGGCCACTGACAGGCGCGAATACACTCAAGAGAAGAACAGGCAAATCCCGAGAATTGGAGTAGATGTTCGAGTTACGTATTTCGATCGGCCGTGGCGGCGCCACGACGGGGCCGCTTATGCATGCCCAGCCTATTAGGGCTCCTTTGGCTCACCTCAACACCCTTTCGTGGATCTTTTCGGAGCTCCTCCGGCGATTTCCTGGTTCATGGAATCGCATCTGGAAGCTGCGAGTCCTCGCCGTGCATCATGCGGAACAGCGGTTCCCACACCGTGACGGCCCGTTTGGTGATGGCTCCATTGCCGTATTCGGGCAGCCTGTAGTAGATCAGTTTGTGTGCAGAACACTCGAGGATCTCGCCGGCCATTCCCGTCGTGTCTTCCAGGAAGACCTGGTACGCCTTCAGGACGGTTTCAACGGGGGTGATACTGGATCGCGCGTGAGCATTAACTGTTCAAATTGAGTTCGATAAACTCACCATTCAGGGGTAACGGCCGCAATCATCTCCGGCGGAACAATTGGAGTAGCCACGATTCCGGGCATCACGACATTGATCAGGATGTTCTCTTTCTGCTTGAGGAGTGGAGCCATGCCGCGCACAAAGTGGTTGACGGCCGCCTTGGTGCCACAGTACACAGGATACGTCCTGTGGGGAAAGACTGCTCCAATACTCCCCGTGATGACAATGCGACCACCAGGGACAGGATTATGTCTCATGAAATGCGTTGCCAATTGGGTCCCGTACACTACCCCCTTGTAGTTGGTATCCACGACGCTCAAGTCAGGGGCTGGCGGGACATCATCGACGCTCTTGTTCTTCCAGTCGTATATATACACCGATGAGGTATCGACGATGCCAGCATTGGCGCACAGTGCATCGATGCGGCCCCAGAGGTTGCGGACTTCGCGGAAGACGTTCGCGTATTCCTCGTAGTTGGAGACGTCCGCTGGGAAGAAGCGGGCATTCTCGCCTGGGATGGTCTTGAGGAGGGCCTCACCAGCCTCACGCCGTCGACCTACACATGCAACCTTCCATCCGCGTGCTGCCAGATCTTGCGCAATGTCAATTCCCATGCCGGACTGCGATGGTGACTGATCAGTGATTGCTTGACAGTGTCCCGCGCCCTTGAAGTACTGACCGTAGCTCCGACCAGAATGGCGACACGGTCTTCCACATGCGAGCCCATTTTGAAGGTAAAAAGCACTGGTTTCGGAGGGATAAATTGCTGCCAGACTGTTCGTCGTCGCTTTCAAGGAGTACTCCGGCATATGCGCAAAGACCGGCCTTTAAAATACCCACTTCGACAGACGATACAGAGTCGTGCACTAGCTCGGAGCTGGTCAGGACAATCACAAATCGCTTGTGCAGGATCCAAAGCTAAAATCCGTCAGCGAGTCAGTAGCTCCTTCGATAAGGGACGCAAAGCTATGACCCACCGACGCTACAGGCAATAGGCTGGATTTCACCACTGGTCTGATGGTTTCTGCCATGTGCATTGGGGGAGGCCTCGCCGAACCCACCAGTTCCCCGCCCCATGCAGGGATGCTTAAGGACCTCGTCTTCGCTGCAGGAATGCAGGTCGACCTGTTCCCTTCCTCAAGTTAAACTTCTTTCTTCTATTTCCTTGTTGTCTCGCTCCATCTTTTAATTGTCCCTATTAATGATGGCGCTCGACAGCGAGAAAGGCCCAGTGCAGGACACTGCTCGTTCTCCTGAGCCGGGGTCGCCATCCACAGACCTCACTGACGCCGTGGCCGAGCCACCGGTTGTGACTCTGAAAACGTGGATCGTCTCGTGTGTAGGTCCTCCAATTGTCTCTCGTAGACCCCAACCGTAGCCAAGGACTGACCCTTATCTAGATCCTCTCCTGTGGCTATGGATTGTCGTTCTGGCCCGTGCCCGTGGTGGCTGCTATTGGCACCATGGTTTCGGCTGATATGGGCGACCCAAATGGATACATCTGGTTTGTGCCTGTATGCAATCCGAGCATGCCTTTCTATTGATCCATTGACTGATGCGTATTAGGCATGGACCATCTCGATCACATGTGCTTTCTTGATCTTGTACGGTTCACCCTACTTCATCCCTCGGGATGGAATGCTGATTTTCGTTACAGTGGCCCAAACACGGATCTCCTCGGTCGCCGCTGGTTTCTAGTCTTGGGTAACCTGGTGTGCTTTGTCGGCCATGTCATCGTAGCCTCTGCGAAGAATACGAACCAGATAATCGCCGGTCTGGTTGTCTCTGGTTTCGGCGGAGCAAACTGCCAGGTACGTCTTATCCGACAGCTCCAGCAACGTCTACTAGGGCCGCTCTAATATAAGCGGTGCTGGATACAGATGGCCGCATTTGCCCTCCCGGAGCTTCTTCCAAACAAATGGCGGCACATTGGCGTGGTCATTGCCGATTTCACCGTCTACATCGCCGTGATTGTTGCGCCCGTCACCGCGCGATACGGTTACGAGTTTGGTACCTGGGAATGGAACTTTTGGGGAATCGCCATCTTCCAGTGTCTCTCTTCCCTCGGACTGTTGCTGCTCTACCACCCGCCTAAGCACCCGTATGAGTCTGCTTCCCAGAAATTGTCGCATCCAAAGCTAACAGACGACCTAGTCTCGGTATTGGTTATGTAGAGGCTTTCAAATCCATAGACTATGTCGGTAAGTATCAGGCCCCTTTTGTATATTTCAAAGATCAACTCATGATTATATAGGTGCATTCCTGTTCATCGGCGGCGCAGTCCCCTTCCTCATGGGCATTGTCTGGGCGGGCGTCTACGACTCCAACGACGCGCACGTCGTCGCCCCCCTCGTTGTCGGCGCAGTCGTCCTCATCTTATTCGCCCTCTGGGAAACCTTCGGCAACCTCAAATACCCCCTCACCCCAACCTACGTCTTCACCAGCTCATGGGGCCGCGACTTCACCGCCCCCGTGATCGCTCTCGGCGTCGTCAACATGTTCTACTACTCCTCCAGCATCCTCTGGCCACAGATGATAACGCTCTTCTACACCAACGGCGGCACGGACTGGGAGTACTCGATCATCCTGTCTCTCCCGCAGGGCTTCGCGATTTTCTTCGGTGCGATTCTGTTGTCGGTTTTCGGGAGCAAGCTGAGACATTGGCACTGGCAGTTGACGGGGTCGGTGTTTGTCATGGTTCTCTTTGGCAGTTTGTTGGGGCTTGTTACGCCGGATAATAAGGGGACAATGATTGCGTTTCTCTTCCTCTCGCAGGCCGGCTTTGGGTGGGGGCTGTACCTCAGCATCGCGATTACGCAGATGGGGGTTGAGCATAAGAACCTGGGTGTCAGTGGAGGCATTTCGGGGTGTATTCGGTTTGCTGCTGGTGCAGGTAAGCTTTGCGTTTCGATCACCATCTTTGTTCCTTCCGCGTGTTCGGCATCAGTATGGTAATCCTGACTCTCTTTTTCAGTCGCAACCTCGATCTACCAAACCGTCTACAGCAAGAGTACGACAAAGTACATGACCGAGTATATCCCGAAAGCAGTCATCGCCGCCGGCCTGCCCGAGTCCGACGTCCCTGATCTCATGGCCGTTGTGACGGGCGGTGCTTCTGCTCTAGCGGATTACACTCCAGCTGTTGCTGCTGCCGCACAGGCTGCTCTTAGTGATGCCTACTGCAAGGCTATCTTGTACGCACCCCCTATCGGGCGCTATCTCCCGCCTTTCTTGTGTAGCATGAAGTCACTGACCGTGGTGTTCTAGCGTGGTTGCTATGGTCTCCATGGCCTTTGGGATATTGGGTCTAGGTGCTTGTCTGTGCTGCAAGGATGTGGACTCGAAGATGACGAACAAGGTATGACAATCCGTTCTCCTTGTTGTCTGCCTACTGGTAAAATTCTGTTGCAATACTGACCGGTCTTGTCTTCCTTTTAGATTGAAGTCTATCTCGAGAACACCGACCTCGCCGACCGCAACAAGTACCATTAAACCACTATCGCTATCTTAATGCAGATTACCAAAGCCGTTTCTTTTCCCGTGGGCACAGTTCCCATGCGGGCAAGCAGAGATGTTAGCGTGGAGTGGCCACCTTGCGGAGTCTGAAGCGATCAAGATACAGCGTGGCAAGAGACTTTGTTTCTCCCTACATGAGTTCACTTACGCACAGCATGATTACATATCTCTTACATACCATTATAATGATGATACTTACCCCAGTGTACATACCGGGGCGTCAATGATTGAAATGGGCGCACGCGGCGGATAATAAGCTTGAGATATAGAATGTGACAGTATAGCGCCTAAAGACGACTCACTCGCAGCAACACTTGTTGATATCGGTTTCAGAGACCATAGCCAGTTTATTCATTTCTCACCTCGGGACTGGGGGTATGGATGCTAGAGAGCCAGTCGGCACCGCAGGCGCAATCATCAGCCGCTGCACAGCGCCGTGAAGCTCTCGCTGAATTCTAAGACAAGACGCGGGGCATATACTCGTAATGACAACAGGTAGACGATCTGAATTAAAACGACTTTACCGAACACTCTTCATATTACAACCTCAATTAGACTCTAGCGGCTCACAACACTCTTCCATCGCATCGCATCCCAAGAACAAGATGGACTACCTCGGCAACGAAGCCGTGTACAACCTCCTAATCAACCTGACGAAAGAAGAAACCCTGCACTTCCTGCACATCACTGAAAAAAAGCCTCGAAGTCTTCTCCGTCAACGGCGAGCGTGCCTACCAGGCCCCTCCCACATCTGCAGCGCGCCCAAAGGGCCAACGTACCCTCTTCCGCCCCTTCACTTCCGACTCGGCCGTCGGCGCCAGAATCATCGTCACGCCTCCACCGAGACCAGATTGGTCGGTAGTGCAGTCTTGCAGCTGAAGCGGGCGAAAGAGAGCAAGTGACATATAGAGTACTCTTGATAGATTGAAAATACAGCTCCATTGGTCCGGTAAGTGCCTAGTATGCAGACCTTCAGCTGAAATATTCGGCCAGCCCCGAAGCCCAGACTTTAATCCCCGCAGATTGCGAGATAGCTCCGATAAAGCAGGATCTATTGCGGGGAAACCCTTACTGGCGGAGTCTCTGTCTCGCAACGAGGTAGCTGCAGCCTTATCGACCATCACAATTCGATTCGGTAATGCTCCCGTAGAATTTTCATGTATGGATCCCTTCGCCTCCCGAGAACGACTGACAGCAAGCATGGCCCCGGACCGCGCGATAACCCTTCTACAAACAACTTGATTTTTGGGGTGGGCCTATGGGCTCCAGTGTTTTCCCCTACCTGTGGCACGGGATTCATGCCCTGTGTGCGAGTCATGGCAATCGCCGGCCTTTAGTAAACCCGCGGATGCCCTGGCCTGCTACACTGCCGATCCCCGCGGTGCTGTGCCTCTTACCTCCAATTTCCCCGCATTCGCAGCCTGTTAACACTATGATGGATCACATGCTGCAAAGCCACGGGCATAACCACCCAATAGTCCCTCCGGGGTAGCACCCCGAATCCCCAGAACATCTTCACCCGACCAGGTCATCAGCGTTATGACCTTCAGATGAGATCCACAAAATACATGAACATAGTCGGCTCCCACTGCGCCGATGAAGTCTGCGACGTGATCGCCCGCGGCATGTTCAACCCACCCGGTTGCACAACCATGTACAAGAAACTCGAGCGCTTCGGCGACAGTCCTTCTTGAAACGGGGATGGTGAAGATGCGCGATCCGGTTAGGAGATCGTGCTTGATTCGCGGGCGGATATTGGAAAAGAAGACTTGCATTCTAAAACGCCATAATGTAATGCAACTACTCGGCTAGAGAATCGACGACCGCTTCGCCTCCCCCCTCGCCGTCGCCCCCAAGTCATCCAACTCCCTCGCCGCATCCCCATTGACAAGTCCACTCGAAGACCTTAACCCGACGCCCCCATCCGAAACCTCCGACATGGGCCGATACGGTTTCTCGCGGTTCCGAACCGCCAACCCCGTCTTCACCACATACATCACCATGAACCCCAGCAGAACCAAGATCATGGCTGCACTGCTGACGAAGAGGATGACGCCCATGACGCTCGAGACCATCCGGTGTTGGTTGAAGATGTTGGAGAAGAAGAGGATGAATATGGAGTGCAGGAAGGTTATTGATGCGGCTGTGATGTTCACGGCGTTGCTTTGCCTGTCGACGTAGGGCCGGAGGATACATACTGTTATTAGCATGGAGGTGTCGATGATGAGGAATGCAATGGCTTGCGTCTTTAGCGAGGACTGAGCGAAACTGATGAAGAGGGCTTTGACGAAGATGCCCCCAAGCGTTACCGCGGAGAAATATGACGCGTCTCTGTTGTAGTGTACGTATAGAAAGCCGTATTTGTGTAGGGCGACCGGGTCGGAGAATAGAGACGAGACCGGGTGGCGATGCATAGCCAGAGCGCGGCTCCGTGTGAGGAGAACCTGCACAACGGCCCATACCAGGGCTCCGACGACGAAAAGAAAGGTGACGATGGCGAGAAGTATTTCGGCGGGGGAGTCGCGCTGCGTGAGCTCCCAGAGACAAAAGATGCAGATCGGCGCGAAGGCCAGGAAGTAGATTCGATGCAGGATGCCCTTGGACATACTGTTCCAATAGGGCAACGGGCTTCGGAGGCGAGGGTGCACTTGGACAGCTTTCCAGAGCGAGATCAGGACTACGGTGATGACGGTGATGAATCCGAATAGGACGAACGCCGTGAGGAAGAGGTTCGTTTGCTCGATTCCGGCGCGGAACGCGACGCGAGACAGACCGCGGACGACGACGTCGGTGGAAGTTGACGTCTCCGAGTCTGCTCGCTTTGCAAGGGCGGTGCCCTCGTCCCGTTTCCTCAAGACATGGACCATGTGAGTCGACATGGTCTCCATGAGTTGATCAGCAGTCCCCCCCGTCGACCGCTGATACCAGGTGCAAACCTTCTCCAGGAAATCCGCATGGACGACCCCCATACTCCACTGGAAGTTCTGCGTCCACGACTGAACGATCGGCGGCATCGGAACCGCAAGCATACCAAGCATCGCCTGCTCCTGCACAAACCCAAACAGCGAAAACATATAACCCGCCAGCCTCACCGCAGCATCCGAATATCCCCAGATGATCGGCACGACGACAGAAACAATCAGCCCGATCCCAGCAAACACCGCAACGATCCACCCCACCGCCGCCTGGTACACCGTCTTCCCATTCGACAGCGCAGCCTGTACAACCGTCGTCTCCTCACCGGTCTTCAGCGACTTGACAGAAATCTTAACGATAGCGTCGAGATCCGGAATCGAATACGCGATCGACGGAATCGACCCTAGCGTCTTCTTCGCGATGGGTATATTGCTCATGGTGAGTTCGAGGGGTCCCGCGTTCATCGGGCAGAAGCCCTTGAGGGCCTTGACCTTGCATGGGTTGACCGTTTCGTTGGTCGCCTGGTAGCCGTATGCGAAGAGGAGAATTCGCGCCGTGACGTTGCCGGTGATCTTGGTGTCGCCGACGAGGCGGAGCGCGGCGGTTGTATTGTCGGGGGTGAAGACGGCGGAGAAGAGGGTTGCGGAGAAGTTGCCCGGTTTGACGATGTCGAGGGCGTGCGTTTCGATGAGTCGGGTTGCTGTAGCGGAGGGGAGGAGGGAGGCATAGCTGAGGAGGAGGAGGAGGAAGGGGAGGAGTGGTGGTGATGGGAGCCGCATTGGGGTCGTGGTGAGGTTGGTCGGTCGAGGGGGAAGGATATCTACATCGCCAGTGCAACCGGAGAGCATTTCCCTTTTACCTTTCACCGGCCGATTGCCAGATTTAGGCACCCACTTTGTTTGGTCTCGGATCCTCGGTGTTCACAGCCTCAATGACCGCCAGAGGGTTCCGGTCAGTTTGAGAACCAGTGCAAAGGATAAAAAGAGAAAGCGCCCAGCGATTGGCTGGAAAACCTTCAAGAGTAATGCCACGATCGACAAACTTGCATCAAGCTAGCTAAATCAAGACTGAACAAAGGTATAAGCAAGAGATGTGCGAACTGTCAAGAACTTGAAACAAGCTTGGGCGTGGTCTAGGCCAAACAGGGGAGTTGGGCCTGCGCTTTGGTGTGTTTCGAGGTCACACGGCATTGGGGCTGTGCTGTGTAGTTTAATGAGTGTCTCACCTCAGGGACCAGCCTGCAAAGATTCAGGGACAGACACTGGAGGACAGGCTAACGGACAATCAAAGGACACCTGTTGCCGCCAAAGGCTCTAATTAATGTGTTGTCGGTCAAAGTCATGGTGGCTCATGCTGACCAGCTTGACTGTGCATAACTATGACCAATTGATTCTCAACTGGCCCACAGGTGAGGTTTCTGGTCACCCAATAATTTCTGGAATTTGTCTAGCAAATAAGGGGTTAAACTCCTGATTGTTCGACTTTTTAGAGACTCACGTTCTGGCTCTACAGGATGTACTGCCTATGCCCTGCTGAAATCATAGGCTCTACCATTTGATCCTACAGCAACCCCAGCGTCACATCAGATGACGTCCAGCGACATAAGGACGCACATGCGCGCCTAGAATAATGTAGTGCGACGCTAATATGGCTAAATATACAACAAGATCCGGGGTTGTCGGCTCCAAGGTTATAACTGGTCCTCAACAGCCACCCTCCTCCCGGCCTGAGCTATCTCCGATTCTCCGATCGATTTTCCGATCGACTCCCCGACCTGAGGTTTATGGCGCCGATAACTCGTGGACACTGAACAGACATTACGATTGAGCATGTGTCGAAGGACAAATTCTCGTGGATGCCGGAGTTGAGAGCTACTCTGGTGGGAGGTAGACGTCCCTCCCCACGTGCCTCATCCATGCTATTAAGAGTGTGATTTATCAAGGCATATTGAATTCTCGGTACTCACTGCTAACAATTACGAGTCGCCCATACTCAGAGTAGCTCCCGACGCAGCGACTCACTCCTTAGCTCGATCCTCCCTAACTTCGACCCCACCCTCAGCCTCATACGGATCAACATCCGTCTTCGCAAACCTCCAAGCAGGCACCCGCTGCTCAAACAGCACATCCAACTCCTCATAGGTTCTTCCCCTCGGCTCCGGCACCCGAAATGCCGCCCAAACGAGACAAACCAGACACGTCCCGGCCCAAAAGTACGCAGACCGCGCACCCCACGCCCACGACTCGTCGTTGAGCTGGTAATTCGTGAGAACGTTCACGACGATGTTGCTGATGTTGTATCCCGCTCGAGCGAGGTTGATTGTTTTCGCCTTGAGTCTGGTGGATGAAAGTTCCGAGACGAGCGAGTACGTCACGGGTCCGATGGAAATGTCGTAAACGAATGTGAAGATGATGAGCATGACTCCAATCGCCCATTTTGCTGCGTTGTTGGAGCCCGGTGCAAATGAGAGACTTCCCGTTATGATGAGGATGATGAACAGCATGGAGAGTCCAAGGAGGTGGATGGTCCGACGGCCGAGTTTCGACATGAGGAACCACGAGGCCATTGTGCCGAGGACGCCGAGTGCGTACTGGCCTAAGCTAAGGTTGAACGAGTGCACTTCGGGGAGGCCAGCCTGCACGCAGAAGTAGGCGAAGTAGCCCATGAGGTTCTGGCCGCTGAGGGTCTGGACGATCCATATGCCGCAGACGATCTCTGTCCGTCGTAAATTCACGCCCTTGAAGCAATCGAGGTAGCTGGTACCAGCCGACAGTGACTTCTCCAGTTCGTTGGTATGCTGGATCATGGCGATGGTGCTGTCTGCGTCGAAGTTTCCATCCTGTGGCGAAGTGAGGCGTAGAAGTGCGCGCTTTGCGCCGGTGATATCGCCGCGTCGGACGTGCCACCAAGGAGATTCGGGCGCGAAGAGGATTCCAATGAGAATGGGAAGAGGCCAAGCCCATTGCACGGCAAAGGGAATCCGGTATGACCATTGGTCCATGCGTTGAAATGAACCCCTATTAACACCAGCTGCGATGAACTGGCCGATTACCCAACAGACGTTTATATAGGTGGTAAGATACGGCCGAAGCACAACCGGACAGACTTCTGATGCATATGCGGCAGGCAGGGTTTGAAAAATGCCCCACGGGATACCGGCTAGGATTTCGGCCGATAGAAGCATCTGCACGTTGACGGCGAAGAAGAAGATGAAAATAACGGCGTTCATTGCGATCAGGGCGTAGATCATCGTCCAGCGGTATCCCAGGCGTTCAGAGACGAGACCGCTGATGATGAGACCGATGACTTCACCGACGCGAGCACCATTTGACAAAGCCGACTGCCACGAAGCGGGAACATTCCAGTCGCCACTTGAAGTCTGGACACCATACTTTTGTTTGAAAGCTGGTGACGCGTACAGAGATCCGAGGAGGGCGAGATCATACCCCTCCATGATGAGGGTGGAAGATAAAAGCACAGACCACGCAACGGCTTTAGGATACAGACGTAGACCTTGCCAAAGGGTCATAGCCTGCTCCTGTCGAGCAGCATGTTTGCCGTGGGCCAAGGCCTGTTTCGGATGAGGGTCATTTTCCGTTGACATGGTGCAGTTGATAGCCGGATCAAGGATTGCGAAAAACGTGAGTTGATGAAGACAGGGGTAACAAGAGACGGTCATCTGGACTCTTAAATACCTTGAGGACGCTCATACGAGCTTCGTTGATGTAAAAACTCCAGCTGCATCTGCGGCACAAGTCTGGGGTCATCCCCCGCAAATTTTCGTGGTATGTCTTTGATCGGCGCAAGATCGGCACAAAGTTTCAGATGCTAGTTGGTCGCATGGCCGAGAGACTCGGGCCTTAGTCGGTGTTTCTGCGAGTAAAGAGACAGTGGGTCTCTCAGGAGGGTCCGTGGGGTGGCGATTCGCCAAGTCGAATGTCTAGCAAGCGAATATGTAGGGTATAAAGCAGGCTCGCTCATCAACCGGTAGTGAAAACATCAGAAATCTGCGTATCCGGGAATAATGTCACCTTCTGCGGTCGAAACTGTCCCTACAGGGACCAACAATTGGTGGAAGGAGGCCACAATCTACCAGGTACTGCTTGGCCTACTCCAACTCGGACGATCACGTGCTCACTACGCAGGTCTACCCGGCATCCTTCAAGGACTCCAACGGTGATGGCTGGGGTGATATACCCGGTGTTATCGAGAAAGTGCCCTATTTGCATTCTCTGGGTGTCGATGTAGTCTGGCTCTCGCCCATGTACGACAGCCCTATGCTGGACATGGGGTATGATGTCTCGGACTATGAGAACGTCTTACCCGCTTACGGAACCGTCGCGGATGTCGAGAAACTAGTCGAGGAGTGTCACAAGCATGGAATGAGACTCATTCTGGACCTTGTTGTTAACCATACGAGTGACCAGCACAAGTGGTTCCAGGAGAGTCGAAGCAGCAAGGACAATCCGAAGCGAGATTGGTATTTCTGGAGACCGCCTCGCTATGATGACAAGGGGAATCGCCTGCCGCCGACTAATTATCGAGGGTATTTTGCTGGAAGTACCTGTTAGTATCATAACTTCGTCAATCTTTGGTCGGTGCTAAATACCTGCAGGGACATGGGATGAACATACCCAAGAGTATTACCTCCACCTATACGCCAAGGAACAACCTGATCTGAACTGGGACAACCCAGAAACACGCAAAGCGATATACGATAGTGCCGTCCGCTTCTGGCTCGACAAGGGAGTCGACGGATTCCGGGTGGACACTGTGAACAAGTACAGCAAATACACCGATTTCCCCGATGCCCCGATCACAGACCCGAAGAGCTACATTCAGCCAGCCATCGGAATGTGGTGCAATGGTCCACGGATTCACGAGTTCATTCGCGAAATGTATGACGAGGCATTAGAACCATATGGCGATGTGGTCACCGTTGGAGAGCTTGCGAATTGCCCGGACCCTGCGCATGTGCTGAAATACGTAGGCGCCTCTGCCAAGCAGCTCAGCATGGTCTTTCACCTAGACATCGGGCATATCGGTATGGGTAGCCTGGAGGACAAGTATATCCTGCACCCCTGGAAGTTGACGGAGATGAAATCCATCGTGGCCAAGTGGCAGACGTTTATCGAAGGCACCGACGGCTGGACGACTGCCTTTTGTGAGAACCATGACAACGGCCGGTCTGTATCGCGATTTGCGTCGGATGCACCAGAGTTTCGTGAGAGATCAGCAAAAATGCTCGCGCTTATGATGATGGCGATGACCGGGACGTTGTTCCTCTATCAAGGGCAAGAGATCGGGATGATCAATGCTCCTCGCGACTGGCCAATCGAGGAATACAAGGACATCGAGGGTCTGGGGTACTACCTTGAAGCACAGAGCCAGGTTGCGAGTGGCGTGGATCCGACTCGAGAGGAACGAATCATGGATGGACTTCGCGTGCTGGCTCGCGATCACTCTCGACTCCCAATGCAGTGGGACGATTCTCCTCAAGCTGGCTTTACGACAGGAGTGCCGTGGATGCGGACACACGATCTATACCGAGAGATCAATGTCAAGAAGCAAGAGACGGATCCGGACAGTGTGCTTTCGTTCTGGAAACAGGCTCTGCAGCTGCGCAAGGAATATCGGCAGCTATTTATCCACGGCGCATTTGAGGTGCTTGACTTTGACAATCAGCAGACCTTTTGTTTCGTCAAGTCGAGAAGTCAAGACCGGGCGCTCGTGGTCTTGAACTTTACAGCGACTGCTCAGCCCTGTCCTCAACCAGAAATGGTAGCACAGATGAAGCTGCTAATCAGTAATTATCCAGATACTTCTGAGGGTGTTGAGAAATTGCAGCCGTATGAAGGGAGGATATATGTGGCAGTATAATTGTGAGGATGGGTTGTTAGAGCAAATATATATAGTACGCCCAGGGTACGTGGAATGATGACCGTAGTGTAAGAGCAGTGAATCAAGAATTGGTCAGTAGGTGCCTCATGGGAGACTCAACAATGAAATACAATGACCAATGCTGGTGTTATCTCCATAGAGCAGTCTGCATGGGTTCCTCCGGCTTCCCCAACGCTTCAGGGAGCTGAAGTCTTGGCGTTCTGGGGCGACTCCCAACCCGATCGCAAGCGGACTTTGCACTCATTCCCCTTTCATTCCTCCATCACCGTCTCAAAATGTGGGTTTCCACGCGACAGGACAAATCATGCCCTCTGATAAGCCCATAACAATAGCATGTGATGCCTGTCGACGGCGCAAAGTCAAATGCGATGCCCTGCAACCCTGCAACCGCTGTGAGAGTGCTGGGATCGCTTGCCGCACCACCAGCGTGCGCCGCAAGAAGGGCCGCCAAGGGGCCACCGCGACCGTTCTGCACGAATTGCGCAAAGCCCCAGAACGCCCTGAGGCGCCATCTTTTCCACTGACGGGGCCATCCGATCAATTTATCCGACAACCTCGACTGCTACGTGCAACGGTAGTACAGAGCTGTGCAGAGTATTTCTTCGCGCGTATGCTGGGAACAGTCCCGATTCTCCTGCCGGTAACATATCAAAGCCATGTCGATCGCATGGCTGAAAGTCTACCCTCGTACTGTCTCGTCTCTGCATTTTGTGCCTTTGTCTTTACACAGACGGGGTATGCCTCGTCGCTTAGTCCAGGAGATTCCGCGGGTACCGGGACGCTCGGAAGACAATTGCTGACAGAAGCTATGGCTGCTCGTCGACACCTTGACCCGTTTGCAGCTCCAACTCGTGTCGGAATCACAATTGCCTTTCTACTGTACGGGTGTCAGATTGGACTAGGGAACCAGCGACAAGCATATTACTTTTTGCGGGAAGCCACGACGCTTTACACGGCCGGCATGCTCGACCAAGCGGACACCGGTATCGATGAGGATGCAGGAAGCCTATTTTGGCTTCTTTTGATCTCGGAGAGGTAGGAGTAACGGTCATATCATAGGCGGAGCCACTTGCTGACCACACCAAGAGCGCACGCGATTCGACGGCACCGTCCCATCACTCTACAGGTGACCCGGGATAGCCCCGTCCTCCACCATGCCGAGCCAGATGCATTCCGACTTGGCTTCCGCTGCTTAGCAGAGCTCTACCGGCCGTTTGACCAAACATTTCTGAGCCGTTGGAACGGCACCGATTCGCCCTCTTCGAGAGAACAGTTGATCCACTTGGAAGAGCATCTGCTACAAGCAGTCCCTGCAGATCTCGAGCTACCCGATGTGCTGCTAGCGGACCTTCGCGTGTCACAGCAGTGGCTCCGGACCATGATCTGGCAGCTTGCTACGTCTTCTGGGTTTCTGTCCAGTACTCCGTCCCATCCTTGCCTGGGCTTTGCCTACCCGCTTCAAATTGCGCGGGACCTGTCACTAGCGACATGGAAGCTCTCCAAGGAAAGCTTGGAAACGCACGGCGTCGGTCTGGTAAAAACAACATCTCCATCCCTCTCTGCACCAAGCTCAGGCACTCACAAATCCTAGGTCGAGAAAATGTTCGAAATCACATGTACACTAACCGATGTAATGGCCTGCATGTCACCGACGGGCCTGCGCTCTTCTAGTTTTGACCTTGGTCCCCAGGACTACCTCAAGCATCTTTGTACCCTGATCCAGGGCCTACCTGGCGGAGAAACCAAATTCCTGCCGCTTCTCCTCGCGAAGATTGGCCAGACCCTGCCTTCAATGCTAGGCCCAGTGACTCGACACCTCGGCTTGCCGGTCCAAGATGCGATCTCGCCAAAGGAGGTGGATATTGGATCACCGATAGCTTTGGGCAAGGACTGGAACAAGGCCTTTAATTGGGCTGAGATGAGCCGTATTGGTGATAAGACGCCCGAGATCGAGGGTGGCCTTGAGCTTGGGCTGGGGTTCTGAACTCCCGGCACCCCGGGGAACCGACAGGCCCCATGTTTACAAAAGACTTTCATCATCATGCAGCTTGGAGAGGTATCATTGGAGTGGCGCCTGCGCCAGATTATTCTCTATTCAACTGATATCATCCACAGCACTTGGTCGCCTCCTCCTGCACCTGCACCGTCGCCTGCTTCGGTCCCTGCGTCTGGCCAAGTACCACGCGATATTGCCCCCAGTCAAAGAACAACTTCCCCAAGAATGCCCCGATGAATATGGAAATTATCATGTACCCATTGTAATACATGGCGATCAACATGGTGATATACGCAGTCCCGAACTGCGCGACGTGCAGAATCGCCCGGATGACCTGCTGGATCGGACTTGCGCGGAACGTCATGACACTCGGCGGCGCCCCGCATACAAGCGGATCGTCAAGTTGAGCGATCGCGTGCCGTTGGAATTGTCGCTGCAGGGACTCTTCGTAGTCCTTGGATACACGACGGAGGAATTCAAGAGAGACGCCGAGGAGGGCGACGCCGATGCACGAGACGGCGAACATGGCTTTTGTGGTCACGTGCCATGATTCAGCGAGGAAGCAGCTGTCGATTGTGTTCCAGTTCCAGATCATCTATGACGAAGGGGTCAGTCCACTGAGAAATTGCGAAATCGAGAGGGTGGGGCGAACCAACCTCGGCCGTGCAGGAGACGTTGCTCGCCATGCCCATGTCCATGCCGCCATGGCGGGGGAGGAGAGTGTGTTCCATGATTGTGATGTGAGGCTCGAGATTTGATGGCAACCATTGTCAACATTGAGTGGCAGGAACAGGTAAATATTTATCAGTCAGGGACTGGCTCGATCTTGCCATGGCGTCAGATGTTAGATTGACTCCAACTGTGGACCGCGCGCATTTGAGCACATTTTTAGCTAATCAGGGACAAGCCCCAGGAGCTGTTATATTGACACCCAACGGTTACATACTCACCCTCTAAACCTAATCAAGTAATTGAACAAGCTCAATGAACAGGGCAGCTGCCTCCACGTTTAGGGTGACTAAGGGGGCTAGAGTGGTCAAGGCAAGCCTAAGACAGCTTTAGGTTGGACTTAGGGCCATTCAGGTCATTTTCCTCGTTTATTAGGGTGGCTTGTGGTGTAGTTGGAGGACGAAAGGGCACAGGATATAGCCCTGGTGGGATAATCTAACAGTGCTGGAGCTAGCCCCATTTGGCCTAAAACGGTGCGTATGTAAGCAGCCGGGCTGTGAACATAACCAGTTGCAGCAGCACTAGAGGCGATTTGAGTGGGTTGGCACAGCTTGGCAGTTCGAGATTGACAAGCATTGCTGGAATCGGTCCGTCACCATCTGTGGCACCTCCGGAAATATAACTTGCTGACCATTGCCACGTTTCTGGCTGCAGACAACCTGCCACAAAAGAAGTAGCCACCATGTCCAGCGCCATGAAGGCCCCGCGACACATCCAGGACTTCTCTGTCGACTCGGAGCTCGAGTACCACTGGGGCTACGCCTCCCGCCAGGTCCCGTGTCTCAACGACGCGGGGTCGTGTGCGTATCTCGATGCTGTCTACCATGAGCACGACCTGGGGATGATGTATACCTTTATTCTCTGGGCCGTCATTTGTGGTTTGTTGTTTCTCTGGGTTCTGGGGCGGAAGCTCTTGCCTCTCGCCAGAATCTCGACACCGTCCAAGGAGCAGCTGCTAGAAGACTCCCGGCCCAAGCAGAATTCGTTCTATCGTTTCGGTACTGCTGCCAAAGCCTTTGGCCGTCGCCATCTGCTCCCGGAGAGCTTGACTGGCTTCTTTGGTCACACTACGCGACTGCAGATTGGCATTCTCACCATCATTATTGCCTACCTGACCATCTTCACATTTGTGGGGATTACGTACAAGGTCAGTTTATCTCGATACCCAACCTACAATGATTACCAACTGATAAATGAAGAAATGGGTCACCCCAGTCAAAAATAGCCCTGGTGTATACAACACGCGAACTGGGCTGGGTCCGTGGTCAGACCGTATCGGTATCCTCGCCTTCGCTCTCACGCCCCTCTCTGTCCTCCTCTCCAGTCGAGAATCACTGCTCTCCATGATTACCGGCATCCCGTACCACCATTTCATGTTCCTGCACCGCTGGATCGGCTGGATCATCTTCATCCAATCCGCCCTCCACACCCTCGGCTGGACCATCGTCGAAGCACGCCTCTACCAGCCCCAACCCGCTGTCTGGAACGAGTGGGTGGCTCAGGTGTACATCATCTGGGGAATCGTCGCCATGATCCTGCTTTCGATTATGGTTACATTCAGCACACAGTGGGGTATCCGACTGACCGGCTACGAGTTCTTCCGCAAGTCACACTATGTCCTCGCCATGGTCTACATTGGTGCCTGCTGGGGCCACTGGGTACAGCTCTACTGCTGGATGATCGCATCTCTCCTCGTCTGGTTCTTTGACCGCGGCGTGCGTCTCGTCCGTACATTCGCCCTCCACCACTTCAACACCCCAAACACAACATCCGCTTTAGGCCTCCACGTCCCCGAGGCCCGCATGACCCTCTTCGAACGCAGCCATGACGGCGACGTCGTCCGTCTCGACTTTGAGCACAACCACGACGAATGGAAGATTGGCCAGCACTTTTTCCTCTGCTTTCCCGACCTCACCCTGTGGCAGAGCCACCCAATGACCCCACTCGGCGTCCCGGGACAGAACCCGCGCGGCCAAAACCACACGTACATCATCCGGACTCGCAAGGGCATCACCAAGCAGCTTGCAGACATTGCCCGAAACGCCCAGCTCAGTGCGGCGTCACCCATTCCTGCACCAACGACGTCCGTCGTCCTCTCTGGTCCCTACGGCCAGTCGATCCTGAGCGACGACTTTTACCGCGAGGATGATGTCAACGTCATGTGCATTGCCGGCGGGACCGGGGTCACATTCGTCCTCCCCGTTCTCCTCGCCCTCACTCGCAGCCCACGCCGCGGAAACCTCGAGTTTGTCTGGGCCATCCGCCGAAAGGATGACCTGAAGTGGATTGAGCCGGAGCTGCAGACCCTCCGCAGAGCCGCAGCAGCAGCATCAAACTTCCGCATTCGCATCTTCGTCACCCGCGGGACGCACGATAACCCAACACCCACAGCAACAACAGCTACGAACCCCGAATACGAGTCAAAAGAAGCCGCAGTGCAAAACGCTCACCCGTCCTCCATCTCCTCCTCTTCCTCAACAGAAATGAAGCAAGACACCTTCTCTGTCCACGAGCCCTCCTCCTCCGCCTCATTGAGCAGCGGAAACACAAAACACCCCGACCTTGCGACGCAGCTCACGGAATTCATCTCACGGACTGTATCGGGTCCTACGCGCGTCGTTGCGAGTGGGCCCTTGTCTATGATTCGCGATCTGCGGAGCGCCGTTGCGCAGTGTAATGATGCGGGTCGGGTGTGGAAGGGCGAGGAGCGGTTTGATGTGCAGCTGGTGCATGATGATCGGTTGGAGTATTGAGCTGGCTCATGAGTGATATGATACCCTGGTTTTGTTAGTTTTGTTCTGGTATAGATGAATATTATTATATATACCCTTTTGGTCAATGGATGTTTGATCTCGTTAATTTTTACACTCGATTTGTCCCTCACAGAGCTAATGACTTGTGATTGACTTTAATAGTAGTTTGCGCACCTCCCCGGGCCTCCCCTATCTTAAAGAGAGGCCTGCTCAGTAAATATTAGGCATATGTGAGAACAAACTGCCAACAAATCCGCGCACTTGAGGTGCGTTGACAGCCTGAGGCACCAACTTCTCTATCGCAGTACACACTTCAAGAACGTAAGACTGCACTATGGCCTGCTCCATGGACAGGCTTGAAATTGTACACTTTTTTTATTTCTATTGGTCGATTTGCAGGCTTTCCCCGCGGATGACGCCCGACCGCGGGCATTCGATCTATTAACCCAAAATTCGTCGGGACTTATCTCCAAGCCTCACTGGACCATGGATGGATACCGCGGTGCGCTACCAGATACATGGGCTAGTTATCTGGGCTATAGACGGCCTCTAGATTCGTCTTGCAAATGTTCCCTTGGGGACGCCCCCTCAGGCACCAGAACATGCTGTCGCTACCTATTTCCCCAAGGTTCTTGGTGAACATCCGAATGTGGTCTAGACTGTCAATGTTCAACCAGGCTACGTGGAGCCGTCTATTGTGAGTCTGCATGATACGATCGATAATACATACGAAAAGGCCCGGATCTCTCAGCATGTGGACTGCTTGACGGTTGACCAGGGACGTGGGCAAAACTCGAGGGATCGGCGGCCGAAATATGCATAAAGACTGACACGTCATGTTACAGTGAGGCTCTGTCCAGCTGCAGCGAGAGACTGCCTCAGTTACTGCAAATGAACGTGAGATCAAGACAAGCTTTCAACCAAGGGGCTCCAGCAACGTCAATAATATGCACCCGCTATGAGGCTGTGCCTGGGACCCCTGTTTGCCCAGTAGCGAAAATAATTCATATAGCGGCGGCCCTACATGCGCTTTCGACTTGACTCGGAATCATCCTTAGACCCGCCACATAGGAATGGCAGAAAATGCCGTCTACACCTTCACTTTTTCTTCATTGTTTACTAACTATTCTCCCTCAGATGGCCGCCTCGAGCAGCTTTCTCTGGTACAATGCCACCTCAGACGCAGGTCAAGTCGAATGTATCAACCTCATCAGCGGGCAATACGCCCTTCTCCAATGGATCCTCTACTAAGCGCTACTCGCCTTCTCCGTCGTTAGTCAAGGCTCCCTTTGGCTAGTGGCCGGTGCGCTTGGTGCACCCATGACATTCGCCGCATCCGGTGCTCTCCACGCCACGATTCTGGCGGGTATTGATATAGAGTGAAGTGGTTGATAATGTGGTAAATAGCGCTTTTATTGATACACCATCCCATCCACAGGCTTATCAACCTTCGCACCCGAGAACGCACAGTGCCCAACCTCTCCCTCCTCACAGGGCTCGACACCCCATTTCAGCCGCTCATACTCGATCCCCTCCGACCTGGTCTCCGCAGAACGAGGATGGCAAGCAGCAGCTATAGCCAAACTACAACTCCCCGCAACCGGCATGCCCGACCGAAACCTCCGTCTCCCGGTGAGAAGCAGCCCAGCGGGCAAGAGCACGCCAACACATACCCCGATAACAATCGCCGGCGGCGAGTATCCCACCGTCATCGTATCACCACTCGGCCTGCGCTCACCGTCCCTATAGACGACTATCCTAACAAGGAAGATACTCTGCGACATAAGCCAATGGAGCAACGCCGAGAGTGCTATAAGCGGCACCCCATATCGATACGGCAACGATAGAAAGTGCGTTCTGCGCTGGTGGCCCTGCGGCGGTGCGCTGACGCGGAGTCCCTTGCGGGTTATCGCGAAGCGGTCCCATTCCGTCGCGAGGGCCATATTCGTCAGAATGGCGTTGCACATGAAGTATAGGGCGGAGAAGATGAGTTGCGGGATGTTGGCTATTAGCGTGTTGGGGATTAGACCGCCGGGCCAGTTGAGGGTGTCGACCATTGTTTTTGTGTTTATGGACGCGAGGCCGGACGTCCACAGGCCGGATTGGTCATCTAGGCGGGTGACACCGTGGATTAAGAGGGCGATGCAGAGGATTAGAGCAGATGTGTAGCTAGATGAGGCTGTTAGTGAGGGTTGAATAGCGGTAGTGTTCGGGCGCCCTACATAGATAGGCAGAGTACCCAGCGGGTGAGTGATAGCGATGACCACCGTCGTTTCGGCGTGGCATTGTACACTGCCGGCTTCTGCGATTCTTCCGGATGCTGAGCCGTGTACGACCCAAAGCGGAACGTACTGGGAACCTTGACTCCGAGGGCACCGAGCTTGCAGGTTAAAGATGTCGCCACTTTCTGCATAGTGGACGAGAACAGCGCAACCTTCTTGTTCTTGCTCTTCAACGCGACTAACTCTCGGCTCAAGAGACAATTGTCCTCAGTCATATTGTCAGGCGAGCGCAAGAAAGACGCAATCGCATCACCAACCGTCAAGATCGGCGCTCCGCTCAGAAGAACCGTGGCAAGGACAATAAGAACAGCCTTGACGAAGTTGGCCCCAGTAACTGCTATAGCGAGCGGCAGGCTAAATTCAAGCGTGCACTTCTCGCCCTCCATGTCGGCTAGACAATAGTTCACCTTGTATCCGTACACAACCCAATCATCGCGCAAGCGGATATCAGAAAGATACTGGGAGCACGGCTGTTCCAAGGCCATCCCGCGCCGGTCAGCACAGATCCATCGATAGGGGTCGATTTCTGGATCGTCATGCGGTGAGGGGACCTGTTGGCTGTAGACCCTGCTGATGGAGGAGTTCACGCCGCTGAAGCCGTCGCTGATCAAGACGACGCTGCCGTACTGTAATTGAAAATTTGTCGCGTATGCGTCGAGGCAATCCTGGATCGACAGTCTTTTGAGAATGTTCGCTTGCTTGACAAGTCTTCGAGCTGGTGCATAGTCCAAGAGCATGTCGTTCGCTCCATCATAGATAAGGGTAACATGTTCGAGTGTGAGTGTTGGAAAACTTGAGTTTGAGACGTATACGTCGTAGGCGTTGGCTGATATTGTGGAGTAGACGGATGAGTTGTAGCTGGTTTAGATGATGAGCATCGTTCCTCATGATCGAGCATTTGGTGATATGGGAGACCTACAACAAATGAAGCGGAACTGAGGAGAAAACCAGACAACACCAAAGCAGCGATCGAGTGATTGGTATTCTGCTTAGATTTCGCAGACTGGGAACGCCTATGTCGAGCCATTTATGCTTCGCATGGGCGCGGTCCAAGTCTCCTCGTGATGGTGCGCTTAGGCATTGCTAGCGATAGTCAGTGGGTTCGTAGACGGTTCCTGGGAAAAAAATCCGCACCATAGCATAATTACTGGCACTGAGGAGTAGCGTGCTTAGTATGTTAATCAAGAAGTGAATCCCCGCGCTGATCTGCTTTACACGGTCGCAATTGCCAGAGAATAAGACGGATTCAGTCGCTGAATGGCGCAAAGTCGCCCACAGGAGCATCACGAGATTCAAAATCAGAACGACGACACTTGTCGTAGCGCCCAGGCACATCGTCGCTTTCCAGCCCCCAAAGCGCCCACCATGTGGCTTTCTCGGCGGTGCTATATCTTTATTCTCCGCATCGTCTTGCTCCAATAGCTCGTGGTTCCGTCGGAGGGATGCGAGCTCGAGCATTATCGGGTTCTTCATTGCAAAGCATCGTTGAAGTTGGGAAGGTGAGGCAGGTGGAGGTCGGAGCCCGGGGAAATGAGCAAGTGCGTGCCGCTCTCAAGCTAAGATTAAAGGCCAGTTGCTAAGAATAAATGCCAAGTATCAATTGGAGGATGTGCCTGGGGGCCAAAGTGCTAATCTGTTTATGGCTAGCATCTTTCTGTACAGCCACATGAGGCCTGAAGATCGTGTGCAGCCACAACCGAGACACGTATAAGAAGAATAAAGAGCACTTTGAGTACATCATACAGTAAAGTGGTACGTTAAATGCGGTTTAAAGTCGAAATAAAATTAACCTATTGTACTGAACCCAAGAGAAGGATATTGGGATAGCACAGGAACGAAGCCACGAAATCATGTCCCTCCACTGTGCAATGACTACTCGCTTAACAGGCACCCCTCTAGCGTGAATAACCTACGATGGCACGAGGCTGCAGATTCTTTTTCTACATTGAGGTCTTCCGTCCGTGTTGGAGAGAGCTTGTCAACGCGCGGTTGCGAGTGCTGAAGCGGCCCACACATCGCTAGATGATGACCTTTTCACCCTTGGAAACTCACTAGGATATACTATGCCGAACAATGGATCGGTGTTAGTCTAGATCGACCCACTGAATAAGATTCCTCAAGTCACCATGGAACACAAGCTTTTGTCAAGTATTCTCATTGACGTCACGGCCTCGACCACGCAGTATTCTGCCGAAACCGTGCAGACCCACATGGTCATGCTGATGCTTTGGGAATACTCCTTACAAAAGACCATGATTCCAGATTGCCCGCTAGATGTCGGGAAGAGGCACTCATTGCGACTGCCTATGCGCATCTGCGGTTTCACGACAAGGATCAGACAATTATGGATTCGACACCAAGGCGAAAGGAATTTGTTCTCTGTTTCGACGGCACTGGTAATAAATTCCATGGCGATTCGTCGGATAGCAATGTCCTAAAGATTTTCCGAGTGAGCACACCCTTTTCCTACATTTAAGCCTGGCCTGACAATGAGAAACGATGCTGGACCGGAGCGACAGCAGCAGCCAATACCACTATTATCAACCAGGCATCGGCACCTATGTCACATCAGTCTCTCTGTCAGACAATGGCCTAATCCAGAAGCTGAAGTCGGCATATGTCAAAGCCAAAGCCGCTGCGATCGGATCTACCTTTGCCGACCACGTCATGGCCGGTTACAAGTTTCTGATGCGATACTATTGTCCCGGAGACCAGATCTACTTCTTCGGATTCAGTCGCGGCGCCTATGTGGCCCGGTTTCTGGCCGAGATGCTGGACAGGATCGGCCTCTTAAAAACGGGCAATGAGGAGCTGATCAGCTTTGCCTGGAAGACATTTGCAAAGTGGCAGCAACGTACCAGCCGCACGAAAGCTGAAAAGGCCCGGAAGAAACAATTGGAACAACACCTGGCTGACTTTAAGGACACTTTCTGCCAGCCCGTGAGCCAGATACGATTCCTAGGCCTATTTGATACGGTTAATAGCGTCCCTCGTTTTGAGAACGCCTGGATGAGGCGGAGCAGGTTCCCATATACCGCCCGCACCTCAGCCAGAGTGATCCGTCATGCGGTCAGTATCGACGAACACCGCGCTAAGTTTCGACAGGATCTCGTGTCAGAGGTCAAACCGTCAAAGGAATCACGGCATTCAAGATTGCGTCGCCGCGTAAAGGCACACTTTGCCGCCAATCCCCATCTGCGCCACCACCGGCATATATTGCCTGAGAGCCCGATGAAGCAGGAGCCCGAACAAGAGAAACCAAAGATGTCAGATGATAACTGCGACTCCAAACATGCAAGAAACGGCCCTGTTCGGCATGCCGCGCTTGACGCCGATCCGGATCGTCTCAACAGGGAACGACATCTGGCATTGGCGGGATTCCCCGATCCTCCTCACGCGACTGATGGCGTGGACTCGATGATTTCCACCGAGAGATCCGGCACTGCATCCGACCATGGCGGCGATATTCCAACTGAACAGGACATTGAGGAAGTATGGTTTCCTGGCTGCCATGCGGATATCGGAGGTGGTTGGGAGATCAAGCAAAACGAGTGCTCTCTCAGCTACGTACCGCTGCTATGGATGGTCCACAATGCGCAGCTGGCGGGACTGCGGTTTGATACCAGCAAGCTAGCGCATTTTGACTGTATGACTGTCGGACAGGCGGCACAGTCGCGACGCGAAAAACGCTCAGAGGATTTTGAGTCCAGAGCAAGCCCGAGCGGACAGGCGACCTCCATTGGGAAGCGTGCATCTGCTTCCGGCATTCCAGAAGCCCTTCTTGAGAAGGCCAGCGCTGATGGCAAAATCCATGATTGCCTCCGATTTGGCAGCGGCCCGTCCTGGCTCTCTGTTCTCTCCTGGAAGATGATGGAGTACCTGCCGTTTCGCCGGATGGACCTTCAAGAAGACGGATCCTGGAAGCCTGTCCGGTGGCCGCTTCCCCGCGGGGAGGTGCGCGATATGCCTGATGACGCGAAGATTCACGTTGCTGCGATCCGGAGGTTGCACGCGAACTGCGACTATCGGCCGGGAAATCTGATTATGGGCGGCGGGGGTAGAGGGAAGTTGAAGGCTCCAAAGGAAGAGGGCATAGGGGAGTGGACTGTGGCTGCACACGAGGGGTGTCCCTTGCAGGAAACATATGTCCGTAAGCCAAAGTCATTTTCCCGCGACTATTAGCGATGATGGAAGCGGTTTTGTACTCAAAAATACTTGAACTGCATTGCTTTTAAACGGTAGAACGCGGTGTCTCTTACGATCCACCTCGTCACCAAAATAACTTTTGTACCATGTGCTGACATTCTGTTGAACCAAATACAAGGCCATTGGCTACAGATTTGACATGCAAGAATCGGATCAGATCACCAGGCAGCTGGACCACCGCTCGAAAGTGATCAATATACCAACTGATGGTCAATACTCACTTAATTCCGCCAATGTCCAAGACCATTGCACAGAATTTGCTCATGCTCCAAATCGGAAGCCGGGCCATCGTAATGAAGTTTCCAACCTAAAGATACGTCAGATACACGTTGTCTCCCACTCATAGGGTTGAAAGTCATTCTTGTAACTTACTCATCGGGAACGCGTAGAAACTGGACTCATCCTCTCGCATGTATGTGTAAAAGCCATTCTCCCGTTTGATCTTCTTCAGATTTCCCTGTGGGCCAGGTGCAGGTCGAAGGTTGTCCAACCGGCCTACAACTCGCAGCATGGCTGTCAGAGCCACCTTGCTGGCATCCCCTCCAAGGCATGAGTGAGGCCCAACACCATAATGGATATACGACTCCATGGGTCGAGTCAGGTCGACCTCATATGCGTTCGGGAATATGTTGGGGTCCTTGTTGGCGTCAACCTGGGTTTGGTCAGCAGTGTCTCTACTTCTGTCTGGCGCCACAGTGGATATACGTACGAAGCTCACGAATACTTTGTCCCCCGGCTTTATCTGGACCAGACCATGTTTATCCTCGAGACTTAGGCCGGTCTGGGACTCTCGGTACGAGCCAAAAACCCCGTTCAAGCGAATTGCCTCCATGCAGTATCGGAGAAGTATTTCATCCGAGGCGGGCGTATCCTCCTTGGCAACACGGTTGATGTCCGGCAGATGCTGCCTTCCGCGGTCCGAGAGATAGTAGTCAATTATCTGCGTGAAGACCTGGGCCTGGTTAGGCACCATGGAGATGGCCGTGGGGAGAATCTGCGACCAGGTCACCTGTTCTGCATCCAGGCCGCTGTGGAGCAGACGTTCCACCATGTGGACACCATAGTGGTAGAGTGCATTCTTGTTAGCACGTCTTTTGCCTAGCACTGTTGCCAAGAAGCCGGAATTGCTGATTGCCTTGACCTTCATCTCAACCAGCTTTCCAAACTTTTCTGCTGCCTCCCGTGCCTTGTGGCGGAGGAAAAACGACTTCACTGGGTCCACATCGAAAAATATTGCCGTAAAAATCAGGGCCATGATCTCGAACATCTCATGTTCAGTGAAGACGCCATGTGGATTCGTATCTGTCTTTAGAGGCAGGGAGAAGATGTTGGCCGCAAAATGAACATGGGCCAGATTTCCGACGCTATAACCTTGAGCGTTAGCATCACGACGGCGTACACTTGTCTTTTTACAGTACGTACTCTCGAGTAATGTCCACCTGGTTGACGTTACCAATCCGGCAAGACTTTTCAACCAACAGCTGTTGAGTAATCTCAAGATAGAACTGCTTAACTGCATCGTGCCAGTGCGCCTGGTAGAGGGAGCGCGACATGATATCGCGCTGGGTAGCATGAGAAGGGGCGTCACCCGAGAGCATAAAGTCCCACCCGCGCTCTCCGAATACATATGCAGTTGCCTCGCCCCAGACCACCCGGAAGTTGGACGGGTCTTCCAAGATACGACGAACGTTGTGATAATTGAAAACATCCGTCCTGGGCGGGCTATACGCGGGGCGGTACCATGTATAATCCTGCTCCCGCCCGAGTGTCCTCATAATGACGCTGTTCTCCCTGGGGATGGTCATAGGGTAGTGGATATAGATGGAGTTGTACCTGAACCATCGAGGGAATGCCCTAAGAGCCAGCCGGTAGAAGCAGCAGCCTTGGTTGATATCCATGTCGTACTTTGCCTCCGCAAAGCCCCAATTGGTCATATTCTTGGCATTGAACTCCTTCTGTGTATAGGTTAGCATGCAACTCTTTATATAAAGACGAGAGATGCGAGTCTATACCGTGTAGAACCTATCGCCTCGAACAAGGGCCACCGCATCAGACAGGACAGCTCTAGAAACGGTGTAGCCAGGGGCAATGCCGACCCCTGGAACCATGGGGCTCTTGGGCTCTTCCGCAACGATACCAGGATAGAGCTCGACGTAATCTGGTCGTTCATACAGATGGCGCAATTGATCCGCTATACCGGGGTCCGAGTTGATCTCCTCAAAGGTTTCGTAGGGCTTCAGGTCAAAGAACTTGCGGAACTCGTTCAGAGTGCCGACGTTCCATTTCCGGGCCTGCTCTATACCGAGGATTTCAACCGTCCGTAAGACCTTGGGCACATTGCGAGGACCGAATGATCCAGCGACCTCTTCGATTGCGCGCGTTAAGATATCGACCAACTCTGCATCTCGGAATTTACCGTCGGATTGGCGCTTCATGCCACCGAATGTGCGCTTAGACGGGTCTTTGTCTATTTTTCCGGCCATCCCTTTCATTCCCCGCATGAGTTGCTCCTTCGTGGCATCTTTGCCCTGAACCCCGACAATCTCTTGGTATGCCTTCTCCGCCCAGAGTTCATCTTGTTGACTGATTGTCGAGTGCCAGCGGTACGCAAGATTAAACTCGACCGAACATTGGTTCCCCTGCGCGGAAGCAACCGGATCGTGCTCTTCGCTTGTCCGCGGATCCAGATTCCAGGTCGAGTTGTCGCGGTTGAGATTGATGATCGTGCGGAGATAATCGTGCAGGGTGATGTTGATGTACATACCGCAGGTGATCAGCCGCGCCGTCTGGAAGAGGTCATTGTCGTACTTTGCGATGGCTGCCCGGGCCTCGGCGGGGTCAAGTGTTTCACTTTCTGGCTTTTTGAACCGGTTGTTTTCGTTGATAGCGGCTAGCTGTGCAGCGACATGGTTGTGGAATCTGTTCAACATGATCAAGACTACGCCTGATGCCGCTGGTAGGGCGTGTAGGCGCGGCTCCGAGAAAGAGTCCGCTTTGATCTTGCCATCCGCGAATGTACGCATCTGGTTCTGCTCGTCCTGGTTGTCGCCGTACAGGATCGATAGATCAAGATAGGATGAGGTTCGGTTTTTCTCCGGGTGTGCTGGATCGGTTTGGAAGATGTCTACTATCGTCTCAGCCATTGTCCTCGCCTTATGCACCTCCCTGCTGGTACCTACCATGTATGATCAAGGACGCCCAGGTGAAGAAGAAGCTGGAGACATTGTTAGGATGTGGCTTGAATGTGTCTCGTGCAAAAATGCTATCAAAGATCAACCCCGGATCGGGCATATTGGGTGGTCTAATCTTCGAAGGCTCGGTAGTGCGCGCATATTCCGTGTCTGCTGCACCAAGTCGTGGGAGAACGGGGTTGTTCTCAGACCCGTCTGCCGACCGATACGCATACTTGTCGCCAACATATCTACCCGAGTTAAGTAACGCGTGCCTACTGAAACCTTGCGGGTAACTCACGAGAGCGGAGGATGAGGCAGAGAGTCCCAGAGCTTTGCCAGAAACTTGTGGGTAGCCAAGTCCCTGTTCTGGGACTTGTCGGGCATTTTGGCAACCAGCTGAAGATAGCGTTAGCCAATTTCTCCTTGTGCTCTATAGAAGAGATTTGCAATTACCCGTATTATGCGTTCCATTAGCATGGTCTTGTCGTCTACCAAAGGTCCGCGCGCGGTTGTCTCAATAAGATCCTTGATAGTGCTAGCATCTTCGATTCCCAGCGCCCGTATATCTGCCCACAGACTTCCGCCATAGTGACCATCTGTAACGTATGACCCGTCTCCTGTGTCGGTCGGCAGTGGTCGGGAAGCCAGCTGCATCACCTTCAAGGCATCTCTGAGCCCATCGACGACCCCTGCCTTTTCAGGTTTTGCTTCGTCATGGGACATTCCAGAGCTAGAGGCGCTTTTAGCTGGACCATCCGGCATGCCTGGCCGCGTCCCATTCTGGTAGTATGGGGTACTGCTGGACCCCTTGCTTTGTTTCTCCGGCCACATTGTAGCACACAGTAGTTCATAAAAATCAAAGACGAGGACGGATACGCTACTGGCTCTCAAATAGCCGTCGAGGTGTAGAGTCACAAGTATCTTTTGTCCCTCGCGGAAGGACAGGGGCACACGACCAAAACGTGTTTAAGAAACAAACCTATGCTAAACGAACCTAGACTCTGTCTCCGCTTGGTTCCGTCAAGCTAAAGATTAAGTTTTGTGGCAACCCATGGGTCGTCAGACGGGAGCCAATTGTGCTCCAGCGATATATTATGTCAATCAGACAATAGGAGAATGTATTATAGCCGGAGCCAACTTAGAATGTCTGCTGCAACAATTGATTATCCCCTCTCATACGTTTGCGGCCGAGAACATTGTATCGTGACGTTCTGCGAAATGTTTGACTTCGCAGGTGTCGTCAACGAACAGAGGTCATGATAGCATGCTCAAAAAGGCTGTTGCTTCGCACCCTTGACTGAGGTGGTATTGCAGATTTCCCGAACAACACCAAATGCCACGTCATGGATATAACTGCCAATGCTAATTATATCTAACTTCCCGTTTTCCAGGTTAGCATGGGCCCTGTATGTTGCCTGACTTTGTTGCTGTCCGTTCGCGCCCATCTTCACAAGATACTCGGGTCATGCATTGCCTAGTGGTCCTCATCCGTTTTGGCTATCTTGCCACCACCCTAGCGCAGCAAAACAACACGCTGTACGATGTGATTGTCATTGACAGTGGTCCCTCTGGCCTCAGCGCCGCTAGTGGATTGTCGCCTGTTTTCAAAAAAATTGTCTTGTTCGACCCTCGTGAATAGAGAAACAACGAACCAGACATATGCACGACTTAATCGGAAATGATCGTGGTCGCCCCCCTCTCCCTCATTTACTTTGCCCCGTACCGGAGCTAGCCTAGACTAGAGCAATCATCAGACATTATGCCAGCCGATTTTCGAGCAGCAGCTCGAACCCAGATCTCATTCTTTTACACGGCACCGTTCATTGGCTAAAAGGGCGTGACTCTGAATGCTTCCTGGCCCGCGAGCATTGCCAATGGAAGCTCATTCTCCACACGCAAGGTGATGCTAGGCAGCGGGCTAACGGATGATCTACCCCACGTCCCCGGATTGCGCGAGGCCTCTGGGAAGGGAATCTACTGGCGCCCATGGTGCGATGGCTTTGAGCACTGTGACCAAACCATGGGCATACTGGGCAACCTCTCGGACGCTTATGATAGTGTCCGAGAGCTGCAGCTGACAGTGAACAAGGACATCCACATATTCGCGGAAAAATCCAAAGTGGTCCGCTGTGTTTAGCGCATACAACATCACTGTTTACAACAATGATGTCCTTAATATCACCCGCGACCAGAGCGGTCATGATGTACATGACCAGGCAGTTCAAAAGGAGGTTGACATCTTCCGTGTGTACTTTACGGATGGAACTTATAATGAATGTGGAGTATTCATGTGCCGATGGCACCATGCAGGCTTTGACTCTTCCTACTCAGCCAGGCGTCCGAATGATCAGAGGCAAGATATACACTACCACACCTGGTCTTAGGACAATGGTGAAGGGTATCTGGGGAGTTGGCGAGGCCAATAGCGACAGCAGTACCAACGCTCTCCGTGACGTGGCTAGTGGGAAGAAGGCGGCTGTCTCCTGCCACGGTGAGATAGCTGCATTGGGCATATTACGCTTTGATCTTCTAAGTTTTATAGTTGAATTGGCCATAGAGGAGCTTGCGCAGATCGGCTCAAACTTAACGAAACGAACAGTCTGCCAGACATGGACCATATGGAACGTGAGATGAGCCATAACGTTGAGATATTTACCATACCCTCCCCGTCAAGTGATCCCAGTATCCGTTTGACTTTGTTGTTGATGTGTCGCTAGTATCATAATGGTATGGGTCAACCTTCGGTGATTGGGACTCCCAATTAGCAGGCGACGTTACCTGCGCTCACATTGTCAGGGCAGGCCAGCGATAGGCATAATTCATAGACGAAGCAGAGACGGAAACTAATTCCACAATAGCGCCTTTTAGGCATCAAAGACCGTCAATGCGATCTGCATGTAGCCTATGGCGTCATATAAGCCTTAGCCCTCCTGCTTAGGAATTGAAAAGTTACGATATTCGATATTCTTAGAAGACTTAACCCATAGTGGAAGAGTTGGTTAGAGCCGCGATTTCCCAGAGCTTTTGTTGACATTGTCTCCTTTCCACCCTTGGTGATTTTACTGGAGAAAGGCTGGCTAGATTCGTTGAGCTCCCTTGGTCAAGCTCTTAAACGCCTAGGCAACCTTCAGGATGCGCAGGAAGTACAATAACTGGCGTAGGGAAAGGTCCTTGACCCGCACGACGGCGAAAGTCTTCTGGCCACAAGCTCTCTGGCCTGTCTACCTTGCTTGAAGGGCAAATTCAAGCAAGCAGAAGCAGCGCTACGACAGGTAAATGGGGCTATGAGGTCTTACTGGACCCGCAGCATCCATACAGCGTCGAGTCCACCCCTAACATTGGAATCGCTGTTCATGACCGAGGCGAGTTTGATATAGCGGACGCATTACACAGGGAAGAGCTACAGCGCCGCGAAGAGATCTATAACCGGAGGTTCCAAATAATTTGGAAACGTTGATCGCTATATTAGACATATCTTTCCAGAAAGCGCTCTTTGATGAAGCAGCAGATCTATTGAGACGCACTCTGAAGGCCTCGGGGCGGGTGCGTAGCAGGGAAGATGTTATAAGCACTACTTTATACATCCAGTGTACTAACATGTGAAACATAAAGATAGTTAAATTTGGCATAGAACGGGACAGATCAGAAGGTTACCTGGTTAATATATGGTCTATTTAATGAGTAGTATGTGGTGATCCCCGGTATGGAAATCATCCGAGTTATACGTAATTGTAAGCAGGACAGACCTATTCCGCTGAACTATTATAATCGCGTAACCTCACTGATATTTAGGACAGGACGCCTCTTCCTCGAAAATACAGATTATTCGAATGACAAGCAATGATTTCCGTAGTCCTGCGAGTCCTGGGTAATCTACAGCAGAAAGCGAGAGCCGCGCAATAGCAGCAGAGCGAGGAATACAGATCCAAATATCGAAGCAACCGAAACGATAAGAGGCCAAACAAACGTAAGTTCTCCCACTTTGGTTGAAGTAGCTGGGACTTCCAAGAGGGTTGCTGTGATATTCGCTAAGTCGATATTCGATGGCAGGCTTGAACAAAAGGTTGTATTTGTCTTTTAAGGATTCAGTATCAACGCATTCATAAGACTATCTTTGAGGAGATCCGACGTACTGCGCTGCAGACACAGCATGAGTAAAGGCTGAGCATGTTTGCTGCCCAGCCTTTCGCCTTTACTGCTTCTTGCACATAGATTCCGGAGATTTGGCTGGCTTCCATTGCTTTATTGAATGATCTGACACTCCAGACTCCGTAAACAATCAGGCCAGATATGATGGTGGATCGAGTGATAGCACTGAGAACCAAATTAAGGCTGTCTTGTTCCCCGCGGCTTGAATGTGGTTGTTTGACAAGAACCTCTTGACTATCAGAATCTCGGGAATCGGGAGTAAGGGGCGAGTTGAGAGCAGGAGAATCTTCAGAGGGGGCCATAACTGTAGAAGTGATGGATATTCTTCTTAATACTCAAAGGGTCGATTAGAATTCAGTAATTGGTTCTTACAAATAATAGGTATGTAAAATGCTGATCCAATATGTGATAATCCGGGAAATATATAACACACGATTTCCATGAAAGAATCTTATATAGACTATGTCAAAAACTCTAATAATATAAATGTGAATATGTCTTGAAGTCTAATGAGGTATGGAAACGTCATCACTTTATCTCTATATGGTTCACTGTTTGTGGAATAAGGACCGTCTGACCTATATAGTCTTCTTGACATAAGGTTTTGTAATAAACCCAATGCTGTCGAGTAGAATCGTCTGGAAGCCAAAACATGGAACTCAAACTAATATTGATATGGAGCCGCATTCAAATGGTACATCTTAAGTATTAATTCTTACTCTAAATTCTGGTTGGCTAAAGTAGTATAGGCCGCTTATTAGTTCAGAAGTTAATATAATTAGTTGTGACTTTAAGAGCCGACCAAGTTACTTTCATCTAACATAACCTGCACAGTAATTACTAGGCGTATAAAAATAAGACTATTACTATGACTGTTCAGAATGATCTAGATCAAAATGAAAATCCCTTCCGCAACAACCACTAATGCGGGGGCCCACCTTTTGGCGGTGGATTGCATGGGCTGATATGAGCCACCCATGGTTAGTGCAACGCCAACTGAGCTTGGTATCACCAAAATGGATAGTGTATGATCATTTCTACGAATTTCAACCCAAGTGTTCCTCTTCAGACAAGTTGACTTCAGCTCTAAATGTCTGATTGTCTCTTGGGCACGAGAAGAAATAACCGAGAATTTAATCCAGGAAAGTAAAATAAGATAGCTACATCAGTGTCATGATGCTAAAGGCTTAATATAATGACAACATTGTAAAATCCCTGACTCTAGTCTCTGCTGAGTGCCAGTCTCTAACAACCCTATCCAGCTCCCATTAAACATCCCTGCATCATGAATGTAAAAGACTTCAAAAATTCAAACCTAGAACTTTCTTTGAGTGATCTATGCTTCCTCTCCTACATATCTCACCTGTCATCGTTTTCGTACCAGTAGCTGTCCCGTACCAGAATATGGTACGTGCAGCGGGATAGTTTCGGTGCGGCAGTCAGGCTTTGTAATTGAATTGGTATATTACTTCAAGGTTATTTGGACTACATCATACATTGCAGGCGGGGCTACCAGTCATAGCTACTAGATCAATTTATTGGGGACTAGTTACAATGCAACATTGGTGCCGAACTTTAGCAGACATTGGTGATTCATCAATGATGCTTTGTTTAATTAATTATACACTATATTAGCATTAATGCTTTTATCCTACCCGCTTTTTATTCGCACACTTCCACCCCTATACCGAATGAGGGATCTATTAAGACTAAGGCGACTTGTTTCACAACCATTAGTTGCCAAGTAACTACCATAAGGTCAAGGGCCTTACTCTGCCCGCCATGCCCAACAATAGTGGATAAGGTAATAAGGTAACATAGTGCATAGTTCTTTTAACACTTCCACATTTGTAAGTAATAAGTTAATGCATAATACTGTCATGCATGAGGAGATATTATCTCCAACCTACAATGATCCTACTGTCAGAGAGCCGCGCTTGGACACGGAATGCTGTCAGCCAATAGATCTGCCTTGTAAGATTACAGGTGACAAGACATCACGAGTTAACCGGATATCATGTTATACTAGAAAGTCGCCTCCGTTCCTCTCCGGCTTACACCAGGCTGCGCGAGGCCTTTGGGAGGAGCATCTACTCGGGACCTCGGAGTTGGTCCACTAAACCGGTATGGAAGAGCCCTTATTCCAGTATGGTTCGAAGTGAAGTGGTGAGTCGTGCTGTATACTCCGAGGAAACGCCATGCGGAGGATGTAGGAGCTTAGCAATGGTACCTAGGTAGGCATCCTGACTCCTGTATTCAAAACAAGGGGTCGAACTGCTCATAACGAGTAAAATCCTGAGATACGAGTTGCCAAGAAAGGTGTTTGGGGGGGTGTTTGTGGCTGGTGGTGGCTCGTCTTGTCACTGTGCAGCTGAGGCTGGCCAGTGCTGACTTGCAAGGTTGCTAGCACGATCGCATTACGGTCTAACACATTTTGGGTATGGTTGCCCTGCCTCTTGGGTATCAGCCACATGCCAACCACCATTCAGAGCGAGGCGACGTCCTCTCAATCACACCGCTGAAATGCAGTGCTGCGCCCAAACGCGAGGCTGACTTGCAGGTTGCCATCTCGACAGCTGATTACCCCTCTTCGCATCTCACGATGCAACGGAGATGGCAATCAACAACCACGCAAGCGACAAGACTTGGATATCATGTTTGTCGCGAGGGATGCGATATCTCCACTCTATATAAACCATCATCATAGCGTCGTCGATCGACGCCCCACCGAGAATGCCTCGAGTCCTCTCCCACGCTGCCTACACAATCGCCTGGATCAGCGCGCTCCCGCTGGAGATGGCCGCGGCGAAACTCGTGCTCGATGAAGTCCACGGTAACCTGGCGCAGCCTTCGACAGACCACAACTGCTACACGCTCGGAAGCATCCACGGCCATAATATCGTTATCGCGTGCTTGCCCTCTGGCGTCTATGGCACGATATCAGCAACGACGGTCCTGGCGCAAATGCTGCCCACGTTCGGATCGATAAAATTCGGCCTCATGGTGGGAATCGGAGGCGGCGCACCGACGAAAGCAGATGTGCGGCTTGGAGATGTGGTTGTTGGCATACCGAGTGGTTCATCGGGTGGCGTGATACAATTCGACTTTGGGAAGACGCTGCATTCGGGAAGGTTTCAGCGGGTGGGATCGTTGAATAAACCGCCTCAGGTGTTGTTGACAGCGGTCTCTCAGCTGCGGAGCGCTCAGTTGATGGGAGAGGAGGAAATCCCACTCATGAAGACCATCTCCGACGCCTTGGGGGAGGACGGCGATGTCCCGGGAAGGAGCGCTCCGTCGACGAGGGGTAGAGCGATCAGAACAACATTCTCTCGGCCAGACAACGATCGGCTGTTCGACTCCTTATATACCCATGACGGCCCCGAGACGGATTGTTCATTGTGCGACCCTGCAAAACTGGTGCAACGCGATCCTCGACAGTCAGATGCACCACGAATCCACTATGGCTCAATCGTTTCAGGAAACCAAGTAATGAAAGATGCCCGAACGCGTGACTCAATTGCCCAGGAGCTCGATATTTGTTGCTTCGAGATGGAAGCTGCAGGTTTGATGGATCAACTACCTTGTCTCGTTGTTCGAGGGATCTGCGACTACTGTGATTCGCACAAGTCGAAGGAATGGCAAGGCTACGCGGCTCTCACGGCAGCCGCGTACGCGAAAACGCTTCTGCAAGTTGTTCCTGTTCCCCAGAATGACCGAAAGGCCGGGAAAAGTCACTGGATGGTACCGTTTTCCAGAAATGCAGCATTTGTCGGTCGCAAGAGTCACATCGCCGCTCTGGAAGATGGGGTGCTTAGGGCGGCCGAAAGGAGAAAAACAGCCATATGCGGACTCGGAGGGATTGGAAAGACCCAAATCGCTCTGGAACTCGCTTATCGCGTGCGCGATAAAAGTCCTGAAATGTCGGTGTTCTGGATTCCATGCACCAGCTACGAGAGTGTTGAGCAGGCATACATGAATATCGCGCAAATGACCGGAATGCCAGAACTCAATGCAGGAGCAGTAAAGGAGCAGGTAAAGACTTACCTGAGCCACGAAAGGTCCGGAAAGTGGCTTCTGATATATGACAATGCAGACGACATGCACCTGTGGACAAAGGAGACTGAGACTCGCCCGCCATTGAAAAGTCTACTGCCACACAATGAAGCAGGGAACATCCTTTTCACTAGCCGAAATCGAAAGCTCGCTGTCAAGCTGGCTTTGTCGAACGTGGTTCAGATTCCTGACATGGATGAGGACACAGCCATGCAGATGCTTCAGAAGCACCTGATCCGGAAGGATATGCTCGAGGATAAGGAGGCAACTACGACCCTTCTCCAACAACTGTGTTTCCTTCCCCTCGCTATTAGTCAGGCCGCGGCATATCTCAACGAGAATGACATTACCACACTGGGAAGCTATCTGTCTCTTCTTGACGCACAGGAAGAGAATATGGTTAAGCTATTGAGCGAGGATTTTGAGGACGATGGCCGATACGCAGATATGCAAAACCCGGTGACCACCACATGGCTAGTTTCCTTCTCCCAGATCCAGTTATTGGACCGTCTGGCAGTGGACTATCTCTCGTTCATGGCTTGTATAAGTCCTCGCAATATCCCACAGTCCCTTCTTCCGCCGGCCCTGTCCCACAAAAAAAGGATCGAGGCATTGGGTATTCTCAAAGCCTATTCCTTCATATCGGAGGAGACTAAATCTGGAGACTTGACATTGCACCGACTAGTGTATCTCGCAACAAGGACATGGATGAAAAAGAACAAGTCCTTCACGACGTGGATACTAAAGACTGTGCAGCATATGAGCCAAACATTTTCACAGCTTGACCATCGCGAAAGAAATCTGGGGCGGCAATACCTGCCCCATATTCTGTCTGTGATTGAAAATAACGAGTTCAGGTCTGTGCGAGACCAATACGGTGGTCTATTACAGAGTGTGGGATACTGGCTAGGTTCCGACGGAAGAAACAGGGAAGCAAAGTCATTACTTTCCCAGGTCCTGGAAGATAGAGAGAAAACCCTAGGCAAGGATCATGAGGACACGCTCGATATCATGGATAACCTCGGAGAGGTGCTACTGGAATTGGGCCAGTATACCGAAGCGAAACAAATAATGGAGCAGGTTCTAGAGGGCCGAAATGTGGTTCTTGGACCTGAGCACCCAGACACTCTATCGAGTTTGGAGATTTATAGTTGGGTGTTTGCTGGGCAGGGTGAGTATGCACGCGCACAAGAGATCCGAGAGCGTACCCTACAAGGTTTTGAAAAGGTTCTTGGTCCTGAGCACCTGAGTACTCTGGATTGCCTCGCGGGCCTTGGTAGTATCCTTGTCCAGCTGGGACAGTATGAAGATGCAGCAGCCATTTATGGACGGGTGATGGACGGCTATGTCAAAGAACTCGGGCCGCAGCATGAGGACACTCTACACACTGTGAGCAATACCGGCGTGGCTTTGACCCGGCTGGGCAAATATGACGAGGCTGAACAGATACACCTCGAAGTATTGAGGAGATCCGAAGAAACGTACGGAGCTGAACACTGGCTCCCTCTGATAAGCATGGATAATCTGGGCAACATTTATCTCGAGCAAGAAAGGTTCGAGGAAGCGGAAGAGCTCCGTGTGCGTGCTTTGCGCATTGCAAAGCGCTTGTTCGGCGCAGAGCACCCTGATACACTTGTAATAATCGACCAACTGGGAATAGTGCTGGGAAAACAGGGCAGACACGGAGAAGCTAAATGTTTGCACCAGCTCGCTATCACTGGCTCAAATAAACATCTTGGAGAGGATCATCCGCTCACCATTTCATTCTTGGGCAACTTGGCAATGGCGCACTGGGAGCAGGGACAATTGGAGGAGGCAGAGGAGCTGGAGGTCAGGGTATGGGAGACTAAAAAGCAGAAGCTGGGTCTGGAGCATCCTAGCACGCTCAGGAGCATGCAAAATCTTGCATACACTCGAGAATCAATGGGCAAGCGCCGTGAGGCAATAGACCTCACTAAAGAGTGCTTGGAGCTGCGCACAAAGCGACTTGGACCCGAACACCCTGACACCGTCGATTCGAAGATCATACTATCCCGGTGGCAAGAAATAGAGAGTCGTCCCCGGGCCGACCAACCGGCGACAGCCTTGGACTGTGGTAACCAGACCAGTCCCCAAGCCGACGATGACGGAAAATCTGTTCCCATTCCGCTTGCAAAGAAGGGCATTGTCCGAGCAGCTACCGGGGATATATCGGATACTCCCCGCGTACCCATCCCAACTGAAGCCGGAAGCCGGTGGAAAGTATGGCGTCGCCTGCGGCACAAGATGGTCACGTCCTAGGTATTTGGGTTCCTCTTTCTCATGTATCAACCTGGATCTCTAATACTTTAAAATATCCGAGCTTTACGGGCAGCTACTGACTAATATCTCTTTATGCTCCAGGTCCATCCAACGCTCGAAACTGACTCCTTTCTGATCGCCAATGATTACGACTGACAGGCTGCTTATCCAAGCCTTGACACACTACCTGACAGCGTAGAAAAATAGTGCCACCGGCCAGCAGTCTTTGTTAGGATCCACCGCATCTACATACTTCACGAGTCAGTCAATTGGGCTATTGAGGCCTCGTTGGGAATAGCCTCCGTCGACCCCGCCAGCCCACCTCCGGATTTAACCTCGCGCGGTGAAGAATGGCATGAGATGCAAGTACAGAACCCAGAATTCGCGCAGCGAACAGTCAGACATGCAGTATCACCACCCAGACATTGAGTTCGAGAAGCCCTTGCGCGTGTCGTCTTACAGGGGAACATGTCGGTGGACAACTCGGAGTTTTGGGCTCGGTATGCCGACCACGTTGATTCATGCTTGTACGTATTGAAAGGATCGGTGCGAGCGACGGCGATGCGATCTGTCGGTAGGGTGGATAGTTGGCTTGATAATGGTGGGATGCAACATTGTTTTGATGTCATCAGGTCTAACCGGGATCCGAAGAGGATGCAGAGGGTGAAGGCGGTATTCGAGTCTAGGGAATGCTAGTTGCGGGGGAGTTGATTTGACTTGTTGTTCTGGTAGAAGCAGTCTTGAGTGCTGGGACACGATGAATCATACGTTGTTCGACACATTACTGGAAAGTAGCTCATCTTCGGTAGAGGATGCTCCAGTAGTGTGCCTCACAGTCTATTCTCCGTTAGAGCTACGCTGCTGTTGACATGCATGCTTTCGCGGTCAAAGAGATTACCAGCTAGAAATCCTGCGCAAGAGGAAGTCCATGAAAAGACTCCTCAGTCTCCCCTTCCGGCTCGCCGGGTCGATTGCCTCGAGGTACTTTTCTCCCACGACCGTATGGATCAACAGGCTTGAGGACTTCAAAGCCATAACTGAGGTCGGCGGCGACGGCCATGATGGCACCGCTGTTGTCCAGGTCGTCGAGGTGCTGCACGAGATGGTCATAAGCATAAAAGCCAACATCGAGAGGTTTTGTTAGGCCCACATTAGGTGCTGAAAATATCGTTACTACCGACATATCATGATGAAACTTGTACCCCTCGTCGACAACCATATGGCCGCGGCAGATCATGTCAAGGCCGCTCCGCTGTAAGAAGTTCCGCGTAACACTTTTGTTGAAATAGTAGCTTACGCCGCGATCATTCTCCGTCCAGTCCACTTCCACGTCCGCTGGATCACTCCATAGAAGATCAGTCAGCAGCCCGGCATCAGATACATCTGTTGGGCGAGAAATGGCGCGGATGCCATCCAGATTTGTCAGAGAGGGCGATAGTCCGCCATGCACACAGAAGAGCTTCTCAGACACGATTGCGGCAATGGGCAGGGAGTCAAACACAGATCGAAATGTCTTCCAGACGTTTAATCTGCAGCGATATTTACACTCGGAGTAAAATGAAGACAGCCGAGCGATGGACGCGCACTCGTGGTTCCCACGCAGGAGAAAGAACGTCTTGGGGTACTTGAGCTTATAGCATAGAAGCAACAGAATTGTTTCAAGACTGTTCCTCCCCTTGCTAACATAGTTCCCCAGGAATAGATATTGTGTATCTTCAGGGAAGCCGCAGAGGTCGAATATCCGAATCAGATCCGTGAACTGGCCGTGGATGTCGCCGACGATCTTGACCGGGGCGGAAATCTCTAATAAGCTTGGGTCGGCGAGAAGAACGTCGCTTGCCGCCAAGCAGATGGCACTAATCTCAGCGGGTTCCAGGCAAAATAGCCGGGGGATCCTTCGCGAGCGTCCAACCTGCAGGAGTTTTGATATTGTAGCGTCCACATCCAGCTCTGGCGAGGTTGCGCTACCCTCTGCCGCAATAGGTGATCCAGGGTCTTTAGCCAGTGGAATAGAGGGAGAGACTAGAACAGGATAACTCTCTCGGCTATTCAAGATAAATTCGCCTCCGGTGTCAAGAGTGGTAACGGGTGGTGTTGACATGGCGACGCAGCTGCCCGGGCCTAAATGAGGCTCTGGACCCGATGCAAGTCGCTTAATGGGATGGCTTTGAGGTGGGTGAACATTAGTTGAATCAGATACTGTAGTATAATTGAAGGTTTGTTGAGGTGCTAAATTTAGAGCCCTTGAATGGCACTAAGAAAGGTTTGTAGACCGTCTCGCAATAAGACTTTGATCCTCAAAAGTCAGGCTCCGCTTGAGTATTCAGCGGGAGACGCTTGGTCCTCACGTGAAGTCAGACGCGGGGTACTGGCCTCTAATCGTGGGCATCAATGCTAAGCATCGAGAATACGACTAGGACTCTCGTGCAAAGAAAACATCAATCAGTACCAGCTACTTGCTGTTAAAGCATTCTTACCACCGCGTGTCATCTATGGCTCAGGTGCATGTCAAGTTAGAGACTTGTCAGCCGTGACAAATGGACCTACAAGGCTTCTTCTAGCATCATGGCTCGGTTCAATCCCCCAGCAACCCTACACTCAGTAACAGACCCAGGTTACCTCGCCAAACCCATATCTTTGGGGTTCTCTGACAAGTACGAGTCAAACTCGCCGTTTTCCAAGACCCCCTGTTTAAACCAAGCATTTATTGCACACACATCTCCAGCTACTCGTGGGGTACTCCTGAATCTCTCTCAACTGGCTCATCTGGCGATCTCAAGAAGGACTTCTCAAGTTTAACAACGAGAGGCGCCCCGGACGCAACTGGCTCTCAACAACAATAGACGGTGCAACATTATACCCCAAACTATCCTGGTGCGTATTATACACCCATAGCTCAATAAAAATTGCTTAGCGTATGTGCAGGTGGCTGTGGCAGAGGCTCGAATATGGCGGCCGTTGTGGTTGTGGGGAGTGATGCATCCACAGCGATCCTTACCCTGACTCATACGCCCTGACCGAGCATGTTCTCCCCTTAATTTAGATCCCGCTGTCAGATTACGACCGGGTCAAGTGCCACACACCGTCTTTTTCGGAGACACATTGGATTGTCTAGGAATATTCATGGCTGATCCTGTGGATCCCATTGACGGACGAGTAAAACGTGACATCGAGACGTGTTGAGGCAAACCCAGAAGAGAGGCTGCCTCAACGAAAAGTGCGTGACCAGACACGATAAGATAGCACCTAGGTGCGACCCTCGCTGGCCAGAAGGAAGACGGTAGCCACCGACATATTTATTGATGCTTCCGAACCCTGGTGCCCAGACGCGTGGCTCGTCCGGAACGAAGCTTGGATCCGCGCAGGATTAGCGCAGGGGGTGTCTCATATAGATTGCAGGGACCCGCTGATGCAAGAACGTGCACTACGATGAACGAGGCTTCAAGAGGTGAAGAAGGAGTAGGTAATTCCCCTGTAATATGCTGCATCTGGGAGATTTATCTTTTGAGTCGCCCTCCGTGGCGACTCAGGTCAGTAAGGCTGTAAAAACTGTCATTGGGGAGCCTCTTTGCAGACTTTGCGGCGGGCCTGTCAATCCTTACAGGTCCACCTGGTGGGGCGCTGTGGAATAGTTCGAAACTTTTGAGACAGTCCAAGTTTGAGATTGATACCACATACTCTACGGGTTCGGCGGAGTGCTCCGCGACTCCCTCGCCGCACAGTTCAAGGAATGCAGACTGCTAGTTTATATAAACTCCAAAAGCTTAGTTCTGATACGTGATTGAGCACCAATGCCACCAGCAGCAATTTTCCCAACTCAGACAATCACTCGTCAAGTATGAGATACCTCTTGCTCAGCGTCCTGGCAGCAGCCAAGCTAGCTGCCGCGCAATCTGTCCATGGGTCGGCCGAGGGCTTCGCCTCAGGCGTCACTGGTGGCGGCTCCGCAACTCCCGTGTACCCAGCCGACGCCGCCGAGCTCGAGTCCCTGCTCTCCAGCGAAGGCGAGCAGGTGATCGTACTCACAAAGACATACGATTTCACCGGGACCACGGCAACAGGAACAGCGTGCTACTCGTGGGGAACCGACGACGCATGCCAGCTGATACTGCAGGACGACTGCGCTGGGCAGCAGAGTACAATTGCGACGTACGATGCCGCCGGCCCAACGCCCATTGCCGTTGCTTCGGACAAGACGCTCCTGGGGGTCGGGAGTGAGGGAGTGATCAAGGGGAAGGGGCTGGCGTTTAGGAATGACGTCAGCAATGTAATTGTGCAGAACATCAAGATCACAGAGCTGAATCCGAAGTATGTTTGGGGTGGAGATGCGTTGACGTTTGATGGCAGTAGCTTGATTTGGATTGATCATGTCGAGGTATGCTTCCTCCCATCCATTGAATCAGGCCTACTAGCTCACCTTGCATTGTTACAGACCTCGTTGATCGGGCGAGTCCACTACGTCTTTGGCTTCAACCCCAACAGCAAAGTCACCCTGTCGAACAACTTCATCAATGGCGAAACCACCTACTCGACCAGCTGCGACGGGTACCAGTACTGGGGCATGGAGCTGGTCGGCGAAAACGACTCGATCACATTCAAAGGTTCGCCTTCCGATTTTATTCAACCCATCTTACTTCTATACGGCTCCTAACTCAGTGTAGGCAACTACCTTTATAAAACCACAGGCCGCAGCCCAGCCCTCAGTGGGTCAACCATCTTCCACGCCTGCAACAACGTCTGGGAAGACAACCCTGGCCACGCAATCGAAGGAAACCAACAGGGACAGGGTCTCTTCGAGGGCAACGTCTGGACAGACGTAGCTAACATTGCTTCGGACGCCAACTGGGATGCCGGGTCTCTCTTCCTCTCTTCTGCCGATGGGACTGGAAACGATGCCTGCGCGAGCTATATCGGCCGCAACTGCGCGTCGAGTATCTATACAAACTCGGGTGGCGATTACACGGCGTATACGGATGCGAGCTTTTTGGGGAATTGGGGTGATCTTACTATTGCTGAGTGTGCGGAGGCAAGTGAGATACAGACTTCGGTGCCTGGGGGTGCAGGGAACACGTTGGCGTCGGTTGCTGCTACGACTGGGTCAAAGTGTAAGAGGTCACGTAGGAAGCACTAGGGGGTTATTGTTACCCAGTAATTCTACTACGGCCGATGCGTTAGGCGCGGAATATGGATGATCGCCGAGTTGTCGATTCGCTTATAGTTGGAAGGGCGTCCGCGAACCAAACATGGCAATGGCAATCTTGCGCCTACACAGCCAACTCTATATTGTTTCTCGAAGCTAATAACTGATCTCGGAGAACCCTTCGTTGTTTGAGGACTCGGCAGACAAAACAGGGGCATATTGTAAACGAGTCGATGAGATCACTCGACGTGGAATCGAGATAAATATGAGGAGTTGGGTGTAAAGGCGTGGAGACGTGGATTGAGTTTCAGCTGTATCGTGGTTCCGCGTCGCCGGACTTGAGGTGACATCACGCAAGGCCATTCCTCCGTGCACGCCGAAGTGAGTGAGGTCAGAGGTGAGCTTACAATGGGGTCCGTGGTGACTCTAGTGCGATTCAAACCAAGTCAAGGGCAAGGTGGCCATGTCGATTCGGTTTATTGGCCAGAAAGCTGGTAGAGCCCTGTGAACACAGGCGGTAGTCAGCGCGTCTAGAGTGGATCAAGTTGGATGGAGGTAGAATGAAAATATGTTCCTCTTGTCTCATCACGTCCATAGGCTACTATGCTCATCCAATGCACATTATATAAATGCCCCAATCGTCGAAGCCGCGCATGCGCACATACCAGTATGCAACATTCCGCGCCTAGACCTGAACCTCCTTATTCGCAGACTCCACCTGCATCGTATTGAGAACCGTTCCAGCATCACGCTTAACCAAACTCCGTTTAACAGGGTTCGGATCAGAAAAGACCTCCTCCAGCTCCTCGAGAGTTCGGTCTTTGGTCTCTGGGAAAAAGAACCAGATGATGACGATTTCAACCAAGTCCCAGAACACGAAGACCAGATAGAAGTAGTAGTGAATGTTGTCGAACGCCGGGCCGGAGCTGTACTGGATGATGGTGCTGCTGATCGACGATGCGAGATTACCGACCGCTGTGCCCTTGGCGCGAGTCGTGGTTGTGAGGGTTTCTGCAATGTACATCGACTGCAAGGGTGTCCAGCCAAACGAGAAGATGATTCCGAACAGGTAGATGAATGCGATGGTTGTGTTGGCTGCGGCGGTATTGCTTGGATCTTCCGTGGCCTGCTTCGAAGTTCCGGTAATGATGGCAAAGGCAACGGAGCAGAAAAGGAGCGAGTAAATGAGGAGCGGGCGGCGACCGATGGTATCGGTCATTCTCGCACCGAGAATCGCACCGAGGAATGAGAGCGGGGCGTAGATACCATTCAGAAGGAGCTTCCGGCCTTCGGATACAATTCCGGCGTTCTCGAGCATGACTGGGAGATAGTAGCTGGTGACGGAGTTGCCGGAAAGCTGACCAAAACACGCCATTCCAATGGCACAGATGAGCCGGCGACGCGCAGAGTGGCCAGTGTATAGCTCGCGATAGTCCCACCAGGCCTTGTCGGAGCCGTCGGTGGCGATACTCTCCCTCATTTCCCTCATCTGCAGCACGACGATGGGGTGGTTAGGGTCGCTATCTCCGTGATATTTGGCGAGCACCTTGGCAGCATCCTCCGCTCGATCCTGCGCCATGAGCCAGCGTGGCGACTCCGGAATGAACCAGACGCCGATGGCGACGAAGACGGAGGAGATTAGTTGGCACCAGATGGGAATACGGAAGGAATCGGGGTTATCCAGCTTGGCACATCCATAGACGACCCAAGAGGCCAATATAGACCCAATGTACCTACACATGTTAGCGATATCCGGAGAGACTAGGATGTATGACATCCTACCATGTGCAGTTGTAGAGCCCAGTGATGGTGCCGCGCCAGGCGGGATGCGCCATCTCACTGACGTAACAGGGAGCCGACACGCAGCAGAAGCTGACGCCAAAGCCCAAGATAAAACGTCCCGCAAGGAACATGCCCCGGTTCACAGAAGGACTCTGGACACAAGTGCCAATGATGATGATTACCGCTCCAATGAACATACCCACGCGGCGGCCCCAGTAGTCATTTACAGGACCGGTGAAGAACACGGCAGGGATAGACCCAATGTTGTACATTGCAAAGACAATACCGGTGCTGGACCCTGCCGACTTCCTGCGACGAGTTAGCAAAGTTTTGCGATTTGATGCGCTGAACGTACATGTCGAAAAAGTCCTGGTACGAGGTCATGGCATTGATCGCACCCATCAGGCTGCCGTCAAATCCATTCAGGGTTCCACACAGATATGGAACGATCAGAACAATGTAAAGACGGATCATCGCCACAGTCCAGGGGCTGTATTTGCCGTTGAGAGCATCGTGAGCGACGCGGGTCTCCTCCGTCTCGGCCACGGCCTCATGCTGCTCTGCGGCGGACTTCTCAATCCTTTCGTCTGCCATGGGAGTCACCGTGGGTTTGTGATCTGCAATGCGGGTTGAAAGCTGTGGACCTTCCCCTCTTCCCCAGACATACGCGACTACTTATACGTGGCCGGCATGGTGCTGGGGTGCTTGAAGAAGTGAGACGACGGCAAAAAGAAGAGCCAATCGGGGAGGTGGAGCGGGCTGGAGGCAGGATTCAAAGCCAGTTCCCTGGGCTGCTAGTCGGATTTGGGTAATTTCCCCACGGGGGCTGTTCTGCTAAGGTGGCGCCAAAGCGAGTCGGGGAAGCCGGAAGGGACAAGAATCGGATCGAACCACCTGCTGCTGTTTCCCCGCTTTGAACACGAGACTCGCACTTTCCATTGGGCCGCGATTATATTAGCTCTGCCACAGCAAAAGACCCATTCCTGCTGGCTCACGACTTTTGACATCCCGCAAGAACGATGGCCTTGGATGGAGACGCGGAGTCGAGGAAGCGCAAGAGGACCTCTCACGCGGTATGTTGCCAAGGCTGGTTGATGGCAGTGGGCTGACTCGCGCAGTGTGATTCGTGCAGGCATCGCAAAGTCAGGTCAGTCGGGGAGCTCGGAAGGAGATGCTTGACCCAATCTCAGCTGATTTCTTGCAGATGCGACGGCAGACAACCATGCGCGACCTGCTCGACAACCGGCGAAGAATGTCTGTTTGGAGCAGAGGCGATTCCGTAAGTCCAGCCACGCCGGAGAATGTGCCGGACACGCCAACGCTGTCATTCTCACGCAACCTGCAGGAAAAGCAAATCCGACTTGATCCTTGACGTGGCCTTGAGGTCGGAGAATATGCTGCGGGAGATGGCCACCCAGCTGGTATGGTCGCTCCTACCCTGATGGGATCACCCTGACTCTTTCCCGAAGCGGACCCTGCTCCCAGCCGCCACCCCTGTAGACCATCGTATACCCCCTTCTCCCCTGGCATTCTTCTCCCCAGCGACGATTGATTCGGTCCCTCGCGCGGGGAGTCCGCCTGATCAGATCTCAAACGCGATCTTATCGCAGTTTCACTCGTCGACAACCGAATCCATCTTGGCGTGGCCCCATTTCCAAGACTTCCATGCTCTGCGACAGAACTACCGCGGGTCCGTCTTTCGCTTGGAAAGTGCGAGACCAGCACTGAAGCATCGGACGACTGGCGTCCTTCCATACGTGAGCAAACCTGAGGTCGATTCTATACTGCACAGCTTCGAACACAATGTCAACTACTGGTATCCGACCATGTCACGGGCCACTCGCACCGAGGTGGAGCTGCAGGTCCTGTCAAATGGTTTCGATGAAGGCATTAGCTCATGTCGTGCCCTCTTGGTAATGGCGCTAGGGTCCGCGAGTCAGCTCATACAATCTGCATCCGCAGGGGCTAGTCAGGACCCCACGGACTCGGAGCACCGGCATCGCTGGCAGCTGATGAGCGGGCTCTACTTTGATCTGGCCTTTAGAAAGATCCATTTGGCGCAGGCCGAGTGTTCGACGGAAGCAGTGCAATGTCTATTCTTTGCCGCGTATGTCTATTCCTGTTACTAACTACCTGTCACTAATTAACCAGGTTGTTCTTCGCTTTTCTTCAACGTCCCATCCAAGCTTGGTCCTTCATTAGCGCTGCTGCGATCAAATGTCGTCTACTCCTTTCGTATCCTGCATCCGAGTCTGCCCCGGAGCAACAGGAATGCCTGCGGCGGATCTTCTGGTCCTGCTACATTCTGGAAAGGTTGGCTGAACCGCACCCATTTCCGATTCCTTGCTCATCATCCTAGTGACTACCTGGCCGAGCTGGCCGCGCTTCCACAAACTGGCATAGCAGACATCGAATCATCTGTTCCACTACCCGGCGAATACCACACCCATGCCTCTCCGGCGATTGAGGAACAATCGTCCCTTTACTTCCTAGCATGCATTTCCATGCGTCGGCTCCTAAACCGAGTTCACGATCTGCTTTACGCGCGAAACAACGGTGTCGCCTCGGATGTTCATCAGTTCCCAAAAGTCGTCGCGGAGCTCGATCACCAGCTTGAGAAATGGAAAGACCTCCTCCCCCCGCCGTTCCAGTTCTCTGCCACACGCGAGGCCGCGCGATCAACCGAAGCCGGTTTCCTTCGCCAGCGATACCTTGCGTGTAAAAGCGTCATATATCGCCCATACCTGACATGGTCGCTTTCATTGACAACCCGTGGCGAGGCGGTGCCGCAGAAGGCCTACGAAGGGTGTCGGACGTGCCTCGAGGCATGCTGCCTACATGCCCAGAACCTACAGGGGTTCCCGCAAACAATCATGGTCGATACCTGGATTTGCTCCCTCTCGTAGGTCTCCCCCTCTGTCTTTTGTGCTGGCACTAATGGGAAGCAGAATGGCGTCAGTAATGCTAATTGTCCTGGCGGCGGCTCGCGAAAACGCTTTACGGGATTGTCTGCCCGCCAATGTGGTTGATATTGGACTCAATCTAAGCACGCATTTGACGCAGTGGCTGCAGATTCCGGGATCTGGAGTGTCCCCAAGCGTCCTACAGAGCATTCGGCTTATTGAGGATGCGAGTACATCGCTTCCGGCCATTTTGCTGAGCGTTCCCGAGATTTCATAATGGATTAACGCCGATCTGAACTATTAAATGGGGTTAACCGTGAAGAGCTCGGTCCATGTAGCGTAGTCTTGCTGTGAATAATGTTGCAGATTCTCCACTGCTTATATAGACCCCTTGCCTATAAACGAAACTCGACAAGGGTCCTCCTTACGTCTCGGATAGATTGACGCGACTGTCAAACGGTCAACGGCCAGTTGCTGCAATTTGTTTTCTTTTCATTTTTACACCCCTTACCCCGCGCTGGATATCAATCGAATGTTTCTTTTCCGTGTTCGGTTGGTTGATGATACGCCGAAAGTGTGATGAGTCTGCTACGTCATCGGCGAGGGGTAACGCGTGTCGGTCGACGACAACACCATCTGGACCCCCCTCACTCGAGTAGCTAGCTCAACAAAATCAACCCAGAGATATACACCCTAAATTGAACTCCATCTCCACCAGTAATCGATTCCGGGTCATCGAAAATGGGAACAAACGACCCGCCCCCGCCATCAACCAGCTACCCGCGCCCGGACCTCGTCCGCAAGAACCTAACTTGGACTATTCTAAACGGTCCCTGGGCATTCCTCTTTGATGACTCGAATACCGGGCTCGAAGAAAAATGGCAAGAGACCGGCCTCCCCGAGTCCGCAGACACACATCGAAAAACAACGATCAATGTCCCCTATGCGTTCCAGACCCGTGCGTCGGGATTGGATCTCCGCGAGGCGCACGAGGTGTTGTGGTATGAGCGGGGCATCCAGGACATCCGGACCGATGCCGAGAAAGCAGCGGGGCATCGGGTGCTGTTGAGATTCGGGGCCGTCGATTACGAGTGTTCGATCTGGGTTGATGGGCATCTGTACGGCGAGCATCGGGGCGGCTATGTACCCTTCGACGTTGATATCAGCGATGCGTTCGCCGCTGCTGCAGAGAACGACGAGAAAAGAGTCACAGTCCGCGTCCGCGACTCCCCCACAGACCTCACGCAGCCGCGCGGGAAACAGTACTGGGGTCCCGAGCCCGAAAGTATCTTCTACACCCCGACCAGCGGGATCTGGCAGAGCGTGTGGCTGGAGAGTGTCCCCGCGGTCCGGATCGGGGATTGGAGTGCGGGCACGGTGCTTAGTGGGGATGACATTGAGGAAGGGAGGGTTAGGGGGGGAGTCGTCCTCGAGGGAGTCTCGCATGGCGCGTTGATTATCAGGACGGTGGTTAGTTTGACGGGGGAGGTTATTGGGAAATCAAGTCTGGGTGTGGGTGCGAGCGACAAGGAAGATTCCGTCGCGATTGATCTCGACGTGCGGATTTCCGAGGGCGATGCGGCGACGGGCAGGATCGAGAGTGAGCTCGAGCTCGCGTATCCGGAGGCGGACGTCTGGTACAACCGGATTGCGCTGTGGGCGCCCGAGCATCCGATCCTCTACGACGTCGAGATCTCGCTCGAAGATGCCACGGGGAATGTTATAGACGAGGTCCAAACTACAGTCGGCATGCGCAGCATAACGTGGGAAAACGGCGACGGGACCTTCCGGCTCAACGGCCAACCCTACTTCCAAGCGCTGGTCCTCGACCAGGGCTACTGGCCCGACACGGGGCTCACACCCCCGTCATCGGACGCGTTGAAAGCAGACATTGAACTGGCCAAGAGAATGGGATTCAACGGGTGCCGCAAGCACCAAAAGGTCGAGGACCCGGTTTTCCACTACTGGGCGGATCGCCTGGGATATCTCGTCTGGGGCGAGATTGGGAATGCATACGAGTTCAACCAGGAGTATATCGAGAGGTTCAATGAGGAGTGGGCGGCGGCTGTCAAGAGGGACCGCAGCCATCCGTGTGTGGTTGTCTGGACGCCGGTTAATGAGTCGTGGGGGTATAAGGATCTCAAGGGGAATGTGGAGCAGAGGAATCACATCCGGTTGATTTATACGTTGACCAAGTATATCCCTCCGATTTCTTAGTTTATATATGGCTAATCATGTACAGATCGCTGGATGAAACCCGGCCCGTCAACGACAACTGCGGCTGGGAGCATGTCTCGACGGATCTCACGACATTCCACGACTACAGCGACTCGGCCGAACTAGCCAAAATGTGCTCAAGGATGGAAAATGGGATCCTGGCCCGAAAGCTCCACGGCGAACTGTTTGTCGAGCCTATCCGCGAAGGCACCAACATCATCATCGACCCCGGTGCCAGGCATACATCCGGCGCACCGGTCATCTGCTCGGAGTTTGGGGGCGTGAATATTGCCCCGGCAAAGGATGAACAGGGGTCTGGGAAGGACTGGGGATATACCACTGCGGCGGATCCGAATGATCTCTTGGCAAGATTGGAGAAATTGGTCATGGCGGTTGTTAAGGGGGGGCATACGTGTGGGTTTGTTTATACACAGTTGTAAGTTCCTGTGTTTGCCTCTGAGGCGGATTAGTACGGTAGTACTGATGACTATGATAGGACGGACATCGAGCAAGAGGTCAACGGGCTCTACTCGTATGATCGGAGGGAAAAGGTTCCTGCGGATCGAGTCAAGGTGATTATGGAGGCTGCGAAGGACTACTACTACAAGGAGGTGCTGGAGGAGAAACACTTTATTCGAAAGGTGCTCAGGAGGGCAGCGCAGAAGCTGTTTCAGTGAGGATTTTGGCTCCGCTGAAATGGACAGAAATCACATATCGCCCCCGAGTCAACCTGGCAAATAGGATTGGATAGTACTAGAATGTGACCAACTATCTAACCCTCCCCTCTCCTCGGACAATGATCCTGACTCGAGATCCACCGCCAGCACCGAACTCCTGCGGGGCCAGACGCAGTCATGTCCCGACCCCGCAACGCTGTAGGCAGACTAATCCGACACGGACCCGACACCCCCGAGTTGGAGTCACGCTGCATCCACCAATCAATACCAGCGCAACTTCCGCTTGAATCCCGCTTGGATGCTCCAGAGTAGGACAAAATTACCCGCTATTTACTCCGACTTCCCCGACAGCCAAAAGGGTCCGCACAGGTACAGGCACACCTGCACGCTACGTCAGCAGGCTTGGAACCCCACGTCGTCTCCTCCCCTCTACACATTTAAATGCCGCCCTCGTCAATAACAGGGAACTCGTTGATAGATTTAATCAACCGGCCGGTCTAAGTATCGGCTGAATTCCCGGACGAGAACTGCACGCCACCGACATCACCGGCACAATTACACAGAGACGCACAATATGGCCGAAACAGAATCAGCCAAAGTTAACGACTGGGAGAACCCCGCGGTCTTCCAGCGCAACCGCCTCAAGCCCCGCGCGTACTGGATTCCCGAGACGAGTCTGTCTCTAAACGGCAATTGGGACTTTAATTATGTTTCTTCGCCGCTACTTGCGCCGTCTCCTACCTCGACTGAAAAAGGAGAGGAAGATGTAGGGCAAGATGACGAATGGAAGCCCATCGTTGTCCCCGGACACTGGCAACTTCAAGGCTATGGACGACCTCATTATACGAACGTGATCTTCCCCTTCCCTACGGCACCGCCACATGTCCCCAGTGAGAATCCCACCGGTACATACAAGAAGACGTTCTATGTCCCCGCTACCTGGGGCAAGTCCGATCAGTTGCGACTGCGCCTTGATGGAGTCGACAGCGCGTACCATGTATGGGTAAATGGGGTCGAGGTTGGATACGCACAGGGCAGTCGAAATCCCGCAGAGTTTGACATTTCAGAAATTGTGAAGAGGGGTGAGGCGAATGAGGTCTTTGTTCGCGTCTATCAGTGGTCTGACGGGTCTTATATTGAGGATCAGGATCAATGGTGGCTTTCTGGTTCGTACTTCTGACATACCCTGGGGTTAACTGGATGCTAAAGTCTTGGGCAGGCATCTTCCGCGATGTCACCTTGATCGCCTTTCCCTCTGCTGCGCGCATTGAGGATTTCCGCGTCAAGACAACGCTGGACAAGGACTATGTCGACGCGGAGCTTCAGGTCTCGGTTGACGTGACAGCCGCAACCTCGAGCACGGTGACAGTGACCCTCTCCGACCCCTTCAACGATCGAAAGACAATCATATCCGAAAACCAATCCGCATCCTCCAGTGGGACCCTCACCTTCACCCTCCCTGTCCCCAACCCACGCAAATGGACCGCCGAGACCCCCAACCTGTACGACCTGGAAATCACCCTGAAATCCGAGCAAACAACTCTCCAAAAAGTCCCCCACAGGGTCGGCTTCCGCCAAGTCGAGATCCTGAACGGCAACATCACCATCAACGGCACCCCCATCCTCTTCCGCGGCGTAAACCGCCATGACCACCACCCGCTGCACGGGCGCGCCGTGCCCCTCGCCTTCCTCCGCAACGACCTGCTACTGATGAAGCAGCACAACGTCAACTCCGTGCGCTGTTGCCACTACCCGTCGCACCCGGCCCTGTTCTCCCTCTGCGACGAACTGGGCCTGTACGTCATGGACGAAGCAGACCTCGAATGCCACGGGTTTTACGACGCCGTCGCGCGCCCGCTCGATATCCCGGAGAGCATGGACTACGAGGAGCGGAAGAAGTTGACCTTCGCTCAGGCGGCCGAGTTTACCTCGAATAACCCCGTGTGGAAGGAAGCGTATCTCGATCGCGCGGTGCAGATGGTGCAGCGCGATAAGAACTATGCGAGCGTTGTTATCTGGTCCCTGGGCAACGAGGCGTTTTATGGCGAGAACCATCGCGCGATGTATCGGTATATCAAGGATGAGGATCCGAGTCGACCTGTGCATTATGAGGGGGATGTAAACGCCGAGACGGCGGATATGTTCTCGTACATGTACCCCTCTGTCGCGCGCATCGAGAGACTAGCGCAGGAAGAAGGTGATGACTTCGCGAAACCGATCGTCCTGTGCGAGTACGGGCACGCAATGGGGAATGCTCCCGGTGGGCTGGAAGACTACATGAATGCCTTCCGATCCCATCGCCGTCTGCAGGGTGGGTGGATTTGGGAGTGGGCGAACCACGGGCTTTGGGATGAGGAGCGCGGGTTTTACGGATATGGCGGGGATTTTGGGGACGAGCCGAATGATGGGAATTTTGTGCTGGATGGACTGCTGTATAGTGATCATACGCCGACGCCCGGGTTTGTGGAGCTGAGGAAGGCGTATGCGCCTGTGCATGCGTGGTTCGATGGTGGGGAGATTCATGTCGAAAATCGGTTTGATTTTGTGGATTTGAGTGGATTACAGGCTGTTTATAAGGTTGAGGTGCTTGGAGAGGAGTATGTATCACCATTCCTCTTGCTTGGCACAGACTGACACTGCGCAGATCGAAGATCATCGACGCTGGAACACTGACTCTGCCCGACATCCAGCCTGGGAAGACAGGAAAACTCACCTTTCCAGGATCCTTCACCTACAAAAAGGCCGCCGGGACAGAAACCTGGCTCACCGTGACATTCAACACAAAGCACGCCTCCGCCTGGTCCGACGCAGGCTACGAGATCGCCTGGTTCCAGCACCGGCTCGACTTTGCCAACATCGCCGCGACACCTTCACCCAAGGCAGCCTTTGCAGTCAGCACAAAGCCAACAAAGTCGCACTATGTCATCACGGGAACGGACTTTGTCTTCAAATTCTCCCGCACAACGGGAAATCTCACCTCGTGGCTCGCACAGGGTACCGAACTCCTCGCAGACTCCACAACCGGGACCCTCACCCCAGGCTTCTGGCGTCCATCGACAGACAACGACATCCCATATGATCTCGGCGAATGGCGACGCTACGGGCTCGACGTGCTAACCTCGCAACTTCGCTCAATCAGTCTAGCCCAGATTGACGCGTCGACCATCGAACTAAAAACAACGACCTTCCTCTCCCCTCCAATCCTCGCCTGGGGCTACGAAGCCACCACAACATACCGCATCACCGGCGAGGGAGCCCTATCCATCCAAACGAAGCTCACACCCATCGGCTCCAAGCCCAAAGATGTTCCACGGGTGGGATTTGATCTCTTGCTCAACGACAAGCTGGATAATGCGGCGTGGTTCGGTCTCGGACCCGGCGAGGCCTACGCGGATAAGAAGCGGTCGCAGAAGATCGGCCTGTATCGCGCCACCACGGCAGAGCTGCATACACCGTATGAAGTCCCGCAGGAGGGCGGGAACCGGATGGAGGCTAGGTGGTTGCGTGTTGGGGATGGGAGGGGGTGGGGGGTGAGAGTTACGCGCGATACACCTTCCTCGGAATCGAACGCTGGCGCGGACTCGAGCTCTGAGGAGAGGTTGTTCGACTGGGTGGCGACACGGTATAGCGCTGAAGCTGTGGAAAAGGCGAAGCATGCGAATGAGCTTGTTCCGGAGAAGCTGGTCCGTGTACGGCTGGATGTGCAGACTTGTGGGGTCGGCACTGGCGCGTGTGGGCCGACGACGCTGGACAAGTATCGCGTGCCCTGTGAGGAGAGGGAGTTTGGATTTAGGCTTGAGGCTGTTTTGGGGGATTTTGCTTGAGTTTCTTTTATTGGGTGAGATGTCGCCTCGAATCGCACTTGATGCTCCATTTTTCATTGGTTGCGAGGAGGGGCATACGCGTAGCAGCAAAATATATCCCGGCCCAACCACCGATATAACCTCATCAAGTACTAGACAAAGCGAAAAGATAGCGTCACCCGGTAATCAAATTTTCTAGACCAACACCAAAACTGATATCATCTAAAAAACGACAGCAAGCAGCACCACAACAACGGAAACAAGTAGAATAACCGACCGCATGTTCCACCTCTGCTTCTCCGAACCCCTCCGTGGCACAGGGAGAAAATCCAACTTGATCCCCCCCCTCATAATAACCGTCGTCCAAAAGACCGCCAATCTTTCCGAGCGGAGCACAAACCCACCGATCAGCGCATTGAGCCACCCGTCTCGCGAGTGCAGCCGGATCGCGCCGTACGAGGCGAATCCGATCATCCGCGCGCGACGGTGCTGGGAATTTGTGTATTCGTCGAGGAGGGTCTCAATTGCTGCCGTGGAGGGCTTGGAGATTGGGGATTTGGACGAGAGGAGGGAGTGTAGTTTGTTGGTTAATGCCGCTGCACATTCCATTCCTACGCTTGCGCCCAGGCCGGAGTTGGGGCTTATCTATAATTGCCACAGCATCAGTTTATATGCCTGCAAATCGTCCTTGACTATGGGAAGAATGCGCACCTTGACAACACTATCCCCAACATAAACCACCCTCCCATAATTCCACGTCGAAAAAACATGCTCATCAACAAGCGCATGCGAGAACGAGGTGCGCGCCTTCCACACCGCACCAAACTTGATATCGCCCCAAACATTCACATCCGACATACTCTCGCAATACGCCATTGCGTCTTCTTCCGTATAGCCTGGTCGCTCAGGGTACGTATATCGCTGATCGAGCTTCTCGGTCGCGAACCAGCCGACCTCTCCGTCCTTGCCGCAGAAGACGAACAGCGCGAAGCCGTCATAGGAGCGGATGATTTGTTCGCTGGTACTCAGGCCCGGAACGGAGGTGGAGAGGCCGACGTGCACGCGGTAGTCTGCTGTGAGGTCTGTCCGCGAGTATGGTATTAGTTGCCACTCGCGTTTTTTATTTTGAGGAGGGGGATCGAAGGGTACAAGGGAGAGGGAGGAGGGTCTCTCACTCGACGTCTCCGCGATGGCGTTTCTTCCGACAATCTTCAGTATCTCCGAGCGCGCGATACTGTGCAGACCGTCGGCACCAACGACGAGGTCTCCTGTATACACATTCCCGGCGCGCGTGTGCACCTTGACCACATCGCCCTCGTGGCAGATCTTCGTCACCTCTGCACCTCCGTGCACGGTCTCCTTGGCCCTCTCGCCGAGGCCTGTATACAGCACCTCGAGCAACTGCTGACTCGTCACGATGCTAAAGCCGTACCCGTACCTACAGGGAAAGACATGTAACAGTCAGCAACAGAATATTCTCGCTCTCCACCCAACAGCCAACCGAGAAGGACAAAACATACCTCCCTTCAAACTCCCGAACCCACGCCTGACTAATCCCGCTCCCATCCGGAAACCCCGTGCAAAGAATGCGAATCCCCTGCGCGATTGCATTCAGATTCTCAAAGAGGCCGAGCTGGTCGAGTATTCTAGCACCAGTCGGTGCGACCCCGATCACGCCCCCCAGGGGGGCCAAAAGGTTGCGGTGTTTCTCGAGGATCGTATACGAGATTCCGGCGGCGGTTAGGCAGTGCGCGAGGGTGAGGCCTGTGATTGAGCCGCCGATGATCAGGACGTGGAAGGGTTTGGAAGATGTTGTGGAGGTGGGGTGGGAAGACGACGAGGAGGGAGAGGGGGTTGGGAGGAGGATGGGCGGTGTTGTCATTTCGTAGTGCGGAAAGGTAAAGCTAGCAGATTCAAAGGTTTGCTCTATGCGACTAGGCAGGCCAGGAAGACATGGGAGGAGTAGAAGGGGCGAGGAAAGGGGCGGGGGTACCCAAGGCAAGGTTACTTCAACCGTCGTCGTGTCTGTTCATCGTCGGACAGGGTGATACAATCGCGCTGGCACGAGTATATACAGTGCAGTGTTTGTTTCACCTCGCGGATCGAATCTTCCCCTGTTAGCTATCTACACCCCTTCCCTATCGACATGCATCCAGTGCATATCAAAATCAAACCCCGGCGTCTGCCTCTCTCTTCCGATCCACGTTTCCAGTCTCGGCCGCCCGCCCCTGCCCCTCCAATCGTGCCTCCCCCTGCGCCGCATCAACAATATCAACCCGACACTGCTTAAAGTGCCTAGACGGAACCCTCCTCTCGAACAGCACATCAAGCTCCTCAAACGTCCGCCCCCTCGTCTCGGGAAGACAAAAGAAACAGTAAACCGCACACAGCGCCGCCGTGCCCGCAAACAGGAACCCCATTTTCCCGCGCCAGTTCCCCTCATCCTCGTTCATCGCGTAGGGGATCACGACCGCGAAGACGACGGACCACACGTAGCAGCTCACCGTCGCGAGGGCGATGGTGAAGCCCCGTAGTCTCGCGGAACTGACTTCGGCGAGGAGCACGTAGCAAAAGGGCCCGAGGGAGAGGTCGTAGACGAATGTGCAGCTGAGCATAAGCGCGCACTGCGCCCATGTTGCCGCGGTGCCTGTATCGCGGGGTGCAAGGTCGACGGCGCCGACGGCGAAGAGGATGACCGACAGCGCGCAGCACCCGAAGAGATACATTGTGCGTCTCCCAATATATGAAAGTAAGAACCACGAGATGCACGTCCCCAGGAACCCAATCGCCGTCAGACCCAGATTCATCGAAAAGGCATCGCTCGCATCCAATCCAGCGAGTTCCATAAAATGCACCGCGTAGCTGATGAAAAAGACGTTTCCCGTAAACGCTTGCATGGAGTACGCCATGACGCAGATTAGCAGACGCCGTGCGTTCGGGCCGCGGAAGCACTCGAGGTAGTGCGGCCGGTCACCCTGGAAGGATTCCTCGAGCTTGAGGGTTTCGCGGATGTGAGCGAGTTTGTGGGAGACGTCGACGGTTGGTGTCGCGAGGCGCTGGAGCGAGCGCAGGGCGTCGGTGTGGCGGCCCTTTCGGCAGAGCCAGTAGGGTGGGTCGGGGACGAAGTAGACGAGCAGGAGCATGAGGCAGGGGAGGGCCCATTGGGTTGCGATGGGGATTTTGTACGACATTGTTGTCTGTAGTGGCTCGGTGCCCTTGAGGATTCCCGAGGCGATCAGGGAGCCGATGGAGAAGGCGAGGTTGGTCATTGTTGCTGCGAAGCCGCGGAGGACGAGTGGCGTGACTTCACCGACGTATGCGGACGCGCAGATCGGGTAGAAGGCGATGATACACCCGTTGACCAGCTGGCCGACGAACAGCTGTGCCGGCGAATGGCTGTAGAACTGGATGAAGATGAAGCCGATGGACATGACTGAGCAGACGGCGATCATGATCCGCGGGCCGATGCGGTCGTATGCGACGGCTGACAGTAGAGCACCGATGATGGCACCGAGCAGGTTGGCGTAGTTGAATGCAGAGATCCACTGCGCGGCCAGGATGTACTCGCCGTTGCGGTTGTAGCCGTACGTCTGCTTGAAGATGGGCAGTCCAACCAGGCCTTTGACCACGCCGCCATCGATGCCTTTGAGGACAGTTGCCTGGATATCAGTCAGTATAACTGTCTCTGAATATATACGCAAGCACGTACCAAATTCATAAACATCCCCCAAGCCAGTGCCGGCCAGTGGCGGCGGGCGGCCTCCCAGAAGCGCAGGGTGTGCTCATCCTTCGTAAACTCGTAAGACAGCTCAGCATCCTGCAGATCCGAGTCGACAGGAAGCACCTGCACCAGGCGAATCTGCTTGTCGTCTTTTTCTGACCCAGACATTGTTGCCCGGGTTGATCTCAAACGTGAGGAGAAATTTCATTTTGTGGATGGCCGATGATGGCGGGGCACACGCGATAATCTGTTTTGGTCTGGCCCTCATTGGCTGCGCTGCCCAACAAGGTCCTCACCAAGACCTGAAGAGTCTTCACATCTGACGAGGATGAGAGCAGGGATGGCAATGCACAATCATTAATAGCATTCTGCATATCAAACACTAGAGTCTGGGTCAGGGCCAAATAGGGCCAAAAAGCCATCCAAACTCAATCCCCGCACAACCCCTCCTCCTCGTAGCCAAATCTGCCGAACTTGCACTCCGGGCGCCAGTTTGGAACCAGCAAACTCCGCGCGTGGTAAAAGATCCGCGGATCGACGTCCAGATTGTACATCTTTTGAACATTTGGTCCTTGGGTCGCTCTGCGCCTGGGGTCGAACTCCCCCCGCATCCCCGCGATTCCATGTATTCCACCAACTGAGCTTCTGCCGATGCTTCGCAGCTGTGATTGTATGCTCAAACTAACGGTCGCACTTGGGCTTTGTTGGAAGATGACGAGAGAACAGAGACAAGGTCATGTAATGCACAACCGGCCTACAGCAGGATCAAAAAGACAGCTTTGGAATGGTGGGGGAGCAGCTAGCGCACCTTGCCCGATTCTTACCTCCAGTAGCTGAAAATCGCGTTCAGCTAAGGGCTGGTCGGCCTGGTTTTCGGGACTTATCCGCGCTTGATATGCCAATTTTGATCCATAGCTTGTCGCTAAGCTCAAATAATCATAGCTCGAGGGGCTGATGATGCGTATCATTGAGCTGAGCTGCGCTGAACTGCCGCTAGACGATTCCGTGTAACAGGATATAAAGCCGTCTGTCTCCCTTCTCCGAGTCCTCGATCGCTCAGCCCTTTCGTTCCAAGCCCATTCATCGCACACCATGTCTCTCGATACAACCACCTTCCGCAACGTCGTCGACGGCCAGCTGCTAGCCACCGAAACAACACGACACGGCATCAACCCCGCCACCAAGCAGCCCAACCCCGAGGTCCCAGTAACCACCGCAGCAGACCTCGACCGCGCCGTCACAGCCGCCCGGGCCGCATACAAGAAATGGTCGCGGACCACCTTTGACGAGCGCCGGCAGGCCCTCAACGCCTACGCCGACGCTCTCGAGGCAAACAAGGACGCGCTGGCCGCCCTCCTGACACAGGAACAGGGCAAGCCGCTGACCCAGTCGTCTGTGGAAGTTGGCATGGCCGTCACCTGGACGCGGGCGATTCCTACGATGGAGATCCCCGAGACAGTCATCCAGGATAAAGAGGACGTCAAGACGATTCAGCGCTACGTGCCACTGGGCGTCGCGGCTGCGATTGTTCCGTGGAATTTCCCTGTCCTCCTCGCCATCGGCAAAGTCGTACAGGCGATTTACACAGGTAACGCTGTCATTGTGAAACCATCCCCCTTTACCCCGTACTGCGCGCTCAAGCTCGCTGAACTTGCTATCCCGCACTTCCCTCCTGGCGTGTTTCAGGCGCTTAGTGGAGGCGATGACCTGGGCCCTATGATCACCGAGCATCCCGGTATCGACAAGATCAGTTTCACGGGGTCGACGCTCACGGGGAAGCGTGTCATGGCGTCGGCGGCGAAGACGCTGAAACGTGTAACTCTCGAGCTGGGCGGCAATGACGCGGCCATTGTCTGCGACGACGTGGACATCGACAAGGTTATCCCGAATGTGAGTAGCTCAGCTCAGCCGCTCCCTCCCTCGAATCCCGCTTCCTCTCCTCTCCGGTAAAACCCCACCACGTCTACCCCTCACTAACACCAATGGGCAATATTATAGCTCGGCATCCTCTCCTTCCTCTGCAGCGCCCAAGTCTGCATGATGATAAAGCGCCTCTACGTGCACGAGAAAATCTACGACGCCTTCCTGGCGAAATTCGTCGAGTTTGTGAAAAACCTCCCCGTCGGCCCGGGGACAAACAGCGACACCTTCTTCGGCCCCGTGCAAAACAGCATGCAGTACGAAAAAGCCAAGGAACTCTTCTCCACCATCACGACCGAAAACCTCACCGCCGCCCTGGGTTCCGCCTCCATCGCCGACTCCGACGGCTACTTCATCCACCCAACCATCATCGACAACCCGCCGGAAACCTCGCGCGTCGTGCAGGAGGAACCCTTTGCGCCGATTCTGCCGGTGTTGAAATGGAGCGATGAGGAGGATGTGCTTGCGCGTGCGAATGGGGTTGAGACGGGACTGGGCGCGTCGGTTTGGTCTGGGGATGCGGAGCGCGCGAGGCGGATTGCCGATCGCCTCGAGGCTGGCAGTGTCTGGATTAATTCGCATTTCGAGGTTTCGCCGCTGGCGCCGTTTGGCGGGCATAAGAGTTCGGGGATTGGGAGTGAGTGGGGGCTCCAGGGGCTTGTGCAGTATTGTAATTGTCAGACGCTTTGGATTAAGAAGGCGTAGATTTGTAGATTGTGTGCGATTTGGTGTTTGGTTTAATGATATCTCTTGTTCTCGTCATGTCATTCCAGTCCACCCGTAGAGAGGGGTTATGGTATGGAGTCGAGACTGGCCGGGGCTGCTGGTGGCAGGTGAGGGGCATTGGAAAGGTCGGTGAGTCTCGGTCCAGACCCCACCAGAGTGAAGCAGAACACACCAAGGACCGAACCCAAGCTTCTTCATAAGAGTCCAGAGGCCTCATTACGCGGGATTAGTGATCTTCAGCCCGCTGCACCCAGAACCCCGGGTCATCCTCAGCCGCAAGCCACGCCGTTAATATATTGATTGTCTCGAACAACAAACACCCGCTCAGCAATCATCGCTCAGGGCTCAATCTCCGGTCAGCACGACCGCACCTGACGAATGTGATGATCGGCACTGCCAACTCGCACCTCCAGCTCCGCACTCCCCACCAAGCCCCCTCAATCTCATCGTGGCCCAATCCAGGCGTCCAAACAGTGCACTGCAACGCCCGTCAAAACCTTGCGAGTCTAGGCCCGCCAACTCTCTCCAGTTCTTCCCGGAGATTCTCCGCCGCTCTAACCTTGTTTGGAAAACTCTCTTTGATCGTCCATCCGCTGCGGTATATGATTGGTGGTGTGGAGGTCTTTTGGCACCGGCGCAGGTCCCGCTGGATGGCAGACGCTGCGGACTTCCGGCTAGCGTGTGCTGATCGTCGACGATGAGTTACCGTGAACTATTAACTAGGACGGAGTCGGCTCCAGCTGCCGTGTCGTGTCGCGGGCGCAACCGTACTGTTCTGATGGTCTTGCAGTGTCTCTGCGATGAACGATTTGAAGACACCCTTGGCGAGACGCCGAGATGTGCGGGTGCGCGCCGCTAGCATTCTTGTCCCTATTCAGCTGCGATGCTGAATGAGGGGCTGGAGCGTGTTCGGGAATAGTGGTGGAAATAGGCGACCAAGAGAGAATGCATGGCCAAGCGCGGTGGGTGGGTTAGTTGGTTGGCGCATTGTAGCATGTGGTGGTGGTGGTGGTGGTGGTGGAGGGGGAGGGGGAGGGGGAGGGGTATATAGGGTCGCTCGTTCCCCATGCATCTGGTTTGGTGTACCAATTCAACAGTCCAAAGTCAATTCCCCACAGGTCTCTGTATCGCAATCCGGAATCATGGCTTCCCAGTCTGAGTCGTGGGATTTTATCGTCGTCGGCAGTACGTTGCCCATCTTCTACCCCTCACCATGTCCCTCCACTCTATACAAAAAGAAAAACCTAAAACAAAACTTACAAACTGTATAGGCGGCCCCGCGGGCTCCGCCCTGGCACACACCCTCTCGCAAGCCCCCTCTGCCCCACGCATCCTCCTCCTCGAGGCCGGCATCAAGCGCGACGAGATGAACCTGCGCGTCGACGGGCAGCGCTGGGTAACATTCCAAGAGCCCTCGCTCAACTACGGGTACAAGACAATCCCGCAGAAACACTGCAACGGGCGCGAGATCGACTACAGCCGCGGCAAAGTGCTCGGTGGGTCCAGCGCAATCAACTTTGGCTGCTACACCGTCGGCGCGCGCGACGACTACGATACCTGGGCGGAGCTCGTTGGCGACGAGACGTTTTCGTGGAAGGAGGTTCAGCAACGGTTCAAGGCCCTTGAGGATTTCGACACGACGATTGTCGATGAGAAACTGCGGCATTTTGCCGACGTCGACCCCGCGAACCATGGACGGCAGGGGAAGCTGAAGTTGGGGTTTGCGAGAGAGTGGGAGGAGGATTTGCCGCTGGTCATGGAGGCGTTTAAGAGTGCGGGCGTCAAGTGGAATGGGGACCACAATTCGGGAGATCCGATTGGTATCTCCCTGTCGATCAATTCAGTGTACAAGGGGGTGCGAAGTACGGCGGCGGATTTGCTCGAGGGGGCGCCTACCAACTTGGAGATTCGCACGGCGAGTCCGGTGCGCAGGGTCGTCTTCGAGGGGAAGAAGGCTGTCGGTGTCGAGGTTGATGGGGCGGTTTGTATGTCTCCCCTCCCCCTTCTGTCATTGAATGTGCCATCCATGACACAGGCTGACCGTGTTTACAGACCGCGCCAACAAGGAAATCATCCTCTCAACCGGCTCCCTCGACACGCCCCGCATTCTCATGCACTCCGGCCTCGGCCCAGCATCCCACCTCGCCGAATTCAACCTCCCCGTGCTCGTCGACCTCCCCGCAATCGGCCAGGGGCTCCGCGACCACCCCTTCTCCCCAATAACCTTCCTCCGCGACCCCAAAACAAACACGCGAAACGCCTTCTTCGGCTCGCAGGAGGCCATGGACGCCGCACTGGCGCAGTGGGAAAAGGACAACAGCGGGCCCTGGACGCGGCACGGCTCGCAGCTGATGATGGGATTCCTCAAGAGCGAGGCCACGGCCGCGTCAAACGAGTACAAGGCCCTTCCGGAGGACGTAAAGCGGTTCCTGAGCAAGCCGACCATCCCGCACTATGAGCTTCTCGCGGGGTGTCCGCTGCATATGCTTGCGCCCGGGATGACGACCGATTACAGTTACGTGACCATCCTCGTCTTCCTCATGAACGCGCAGAGCTACGGCCAGGTTCGGCTGCAGTCGTCTGACCCCGACGTCCCCTTGCTGTTCGACCCGAACCTGCTTGCGCACGAGTACGATCGCCGCGTTGTGATTGAAGCCCTGCGCGCGGCGCTGGCTGTTACAAAGCACGAGGCCTTTGCCAAGGATACGCTCTCGACGCTCATGGGGCCTGCGTCGGAGAGTGATGAGGATCTGCTCGAGTGGTTTAAGAATACGTGTGTGACGGCGTGGCATATGACGGGGACGGTGAAGATGGGTAAGGTCGGTGACACGGATGCGGCGGTTGATACGGGGTTCCGCGTCTTTGGGGTGGAGGGGCTGAGGGTGGCGGATATGAGTGTTGTGCCCGTCTTGACGAATAACCATACCCAGGCCACGGCTTATGTGGTTGGGGCTACGGCTGCCGAGGTGCTCATCAAGGAGTATGGGCTCTAGTCGCTCTGTTGCAAACGATGAATGATGTTATGTAGGTTTTATTATGGTTGTATCATTGCTCTTTACGTACCACATGATTCAGCTCCTATACAACCTCAAACTCGACAGTCCCCCACCCTTCAAAAGTACACTCCCAAACCCCCTTGTCCTCCATCGGAACAGCCTCAAGACAGCTCCCCGGCAAAATAAACTGTCCCGGCAAGAACTCAATCTCATACTCCGCCAACCGATTCACCAGCCACGCAACCGCCGAAATCGGGTTGCCCAGCACATTCTTCGTATTCCCAGCCATGACCTCCTGCCCATTGAACTTCAACACCCCCCTCATGTTACTGAGTGTAAGGTCTGCCAACCTCCTCGGCATCCCACCAACAATCACCGCCCCCGTCGATCCATTATCCGCCAACGTATCCGGCAGATCAATCGCCCACTCCTTCACCCTCGAATCGATAATCTCAATCGCGGGCACCGCATAGTCAATCGCGCTAATAACATCGGCGACAGTGACGTTCGGACCCTTGAGCGGCGCTTTCAACACAAAGCCAACCTCGAGCTCCACAAACGGCTTGATGAACTGTTCTCGACGGATGCTCGTCCCCTCGTAGACGAATAGGCTGGAATGCAGGAAGCCGTAGTCCGGGTGGTCGAGGCCGAAGGCGCTCTGCATTACCTTGGCGATGTTGCCGAGTTTGTAGCCCACCAGGCGGTCGCCATTCTGTATCGCGTGCGTAGAGTTGAGTTGCTGGATTTTGAAGGCGTCGTCTGCGTTGAGGCCCGGCCAGGTCTTTGTGGGGGCGTCGATGGGTTTGGATGATGTGCGTGCGGTGCGCAGAGCTGAGGCGACGTCTTCGAGGTTGATGGAAGACATGGTGGTTTTATTGTGATGTGTATATATGCCCAGATATAGATAATGGGAAGAAGGATGAATCTTAATATAACGAGGGCTTGGGGGTGTTTATAATGTAGGTATGCATGCGTAGAGTTTTCGTGATTTTTATAAAAAAAACAGACGAGAACCACATGGCTACCAGGTCATCTTCGTTACTGTCAGTGCCGGCTCACAGGCCTGCACATCCGACACTGGAGAGATGATGCGACGATGGAAGATAGGCTGACGCTCCCGAGCCGAGGGCTTACATCCTGGTCTAGATCTTGTTGACGAACCCGAGATAGGCATCGGACCAACACCCGAGGAACCCGAAGATGGTTTCCTGGAACCCGAAGACGCCTAATATGATCTGCATCCCGAACATCGCAGTCTCAATCTCGGGAGTGTTTTGGTGGGTGCGGCTTTCTGTCACGAGAAGGGGTCACGCGGAGACTGAGGGCCATCTACGCAAGAGGCGGGGACAATTGAGTTGGAGTTATATAACCATGTTCATGAATATCGACCAAGGAAGCACGCACATATCCAGACTCTAACAACTTCTATCTACATCACGCAGTCTGCAATCCAGTCCACAATGGCCCCCTCAGCAACCTACATAGACATCGCGCCACCGACGGTCACCGGCCCGGCAACAAAAAAGGCCACACGACCATCAAATCCCCTCCCCCAGTCCCTGATCCAGAATGCTAGGGTCGCACAGAAACAGACCTTTGACCCAGCCCGGCATCTCAACTTCCAGCCCCCCAAGTCCATCTACACTATGGAGCAGATTGGGCTAAAGGGCCACGGCATCTCGCCGCACGCGGCCACCGAGCCATTCCCGCTCTTCACACAGGAGGCCATCGCACAGATGCGCGCGGAGATATTCAGCGAGGAGGTTCTGGCTGAGTGCCAGTACTCGTCGACGTTTAATAAGAATATGGTGCGCGGGATGGGGCCAGCGTACGTGACCCAGTCGCTTCCTATCTAATGGGTACCGAGAGATGATTGAGGATCTTTCGCTAACTTCGCTTGCAGACGCGCCCCATTTACCTACGCTGCCTGGAAGTCGCCCGAGGTCCTGGCCCGGATCTCGGAAGTCGCGGGCATTGATCTCGTCCCCTCGATCGACTTTGAGATCGCCAACATCAACATCTCCATCCGGGATGAGAACGCAAACTCAAACGCGGAGCACACGGTTGACCTCATCTCCGACCAGGAGCTGCCAGCCGTAGCCTGGCACTATGACAGTTTCCCATTCGTCTGCGTCACAATGCTCTCCGACTGCACGGGGATGATTGGCGGGGAGACCGCGTTGAAGATGCCCAACGGTGACATTATGAAAGTCCGCGGGCCGGCTATGGTGAGTCATTCCAACCACCCATGCGCTAGCTTTAGTTTACAAGGGCTAATGCGCGTGTCTGGTCAAGGGCACCGCCGTCGTAATGCAAGGCCGATACATCGAACACCAAGCCCTTAAAGCCCTCGGTGGCCGCGAGCGCATCAGCATGGTCACCTGCTTCAGGCCGAAATCCCCGCTGGTCAAGGATGAGACTGTGCTTGTTGGAGTGCGCGGCATCAGCGACCTGTCGCAGCTCTATACTCAGTATACCGAGTATCGCCTGGAGATACTGGAAGAGCGCATTCGGCACCGGTTGAAGCAGGAGCGGGAGAGGGAGATTGCGAAGAGGCCATTTGATGTTCCGGATGTTAAAAGGTTCTTGATGGAGCAGAAGCTGTTCATTGAGTCCATGTTGGCGGAGATTCAAGAGGTCGAGTAGAAGACTCATCGTGTGTTGGTGGGATGATAGGATGTTGCAACGAGAGCATGCTTTTTGTTAGTTGAATTCAATTGTGCAGTACTCTTGGAATATTCGAGTAATCCAATCTTGAACGAAATAACAAGACTTTACTCTCTCTTCACTTTCCCCGTGCTGGAGAGGGCGACTCGATTGTGTTCGTACAAGTACTACAGCCGCCTTTCTACATGTCAGACAACCGCTCCAGTGCTCACTAGCTATGGAGGAACCATGCCTCCCTGCAGAATAGCGCATCATACATTCAAATGTCATGAAAGCTCAGATACATCGGGATAGCGTCCTTTACCCCAAACCGGCAAACGGAACCCCTCGGATTCTCAACCGATGACCCCGAGATGGGTTCTTGGGTACGCTCGGCTGTCGGGATCCATCCGATCCGCCTATCCCGGGGCGTTGATAGCCAAGGAGCAGTAAAATGCCGCATTGCGGGGACCCCAGGATTTCCCCGACAGTGTGAGTATTGGTTTTGTGGTGATTGGCTGGAGAATTCCTGGGGTTGGTATAAATGGTGGGCATGTCGCTGTGGATTGAGCAACATAGATTAGCTACACAACGAGCATAGACTGTTACAAACCACAATGGCGCCCAAAGAAGACCTCGACCAAGTCTCCTCGGCGCTGGATCCAACACACGACGATGTCTTTGGGGAGATCACCGAGGAAGGGCCCAATTTCCGAAATGTTCTCAAAGCCCAACTGTCTACTGTACTCTTGAGAAAGCTAACAGAGCAACTAGGTTGGCTTCACCGGAACCGTGATCCTCATGATGAAGACTCAGATCGGCCTTGGTGTGCTTGCCATCCCGTCTGCATTGGATGTCCTAGGCATGGTCCCGGGCGTTCTCTGCATGATTGCCATTGCCGTCGTCACGACGTGGTCCGGGTACATGGTCGGAGCCTTCAAGCTCAAGCACCGCGCGGTGTATAGCATTGACGATGCAGGGGGCATTATGTTCGGGCTACCTGGGAGGGCGTATCTCTCTGCGGCTTTTTGTCTTTGTACGTCCGTCCCGGTCAAAGAACTACGCTTGAGAGGAGGACTCGCTGACTTGGGATGCAGATTACATCTTCAACAGCGGCTCCGCCATTCTCGGCATCTCGATCGGCCTGAACGCAGTCTCTACCCACGCCACGTGCACCGCCGTCTTCGCAGCGGTCGCAGCCATCGCCGGGTTCAGCCTGAGTAGCGTTCGCACGCTGGGCAGGATCACCTGGCTCGCATGGATCGGCCTGCCGTGTATCCTCGCCGCTATCATCATAGTGACCATCGCGGTCGGCATCCAGGACCGTCCAGCCTCGGCAGCACAAACAGAAGGTCCCTGGTCCTCCGACTGGAAGGTCATCGGACACCCTTCCTTTGCACAGGGGATCGCAGCAGTCTCGAACCTACTCTTTGCATTTTCGGGCACACCGGGTGCGTCCCCACCACCCCTGCATCCCTGTTTGTTCACCTTGAGACTCTTCCCCCGCTAACGCATCGCAGGCTTCTTCTCCATTGTCTCGGAAATGCGCGATCCCCGGCAATATACCGGCGCCATGCTCACCTGCCAGACGGGTGTAACGGCCGTGTATGCAGTGATTGGCTGCGTCATCTATTACTACTGTGGCAGCCACGTCTCCTCGCCGGCGCTGGGCTCCGCAGGCGGCGCGATCAAGATCATTAGTTATGCGTTTGCGCTGCCCGGGCTGTTGGTTACCATGACCATCGTCACGCATGTACGTCCCCCTGTCGAGAAAAAAAAAAGACACCAAGGGAATGAATTTCGCAGCAACTAATAAGAACGAACCTCTAGATCCCCGCCAAATTCATCTTCGTCCACGCCCTCCGCGGCTCACGGCACCTGACCAGCAACACCCTGATCCACTGGACGACGTGGATCTCATGCACCCTCGGCATCACCGTGATCGCATACATCATCGCGTCTACGATCCCCGTTTTCGACGCGCTGGTCTCGCTAATCGGGGCGCTTCTCGGCCCCGCAATGTGCATCCAGCCGATGGGGGCTATGTGGCTGTACGATAACTGGGCCAAGGGCAGGGAGGGGGGAAGATCGAAGCGGTGGGTGGCCATGGTGTTCTGGAGTGTATTTGTGATTGTAATCGGGACGTTTATGATGGTTGCAGGGACGTATGGGTCTGTTGTTGGGATCATCGACTCGTATAGTGAGAGTGGAGGGTCAAGGGCGTTTTCGTGTGCGGATAACTCGAATTCGGTGTGAGCCGAAGGGGACAAAGGCTGGAAAGAGCAGGTGGGGGGAGATAGGGGTCGAGAGCAGATAGTGATCTATTGGTAAACGTGACAAGGGTGCCTCAAGGAAACGGTCATTCTGTCACATATAACGTTGACAGATAGGAATTTTCTTTTTCTTCTTTTCTCTGGTGAAGCCGAGCCGACATTGCCAATGTGATGTATCAATCGCTGCTTATCTTTGACTCCCCCATAAAGCTGCCCCTCGCAAAGCTGAAAGCGAGGAGTACCGAGTAGTAAAGAACATTGCACCGGCCAGTGTCGCACATTTTATACATGTCGACTCTCGCGCCAGATAACCCCAGATAAAATTACTGTAAACATCGCTACTAAAGCCTCAACCATATCTACAAATTCAAGATGAGTTCCTCAAATACCATCCATCCACGGAGGCCTAGCATCCAAGACGCTCCTCTCCGACCCGCCCATCTGCTCAATAATGGACGAAAACTCATACGACGATATCCCAATCTCGCTGAGCAGCTCGGCGCTGTCCATCATGTGCGGGAGACCAGGCGACGCCGACCCAATGGGCTCCGCATGCATGGGGTGGTGGTGCGCATGGAACATGGCCTGATTCTGTGCGTCCACCCCAGAAGCAGATGCAGCAGCAGCAGTATTCGCCCCGTCATTCGGAAGCATGGGTGCCATCCCACCTGCGGCCGGACACATCCCTTCAGCCTGCCCCTGGTCCCCACCCTCATCTTCTCCTCTGCCATGCCCCGGCGGCGTTGCCAGCGTAAGCGTTTGCAGTCCATATCTCTCGATCCGCACCGCCAGCTCCCGGAAGAGGGTTTCCAGGTGTGCGAGTTCGGTCTTTCTTGCTGCGGCCAGTTTGTTGCCCTTTGCGATCATTTCGTCGACGATAGCATGGGCATCTGCGCTAAAGTTCTGGCCTTGGCTTTCTACCTCGAGCGGAAACAGCGTGTTTGCCATCGTTAGATGGAGAGCGGCGCCATAGGTGACTTCGAGTTCAAACGGGAGGAATGTTTCTATGTTGTGGGATGACCATTAGCTTGTCTTCGCGCTGTATAAAAAAGTGGAAAAGAAGAAGAAATATAGGCAGACGGAAAGAGACGAAAGAAAAATCAGTTTACCAAGCAAGCTATTCTCGTCGGTCAATATCTGCAAAGTCTTGAGCGCCGACTTGATGCCCGTTGATATCAGGACCTTTGTTGGAGCGAGAAAGCTCTGCCAGTCGTCTTCGCGCTGACCGAAGCGCTCAAGGCGTTCTTTAAGGATGGAAAGGAGCAGTGGGCGAGTTGCGACAACGACGCACTTGTACGCTATCATCAGCCACAGAAGAGAGATTCCCGCTCGGCTTAGCCTCCCCAGTAGGTATACGTACCTGGTGATATAGCAAAGTGATATATCGGGTTCCTTTGGGCATCGTCTCAATCGAGCTGGGATTCTTCGACTGTACGATGTCTTCAATCTCGCGAGCGTATGCCGTCATCGTCTGCAAAATGGACCTTGTTCGGTCGAGGAATGTTCCCAGTTCCGTTTTGGCGTCTTTGTAAATTGCTGGAAGCGGAAAGGATTCGTCAGATCAATCCAATTCCAATAGACAAGGTATGGTAGCACCCAGTGCAGAGTGGGCCCATCTTACAGGTCAAGATCGAGGAGAACAACGACGCCAGCTTGACATGTAAACTCAGCGTTGCGTCACGGCGGGATCCCGCGGAAGCAGGCTTGAGCAGCGTGGTGATGTCGCTGTCCTGCGTGGTCATGGGCAGTCCCAACGAGGAGGACACATGGCGGTCCATCACGTACAGCGTCCACCAGAGATTGCGGCAGCGAGTCACAGTTTCTATACCCAGCTCGTCTTCAGGAAGCTCGGTGTGTAAGCCGTCGAGCTGGGCTATTCGGATTGCTTGACCGACCTGGTGGTGCTTTGTTAGAATGCTGGTGAAGCCCACTGCAGAACACATGGGACAAACGAAGGGTGGCATCTCACGTATACGTGTGCCGATTCCCGGTGATCAATGCAGTATAGATACAACCCAGCCAGGGCGAGAACTTCGACAGCCAACAACCCGTCTGTCCATAAATTCGTATAGTCCGGGATGAGCGACATGGCACGTACGAAGAATCTCGATCCAGGCGGGCCGGCGGCATTTCGATTGCGGAGGAGGAACGCATTCCCAAATGCTAAGATTAGGAGGAAAGATACGAACCAGAGTCGGTTTTCTGTGGCTACTTGGAGCGAGTTGCCTGAATAAAAGTCGTTCAAGCGGGCGGTAAATGCCTTGTCGTCAAAGAATCGATAGTGCTGATCTAGATGATGTTTGACTGTACTGAATAGGTAGAGTGCGTCGTCGATGGAAGGTAGGCCTGTGATATCGGGAGGGTCCTCAGGAGGAACTGGTGTCCACCGGAGAGGGTAGATCTCCTTGTCCAGGGAGCTCGGAACTCGATACGGCGAGTCCAGTTCCAGGCTGTCGGCCATCATTAAGGATAGTCGAGTCGTCAGAGACCAGAGCGATGTCGGAGCAAGCCATACTAATGGATTAGTTAGCATATTGATAAGCTCATCAGTGCTACAGCCAAACACACCCCAGCCGCGTTTCCCCTTGTACAGCCCATTGACCGTCTTTGACGGCAAAGTGAACGGGTTCGTCCACACGCTACGCTCATGTTGCAGTGATTGCGGGTGGAATGGCGATACGTCTTCGTGGGAGGGTACTGAATTCACTGACTTGGTCAGCGGCGCTTTAGCTAATAGGATAGGGCCTCGTTTACTAGAGCATGCTCCGCCGGCGTCAAACATGGGCCCAAAGGCAATGTCGGCAGATCGCTTGGATGCAGGCGAGGGGAGCTGATGCTGCGGTGAGGGCTCCTGCTGGCCTCTTGCTTGGTCGAGTAGTCTCTGGAGAAACCTGGGAGACTCTTGTCAATCGCCTCCGCTCCTTGTATGTTTGTTGAGCTAGCATTTAGCTATGGACACACCTTTCGTCCACGGTAACCTTGTTGGAATCAGTAAACTGACAGTCAACCGCGCGTCGCTGGCAGTTGGCACATGGCTGCACCCCCGAACACTTGATCTTGCTCTGGCGACAAGCGATGCAGCTGCAATACCGGAGTCAGCGACGATTATTGGAGTAAGACAAGGGCGCACAGAGGCTTCTCACGCGTTCGGAGTCCGTTTCGGCTTGTGTGACTCTGTTTGGGATTGCGGTGCCATTGGGCCTTACATGGGGTACAAAGGGCAGAGAGAGGAAGCTGGTGGTGCGTGGGAAACTGCGGGCAAAGAGCAAAGCAGAGCGCGACTCGGAGGTACCCCGTGCCCCGTGTGGTTCCTTCCAAGGATGGTCATCATGTGCTACAGTTAATGGATAGCCTATTCTAGCGCAAATTAAGCTTTGTCCCCGGATTGTGTTGCTACAAAGGGAAACTCGGAGAGAAGCCGAGATGCGGCACACATCCTCGGGTGTCGAAGCCGATAACGGAGCTGTTGCATTCCTGGGCTGATTCTCATGATTATTCCTTGCCCACAACTCGCGCAAACACCCTTTACAAATTCGGAGAATGCACGGTGTTGATCCCCCCCGTCACCACCATCTTGATGTTCACGTAGTCGTCGATCCCGTACTTGCTGCCCTCGCGGCCCATCCCCGAGTGCTTGACTCCTCCGAACCTGCGCAAGTTAGTATAATCAAATACAGTCGCACAGCTCAGTTTCAAGCGGACTCACGGTGCAGCCCAATCCGAAATGACCCCGGTGTTGATAGCCACCATTCCATACTCCAACCGTTCCGACACCCGATGCGCCCTGCCCAAGTCACTCGTCACCAGGTACGAGGCCAAGCCAACCTCGCACTTATTCGCACGGCGTACGACCTCGTCCTCCGTCTTGAACGTTGCCAGCGCCGCAAGGGGTCCAAAGGTCTCCTCCGTAGCAACCATCATCGAATCATCCACGTTCCCCAAAATCGTAAGCTCGTGGAAGTTCCTGCCCAGGGCTGGCAGCGTATTCCCACCAAGGAGAACAGTCGCCCCCTTGCCCATCGCATCCCGAATATGTTCCTGTGTTTTTGCGACTCCGTTTGTTAGGGGCCCATGTGTGACCGCCGCATCGACTCCGTTTCCAACCTGGCATTTGCGGACCTCCTCGACGAGGCGCTGTGCGAATCTCTCGTAGATGCCCTCCTGTACGTAGAAGCGGTTGGCGCACACGCAGGTTTGACCCGTCACCTTGAATTTACTCACCACCGCGCTGGCGACGGCGATCTCCAGATCTGCGTCGTCAAACACGATAAAGGGGGCGTTGCCGCCGAGCTCGAGAGAAAGCTTCTTCAGCGTGCTGCTCGATTGGCGCATGAGGAGTTTCCCAACACGCGTGGACCCGGTGAACGAGATCTTCTTCACAACATCCGACTCGCAGAGCGCTAATCCAAGGGAAGGGGTGTTCTCAAGGGAAGTGACAACGTTAAAAACACCCTTGGGCACACCCGCCCGCTCCGCAAGCACAGCCAGCGCATTCGACGAAAAGGGCGTAAGCCCATCAGACTTGAGCACAACCGTACACCCCGCGGCAAGCGCAGCGGCCACCTTGCGAGCCCCCATGGCCAGCGGAAAGTTCCATGGTGTAATAAGCCCACAGACACCAACGGGCTCCTTGGTAACCTGGATGCGGGCGCTCGCATTACTGTGGGGGATAACGTCCCCGTAGATTCGCGGCGCTTCTTCGGCGAACCATTCGAAGAACCCCGCGGCAAACAGCGCTTCGCCCTCTGCGTCACTTCGTGATTTGCCATTCTCGGCTGTGATGATCTTGCCGATGTCTTCCTTGTGGGCGACGATGAGGTCGTATAGTTTGCGGAGGATTCGACCGCGTGTACGCCCGGGTTGGGAACGCCATGCTGGGAAGGCGCTTGCTGCGGCGCGGATGGCGAGGGTGATGTCGTCGGTGGTCGACTCGGGGCATGTGCCGAGTAGGGTCTCTGTCGCGGGGTTGTAGACGTTAAAGGTGTTGTTTGAGGTGGATGAGACCCATTGGCCGTTAATGTAGGACTTTTCGACGAAGAGGGTTGGGTCGGAGAGGGTGGACGCTAAAGAGGTCATGATGGAGGTTGCGGTGTAGGCAGGTTGTTGAACTTGGACAGTGAAAAGAGCTATGCCCAGGCAAGTGAATCAGTAAAGATGTCTAGCTGATCTTTCTGTCCTGCAAGTTATAGGTGACTGTCCTCCGCATCGTCGCATACAAGTAACAAGAGAAGCCGAGAGTGTCGGTTCGGTCATCCGAGCAGCGCCTCTCGGCTCGAACCCGAGTGGGCCTTGTTTTGTTCCAAGAGGAACGAATGAGTTACCCAAAGGCGATTTGAAATCCGTGCTCGAGGAACATGCCAGGCCCGGTACCAGTTTGTTCCCTTTGCCCTGCACCCCGCGACGACGATTACCTGTAGATCTCGCTCTTTTGGTGCCCACAGGGGTTTGAAGGAGAACTAGTTGAATCCAAGTTGCGGTCTGTCCATTTGCTAGGAGAGCTCGACTTGACCAGGTTCATCTAAGGGTCTGTACATACAACTCTCTGAACTGTGCGAATTGAATAAACAGTACATGGTTACTTTCTACAATCTAGGAAACCGAACCCTCAGGAACTGATTCGGCCAGGCGACCTCAACGCCCAACTTCCACGCAACACGCAAAACCCATTCCGGCTCCCTCATGAACTGCCTGGCGACCAGCACGATATCAGCTGCAGGCTCCGCTCCATCTTTTGCGTCCGTAGCATTCTTGGCATCCGCAGCCTCTTTCGCGAGGAGCTGATCTGGCTCTAACAGGTCGCGCGCCTGCTCGGGTTCCGTGATCAACCCAACCGCCCCGACCAAGAGATTGATCCCCTCCTTCTTCAACTCCCTGCGAATGCGCGCAGCATTCTTCGTCTGATAGTCCGTAGGCAGCTCCTTGTCCCTCAGTCCGTTGAGTTTCGAACGCGGATGATTCCCACCACTACTCACATCCAACAAATCGACCCCAACACCAGGCAACAGCTTCGCCAGCCGAATCGTATCATCCACTGTCCAAGAACCATACTGTTGCCCAACCTCGGTCCCCTCCAACCATTCCGTCGCACTAACCCGAACAAAAAGGGGCATCCCCTCGGGAATCTCCCTCCTGATAGCAGCCGCAATCTCAAGCAACAAACGCACCCGACCCTCAAAACTCCCTCCATACTCATCCGTCCGCCGATTCGTCACGGGGCTCAGGAACTGATGAATCAGATACCCATGCGCTGCATGGATCTCAATGACATCCACCCCCGCAGCAACCGCCCTCTTCGCCGCGCGCACCCAGTCCCCAACCAGCTCCTGGATCTCGGCGACTGTAAGCGCCCGCGGGGGCCAGTACCCGCCTTCGGGCTTGAGGCCCAATCCATCCCAGGTATGCTCGATGCCGCCAGATGGCCCGACAACGTCATCCGGCCACCCGAACTGATCCTTATCCGCTCGTAAACTCGCCTTGTGTGTCGTCGTACTACCAGCAACCCACGGCGCGGCAACACTGGCTTTCCGCCCCGCATGCGCAAGCTGGATCCCCGACAACGCGCCCTGGCTCTTCACGAAATCACTGACCCTTCTCAACCCCTCAATCTGGCTATCATCCCATAGCCCGGGGCAATACGCCGAGATTCGTCCATTGGGTTGGACCCCCGTCGCCTCGACGAAAACCAGCGACGCACCCTTTAGCGCGTAGTGGCCCAGCGTCGCGAGGTGGTAGTCTGTTAGGGCACCGATCGACGGGCCCTCGGGCGCCGTGGAGAACTGGCACATGGGCGCGACGACGATGCGGTTGCGGAGGGTTGCATTGCGGATTTTCAGGGGGGTGAACAGGGTCGGTATGTGCGGTGCCGAGGGGTTTCGTGGTGTGCCGGGGGATTGCCGGTGGTGTGGGGTGAAGTAGGGGATGTTTGGGGCGGGGGTGTTGAGGCCTCCTAGGCCGGGGGGTGAGACCATGTCTGCGAGCGAGTTGATCTGGGCGTGTTGGGTGTTGAGTAAATAATCACAGTGATGCGATTGCGGTGCGCCGGCCTTTGTACCAGGGCGAGATGCCGAGGTTCAGGATTCCGCTAGTCGGACTACCCCTCTTGAATTAATAATCTGCTGTTGTTGCTGGGGTAAGATATCACTATTTTTGGGCCACTTGATTCGTAACAACCATGTCGTCAAAACAGATCAGATTGCGAAAGCAAATCATACCGCGCATTGGCCGGTTCGTGTAAGCATTCAAACAACCACGCCGTGCCATCAATGGCGTAGGGCCGAAATATATGCTTTGAAATCAGAAATCAAATGTCTCCGTTAGCTGATTACCGCTGAACCGAGCGTACCACTGCACATCATCAACCAAGAGTGGTACAGTACTATTCTAAATATTACCCAACGCCTTCCTCATACTATCCTCCTTCCCCCGCTGCATAAACGTACTCCGCGCCCTCACCTCCCTCCCCCAAACAAACATCAGCGTCGGCAGCAAAGCCAGCACCAACGAGACAAACCCCAGCAGCGTACTCGCCCAATTCAACCCCAGGGTTCTGTACATGCTCATCGTCGCGAGAGGCAGGAACGCCGAGAAGAGATTCTCGCCCGTCGCGACGGCTCCAATCGCGCTGCCTGCGTATGTACTGTATGCGTCGACGACGTAGTCTGAAACACCCGTTACGACGAGCACACTTCCCGCTCCGACCATGGCGAGACTTATCGCTGGCGCGATCCAGGGGATGTCTGGGTATGATGTCCAGGCGTATATGAACATCCCACCCGAGATACCCAGGACGCCGCCCACGACTGCCATGTAGAGTCTTGCCTCTGGGATGGGCGATCCGGGCACCTCGGTGTTTCGGGAGGCGGATGCGAAGTAGAGTTTTCGCGATAAAAGGTTCAGCGTCCAGCCTAGGACCTCGCCGATGACGACTGCGGCCTGAACGTAGCCGGTTGCTTCGACAGACCAGTCGTAAAGCTCCATAAAGACTTGTTCGACGGATTGCGTAAAGAGGAAGAGGGTTCCGACTGTGAAGGAGGACCAAAGCGTCGAGACGAAGAGGACGGGTTCGGTGCAGAATAAGGCTACCGGACGTGTTGCGCTGGTGACGAGACTTTGGAGGCTCAATGAGGATGAGTGTCCCGTTCGTTTCTCGGTATCCTCTTTACCCATGGGTCTCCGTGCGAGGATGACGTCCGCGCGCGACTCGTAGAAGAAGAAATAATAGACTGGAAACAACGCGCCGAACCAGAGGAGCTGCATGTAGCCGATCCATCTCCAGGAGAGGAACTGGAAGATCACCGCTCCAACAACGGGGCCTGCGCTGCTTCCCGCCATGTAGCCGACGATGTACAAACTGACAGGAATGGATCTGGCCCACTCGGTCTCCCAGACGTTCCCAACGACCCCGGCGGCCGTGTTGGCCAGGATGGCGACGCAGCCTCCTGCGAAAAACCGCGTAACCACCAATGTAGCAAAGTTATGCGCTACAGCTTGCGGGACAAGGAAGCAGAGGAAGAGGACATATGTCGTGAGAAAGACAGGCCGTGTACCAAAGTCCTCGGCCAGGGGCAGGATGAATAGGGCCGAGCATGCGCCGCCAGCGGCCCATGTTGTTACGGGCCAGTAAGAGTGCGGGAAAGTCGTCTCGTCAACGTTGAACTGCTCCGATATCTCAAAATGGGCGACTGTAATGATTGTCCCGTTCATCATCGAGATAAAGGTGGTGAATGCGGCGAGGACCGTCAGGGTCCATTTGCGGCTGATGGGCCAGTTGTAGGGGTGTTTGGCATCATGGTGGTTGTGTGAAGGTGTGCTCATTTTAGTTTCATTCGACACGGGGAATCTGGGACTGGAGTCTCCCAACGCTTGATCATGCAAAGGCCCTTCTTCGCGTGCCGCCATTTTCACGTCGCGAGTGTCGATATAGGAGAGCAGGTGCCTGGGGTTTGAAGCAACATGTCAAGCTTCACCTTGGCACATCTTATATCAAAGCGAAAAGGTTTTCACTGTTCAGTTCTGCGCAGGGTCCATTTTCTCCGTCTATTGCCCTCTTTGGACCAGATGTTGGGGAGAGGGTGGGACTCTTCGCTGTGGAGGTGGAACCCATTACCTAACGTATTCAGTGGCCGGAAGCCATTGAACAGAAGAGCATTTCGAATGGTAGTGCAGGAAAATGACACCATTCGCATATTCAGTGTAGAGACAGTACGGAGTAGCCGGCCTAGAGCGACCATCCGCTCCAGAGTCCAATCCACAAAGCAAAAGCCAAGCTTGTCGCGCCGATGAAATATTTGCTTGGCTGCTCGGGTTCGGCCACCGAGGGAGGTCATCGGTACGTAATGAGGCCCACAACCAGAGGAATGGCCCTCGGGATCGATCCGAGACCCCCAAGCGGCAAGAATCCGAGATCAATGCAAGCCTCGAAAGCTCTCGGTAGATCAGAAATTGTCTCCATGAGAGGGACCAGGGAACCGGTCTGCGGACTACTCGATGAAGGGGAAGGCCCGGAACTACAGCTCACCTCGACGAGAATCTCGCCTTTTTTTGAACCTTTTTCCTTCACCACCATGCGACGGGGATCGTCAGCCACAGTGTCGTTTAGTCCTGTATCTTAAAACTGCTGCAAAGTGTCCCTGTCTAGATTAAAGGTGGCCTTACTACGTCACTATACAATGTACCATAAACGCCTTGAATCCGCTGAGAATATATATCTAGAATGATGTCCTCTTACTAATGGTCTGCAAATTTTCTTCCATTCCAAGCACACCATACATCAACTACTATACTTATCGAATAGAGTAGGCCTACCTTGAAAGACACGTTGGTTATTCATCAGCTCCACGATAATTAGTCTTTGTGTAACTCGAGCTGCCCACAGTATCAAGCCAACCGCATGCGGATTTTCCATCATGCATACCAGCCCTGACAACTGGAAACGTCATACACTTAGTCCGCCTTCTTCCACAAACCCAGCAAGAATGCTCCTGGTATTAGTAGGCACCAACATACCTCTATTCATCTTCACCAGATACGATATGTCTACGTTCTGCTACCTCAGGAGGGATGTGGCAGGAGGAGACCATTCCTGGAGATAGGCTCTTGGGTCGTCGAGCGGTAGCGATTACGCCGTTGATGTAAGTCCTTGTCCCTCTTGCTTTATGGGGGATTTCCGTTTTGATCTAATCAATCTTTCTAGTGAGATAATCTCGTGTCGCACTGATATTACTAGCCACTCAACTTGGAGCATCCTACTGCAGATCCGACATATTCAGTCTGGATGAGGACCTCGCGATGTCCATCGTGGACTGGCATATGGATCTCTGGGGGGTGAAAGACTACGAGCGACAACCACGAGATAACTTCATGTCCTGGACATCGTCGTTGCTGTATGCATTGCAGTACGCGAGGTACAGATGGTATCACTTCGGCTGCAGCTCAGAAGAGATTAAAGTCTGTGTGGTTGATGCGACAAAGTTCCCACAAGGGCAGTTCATTCATGCGAAGCGCTTTCTTCAGGCATACCACGAGCGTCTCAAGAGGATTTATATGCGGCACAGTATCGGCACGCGCCTACTGTGTTACATTTATCAGAATGGAGAGTATCTGTCACAGGGGTCCCTCAATCGTAGAGGCAGATCGTGTGTGACATCCCTGGCGAAATTAGAGAAGACTGGGCTTTATTCTGCCTATCTAGAGTTGGAGATTCCAGAACAGCATTCGAAATGGGCGATCACGACTGCAAATCTGCGCAAGCTATGGACAGACAAACAACTCCCAACCAGCTACAGCGAGCTGGAAGCGGCACTGTTATTAGCCAGTATTTGTTTTGAGGGGTTTGAGGTATTGGATATGCGTCCTTCAAGAGGTGCAAACCTAAGCGAGTCCGAACTGGTGAGAGATTCCTGTAACCTGTATGGGCGGATATGATTTCTAATAAACAGCTTCTATCGCACAACCAACAGTGCCTTAAAGGCTTTGAGAAATATATATCTGGATGGGGACGTAAGCCACAAGAGGTCCAGCAGTACTTGGCTGCGTTGCAGGTCCTCCAGCCAGCTCCAGGAAGGTGCACTGGGTTAAGAGAGGGAATAAAGCCAGATAGTGGGATGGTTGCGGGCGAAAGGGACAGGTGGTTGATTCGGGAGCTTCTCAGATCTTTCCACGTTCATTCTAGATCTCGGAATACATAGATTTGAAAGTTGGCTAGATATACTCTTCAACCAATATGCCCCAGTTCCCCCTTGAATCCACACAATGATCGGCAACTACATTTGAACAGCGCATAAGCAATTGCTGCCCGCTGACTCCTCTTAAAAAGGCGTCTGCTGCGCGAAATAGTCCAATATCAACTCGACCTGCTCCGGTCTCGCCAGGGGCACATCCCCAAATGCCTCACCCACATGGAAAACCGTCTGACTCTCCCCATTAACAGGCGCCCAGTGCGCTAGGTCCTCACTCCCTTGATAGCTCCCACCAAGATTCGGATCCCCCGTCTTGACGAAATTCACCCAGTAGCTCGACATGACCTCCGCAAGATGGTAATCATACCAGGTCCAGTCATGGTCATCCGCATTTGCATAGAGTGTATCCATAACGTAAAAAAGCTCAGACGCATGGTACGCCCCCTGGGTCTGCGACGGCGGAGCATGGTCCCAGTAGTACGTGTAGAATGGGCTCTCGGCGGACTTGATCCAGTCACGGCCAAAAGCCCAGGATGAGACGAGGGATGTATCGCGGGCCGCGGCGTTCCAGGAGCGGCTTGCCTGGTCACTGCTATTGCCGGAGGGGTAGAGGGAGAAGTAGGTCTCCGAGAGGTTTCCGTACTTCAGCTTACAGGCGACAGTGTATTCAGCGACGGAGTAGTTTGTCGTCGTCGCCGCGCCGCTCTCATCTTTGTTGTTGCCTGTGATGAAGGGGACGTCGTTTGCTGGACCTTTGCGGAGCGTGTCGATGTATTTCTCGGGCAGGACGTAGCCGTCGAGGACGGGCTTAAAGACCAGAGGGTTGCCCGTGGAGAGCGCGGTTACCCACCAGATGTTCGTGCTGCGGTCGCCCGAGCCAACAAGGAGTTCGTTGGTGGACAGCTTGCGGAGGTCGGCAATTGAGGAGGCGTTGTGCGCGGCTGTATAGTTGAGCCCGTTTTCTAGGGCGTCGGGCATGGATACGTACGAGTCTGCGAGGCCGGCCAGGAGGGTATCGTAGGGGTAACGCACGCCACTGTCGGCAATCGCGGCCCGGAAAAGGCCGCTGAACAACTCGCTGTTGACAGCATGGTAGACCTGCGCGGAGCCGAAGGACTGGCCTGCGATTGTGACGCGGTCAGGGTCGCCGCCGAATCGCTCGATGTTCTTTTGCACCCACTGAAGGAGGGCGAGGAAGTCGAGGACGCCATAGTGTCCGGATGCACTGTGTCCGTTCTCCGCAACTGACTCGGCGTTTAGCTCGGGATGGGCCAAGTAGCCAAAGACATCGTCGCGCCGGTTGAACGTCACGACAACAAGTCCTCTCCTCGCAAGACCACCGCCGTAGTAGGCAGGGTCATTGCTCGGTTCGTCGCTCCCCTGGTTATACACCAATACCGGAAGCTTCTCATCTGAGGAATTGGCTCCGGTCCAGATATTCACTATGAGGCAATCCTCGCTGTATTCCGTTCCGTAGCTCGTGGGGCATCCAGGTCCCCAGGTATCCGCGACGAGGGTCTCGTTCCACGGCTCGCGCGGCTGAGGCGGCTTCCAGCGGTTCTCGTAGGACGTGTCGGCGGCATAGGGAATGCTGAGAAAGGCGGCGACGTTGCTTTCAGATACGTTCCAGTTTGCCTGGAGAGTGGATTCGTTGAAGTATTTGTAGCCCTGGACGGGGCCGTATGTTGTTTCGATGACTTTGTTGTAAAGTTGGGCATGGGCTGGTGCTGAGGCAGTCAGGGCTAGGAGAGCAGCTGGCCAGGTGAGGCGCGCCATGGCTGAGAAGGCACAAGGAGAAGTATGGGCAAGGACCAGGTTGTGATGAGTGTAATGCCATCGCTGAACGCGCCTTTTATAGATACCAAATGCAGTACCTGAGTGACTCCATGCCTGCGCCGACCTTCCCGTAGATCGGCAATGACATACGTAAAGCCGTTTTGGCTTAGGTCTAGGTACGGTAGAATCTGCTCTTTTTCGCTCTGCAGAATACTAGATTTGGTGAAGAACTTAAACTTTCCCCTACGTCAGCCTTTGGTAGAGTGCGTAACGCGTTGCTGACCCACTGGATCTACGCTCGGCGTTAACAGCTCGGTCTTGCGCAAAGCCAGACAATATGCGTATAGCATAGACTAGCGCCTTTATTTTAGTCATTATTTATATCTTACAGGTGGAGAACAGGGATAGAAGTACCCGAGACAGGTGATTCCTAGATGGTCCGTACTCATCTCACCCTCGCATTCAAGTCCGCCAGCACCTCCTGACTCCCATGTACCTGCCCACGCAACGAACGATGAAACTCCCAGCTCTATCTCTCCTCCTCTCAGGAGTCCTTGCTATACAGAGTCCCCCTCCGTTGAATAATGCGAATCACATCTTCAACGCAATCCATAGCTCGACGCGCCAGTGGGGTGCCTCAATCCACCATAACGGCATGTCATTCTTCCTCGCGACCGTCCCTGCTGGCGTGCGGCTCTATCACGGAAACGCAGACCCAACCCCTATTCGAGATATAGGATGGATGGCGCTTGAGCCGGAGCATGCTATGGTGTTTGCACGCCCTCGCCCTCACCGTCCCCGAGACGGCCCACCGCCGGATCCGAGCCAGAACGTACTGCAACAGGGGGCATTGAGTGAAGGCGCGGAGCGTGAGACCGAGACTGGCTGGCTTCACACGTACGATACTACCCGGGAGCTTCGGCTGCTGTACATTGATGGGACTTCTGCGGGAAAGTCTAAGATTGGGACGCTTGATCTGCAGGATCGGGTCCTTTTCAATGATACCTTTGATGGGGGTGTCAGCATGGAGGATGAGCGTGCAAGAAAAGTCTGTGAGCTGGCCAGGACAGAATGGAATGGTCGCCTTGATGGGGCGATTCGGATGGCCGCTGGCTTTGAGATTATCCTCTGTCGCCCCGACAACACCTTGGGCACTGTCAAGATCATGCCTGTCCGCAGGCAAGAGAACGGCAACAGCAACGGGCCAGGAAAGTCCAGCGAGCTTCTTCGAGCGATAACCTCGCGCTTCAACGGCATCGGCGGCGACAGAGTACGCGTATACTACGACCATTTCGTATCGGCCTACACCTTTGATCTCAATCTATGGCCTGATAACAGCTCTGGTCCTCGGATGCAGCACCTTTCGGTAAATGATCTATCGCCCATAAGTGATGATCTAACCCGCCTCATCATGGACCATGAGCCCGACATCGCCGGCTCAGTCAACTGGCAATCTGTCGCTGATCTCATCGTGGCGCGGTATGGCCGCTTCTTGCAGGGGCTCGTTCACAGGAAGCCCCATGCTCATCGCAAAGAGCACGACGACGAGCCGCAAATGAAATCTCCTCAGGCGCAGATCTCTGATCTAATGGCGGGATTCGGAAACGACCCTAAGGAATCGACTGCGCTATGCTCAACGCAGTTCCTCTCCGTCCCAACCGACAGCTCACCACTCGCCCATCAGGCACTGTACACCATAAGTCACCAGATCTGCTCGACCCTTGTATCACTACGATCCCAAACGGATGATGAAACAGTCCGTGATACCGTGCACCAGCTAATGGGTTATCTCGACTGGACTGTCTGGAAGGAGTGCCGCGCGTGCCGGGGTGATGAGTTCTGTGCTATTCCCATCTGGCCACGGGGCTCGAAGAAGGACTTTGAGAAGCCCAAGTGTCGGAAGCTTGAGGAAGGGTGGGGAAGGGTGAATGATTACTGGGGTGAGATTTGGCATTAGATAGCTCTAAAAAATGGAGTGTTGGTTGCGTTAGGAGAGGTGTCGATATGTTGCATATCTGCTCTAGCAAGTCACTTTATGGTGGTAGTACCCCCCAGCCAGGCTTTCATCTAAAAATTGCTCGAAGAGACTCATCAGATCCTTCTCTTGTTCTAGTTTAATGGGGACGCGAAAGCCTCGGAGATAAGATAACTTCACAGTGGAGCTGCTCGCAAACCCACCATTTTCCGGGCAATCAACCCCGAGGTCCCCGGTGGGGTGAAGAGTTTTGCTCCGATGTTCAGATTGTGGGTCCCTCGCCTTGAGTCTTGAGAGTTGGGAGTTTTCTACGCACGAGTGGCGAGACGTTGTCGCTGCCTTCTTCGGGGGGCCAGAGCCAGAGCAACCAGACGAGGAAATATCGCTGCGTTCGCTCTCTATAGCTACCAGCATCCTGCGCAACAGAACACTAAAGAATGGGAATTATCGCCTTAAAATCTGCAAAGCCTGTGTACAAAGCAACGCCTGATCTGGAGAGGCGAACCGACACCGCGCAACCAGCTCCATGGGCGAAAGCAGGTTGTGCCCGATTCCTCCTTTGGCCTCCCATGACGGTTCAAATACACCATTCTCATCCAGCGATCCCAGGCTACACTGAACAGCCGAGCAGATAGCCCTGATTGCCTCACGGATCCGCCCCTCAATGTTGTAAAGTGACAGAGATGTAGGTCCTGCTCCACTAGGTGAGTGCAAAAGCTTTGAGCTATCCAGACACTGGATGTAGAACGCCAGGTGTGCGGATGTTATGAGCGCAAGGAAACACGTCGTCCAAGCGTCCTGGCCAGATAGTCCTAGTCCCCCACGCTGTGCCCCTAATGCATTGCCGATTCTCATACTTTGCAGCTGGCGCTTCCAGTGAAAGGGGAGACATGCGTGCCAGTTGTCGATCTCATAGAATACGTGCTTTAGCTTCCATGAAATCTCACAGAGTAGGTCGTTGAATGGAGTTCGGGCATCGGTAGGGGTATTGTCGAGTTGCCATGGTAAGGCTTTCTTGATATCCTGGACTGATTGACAGAAGTGTGATAAGAGACCGAGCAGCTTCACAGCTTGGGATACACTATCTGGCCGTTGAATCTCTTTCAGCAGGGGAGGGAGAAGAGCATATTGATACTGATGTGTTGAGATTGTTTGCACCTTTCTCTCGAGTTAGCCATGGTACAGCCCGTATCCTAAGTGGTCAAACATGAAGGTACCATCTGTGTAGCGGCCCATGCAAGCAATCCCCGACCATATTTACCTCCCGGACTGCGCAATTGCATCAGGGCATGCATGCCAGGGATATGCTCATTTGCGTCACTTGTTCTCTCGTTACTTAAATCCTGCGGGATAATATCAGCAAGTCTCAGCGCCAACGGCAGTTAGGAAAAGGCACAGCAGCTTACAACAAACATGCTAAGAAGCAACGAAGAAGCAAAGACCTCGTCCCCGGCAGCCGACTCGGGGGTATCAATTGCAGCTGCTAGAGCCGCCAAGGCAAGACTGTACTGTCTGCGCGCCTGGTACCACAGGGTCGGGGCACCATGGAGGTTGAACAACGACAAGTACGCGACACTCTGCACTGCGTGGCTCAGACATGGTTCTGCACCTTTTTCGCGATACAAGTCTGGCAAGAAAGTCAAGTGGCCGCCGCACGGCGACTTGTGTATGACGACGACATAATGGTGCATGAAATACGCCAGGGAAGACATATCTGAGCAAGCACTGCCAATATTCGGCGATATGAGCATCGAGTGTGAGTCACCTCCGAAGTCGTAAATATCGAGTTGCATGGACATTGGCAAGCCAGCCTCGGAAGATTTTTCTAGAGTAGAATTTCCTCTAGATTCCTCGTCACTCTCGATCGACAGCGACTGGAAGGGTTCGCGAGACAAGGGTCCATCATATGATTTAAACGTGAATATATCAGGGTACCCTCCACACTTCCTGCCGAACTTTGTACAGCGCGCACATGCTGGCCTCGTGGCGTCGCACTAGCCGCGGTGAGCGATCATCGATAAATTTCCAGGTGTTTGACGCACCTTTACTTTCCGCTGGCGGCATGTATAACAGCCCGTGCTCCGTCTGCCTGGAAAGACCATATTGATCGTGTTGTGGTGGAGAGCAAGGGTTGGAAGAAGAGTTGATAAGATCAAGTTAGTGGTAGGAGGGTCAAGTACGTTCGCGGCCTGCAGCGCTGTAGCGCCCTAATCTAATCTATCTAATCTAATCTATCTAATCTAATCTTATCTAAAATCGCCACCACATTCGCCATGAGTTTAGCATTCACATTGATCGCATCTGTAAGGGAATAAATGGCACGATGAACTTTTATCTTCTAATGCAGCAGCGACTTGGCACCTTGACGGCCAAACGACTTCACCACCCGAAAGCCTCCTCATAATACTCAATATCCCTAAATCCCCTCTTCATGATCTCATACACCGTCTGCCGACAATCATCTGCCATCTGGGCAGGACCACAAGTTAAAACAGCCAACCGTCCAGAGCTCACCTTTGTCTCTTCAGCCTCCATCGCCACAAGCCCCCTCACATCCGGTCGCCCGGTTACAAAGTTCACCGGTGCCGTACCAGACACTTCAGCCCCCTTCTTCTCTGTAGCAGAGTCGGATCTAGCCACAGCGTCGCCAGGGGCATTGCTAGTCTCCGACTTGGTATCCGGTAAACTGTCTGTCCCCTTGGTGCAGTAGAAGGTCGTCGAAATAGTCTCATGGTGCAAGAGCGTGGCCAGCTCGTCGCAGAAGATTCGAGAATACATCTCCTTCGTGCGCGCGGACCAGACTAGCCTGATCCTGGACGTTTGTGTACGGCCCACGGCGCAGCGCGAGAGATGGTCAATGATATACGGCACTGCTGCAGCGATACCAGTTCCGCCGACGACCATGAGGACTGTGTCGAATGTGTGCAGAGACGCCGTATGTCCGTACGGTCCTTCCAGGAGCAGCCGCGGCTGCATGCCATAAGGACCGTTCCGACATTGATCCCGTACCCGCCTCGTCCAGCCATCATACGGCCGAATGTAGAAGATAAGCTTGCAGCGCTCCTCGTCCGATTTGGGAAGGACATAAGCCCCCAGCGTGAACGGGTGATTCTCCCAGCCCCTGAGCGTCAGTGGCTGGTACAGGTAGTAGTGCTGGCCAGGCCGCGGGGTGAGTGCAGTGGAGAGTGTCATTTCGACTCGGATGAGGTCGCTGTCCTCAAAGTACTCGACCTTGGGTGTTGTTGCGACGACCCCGTTTCCGAAGCGCACGTTGAGATTGCAGTAGGTGATGCGGACGAGCCGGACTGTGCGGTCGAGCCCCCAGATTGCGACCATGGGCCACAAGTATCCGTTCCATTTTGTGCCGTCGAAGCTGGTGTGTCTTGTAACACGTTAGCTGGATTTGAGTCGATTCTGCTTTTTTTTCCTCGGAGGGTGCATACCTGAAGAGAGCGTACACTACGACAATGGCGAAGATGATGTGGATAATAAGGAAGGTGTCGTAGCCCTTGTGCCGGAGGATAGTGATTGATTGCACGAGCATAAAGGACATAAGGATTGTTGCCTGGTACACGTTGGATAAATTAGACTCTAATATTTCTCGTTGTCCGCGATAGTCTTACCACAACGCCCATGTACCAATAGTTCTGCACCCAGACGCTGTCCCATCTGCCATCTAGTTGGGTATTAGCCAAAAAGTCCAGTAGAGTTTCCAGCCAACTTACCATAGTACGCAAAGACAACACTGTAATTGATCGAGTGTACGATGGCAAGAATAGTGCAAGCCCAAGCAACATGCCGGTGAAAAATGTTGAAGGACTGCGCATTGAAATTGGTCGCCCAGAGGAAGATGTTATTCCGACCGCCAAACAGCCAAAGGAAGGGCAGACAGGCATAGGATAGAATCCCCGTCCGGTCAGACGAGTATTGCCAGTTTTGCTGCGCCAGGCTGGTGATCCTGTAGTGTATCGTCAGTACAATTCTCGGGCACGGCTATCAGAGGGAAGATTACTGAATGTTTCCAGAGAAACTCTGGTAGTCCACGCATCCGAGAATGATGCACAGCGCCCAGAATCCAAAGACGATTATCGAATCTAGGCGTCGAGGGATCGTGTGCCAGTAGTAGACTTGCTGGTGGTTAGTAAGGAATGGTGCGAAGCTGGCGGGCATGACCAAGTATGTTCGTAGGTAATGCATTGGAATATCGATGAGCTTCGCCAGGATGCCTGTCCGTTTGTTGCGGCGGACGGCACCGCTGGACTCTGCATCCTGCAGAGTAAGTGTACGCTGTCCGCTGGTCACAAAACCTGCAAACCTGGCAACCATGCCCAAGAGCAGGATGCCGCCCCAGTAGCCCATGAGAGCCCAACCGAACCGTTTGTCTTTTGATAGAGCGTAGTCGTGTGTTACCTACATATCCTTATTAGCATGTCTTACTCTAGCACGAGACAGGGACGATACATAAGACTTGTAAGCGCGCTTATAATAAGACTCGCTCAACAGAACAGGAGACTGAATAGTCCCCGTACTGGTTGTACTATTCGTATCGGGATCAATGGTTGGCAGAGATACAATGTATGCATCCGTAACATTGGCTTCAATTGCGGTGAGATCCATGAGCGTCAAGCTGTTTTGCTCGCAGAGGCTCTGCCAGTAGGGAATGGTGACTTCAAACTGGGACTTGCTGCACCATGCTTTCGCACTTGCGTACAGGGATGTCACCTCGACCGTGCTGTTGCAGGGTCCCGATGAGGTTGAGCCTCCACCATGGCCTCTACGGAAGAGGCGTTTAGTTCTCATGGACGAATGGCCACTTGAGGATGATTCATCGCCCGCGTAGGATGTTGAATCAGAAGAACCGTGGGCAGTAGCGGAAGACTCGGCGTCGGAGGAGGTATTTGTGTCAGAAGATCCGTGTGCCGTGGTTGAGGACTGACTAGCCGAAGAGCTTTCTGTGTTCGAGGAAGCCGTATCACCATCATGGGAGGTGCTCCCAGTATCCTGGGAAATTATAGTACTCCCAGCGAACGTATACCCCGTGAGGGTGGTGTAGATGGAGTAGAAGCAGTACTTATCCAAGCTGTCGGCAGCCATCTCGAACCCACCTTGCCCAGCGAGAGCCGGCGCGGTGGCCAAGCACAGAGCCAAAAGAGGCGCCTTTGCAAGCATGTCGAGAAGTTGAGCTTTGCACGTCGCCACAGGAATAGGGAGGGATCAGCAGTATATAAGGGCGTTACAGACGAGCCTGTTTCACACCAATGCCCTTAGTATTAGCTTTAGCATATGGCTTCCGCGAAATCCATCCGGTTTCCATCAGATAACACGACTGCTGACACGCATACTGTGGTAGAGCCAGAAGCAGCACTTGTTTGCGAGTGTTGAGGCTATCGGACTAGTCATCGTGTCTCGGTAGTGGGCAGGAACTGCTCGCACTTCTAGCGAGGCGCCGGTGACAGCCCACACGACCTTACCTTTCCGTAGGAATCCCAAGAGACTGTCACTTTAACCGGGGCTTTTGATGCCAGATTTGGGGTGGTCTTGCGAGAAGATGGCATGCCTGGATTCATCCCCCGGATAGCCTCGCCTCTCCCCGAATATCGGAGCCTGCCATGAACAGAGCCCCAAAGACGAAATTTGATCCCTACGTGGACAGGTGCAGAATTTTTCATCGTGAAGCCTCCGAGTGGTCATACTCCGTATCGACTCCATCTCTTGGCAGAGACTTAGCATCCGGACAAAGCTCGCACAAGCTCCCACCAAGCGTCGCTTAAGTGTCGGTGGGGGTTCCCACTCGCAGCGCGTGGCGTCCGTAATACGGTATCATACACACGATGGAGGTATGCCGACCGGCTGATATCTTCCGATGTCCAGATAATCGAGTTCTCGGGCGTGCTGTTGCTTCTCGCTGAGTGAAGGCTGCTCGAAGAATATGCTCGAAACCTCATAAGGCTGCATGCTCTAGACCTGTGCTACTATTCACACTGGGGCCGACTCGGGAGGGTTCGTGGTCTTCCAGATTCGGTTGGGTTTGCGACTTTTAGGTGGCGGGGCAGGTCGGTTATCAATCGGTGGAGTGTGTGGAGCTGCTATATTCTGAGAGTACCAAGGTCTGGATCTTGCTAATGGCTCCAAACGATCAAAGTCTTTCATGCCGCTGGATGTAGTCGTTTCTATGGAGCCTAGAGGCGTGGTAGAAAGGAGGATAGAGAATTCTGGGAAGGGAACCGGTAGAGTCTCGGGGAAAGGGGCTGAGCTATGGATACACTGCTATATAAAATTTGGTCTTGATGTCGTCGCGGTTACTAGCATACAATACATCTACATAGCGTCGCAAAGCTAGTTAAGAATCGTCTAAATTTCATCGATAAATAGCGAACACTACAAATTCAAAGTCCAACATATTTCCCTCTAATATCGTTTTCCTCCGCACTCGCTAGAGTGTGATCCGATTATTCTTGATCGGAGCGACTCCATACCTGGGCACAATTAGCAGCTGGACCAAACGCAAGCAAGGGAAACCCCACCAAACAATCGAAGCCAACCCCAGGAAAGCAGCGACGCAGCTGAACACAAGCGCAACAATGCCGCGCGCCGTAAAGCCCGCAGGTAGAGGCGCAACAGCCCTGTTCTCGCCGGTCAGGTCGTAAAAGTCTTCAGTATTGCCCGCCGCATTACCAGCGGTAAGCGTGCCACTCGCCGCACAGACGTCGTAGTGGTTCTGCGGGATTGCCAGGTGTTCCTGGAGGTACGTTGGTGCTTCGACCATGACGGCTGCGAGGCCGGCGTCCATGTGCCATTCGATGTGGCAGTGGAAGAACCAGACTCCTGGGCACCGTTTGTTCGAGTTAGCATGCTTTCACTCCGGTTCAGCAGATTGGAGTGTAATTGCGCATGGAGAGGAGAGATGCGTACCAGGATTATCCGCAACAAATCTAACCAGGAAATTCCCACTCGGCGGCGCAATGAGGGTATCACGTCTGACAGGAATCGGCGCAAACGTGGCATTCTCAAGGTTATAGTGGCCCTCGTCATCGCCGCTGCGCCAGAGTACCTGGAAGTTATGCCCGTGAAGGTGGAACGGGTGCTTGCCCGTATCGTCGTTGTTCAGTACGATATCAATAACGTCGCCTTTATCAAAGACGAATGCGTTGGTGTCTGTCCCGTAGATTGCGGCATCGGTTGCTGCGGAGCCAGTCGTGAGCACTGAGTAGAGCACTGGGACCTTGGGCGCTACGTAGGAGATGCCGTTAAAGAAGGCGCTGATGCTAGAGTAAGTATGCAGCTCTGTGGTGAACGAATGTAGGCTGTGAGACGTACTAGTTGGCTCCGTCGCCTAAATTGTCCATGGTCAGATCTAGGGTAATTGTCATATCTGCGTCGGGGTATGCTTCAATTTTGTCGTATGGGACAAGAGTATAGTCGTCGTAGTAATCAAATTCAGCCACATCCTTTGCCGCTGGCCTTTCGGCAGATTCGTCATATACAAGCCAGCCGGTCACGTTGTAGTTGAGTGTGTCTGGGAGGGTATCAAACAGGTCCTATAACCATCAGCATTGGAACGTTAAATGGGATGTCCAATCACGGAATATGATGCTTACGGTGTCCATACTGCCCACCATCGCATAGTTGGCGGTACTTTCATTTTTCATGGTGACAAGGACACTGTACCGCTGAGCAGAAGCAATGTAAATCATGGATGCATTCGCAGGTTCGGTCCAGACGCCATCAACCTCAACAATCTGCATCTCGTGGTCTTCAATCCAGAAGTATTGACTAGCAAACGCGCCAATGTTGGCCAGGCGGAGGAGGTATGTCTTTCCGGGCTCGACAGGGATAGTCAGGTTCTGCGTATCGTTCATTAATGCAGACTTGGGCACGGGCTCTGCGCCAGTCGGGTTCGAAACGCTAATGAATTGCCTCAATAAGCCAGGCATCTGGTCATGGTACCAGTCCGATAGCGATATCACAAGCTCCTTGTCATACTTCCCATTATATGGATCGTCTTCATCGTGGATAACAAGAGCCTGTCGCCATCCATCTGGATACTGCCCCTTGGTGTGCGAGTGGTACCAGTACGTGCCGGATTGGTCGATCTAGAAAACGTCCGAACCAGTTAGTCCTACACCTACATACCAATTCTGGCCAGATCACTGACCGTAAAATTATACACCATAGTCTCGTTAGGTGGAATAGCGCACTGCGTAAGATCAGGCGGCCCATCCATCTCGTTCGTGCCATTCTGGAAGAATCCGTGAAAGTGGACACTGGTTGATTGGTTGCCGAGCTGGTTTCGCACGTTGGCGATTACTCGGTCGCCTTTGGTGAAGTTGAGAAGAGGCAGTGGCCATTCGTTGTTGATACCAATGACCGGGCGAGGTTGCAGGCCATCGGGGTTTGCGGTCACCCACGTCATGTTCCACTCCAAGTTGTGTGTCTTTGCAACGGCGCTGGCCGTTAGGGCGGCAAGGCATGCGAGAGAAGAAAGGGCTTTCATTTTGGGCGCAGCAACATCGACAAGGCGACAAATGCAGAGAGAAGCAGTGTCCGATTTAAGTCTGTACAGAAGAAATAGTTCAATAAACTCGTCCTCACCCCCGAAGTAGAAGTGGATAACGGTAACAGCGATACACGCCATGTATTTTTTGCTGGGTTTCCACCTTGACTAACAAGATATCCACATCATTTAGAATAGGTTATCTGATCCGAATTTTAGTGTGTACCTGATTCCCGCCTGGTCTAGTAACTTGATTGCATGCCCTCCACAAAGCTATGGCGCTTCGCGGTCAGAGTTTTCACGTCCACCGGAGGAAGAGTGGGAGCATGCGATGCCAGCCCAGCTCATCCGGCAAACACGGCCTCGGAGTGGATTCTGGAATCTCGGGTACCCATGCTACCGTGGCATTCCGAAAGTCGGCGTAAAGGTCTTCTAGAGATCCGTACCCTGGGCTGTGTGGTTGAGTAGTAGGGCTTGGGTATATAAGGGGGATTCGTCTCAGTCTTGGTACTCACAACGCTCAACGAACCATTGCGTCCTTCGGCCCACCATGGCAAACCAAGTCTTCGCAGTTACTGGTGAGTCAAGAAAGTCTTTTACCAGACGGCCCTCTGACCAGTCTAGTCTTCTTCATCTGCTTCCGAGAATGCCTCGAGAGTAGCATTATTGTCTCTGTCCTCCTGGCCTTCCTCACCCAGACATTAGGTGCCGAAGGGAACCGGGCGAACCTCAAGCGACTGCGTAAACAGGTATCATATACTCTTCTACACCTCTCTGTGGCCCAGAATAAGTGCCCTAACATGTACAGGTCTGGTGCGGCGTCGGCCTGGGTCTCTTCCTCTGCCTGTGCATCGGCGCAGGCATGATCGGCGCCTTCTACGGCCTCGAAAAAGACACCTTCACCAACACCGAAGACATCTGGGAAGGCGTCTTCGGACTGATCGCGTCAATCATTATTACCATCATGGGCGCGGGCCTGCTGCGCGTGAACAAGATGCGCGACAAGTGGCGCGTCAAGCTCGCAAAGGCCCTCGAGTCCAATGAGAAATCCCGCTCCTGGTCAGGTCGTCTGAAGCACTGGTCGGAGAAGTATGCCATGTTTGCCCTTCCGTTTATTACCGTCCTCCGCGAGGGTCTTGAGGCGATTGTTTATGTCGGTGGCGTGGGTCTCGGCCTCCCTGCATCTTCCTTCCCCCTGGCTGTTTTCTGCGGTCTCCTTGCTGGTGTTGTGGTGGGATATGTCCTGTATCGGTAAGTCCTGTCCTGTCCCTGCAGCCAATGTCAGAGCCAGACCCCGCGTTGACAAAGTAAACAGAGGCGGAAGCTCCGCCTCCCTCCAATACTTCCTCGTCATCTCCACCTGCTTCCTGTACCTCGTCTCAGCGGGCCTCTTCTCGCGCGCCGTGGGCTACTTCGAGACCAACGCCTGGAACGCCATCATCGGCGGCGACGCATCCGAAACCGGTTCGGGCCCAGGCTCCTACGATATCCGGCAGAGCGTCTGGCACGTCAACTGCTGCAACCCGGAGCTCAACGGCGGCGGCGGGTGGGGTATCTTCAACGCGCTTTTTGGATGGACGAACTCGGCGACGTATGGCTCGGTGATCTCGTATAATCTGTACTGGATGGTTATTATTCTGATGTATCTTTGTATGCGGGCTCAGGAGCAGAGGGGCTATATCCCTGTGGTCACGGCTGCTGTGAAGAGGATTGGTCTTGATCGGTTTAGGACGCGGTCGACTTCTGGGAGTGGAGAGGGCGCCGACGCTGTTGAGCAGAGGAAGGAGGCTGGTGGGGATATCCCGTTGCAGGTGGTTACGAGGACATTAGATGAGGCCTGATGTTACGAATGTGAGTGTAAGTGCGAGTGTGAGTGTACCATGATGAAATTGGGCTAGCGAGGGTTGGCAGTGTTGGTACACTATGGAGGAGTCATTTTCCAGCAGCAATCTACATAACTACACGATGGATACATATGGCCCGCTGGGCTCCGGGGTCTGAGCGATAAAAAGGTTGCGGGTGGTGCGGCTCGAGAATTACCAGGTGAACCATCGACATGATATGCTGAGGGCGAACATCTACTAAGGACATCAAGACGCAGCTACTTAATGGTTCCTCCATCAATCATCAATCCATTGAGAAGCGAGGTATCATAATTAAATCACAACTTCCCTAAATCCAAACACAGTCCTTCTCCTCAATCACAGTCCATAAAAAAACCATCCCACCTCACTAGGCTTCTCACAACCATGGTATCAAACAGCAAGCCTAATAGATATACCTAAAATAAAGATTCTCCTGATCCGTGCGATCCTCAAACGCATGCGCCAGATTCTGCTCATTGGGATCGAGCCCGGCCTCAGCAAGCATACGCTCCTTCTTGCGGTTCTGCCAGCTCAGGTACCACCGCAGGAAGATAACCGCAATGGTCAGGCAGACATAGCACCCGATATGAACGCCAAAGGCGATGAAGTAGCGGGGCGCGTCGCGGTCGAGGAAGACCTGGGGGCCGATGGCGTTTCCGACGGCCCAGGAGACAAATGTCGCGGCGATGCAGACGGATTTCTTGGTTGCGCCGCCGATGTTCCGACTGACCATCGACAGGCCGAGGTTTTGGGCGGACCAGAAGGATAATGTGATGTAGTAGGAGATGAGCAGGCCGACTTTGGTGCCCATGTTTTTGTTTTCGACAGTCATGAGGACGATTGTGCCGATGTAGGAGCTGTAATCATTTTGTTAGAGAGGGGACAACGGGGACAAGGGGGAGGGGGCACATACGGAATGATGAATCCCAGCATGACATAGAGGTTCTGCCCGGTCTTCTTAACCAAGAAAGCCGAAGTGAGGAGCACGATGATGATATAGAAACCCAGCACCATAGCGAGCAACTGCGTCTGCAGGACATCAAAGTCGAATCCAGTAATGATGATATTCGCAAAAGCGCCGAGACCACTCGTCGGCAGCGTCGTGAAGATCTGGATGGCCATGTAGCAATACAGCTGGGGGTCCTTGGCAGCTTCCCAGACCTGGTAGGCACGGAACTTCCTGTTCTGCAGACCAGTCTGGTTGGAGCGGACACGCTCGACCATCAGCTTCTTGTCCTCTTCGCTGAAGCACTTGGCGCGCATGGGCGAGTCGGGCAGCCACCAGCCAACGAAGACGCCCCACAGGACCGAGGCGCAGCCGTAGGTGAGGAAGAGGGCGTGGAAGGATTTGACGTGGTGGTCGTTGCCGATGAGACTGAAGCAGTAGGCGAGGAGACCGCCGACGATTTGCTGGGCACCGTTCATCATGTACCTACATTGATTAGAAGCGCCTTGGTAGAGAAGAAGGGGTTGTGGCGTACCAGTAGGTCACAGTTTCAGCCTGCTCCTCGCGCTTATACCACATACTGGACATGAGGACGAACGAGGGCTGGCAGACGGCCTCGAAGATACCCAGCAGGGTGCGGACAGCGATCAAGCTGGGGAAGTTGTTTGCGACCGAGTGCAGGGCGAGAGTCGCACCCCAGAGGATGATGTTTGCGGAGAGGTATTTGGCGATGGGGACACGCTGGATGATCCAGTTGGTCGGGTATTCGACGATGAGGACGGCGATGTAGATACAGGTTGTCAACCAGGAGTACTGCCACACTTAGCACTGCTTTCTATCGGATAATGAAGATGGATTCGTACCTTGTTACCCTCGAGCAGACCAGCGTGCTCTCGAATACCCATGATCGAGGCAAACGACATTGTTCCCTTGTCGAGAGCCTGCAGGAAGTACGTGCAAATCATAATAACCAAGACGCGGCGATCGATCATCTTGCGCAGGCGCTTGTTGGTTGCCTCGTCAATGACTATGGCCTCGCCGCCGGCATACTGGGCGATTTCCTTGTCGACACGACTGGTATCGACGACATCCTTGGTCATGCCCTCGCCGCCGGAGAGGATGCGCTCGACGTGAGCCGAGTCCTTGACCTCCTTGGACACGGGCGCGGTCTCTGGGTTGTCGGCCATGGTGACGAGTATCCAGACAGGCAAAGTGCAGTTGTGGAGAAGAAGAGAACCGGACAACAGGGGGAGGAGGAGGGGCACCTTTTATCGACGTCGGCCCATGCTAGTCGAGTCGGTCAACAAGAGCGCGAATAAGGAATCATTATTAACAGGTCAACTATCGCATCGGCTGATTAGTAGCACGTACTCCACGGGGAATTCTCCTTCGACTCACGAGTCAGGACGGATGAGCTTCCCCAGCTTCGCTGCAGGGATTCTCGCCCCCGGACCCCCTCCTCCGCCCGGGGCAGCCATGAATATTGGCCCGAGATGGCCGAGGATCATTTACAATTCGAGTCAAGCACTCTTGTCGTGCGTGGCATGGCAATTCCGCTCGCCAATCAGGGCCTCCTCCGCCTTCTTGGCTGCACCTTAGCGACGCCTTCGGGGTGCGCTCTGCCGAACGGGCCCCATCGCCAGCGGAGAATTCCATCCAGTTCTTCCACGTATCGCAGCGTCCGCTCGGGGTGATGATCGGGGATTCTCCCGACTGGGATGCGGGACAATGGCGACCGACGTTGCTGGTAGATAAGCGAGTGGGAGAGGTTGGAATGTTCCTTTCTACCGAAAGCTGCGTTGACATTCACATCCCCCATCTCAACCCCCTCTCCGTCTCCCAAAATGTCCTCCTCCTCCCTCACCCAAGCGCAAGCGCACGAAACAATCAACCGCCTCATCACAAACCTCGTCAACATCCAAGACACAACGGGCAAATTCCTCCTCCGCCTCGAAGATGGTCGCGTCATCGACACAAAGTCCTGGGCGGGCTGGGAGTGGACGCACGGAATCGGGCTCTACGGAATCTGGAAGTACTACGAGCTCACGGGCGACGCGAAGCTGCTCGCCATTATCGAGGACTGGTTTGCCGCCCGCTTCAGCGAGGGAACCACCAAGAACATCAACACCATGGCCGTCTTCCTGACCCTCGCCTACGTCTACGAGAAGACGGGTAACATCACCTACCTCCCCTGGCTGGATTCCTGGGCCGAGTGGGCGATGCACGAACTGCCCCGGACGCGGTTCGGGGGCATGGCGCACATTACGTATTTAACCGAGAATCACCATCACCAGCAGTTGTGGGATGATACGTTGATGATGACGGTGATGCCGCTGGCCAAGATTGGGAAGCTGCTGAATCGCCCCGAGTACGTTGCCGAGGCGAAGCGACAGTTCCTCATCCACATCAAGTACCTGTTTGACACCAAGACGGGGCTGTGGTTCCACGGGTGGGAGTTCAACGCCGACGATAATGGAGGCCACAATTTTGCGAATGCGCGCTGGGCGCGGGGTAACTCGTGGGTTACCATCGTCATCCCCGAATTCATCGAACTCCTCGATCTCCAGCCCGACGACCCGATCCGCATCCATCTGATTGATACCCTCGTCGCACAGGTTGAAGCGTTGAAGCGGCTGCAGCAAGACAGTGGCCTCTGGCGGACGCTGCTGGACGAAGAGTCGTACGTGGAGAGTTCGGCGACAGCGGGCTTTGCGTGGGGGATCCTGAAAGCTGTACGAAAACGCTACATTAGCGCGGAATACAAGCCGGTCGCGGAAAAGGCAATCACCGCTGTAGTGGGCATGGTGGACAAGGATGGTGAACTGCAGAATACCAGTTTTGGAACGGGCATGGGCGACTCGCTCGATTTCTACCGACAGATTCCGCTGACGAGTATGCCATATGGCCAGGCGATGGCCCAGGGCGCCCTGGCCGAGTGGCTGCGGGGGACTTTGTAACGATTGAGATGAATAGACGGCCATTCTTACGTTACTTTGCATTAGACTTAGCATCATGAAAATCTGTTGACATTACTTGTCCTGACAATGTCTGGACAGGATCATCGGTCCCCTTTCTTTCTCACGAACCCCGCGGAGATTCAAACTTTTGCCATGATACCTGTCGCTCAGGAACTTTGTGGATTAGCAAATCAGTTATGCGAAATGGCATGGATAAAATGAGCCTGTCGACTGTTTGAACCCCTCGGAGGCTGGGATTTCTTTTGTTTGAGGATTCCTCTACCCCAAACATCCGTGGATGTGCAACTATGACCCTGCTCAATTCTCGTTTGTAGGCAAACGGACACCTTGGAGCAAACGGGCGTCTCGGCTATATTAGCAAAGAAATAGGTTCGAAACTTGACTTTCAATTTCTCTCGTAAATAGTCGCTTATTCTACCAGCACTGCAATCTACGAATTCTTCTTCAGGGCGCTTCTTTGGTGTGGTGATTGGTCACCACCAATGTATATATATATTCCACCCGCAACTGGACTGCGTTCAACCTGAAACAGCCAACGATTATTGGAAAGGTGTCACTATCTACTCCGACTCACTTGGAGAATCGTGGTATAGGCCATGAACCAATACCCCATCCGCAAATTTCGCAGTCTTGGCAGACAAGGGGTACGGATGTCTCTAGGGATTATTAAGCTAAACGGTCAAAAAAGTTGCCAAATGCGGAAAGTAAGAGCGACACCATATTAGAACTTAACGGTGGGCTTTATATTCAATTACTAAACCCTGGTAAGCGCAGGTAAAAATGCCAAACGCCCTGGGGAAACCCAGAATTTCCCCAGCTTCCACACTCCCGCAACGGGACAGCAATTCCGGAGGACGGATCTGATCAGGAATTCCTCCCGAGGACCGAAGAATAACGGCTCGCCAGGAATTGCAATCTCGGAACCTGCTTCCAGAGAGCAGGTCTCGTGATGCTGCAGCTGCAGGTCATCTGTAAGCGCAGAGTCGCAACCACGAGGAAGTTTGGCCACACCAGGGAGAATTTGGACGAATCTGCCCGGACCATGGAAAGGCGAGTGTAACACGACCGTGAGTTTCTGGCAGTCCAACAGCGGACCAGGATTGGCATCCTGGGATTCGTAGCCAGTCGGCAACTCCCTTGTCAAGTCCGGCAAATGTCCGTGTGTGTCGAGTCTGTCGCCTGCAATTTCTGCTCGCTCCTCGTGGCGCACACGTGATGCAATTCCCCGTGGCTCAGCCAATAGGGTTGGGCCCATTTGCCCCTTTGAGGCCTAGCGTGTTTCCCCAAACTTTGTTCTGGATTTCCCCGGCGGTTACATAAGCGAGCGAGGGAAATTCAAGGAAGTCGAAGCCTTTGAAGGATGCGCATCGACGCTTTTGCTCGCTCTTGACCAGCCTCTTGCTGCTTGGCTCTGGCGCCATTCATTTCTTCGTGCGGCACCCCTCACCTCACTCGCGCGGCCAGAGCTCCTGCAGTGCGTCCGACTCCCTGCTTTCCAAGAGCCCCGCCACTCACTGGGGGAAGGGATGAGGATTTAAGAGCTCGCTCCACCCGCCTCGCCACCGCGAATTGAGCAGCCTCCAGCGCTCCAAAAGGGCACCTCGTCCCAATTCTTTGGTTCGCCCGCCACGCAGGGGGCTCTGGCTCTGTGGCTCATCTGCCCCCGGTCTCCCCGAACCCGATCCGACTCTGCCGGGGAATACGTGAAAAAGTCAGGCCCTCCCATTCTTACACTTGCAACGACAACAGCCCCCTTCCCAGACAGACAAGACACAATGATGCAGCAGAAGCAGATGCTTCCTAGTTGACATGGCCTCGAGACACGACATATGACCCTCACGTACGGTTACCTACCTCAATCCTTCTCCCTCTCCTGCGAATCCAACACCCTCACCCAAACCGAGCGGAGCAAATGTCCTCGTTCGTGATGACGACCGACCTTGACCAGCCGCCTGATGGGCTCATTGGAGGTTACAAAGGCAACAGCGCCCCGGTCAAGATCGTCGTGGTCGTATTCAGCTCGCTTGCCCTGTACAATGTGGTGGAACTCGTCATCCTCATCCTCTTCACCTTCCAGCGCTACCTTGGACTATACTTTTGGACCATGCTGCTCTCCGGCGTGCTGGGTGTCATCCCGCACGCCGTCGGATACCTTATGGAGTTCTTCGCACTCGGTCCAACCTGGCTCGGCGTCGCAATCTCGACCTTTGGCTTCTACTTTATGGTCCCCGGGCAATCGGTCGTCCTCTACTCGCGCCTGCACCTCGTCGTCCAGAACCGCAAACTCCTCCGCTTGGTCCTCTGGCTCATCATCATCGACGCGATAATCCTCCTCATCCCCACAACAGTCCTCACCTTTTCCACCATCTACGTCCGCACCCGGCCTATCATCGTGGGCTACAACGTCATGGAAAGACTACAAGTCGCCTGGTTCTGCGCGCAGGAAATCCTCATCTCCTCAATATACATCTGGGAAACCTCCAAACTCCTCGGGCTCCGACCCGAGAAAAATACCCGTCGCACGCGCGTCCTTTACGAACTGCTCGCAATCAATTTCATCATCATCGCCATGGACGTCGCGCTCCTCGTCCTCGAATACCGCGGGCTATGGTTCCTCCAGACAACAATCAAGGCTGCCGTGTACAGCATCAAGCTGAAACTCGAGTGCGCCGTGCTGCGGAAACTCGTTGAAATCGTCCAGCCGCATCGCCAGGATACGAGCTCCACAGAGCAGGAGCAGTTCCCGACCTTTGTTAATCCAGAGCAAATTGTGGGGGATGTTACGCATGCGGCGCCGAGTTCTCGCCGTCAGCAGTATCCTTGGGGTAACTCGATTGACACGCTTAGCTTGTCGGACCGGAGACGGCCGGTTTCGTCTGCGTCGACGCTGTCACGGCCGCCTTGACTTGCCTGTTGAGGATTCTGTCATTCGAAATACTGGCGACAAGACGAAAAATGCAAGACATTGGCGTCTTCGACTCCCACTTACGGAAGCTATGCGCTTCGCTCAAAGAGCATCATCGAGCATGCGGTCGCTACCCGGCGTGCCTGGCGCGGTATACATAGCGCATCAACCCGGCACCATCTCGACATGGGTGCTGACAGATGCACACTCCATCTTCGCGCGTCCACACAATACCCGCGGTGCCGCCGAAACATGCTGAACTGGCACAATGTACACTCAACTCAACGTGCATTGCCGGCTATATACAGCTTCTTTCCGTCCTACATACCCATCTTTGACGCTACATACGACGATATCCATGTGCTTATCAGCGTGTTCTACCGAGCCTAGCAAGGCGTTTCTTGTCTATTGTACTATCTATAATCTAGCTACTGTACCTAATAACCGCGTGTCTGTCCAGAAGCGCAAATGAATCATATTAATCCTGACAATCAATTATTCCAAGATCGTGTTGTTGAAATAAGGGAAAGTGTAAAGTGGAGTTTTCGCTGATACCCTTATGAGGACCTTGTACAGCTTATAAAGGCTGCCCTCATCACACGTTTTGACAAAAGTGGCTATGACGGAATGACGATGCATTGAGCTATCTAGCGAACGAGAGGTGAAGAAGGAAGAAACAGCTGGAAGAGCCTCTTTCCTATATAGGAAAGGGCCGCAGCTGCGGCGCTAAACCACATTTGGAATTGAAAGGGAACCGGACATCCAACACGTTTAGAATCAGTCGTCTTCGACCGTGGCTTGAAGCGTGGGGGAAATTGTACCATGGCACCCCACACATGGCCCGTTGATGCCTGGAAACCGCGGCGTCAATCGATACATGCCTTACATGCCTGATGAATCAGGCACTAATCTCAGCACGTGTCTATCAAAACATTGAGCTACAGCTGTAGACGAGGTACGTACCACAAAACAAAAGAGCAGGTCTCGAAACCACCCCCATCCCCTAAACGACTCTCTAAAATGCACCCATCACCTCCCTCCGCGGCGTACTGTCCACACAGCAAAATAATCTACACTCCCTCCCCCCACGCGCCGCAAGTTGGATACACACAGCCCTCCCTAGAAACCCGACAAGATGCAATGGGCCCAGCCCCAGCCCCATCTTTCTTATCATCGTCGTCCTCATCCCAAAAGCAAAAATCTAATTCCAGTGCACTCCGCCCCGACCAACTACGAACAGACCTAGAAAACTTCCCCGCCCCACTGGTCCTCCCAGACGACGACCTCGCGCTGGACCCTGAGTACCCACCGCAGTCGTTTCAGGAGTGGGTTGATGAGGAGGAACGAAATGGGCTTACGGCGAGGAGGAGGACGGTTTATGTGCTTGGGCCGCCGGGGGGTGATGGTGATGGTGATGGTGATGGTGACTCTTCGAGTGTGGGTGTGGAAGTGGCATCGTGGACGAGGCCGCAAAAAACAGGCTCCAAGTCAGAGCCGGACATGATTGCGTTTGCTGAGACGCAGGATGTTGTTGAGTATCTAAGTGCCTTTTATCACGGGCTCCCTGTTAAACAACTGACCCTGGCAAACTGGAAGTTTACCTCTTGGGACGAGCCAAAACCAGGCGCAACCAAGCGCTCGACCACAACCAAACGCCGAAAGACTGCGAAAACCCCCCAGTCCATCGGCCTAGCAACTCCCACAGAATGCATCCGCATCCGCACCCGCCCCTGCCCCGACAGCGTCTACAGCCACCAACTCAACCTCGACGACCTCCTCGACGCGGCAATCAGCATCCTACCCAAGGACGCGTATGCGCTGTGTATGCTCGTGCACCACGACCTGTTTGAGGATGATGACGATACCTTCGTCTGCGGGAGGGCGTATGGCGGGAGTCGTGTTGCCGTTGTTTCGACGGCGAGGTATCATCCAGGGCTTGATGGAATCCAGGGAATTCAGGAGGGGCATGCGTGGCCTGCGGCGCATTGTCAAGCGTATGTCGAGGATACGTGCCGGGCGGCAGGAGCTGTGGGGAAGAAGAGGAAGAAGGGCAGTTCGGCATCTCACCCGCAAGCATCCAGAAACCCCAATGGGGCGAATAGACTGCTCGAAGCAGCTCTTGCCGCCTACACCAACCCCACCAACACGAATACCTCGTCCACCGGACTAAATCCAGAGGACGGGACACCCCTCTGGCTCTTCCGTACCGCCCGGACAATCAGCCACGAACTTGGCCACTGTTTCGGCATTGACCACTGCGTCTACTACGCGTGCATCATGCAAGGGAGCGCCTCGCTGTCCGAGGACACGCGGCAGCCGCCGTACTTGTGTCCGGTGGATCTGGCGAAAGTGCTGGCGGCGACGGGGGCAAGTGTCGTTGAGCGGGATAGAGCTTTGTTGAGGTTCTGTGAGAGGGAAGGGTGGAGGGATGACCCGGGGTTTAGGGCGTTTGCGGCCTGGCTGAGAGCGTCGTTGGAATTGCTGGAAGTGGGAGTTGAAGGTTGCGAGGGTAGGGATGAGGGTGGGGAGGTGGACAAGAAGAGTCGGAGTGGTACTGGGAGTGCTCTAATCACGGAGAGCTGGAAGAGGATATGGGAGGACTTGGATGATGAGTAGGACGTATAGTTTGGGGTAGCGAGGCCGTCTTGCTGTCTACCAGGATATCCACGACACTCCACCCAGTTTTGACAGAGCGCTACGGCTTCAGGAGAGAACTCAGTCATGAAGATCCTTAAAACTTTACCCAAAACGCTGGAGTTGCAGACAATACTGGGATCTTTCGTGTTGGAAACCCTACCCTTTCACTATTGTTTTTCCTCTCACTTCCTCTTGGTATTCCTACTTCAACGGACGGTCGATACTCCAGCAAAGAGCGTACGACAGCGCAAAGGATAGGGTGTATATGCGATAGGCAGGCACATCAAGTTTTACATTTCGTTGGAGAAGGTTCGTCGAAACCACCTGTTCCACATGGTTGGACCGATCAAACTCTGGTCTGTCGCCCATATTACCATACTTCTCGGTCCCGTCTGGGCCCTCCCACACTGAGGTGTAGATCATTCTGAAGAGGCGGGCCTGGTAGATCCGTCCACACCAGGGTTGCCTTGAGCGTATGGCCTCGTCGGTCGTCGTTACGTGGACACTCGCACCATCAGCGAGATATACACTTAGCGACAGGATGGTCCAAACAGCAGGATCGGGGGACTTAGGACATTACGGCGCAAGATTACTCTTGAAGACTGGAGATAGGTCCTTCGCCGTTAAAGCCATGGTAGATTGCACCTCTCATGCCTGACCAAGCACCCGGCGCGCTCATGCTCCATAGCTGCTAGCAGAGCTAAATCACTTACATGAGCGGACTCCTCCACCGGGTATCACCGTCTTTCTGCTTACTGGCAACGACCTCTTGTAATTCAGTCTAATGCCTGCGCTTTTCGCGTTCCCACCACACTTCTAGCGACGTTTGCACGTCATGGAGGATACGGTTCGCTAGGGTTTGATGCGAGCTCTCTACCCCCTCGGTGAACTGCTGAAATGCCCCTTCCACGCTCTTGTGATGCACCGGTCCCTGTGCTGGCACTGTCTCCTCCCCTGCTTCAACCCTATCCTGGAAGGTATTTACCTGAGCAAGCAGCGATACCATTCCCTGGAATGTCCCAAGCGGAGGCAGTAGTCCCAACTCTATCCAGTTGATCCCGTGCAACCGATACGCGGCATCGATCTCCACCGTCGCTCGGACAATTGCCTGTATCCTCGTGGTACTCTCCAACAGGAGACAGGTGCTAGCGTTAAACACCTCGGTATCCAGCTGGCTGTAGAAACGAGAGGCCACTATCTCCGCTAACGAGGAGCACAACAAGAGACCTAAAAACGCCAACTGGATGTACCCACGCATGTTGACCATACACGCGACAGAGCAAATGGCCGCGATGGCCCCAGTTGAGATCCATGACCAGTGGAGACAGTTGTTTAGCAGGGACCTCTGAAAGTCCCAGTTTGAGCGCGCCCAGATTTCGAATGTTTCTTGGGTTCCCCGCAGGACGACTAGGCCTCCCATGGGTCGCTCGATGATGGCGCTGCGAGGGCTTCGGTCGGGCATGACACGGTCTCGGCTTCGGTAGAGGGGTGCTACTATTGAAATCCCAACGCCGGCCAGCCAGTGCAGTCCGTAAAAGAAGAAAAGGGCCAAGGCCCAGAGATCAAGCACGAGAATTGCAGCGACGACTACACCGGTGAACATGAGCCCCGTTAGGAGGGATAGTATGCCGAGGATTAGACGGTGTGCGTTTCTGTTTTCGACACCGCCAACCGACCCTTCTGGATGTGCCGGTGGGATATTAACAATCATAATGTCGTTCAATGCATGCAGCGACGCTTTGAAACCGATCGCGTCGCGTAACCAGCTATTGCTGACATCAAGCGATAATTCACGCAAGCGTGTATCCGACACTATCGGCAGCTGCGTCGTCCCTCCTAGACATAAACTAGCCACAGCAGGATGGATATTATTGGAGCCCCGGTCGAGGTGTGCGACTAGCACCTGAAGAGGGATCAATGTTGCCCCAAACATCATAAAGTGTGGCCAAGTCAAAGCGGACCCGTACGGCTGAGTGTATAGCCTGGCGGCGCTCCTATGGGCGCGTGGATTGTGTAGGATAGCGGCAACACCAAGGGGGTCAAAAGTAACTTCCTTGCTGTTCTTTAATTCAGCTTCCGGCTTGTTCGTCGCGAGGGGCAGTTTGGCTTGCGCCACGACGGCCTGGAGGAGGAGCCCCAGTGCCCGGCGTGCAAGCATATATGGTGACATTGATCTGATTGCCGTACCGAATTTTCAGAATCCTGCGATCGATTATCGGTTTCTATTGATAACCTGAAACCGGCGCCTCCAGAATGACCTTGGGAGTGAGAGGAGGGGCCGAAGGTGCGTCTCTCGTGCGGCTGAGACACTCGCAGGCTAAATCACTGCACTAGTTCAGATTTCGCGAGGATGTTGCCAGGGATTTCGACCAATCAGAGAATGTTTGCATCTTAGCAGGCCTGTTATGACCTATAGGTTTGAATATTTATTCGCGAATCATGCGGAACTGAAGCTTTCGTATGCCATGGTCATATCCCATCGAACCTGGCGTTGCTTGTGCTACACAACTCGAATGTATGTGCCCATCTTGTTGCCCAGATACGACACAAAGTAAATAAATAACTCTTCTTATAGTGTTTCCAGCCATTATGCACAGCCACAATAGATACGAGACTCCACAAGATCCATGACTCCGAGTCCGACTCGGGTCCTTGTTCTCGTATCCGCATCCTCGAGGCGACCAAACATCATGAAACTCTCCTACAGGCAATATCCAAGCAGGCCGCAAGATGGACCTCACCAGCCTGCCTACAGAACTCATCCTCGAGATCGTGTCCCACGTGCCAGTCTTGGACTACTATAACCTGAAACAGGTGGGGTCGCCACGGATAACAGCTGCGGTCCGCCAGGTGTGTGCCTCGCTCCCCCGCGGCACATACCTATCGGAGCTTGCCCTTGAAGACGAACGACGACGCGGTCCCGGCGCTCCGCGTCGCCGCGCAATGGAGATCATGGTTGCAAGGGGCCAGCATGCGCTGGTAGCGCATTATGAGAGGAGGTACAGCCCGACGGGCGAAGAAAAGAGAACAGTACCAGGAAGTTGCCAGATTAGAGGAGACATGTGGCTGGACGAGGAAAAACGATCATTCCGGCTCGCAGTCCACTGGGCTGCGTACTACGGCTCTCGAAATATCGTCGAGTCCCTGCTGGATCGGATCCATCTCCGGGAAGGAAAGCACGGCCGGACACCGCTTCACTTTGCGGCCCTAGGTGGGCAGCTTGAGGTTGCCGAGTTCTTGCTGCGCCATGGAGCCTATGTTAATGCCCTTGATTACCGGGGCAGAACCCCGCTGGGTATCTCAATTTCGGTCGACCAGGGACAGCAATCGAATGCGGATGTGACTCGGCTCTTGCGCGCCCACGGAGGGAAGGTGGATATTTTCGAGGTGCTTGACGGTGATGAAGATTGGGTCAAGGTCTACCTGGATGACCAGACGAGCTACAAGCAGTTTGTCAAGGCTGCCAAACACCTGCCGTGGAAACTTGTCGAGCGGTTCCGGGTGTTGCGGATGTGGCGAGAGTATCGTCGCAAGGCGCCTATACGGAATCGCAGGGAGCTGGAACTTAGGAGGTGGAAGATCCAGAACGCGGCTCTGGAGAGTGGGTTTGCATCCATTTTCTTCGTCACGCTTCGTACCGGGATGGATATCAATGCGCCTGTTGACAAAAAGATAGGAGGTGGAACGGCGCTGCATTGGGCTGTGCGCAAGAGACACTATCCCATGATGTGCGCACTCCTACAGCGCGGAGCTGATCCAAATTGTGACCTACCACCAAAACTGACACCATGGGAACTTGTGGTAAATAACCATGATGTTACTGCTACTCAGATATTTCTAGATTGGAATCAATGTGAGAGGCCACGACGGCCGCTATTGAAGCCATCGATTTTGACGAGAGTCCTTGCTTGCACAATGATCTCGGAGCACAAAGAAAGGTTCGAATGGCTGAACTCCTTTCACCCGACTGGTCAATTCCCGCCACCTGCTGGCTTTTCGCACCTTGGAAGCGAACAAATACCGAAATCACACTAGCTTCAATTTGCGCTCGGTCTAATAATATACGAAGCCGCGTAATATCGAGATCCTCGTGACAGCGGAAGCAGTATTAGCACCCCACAGAAACTAAGCCCCGGATATTCCGAAATGGAAGATCCAAGAAGAAGGTACAATCACGAACCAACAATCAGCGCCATCGAGGATATATAAAAGGGAAGCATTCCCCATGTGGCCTGTTGTTGCTCCTCAATTTTTATGACGCTTGAGCTGAAGCCGATCATATTCACCCTCCTATTCTCACTTCAACCAACCAATTTCTATAACCAACCTCTTGAGTGCACGGTTTCACGATGATCGGGATCCCTAATAACATCTAACAGGCTCTCACCATGAAGGAAGATGACAATAAGAAGGAGAACTGTGTGGAACAGAAAGCTGAGAGTACCGTTGATGCCGGCGAAATCCATGGACGTGCCATTCAGCAGCAGGAGCGCAATCGTGGTTACTGGATGACACTGAAAAGTGATCCATGGCTGCTATTCTGGATTGGGGTCATGCTTTGGACACTCATTGTTCGAGGGTTCGAAAACCAGTCAGCCGGCTCGGTGATCAGTATTACGGAGTTCAAACGTCGATTTGGAGAGAAAGATTCTGATGGGAGTTATTTCATCGCAACAAAGTGGCAGTCGGCTCTCAGTGGCGGAGGGAATGCAGCAACCATCTTAGGCGCTTTTGCTTCGTCCTATCTGGCAGATATCCTTGGTACTAAGCCGGTCCTGCTTGGCGCCTGTTGCCTGAATATTGCATCCGTCGGGGTCGAATTTGCAACTACCTCTATTGGCATATTTTTCGGAGGAAAGATGTTGAACTTTGTTGCCATTGGCGTGTTTCTCAATCTTTGCACAGCTTATGTGCCTGATATTTCTCCGCTCGCTATCCGTGCATCTGTGATTGGGTTCTGCAACCTGTCACAATGTATCGGACCCTTATCTCAGCCATCATGTCCTATTATACTTCACAATGGGACAACGACTGGTCATGGAAAGCTCTTATCTGTGCACAGTGGGGCTTTGCTGCTATTGGATTCATCGGTCAAATCTTCATGCCTGAGTCACCAGTTTACCTCATCCGCACGAATAAGCTGGAAGCCGCTCGGGCGGTGCTCAGTCGTCTCTATTCTGACCCTAGTGATGCAGATGGTCATTTTCAACGCATTAAGCTCACTCTCGAGGAGGCTGAACACGGAACAAGTCAACTTACATGGAGTGTTTCCGTGGCACTAATCTTCGTCGAACTTTGATCGCAGTCTTTGTCTTCCTTGCCGAACCAATGTCAGGTCTTGGATTCGTGTCAAACTATGGATCCTTGATGTATCAATATCTAGGTATTGGTGATCGACAATCATTTATGATTCAAATCGGCGCCCAAATCCTGTCTATATCAGGTGCTACGGTTTCTTTCCTAGTTGGCGACTTCTACGGTCGACGCCCCATGTTCATCGGTGGGTGTATCGCGCTGACTACCCTGCTTCTGTGCATGGGTATCGCGGGCTCCGTCAACAATACCGCTGGTAAGTAGCAATCTATTCCGGGATGGGAAGCACAAACAAGCCCTGGAACATGACTAATATAATCATAGGCGTTACTGCTGCTGTCGGCTTCTACACCATGTATAATTTCTTTTACAATGTTGGTGTAGGATCGAACGTCTACGCCATTGCAGGCGAAATACCGACCTCCGCCCTTCGCACAAAAACCCTCGCCGTCTCTCTCATCTCGTCGAACGCTGTCAATACAATGTGGTCATTTGTTGCACCATACATGTTCAACCCTGGGTATGGGAACCTGAAAGCCAAGGTTGGGTTCGTTTTCGGCGGTTTCATGGCCTTCTTCATTGTCGGCGCATACTTATATGTGCCCGAGACGCGGCTGCGTACGTATGAAGAGCTGGATGAGCTGTTCATGAATCGGGTGCCTACGCGCCATTTCAAGAGTTACGTGACAGTTGCTGAGCGGCGTGCTGCGGAGGCATATGCCGCAAAAGAAAAGGCCCCAGCTCCTGAGGCGAAGGTGGAGGTATAAACTCACGATCCAGTGAGGTTGAAGACGCGCTTGTCTGGGAGATTTGATCTAGATCAATACCACATTTGATGGATATTTTCTTTGAAGATCTCCTTGGGTTCTCCCGATAGGATTTCCCCTGGAGATTTCCAAGGCTAGCGGTGTTTGATTGCTTCGGCCATTTATAGGCCTTTCCTTTCCTTGTCTCCTTTCTTCTTCCTTAGAGAGTTCACATACATAGTTCGATCCCTGACTGCTTTGCTTCCTGTGCGTAGGGGCGTCAAGTACGCTATTAGGATCTGCGCCCGATTCCCTTTAATAGATTTTTGATGATATAATTAACCAATAATTCAATTTTGACTGGTTTTCAACATAATTAATCATTAACTCCCAGCGTATCTACGTAACTCATAGAACGAATAGAGATATTGCGCTTTGGGGGGTTATGGAAGATTAAGCCTCCACGAATTGATTAACAAGGAAATCATCATGATGAGATCTGCGGTCTATCTAAGACACTCATAAGAGTCAGATTACACCCTGCAACAGATCGATCATCATGAGCTCTTCGAAACGTCCTTTGTCATTCTCCTACTTTCCAGCCCTCCAAAAGACAACACGTAAGCGCCGGTGCGGACGAGATGCAGGAGCAAACTCACGGTCGAGCCAGGATTGGGAAATACTTGAAATGTGTGGAATTGGGCCGCATCCCCTCAACCACGGAAGCAGCTTCCAATGACAACAAGACCCCCGTACATTTCCCCAGTTTTGGCCTGCCGTGTGCCTTCGGAAGGACATCGGGAATGTGGGGGAACTCCCTCTACGATATCTACTGGGCTTTGAGACTTCCCACACCACGGCATTCCGGTGTTTGTGGCCTTCCGGAGAAATAGCACTAAATCTTCTCCACATTTTCAGCACCCAGATATCGATTGCCCCTGTTAAGGTCTGATCAATCAAGCAGAGGGGCCGGGTACAATGACGAGCAGTAGGGATAGACTGAATGATTGCCTGTTAAGGTCTGATCAATCAAGCAGAGGTGACGCGTACAATGACGAGCAGTAGGGACAGACTGAACAAGATGATACGATATAAAAGAGGGGCCTAACCCCTCTCATCTCATGTCTACCAGGCCTTCAAGACTTTCTTTCGCAATAACTCACTATGCGTATCCCCTTGAGCCTGTTTCGTTTCGCGGTAGGCATCGCGCTGGCGGTGCCTGTTGTCGCTGCAGCCAGGAAGCCGAATCACAACACCTCCCGAGAGTACTTATCAAGCGTTGTCACCCAGGTTCTGGATTCTATCAGGCTTCAAGACGCAAGCACACTGCCGCTGGCAACAATCTACAAGGCGACCGAGAACTCGCACCCATCATCGCCTGCCATGATGACAGCATGGCGTACCATCACCAAGGTTGAATCGCCCGCCATGCTCGCAATCGACACCGTGCAAAATTCAGCGTATTTTATCTCCGCTATTCGTGAAGGTAGCAAAACAGAATCAATCCTCCGAGGTCGAGTCAAGGTGGTGGACCAGCAAATTACCGAGCTGGAACTATTTATTAACCGCTCTCGTGGCGATGACGGCTTTGCCTTCTCGGCCGAGGAACTTGATGACAACTACAAGCTTCTGATGTCACCGCCGGCAGAACGAAAGAAAGCGAGCCGCGCAACATTGGAAGCTCTAGGCGTGGCACTTTGGGATCCATATAGTAACTTCACCGCCGCTGTCAGTGACACCTGTCAGTTCACCGAAGTGGGCTGGAGTGTCGTCGATACCGGGACCTACGGAAACGGCTCGACCGACGCGCTTGGGTGCAGCTGGGATTCTACGAGGCCCTACGATCCGGATGCACGAGCCAACCTGGTTGTCGACGAAGAACTGGGATTTGTTGTTGCCAGTGGCATGGTCCAGGGTAAAGTCTATCCATACTACGGCAACATCTCCACTTTCATCCCCGACTCCATGCACACGCAGCAGGAAGCGCAGGAAGTATGGATCGACTGGGTGAAGGGGCAAGGCAATGTAACGCTGCTGACTCCCACTGAAGCTACCGGTGAAAACCTGGAAGTTGTCCAGTACTATAACGATGAGCTCCAGGCCTTACAGTTGCATGTCTTTCTTACCGGTCCAAATATGACATCGGCCTGGCTGTAGGGGCATTTGGTCACAAGCTTAAGTCACTGAACTTGGGCACAACGGTCCTCGTTTGCGACCATGGTATCTCTTCTGGTCTGTGTCTACACTCACAGCTGTTGATTGTTCTATTAGTCTTGTACTCCAACATTGAAGTCGATAATGAACATGATTTGTTATACTCTGGGGCTCTCGTAGTTGTATTCTGCTTTACGTACTAGAAAGAAACATCTCACAGGGCAGCTCGTCTGCTATGTACTTCGCTATTGGAGATGCGAAAATCTCTCTCGCTCCAGATAGGGTTTGCAGATCAGAAATCTGCGATGTAGTCAGGGCTACGCGGAAGTTGATTACTTCATTTAATAGTGTCACAGAGCTTGAGCGTTGCATAAACAGGAAGAGAATTTGGATTACGTTGATGGCGAACGGACTCAATTAGTTGCAATGCTAGTAGGCATTCTTGAGCAAGAAAAGTCTCGTCTGCTATCTGGGCTCAGTAAGGACAGGGTTTGTTGATGGCATAAAATCACTCAGCTCTCCGCTGGCGGGGAGATTCACGAGCTTCGAAAGCTCAACTCTGAAGGCACATATCTGTTAAGCCCAGTTCGTTCCATTCTGCGGCGCAGTCAGGTAGACGTTAAACTGCTCACCCTGGAGCTGATTGTTGTAGTACTGAAAAACATTGAAACTGGTAGACAGGGTGTGCATCGGTTCAACCAAATAGATATACCCCTCAGACTTCTGAATTGAGTACCACGTATCCTGCGTCGCCTGCGAAGACTCCATCGAGTCCGGAATGAAGGCCGAGAAGGTCGCGTAGGGGTAGACCTTTCCCGGAACCACGCCAGCCGTGACGACAATGCCTAGTTGCTCGTCGATGACCACAGTGCGGGCATTCAAATCGGTCGGTCGATCAGGCATCCAATTACACGCGGCGTTCTTCACCACCCAGCCCATTTCAGTGAATTGGCAGTCCGAGGCCATGTCCACCGTAAAGTTGTCATTCGCATTGAAGCTCGAGGCAGCGAGACGCGCCAACTGGTCCCGGGTCGCCTTTGTTCGATCTTTTGGCGGGTACTGCCACCGCTTGAAATTATCGGGGAGATTTTCGACATCGAAGGCGAACCCGTCCTCACCTTTACCGCGGTTGACGAACAGCTCGAACTCAGTAATCAACTGCTGGGATACTTTGATGCGGCCCCAAAGAATACTTTGAATGGTGGCGTTCCCTTCGGTAATTGGTAGCATGAAGTATGCCTGGCCTTGTGTGGTATCGATTGCTAGTACGTTTGGCGAGCTGGCCTTGGTGACGGTGCGCCAGAGGGTCATCATGTTAACGGCAGCAGGGTGCGAGTTCTCGGTTGCCTTGTACACTTCCGCTAGTGGGAGTCTGAATGGGTCGTGCGCCACCATTGAATCTAGGACTTTGGTAACCATGGTTTCCATACAGTCACGATTGCAAGAGGTCGTGTTTGACGCGCTCCTCGAGACCAATGTTGGCATGGGGGTGGCAACTCCTCCCACCACGAGTGCTAGGCATGCCACTGCGTTGAAAAGCATATTATCTGCAATTATCAGATAGAAGACCGACAGGATGCACGAAGACAAGCCAAACAGTATGCATTAAATAATCCATCCTCTCACTATAAGGGAAACAACTGCTTAATGTGGCCGGCTTTCCGTCACATATGACGGACATCCGACGTGGAGGCGGGGAGGTTTGTCGATAGGCATGCCGGTGGCGACTATGCAATATATGCACTGCATGCTCTGGAGACGTAGGTGTTGTAAGGGACGGCAACAAGGTCGGCATTCATGCCCAAATGCGTGAGTTCTTATTACCTGAGATCTGGTCTTTTGTATCCGTGCCTTTCTGCTGCCCCCAACTACCTTGGACATTTGGGTGTGCCATGTATTTTTTATAGTTTTTTAATATTTAAAGCTATTCCTAACTATAATAGTTAATTAGTAATATAAAAGTCTTTTCTAGCGTTTTTAAAAAGCCTCTTATTGTTAGATAAGCCCTATCGTTCCTGCTTAGGACTAGAGGTCTTAAGGTTATTCTTATATTAAAGAGAGAAGACTGCTTCTTAATAGACTAAGAAGGATAACTTAGTTTAAAAAGTAGAATAGCTTAGATTCTAAAGATAATAGATAGTAACCAAAACTAATTATATATAGTAATAAATATCCTTACATACTAAGTATTTACTATAGCTTAACTATACTATATATACCCTAGCTATATTCTTATTATAGACCTATCTATACTATATATAGCCCATCTATACCCGTAGCTTTAGCTAAGCCTTAGTATCATAGCCTAGCTATACCTAGGTATGGAGTATTATTCCTCTATTATCATCAGAGCGCTAGGCTGCGGCACAGCGGATCCATTGGCTGACGATGTCCGAGTCCTCTGACTTATTTCTAACTTCCTTTTAAATTAATCCTTTAAGTACTATGTAGATTAGAATCCATAACCCTTTTTAAATTACTTTATAAGCTTTTTTACTAGTGGACAAATAGGAGATTAGAACCGAGGCTGTAAGAGGGGCAAACGCGGCTTCCCGAAGGACTACGTGGGTTGATTCATCGACGGAAGTACTGCACAGGTGCCGGATTTACCCACAGACTTGTAATAACTAGTTATGTGAATCGTTCCATATGACTAAAAAGCTGCTTCCGTTTGACTTCGCGTCCACTTCCCGCGCGCGGAATCCCGATATAGTGGTAGCTCCGAAATGCATGCTGAATACACCCTTCTTAAGAAGGGGTATTATGATAATCGTCCTTGCACTTCACAGCTTAACCCTTACCTATCTCATCTAGGATTGCAGTTATCTGCTCACCAAACAAACGAAGACCAGATGGTGTGGTTATTACACTTCTGATAAGCAGGAATACAATGCGGTGCTAATTTCTTTGTTATTAAGATATAGATGCGAGAATTAGTCGTGGTGATTAGTATAGGCCCCATGGGCCTGTTTACTGCTCTACTGCTTGCATAGTGTGGGATCCATGCCATGGTGATTAAAGTAGCTAAGGGCATTAATCATTCTTCTTAGGCCATTATATAAGTTACACACTCCCTTTCCCCTCCACCACGCACCACACCTAGTAACGTGCGAAGATATTCCCCCCTCCTCCAATATTAGAGGAGTTTGCAAAAGCCGGCATTATTAAGGATATAATTACTACCAGGAAGGCAAATATAGATAGCTATAATTAAAGAGATGCTAACAGGGCTTATTTAGCCAGCGTTAGCCCTCCTTTGAACAATCCTAGCGTCACCCTGTATCTCTCCCAACCGGAACTAGGAGAGATATTATAGAAGAGAATACTGGAAAATAGTAATATTAAGTTACTACTTAAGAAATTAGTTCAGCGACTAGAACAGCGTGATAGATCCGTTTTATATTAGACTAAGAACAGGAGTACTAATCACGAAACAGAACGTACCTGTTGATACTTGATTAGTGCGGACGGCGGGCATAGCCCTGTTAAGAAGAGTCTTGGTATCCGCCTTGAGGGATATATATTCAAATTATAATAACTCGTGGCCGTCAATTTCTAGTATTTTTTGCGTGGCTGGATTGCGGCCAACTTTATTGTTAATCCAGTGGACCGGGGTATTGTCATTAAACGTGGCAAGGGAACAAGGTGGTGATTTGCAACACAGGATAAGAAGTCAGATCCAGAGACAATAGGTTCGCTAGATAATGCTACTATCCAGTTGGTCAAGGACCGCTTGCGACGCATCCTTCCGGGTGATACAAGCGAAACTCAATATAAAGCAACGGCACCATATGTTTTTCATCAGCAATGCACCACTTGGTTTCGCGACAGCAATGTTTTACTAGCTGGTAATACAGCTGATGTGCGTTTCAATTCCCTTTAACATGATGAATGGAAAGAGCCCAATCTATGGTCCAGTTAATGCTGATTTCGTCTTTTATTTATTAGCTTATAAACCCAGTTGGAGGCCTAGGAATTACTACTCGCCTGCTTGATGCTGCCCATCTAGCTCTTTCTCTTCAACAGGTCCTGGTGGAAGGAGCCAGTCTGTAAGCGGCGAGGTCGGATCGGTGGCGGCTGCCAGTCGGTCTTCACCCGCGGCGAGGTCCCAGCAAGCAACGAGACGTCAGGCTACGTAGGATGTACGAATGAGGAAGGAGAAGCTGTAAGCTAATTGATTCAGAAACGAATCGCTGGGGATCAGGAAGACCAGCGATTGCATAGGTCTTTTATGTACAGCGATGCCAAGAGTCATTCGGGATTTGGCCCAAAGGGGTTAGGCCTAATCGGGTCGGATCCCGAGCGGCGGTCGTGCGGCCTCCTGTCGGAGCTGCCTAAGGCACCCGCTGTGACACAGTCCTGATCTTCCAATAATTTATGCTGATATACGTTGGTGGGTTTTCCGGGAATAGACCAGTCTGGCAAGTACTTGTAATCTAATAAGACTTTCACAAGAGCTATAATATATTAAAAAGAGGAGAGAGTCCTTTACTAAGCTAGAGGATCTAGTTAATAATTTTCATTATTAAATCCTAGATCAGGCTTTTAGATTTCTACCTAACTAGTACATTTAACACCATCTTTAACATGCGTGGCAAGGTTAACGTGGTTTATATTAGTTACCCATATACTAGAATGGACTGCAGAACAATTCAAGTACAAATATAAACACGTCCACGCTAGTCTAACCTGGAAGGCTGCTAAGAAGGCGCCTGTTATTTACTAATACATCCATCTATATAATTCAGAATTAACAGTGCAAGGCACTAAAGGTCCCTATTAGGATTATATGACTTGTCTTACCTGGGCAAGCTTATTTATTGTTTATGGTGGATTTCAAGACCCTAATTACCACGATAATGCTGGCAAGCATATCTTTCGCTAGCTTGACCAGGAAGGATGTTTAATGACATAACTAGATCAGCTCTTAAAGCGGGAGGGACAAGTGCCTTGTTTATCACAAGAGGGATAATACTCTGGCTGAGTTTTCCCCTGCCTAGTTTGCTAACCAGGCCACGAAACTAAAGCATCTTTCAGCCTCGGACAGCTGGCCACGCACGTACATTCTATAGCAAGACGTGACCCAAGAACAAGTAACTTCTTCCATGACACGCAATTCTCTCAGCGCTTATGGCTTCGTTATAAGGTGCTTGAATTATTCAGGTTCAAGGATTAAGATAGCGCTTGTTCCTTTTTTGAGCAACATGGAAGTAAGATATTTTGGCAATCATGCGCGAGCAATAGAGACTGTTATTGGAGTCCCAGACGTCATTATTTCTCTATGTGCGGTAGGAGATCTCGCTTTATGAATTTAGCTATTATAAGAATCTACATCCATCCAGGATTCTGTTTGGAATTTTTATTATCACCCTGCCTTATTAGTTGCTTGGTCTTCCAAAGCCTCTTTATTACCATGGTTAGAATAAAGCGCACTACCGTTCCCTTGCTGGTTACCTCTAAAATGGGGAACCGACAGAGTCTAATCTGTAAAGCCTAGTTTTAAGATCACCCCGAAAAACCTCTGGACGAGAGCGGTCCAGGGCCTCATAGACATGTTGATCAACCATATATATATATATATATATTGATCTCTTGTACGGACAACCCGGGTTCTTCATCGAGCATTGCTGGCCATTCCACTCTTTTTAAGCAGATTTGAACATAAGAGATGGACATGATACTCCTCACCACATCATTCAGACATACCCCCGTTGACAATCCATAACTCGTCAAAGGATCGAAAGTCCAGCATGAAGGCTCGGATAACTGCGAAGTAAGACGGGGAATATTGGTTAATACCATTATGGCACTTATCATTTGCATACACGTGGTGACCATTTCAGCACGCTCCATTGGCGTACGTGCTCTCCTTCCCCACAAAATAAGTTACACGGCGTTTCTTATGCGTATCGGAATTCCGGACTGTTTGACGCCACTCGGCTCCACTTGTGTCATCCTTGTAAGAGTTTACACTGATTGGAGAGTAAAGCTGCTTTTCAGCAGCATCCATGCGCTGGCTCATACCGAGTAGATAACAACTGGCACAGATTTCCGTAGATACCTATTACTCTACCACTTCACGGTCTGGATTCCAATGAAGCATCTTTTTCACAAATCCCATTGCCACGTCATGTGTCGGAGCACATGGCCAAAGAATTAAAACGGAAAACACGAGGAGAAAGACCGCAGCAGTTATGCCCGCCAGTGTGTTAAAGACGTGAATATATCCCGATTGGTTGCTCCAAGTATCAACATAGAAGCTGAGTAAGAATCCGAATAGAGCTGTGATGAATTGCCACAATTTAGCGGTTGCACTTGTGATTCAGCTACTGGGATTTGGCTAGAGAGTCAAACCTTTGAAGACAGATTGAGTTACTATGACCTCGCCGGCAATGGGACGATAAAGATCCAGGATGTACACCAACCCGATATTGCCAGACTGGACCGTGGTTAAGTTGACTAATGAGACCATAATTAGCCATGATGCGGCCCTCATAATCAACTTGTCGGCGATATAATCTGATAATCCACCCACAAAGATGGCGATCAGGGATCCGATAATGGTAGAAATAAAAGTCAGTCCAGATTGCCAGGTCTCAAAACTGTGGATTGTGGAAAATGCAGTGGAGTAATTGGCAGAGATGACGACAATCATCCCGATGGTCACGGAGTTGATCAAGGTGGCCCAGAACACCGCAGGCAGAGTGAGAGCCACAATTGGCCGCACCATCAGCATCAAAAAGGATTCATCTGAGTAGGTTGTCGGGAATATGCGGAAGTCCTGCACGAATGTTCTCTTTGCGGGAACGAGCAATGACAGGGCAAGGTCCCTTCAGTTACAAGGCTTGATGTGTTTGACGGAAAGACTGCAACGGTTGTAAGAGATAGGAGATGGCAGAAAATGGATTGCTAGCTCTTCGTTATCCAGAATAATCAGGTTAGATCAAATATTTCTCCCATTTCCCTCAGCACAGTGTTTCACGCTGGTTACTCGCAGTCAAATTTCAACCCGTTCACAGAGGGTACATGCGCCCCCCACCGTGGAGTTTATACGTTTTCCCGCCCCAAACATGATTTGCAGTCGATTTGGCATCATACGTGATATTGTAGCCATTACTGATGATATTCGAAAGGCTGCGGTCGGCATTTGTGAAATTCTGAAGGACGCTATTGGATGTCAAGGCCCAAGTTGAGGTGCTGTCGAGTGAGACAGCAAGATATCCTTCGCCGTAGCCAATTGTTGCTTCACCATTCCAGTTCGAATACTGCGCCAGATTGAAGCTGATGGAGGACCGGTTGTAGACCACTATCGAGCCCGACAAGTTCGAATCCTGAACGTTGATGGTGGCTTGCGCCGCGGACAGGTTGTTATTGTCCTCGTACCCGGCATAATAGTTAAAGTCCTGGGTCAAGAAGGAATAATTGGAAACAGCCAAGATACCAGAGCTTGTGTTGATCGTGCTAGCGATAACATCAACAGTTGCGATAACATTCCCGAACCATAGGCCTGGCGTCGTTTCTCCGAGGACGGTTAAGCGGGTATTATCCAGAACCACCGTCGTTCCGTTTCTGATCTGACTATCCGAGATCATAACCATGCCTCCCAGTAATCCAGCAGTCAATTCTGAGTTCCTCCAGATCCCAGTCACATCCCCTAAGGCATTGTCGCTGATCATAGCAGGCGAATTTCTAGCGTACCCGATGACATTGGTCATGTTGCAGAGGCCTTGCAGGAAGCAGATTGCCGAACCAACACCATCTGTATGCGCAACTGAATCTTGAACGTGAAGGTAACCAGCAGGGTAGTCACCACTGAAAGAGGAGGATCTTGTCCCACCTGCGTAGTGGCGCACATTCTTTGCATACACAGTCCCGTTCCCAGAGGCATAGAGCCCATGGGAAACTGGGCCGGAGCTATAAAGCCAAACATTATCCGCATAAGTCACACTTCCCGTTCCGTAGGTGTACACGTTGGCGGCTCCGTTGTGTGTAGTGACGTTGACATTGGACAGGGCCAGAGTGGAGTGATTTGCGTTGTTAATGGCGGCATTGACACCTGTAGTATGTCCAGTGAGTATGGTCTTAACGAGATAAGGACGGTTCCAGCTCACCATAAAAGCTAGCTTGGTTCAGGCTCGTGATATAACCGAACTTGGAGATTGTCGTGTATGCGACGTCGACATCAGACCCATTGGCTACCACAAGGACACTGGTATCATTCCCGGTATCTTCTAGAACGCGATGACGGATTTTGGCCCGCTGGTGATTGTAGGTATACGGACCGCGGATTGCAATTTCCTGGTTCACATTTCCTGCATTGTGCCAGTCGAAGATATATGCATTATCCGCAGCCCAGTCTGCAGGGTTGATTGCGTCACTAGGGTCCGACACCGTAATATCTGCTCTGGTGAGTGATGCTGCTACAAAGATGAGGTAAAAGAGGCGAGCCATTTTGACAGAGCCTGTTAATTAAGACTGCAACGAATCGCTACCCAAGAAACAGCCAGATTGTTACGAGGTTCAACCGTTTTTATATCCGCGATGATCGTCGGTAGCCGACTCCTCCACTTCGGCAGCATATAGTATTCATGGACTAAATTAAAGAAATAGTGAAACATGGAGAAACAAGCACCCCTGCATCTGCAAACTATAGCTTCGTTTAGAGAGGAAGCTGATACCAGGATTGCCGCTCAGGGGGATGCGCCTAGTAACATCCAGTTTAATAAAGCGTCAAAGTTCTCCAGGCACTAGCTCCCAAAATGCGGGGTAGACAAAGGTAAGAATAAGGTCTGGATGCGTTTTCAATTCAAGGATCTTCTATTTGGAATACTAAAGCAGAAAATGGACGGAAAACCGGTGCCCTTGCCGGCAATCCGAGCTTCCGGTATTCCGCTGCTTCTACCCGACAAAGAATGGGTACAGAACAGGTTGACCAAGCAAAGGCCATCGTGTGGTCCCCCGCGAAGCCTTGACAGAGTCAGGCAGGCAATTCTCCGTGGGGCCGAGAAAGGTCGCCGTTTCGTCCCCAGTCTGACCCGCATCATGAATGGTAACGTCATCCTTGAAAGACCTTGACTCGATGCGAGACTAGGAGCATGCTGTGCCTATATATTGCTTCGAGAGCGCCATTTAGGTGTATCAAGTTGATTACCCTCAAGTTATCACCATGAAGGCATCTCTCCTCTTTTCTTTTCTTTCTGCTGCATCTGCATCAGTCCTCGTCAGCGACCCCAGTGACATTATCCCGGCGTCACAGTGGGCTTCTGACAACGCAATCAAAGCGGATTACCACGTCCCCGTCATTTATTACCAGACAACTGCCAACGTCGCCCCATACACTGTGAAAAACCACCAGCATAAGTCGTTTAAAAACGCAGTCTTAAGAACCGACAGCAATGACACGAGCGTGGTGATTGCCACAGAAGGAGCCATTGTTGATATTAGCGACACCGAGATCATCAAGTTCGGATACTCTAGTAATCTTGTCCAGGCCAGCTTCTTTGGGCTGAACTCTGCTGTTCTTGCGGCCAATGGAAGTGAAATTCACCTTTCAGATGTCAACATCACCACTCACAACGGTGCGGCCAATGTCTATGCCTATGGGTCAGATACGGTTATCGACATAGAGAATCTCTGGATGTATAGCTCCGGGCCTACATCACATGCCTTGTACGCGAGTGGCAATGGCACCATCAAAGCGAGAAATGTGCAGACCTATAGCGGTGGAAATCGCTGCTCAGCATTTTCCGGTGATAGTCCGGCGGGCTATGTCTATATTCATGACTCAGTGGCCCACACCACAGGGATTGGATCCGCAGTGGGGTTTGTTTTGGGAGAGATGAATCTGACGAATGTGGTCGGTACTGCCACCAATTCGCCTGCATTTTTCAGCATCGGTAATTCAGTGGGATCCTGTACCAACTGCGAAATGGAAGGTGGGCTTCTTGCTGGCCTTTTCATCTTCGGGTTAGATAAATCTGGTGGTGCCAACTCCTTCTACCTAGACCATACCAAGGTGACAGTCACCGATGAGACTGCCCCTGCTCTCTGGTTCGGTGCCATCACTGCAGAAGTCCACATGCGATACACCGAATTTGAAACCCCATCCGGCATCCTGGCAGTGGCGAATTACTCGACTGTCACTGAAGAGTTTAATTTCTATGCCGGATATGACGATGCCCCCTCCGCAATTAACACGGCTGATGCTCGGGTGTTTGTAGAGCAGAGCACTCTCACCGGCGACCTCGTTGCCTACAACGGCAGCACATTGGGCCTGCACTTCGCCGATCACTCATTCTGGACGGGCAAGGCTTACATTGGATATGGAGATGCTGAGTTAGGAGTGACCCTGGATGCATCCAGCACCTGGAATGTCACGGGCAATACGGAGCTACAAAACTTGACCAACGCTGATAGTACGTTCTCCAACGTCCGGAGCAATGGCTTTTCGATCAAATATAATGCCAGTGCACCAGCCAACCGCCCGTTGCGGGGTCGAACGTTCAAGCTTCAGGGAGGAGGGAAGGTCTCTCCAATTTCCAGAAAGTGAGACCTAGCCCTTGATTTACCGATGGACCGACTTAATACTTGCATGCTATGGTGAGCCGTCGTGATTGATCCTACGAGCCCTGTCTTTGCGGTAGTATACATATCTAGAGCTCATTGAAGGAAAAAAAAAAGGCATCATGTCAAATCTCACGCGGATGGAACCAAGAATCGTAATACTCTCCTTTTAGGCATTAGCGTTCACCTACTCAGTATTCGTAGTGTTCTCAGGTATTCTTGCTGCCGCCACATATTCGCCAATCTGCAGATCCCAATTCCAGCTACCTAATCTAAAGCACCCTCCGGCCGAGTGTAAGCATTCCATGTGCAGTTTAGACTCCTCATAAACTCTTCAGCAAACAGGCTCTCTATACATCGTACAGCATGTATAATTAATCCCAATCATGCCATATTCGTGACAGCCATCCACGCAGGCCGGTTGCGGACCCTGTCCCACCACGCATTCAAATTCTTCCTTGAACTAATATCGCTCTCCATCTCTAATCTGGATAGGAAGGCGATCCAAGGGGCATGAAAGATATCCACAAGGGTGAACTTCTAATACACGTGTGTCAGTTAGTATTTGAGACAGCCCCTAGTGAAAGGATAGCATGACCACACCTTTCCAGCGAGGTATTCGTCCTCCCCTAGAAGTTGTTCGTAGTAATCTAGGCATTCCTGTATTCTACGCTCACATTCATGGACCAACTGCTCGTCGGGCTCCCCTTGACCCATTTGCCTGTCATTTTTTCAGAATTTTGTCTTAGCTTTATTCTTTTTCCCAGCTAGATGTCAAACCTTTTAAATAGTTTCTGGTAGGCTAATTGCGTGATAGGTGGATCGAAGTATGAGTATTCCACACTCGCTGCTTGTTGGAATCGTGATAACTTCACGTCTTCGCAAGGTGGGCGGAGAGGACCACCGTACTTCGCGGCCAGGTAATAGCAAATTGCGCGGGATTCAAATACTTTCGTAGTCGCGTCTTCAAATGCCGGGAGACGTCCAAAAGGGTGCTGTTGATCTACGAAAGTCGGTGTCTTGGATCACGCCATTAGCATTACTCATCGACTGTGTATGAATAATATTGGTGACCAGACCTTATGCTCCCCTTCCTTCATACTAATCGAGACTAGCTCGTACGGTATCCCGAGCTCCTCGAGCAGGAAGAGCACCCGCTGAGTGCAAGTCGAGTATGTGGCCCCATAGACCTTGGAAACGGGAGACATGCTGCAAAGTCGATATCTTGGAGTGTGTGAAGAAGCGGAGAATAAGGGAATGTCCCCTGCTTCTCCTGAGATGGGCTCTTATAACCTCTTATGAGTATCCGCGGCCCCGCACAGGATTGACGCCCACATATTTTCCCCCGGCACATGTCGGCTCCACATATTCCTCAGCCGATGTATATAGAGCAACGCGTCAGCATTCCTGGAAAATTGGTTGCATGGCAGTAGAGGACAGCAAGATGTCTCCTGAATTCATTCAGACGGACGAAACGGTCCTTCGCGGGCCACAAAGAACCGAGTTTGATTTTGGGGATTTCGATCACTCCAAAATCCCCCTGGAAGATGAAGCGCACTCAGTGATTATCATTGGGTCAAGCATGGTGGGGATGACCCTTGGAATCCTACTCGGATCTCTCGGGTAAGCTTCTAGCTTCATAGATTAAGGCCAGTGTTCTTATTGCATTTCTAACGCTGCTCAGCATCAAGTCAACCGCATTTGACCGTCATCCATCCACCGCAACTCACCCCCGTGCAGCTCTCTTCCTCCTCCGCACAATGGAAATCTTCCGCCAGTTAGATTTGGAGCATGAAATGCAGGCTGCAAGCGCATCGAACTTTGACCTGGACGCCGGCATGCTTCTTGTAGAGCGATTGATCGGTGGTAACGTCCTCATGAAAATGCAAGAGGCTGACCCGGAGGAAACGGGCAAGATCACGCCGTGCAAGCGGATATGGCTGACTCAAAACATGTTTGAGCCCTTGCTCCGAAGAGAAGCCCACCGCTTTGGTGCGCAGCAGGTATTCTCTACAAGGGTAGTTCACTATGAGGAGCAAGATGATGGAGTGATCGTTGTGACCCAGGATATAGCTACCGGAGACTACAAGAAGTATAAGGCAAAGTACCTTGTGGCCTGTGATGGCAATCGGAGCCCAACGCGCAGGCGAGAAGGGATTGAGTGGAGGGGGCCAGGAACGTTTGGGAATAACGTTTCGATCAACTTCAGAGCGGACTTGACTCCTTATCTCGGATCACGAGCAATCCATGGTGTAACCTACATCGTCAACGAAGAGATCAGCGGTGGGTTCCGCTTAGAGAATGGGGGTAAACGCGGGTTTATGATTCTCAATCGACTAAGGGACAAACACAACTTCGAACCGGATTCGATCACGGAGAAGGATGCTCGAGATGCTTTCTTCGCCGCTTCGGGGATTGAAGATGACATATCTCTCGTGATTGAATCCGTCTCGTACTGGAGTGTGGCAGCGCTGAACTGCGAACGTTACGCAAGCAGAGGGGGTCGGGTCTTCTTAGCCGGAGACGCCGCCCATATCATGCCACCAACTGGCGGCATGGGCGGAAATACTGGCATTCAGGTAGGGTGACCTATTACCTCCATGGCAGGCACTAACGTTATACAGGATGCATATAATCTGGCGTGGAAATTGGCGTACGTTCTCACGGGGAAGGCGTCTCCAGCGCTCCTGACAACCTACAGCACTGAGAGGCAACCTGCTGCCGAAAGAACAATGCAGCAAGCATTCGCTCGGTTAGTTAATCGGGTTCTCGAGGATAAGTCCGTGCCCCATGAAGCGGAGATACCAGACGACAAGTGCGAACTAGGTTATCGTTATCGAGCTGGTGCATTCGTCTTCCCTCAGGGACACGACGCTGAAAAGACGTGGGATGAGCCTCATGCTCCCAGCGTGCAGGCTGGTACACGGCTGCCTCACGTAAATCTACTTGACCGATCCAAAAATGACAAGATGATTTCAACCCTGGATCTTATTCGCACGAGCTTTGTCCTGCTCACTGGAGATCCCTCGTCGCCTTGGCTTTCAGCTGCTGCCGCACAGCCTGTGCCTGTCGCTGCGTACGCTATATCAGAGCACTCCTACCCACTATGTGATCCCGCTGCTAGGCTCAGAAGCGTATGCAAATTTGGCAGTGGTGAAGCCATCTTGGTTCGGCCTGATGGTCTGATTGCTTGGAGAGGGACCCTTCCATCAGATGATCACCCCTCAAGAGTCCTTGCGAGTCTACTGGATCAGATACTGGCAAAACAGGGCAAATAGTGATAGGTTGTATTGGAGAAAGCTTGTTTGCTTGGTCAGATGTTATTAGGTGCCTCATTCTTCCCTGGTTGTTCCTAGTGCCCCCCGCCCCATTCCCCCAGGGTTAGACCTAAATAAGGCCACGTATCCTTAAGCTCTATTATGCTGTATATAAAGCTAAGTTTTATTACGTACCTGTTTTTTTTATCATACAGGCATGATTAAACTGTGTTAACTCACAGGTTAGGGCAGGTTTTGGCTAGTTAACCCAGGAATACAGATCCTATTTAGATTAATATCCGTATTTTAATATAGTAATTTATCAATATTTACTATCCTAAACCACCCCACACAGAGTGTAAGTGTACTAGGATTACATCTAGATCCAAAGCTATAATAGACGGCTCACGCAGTGGCCGAAGTTCCCAGCCTGCGCTGCGACAAAAGCCTTGGTCATTGCTCGCTCTCCCTTTTCTGTATGAGATCCGCTGTCGGCCACATCACCAGCAATGAAATGGGTCTCAGTCTTGGTGCTTTGCGCCTTCTGAATCGCAACGCAAAACTCCCCGACGGCACTGACGAAGTCGTCAGCCAAGAATCTTTTATCGTGAAGATCGCAAGCGTCGCTCTTCTTCTGCCCTTGGAGACTATGATCGGAATTGAGGAAAACGTTGGTAATCGGTGCGGATACTATATTGACGACGAGCCCAACAACAGTGCCCTGGAGCACAGTATTCAGATTCGCGTAGTTATTAGCCGTGAAATAGTTCTTGATTGAGCCGGAAATGGAGCTGCATCGCCGCTTTGTGACTTTCGCTATGAAAACCGCCCCCGTCTTTGTGCTTTCAGCGGCCTTTTGCAGGCACATGGTGACTTTCTTGCAGAAGTCGCGACACTCGAGCTCCGAGGTGCTCGGCCCACCGTACCCAACAAATGCGTCGTTCACTTTCTCGGACTCTGTCGAATTGAGGGTGATGGTCAAGGGGTCTCCCTTGTAGTCATTTGAGTGCAGGGTGAAAGTAAAGCCGTCCATAGGGTCGATGAATGTAGCATAATGATTGTAGCCAGCGAGGGAAACGCGGTCGATTTCAGGCATGACCGCGCCGAGTACAGCATGCCCGATAAAGATGGATGTCAGACTGTGATCGACAACACAACGCTCGCTTCCATATGTACGGGAACATGTGCCGACTCATTGCGCACTTTCAAGAACGACGTGGAGAGCTCCTGCGGCACTGACACATATACCTTCCCCGGGGGAGTGAATCAGACTGTTCAAAGCTCCTTAGATCCGCTAATATGGGCGTCTAACGCCTCCTGCCTTAGCAGAGGGGGCGACTTCTACTATTCCGCCGTGACCAATCCCAATAATACGCTCCAGCCCTGCTCCGATTGCTTTCTAGCGTACGAGGCTGTGATGCTGCAGTCCTCTTACGGCCGCATGCGGGTTGATCTAAATTCCTTCTCATCGCTACTATCCTCTTGCAGTATCCCGGCCTGTAGCTATCCCTATGTAGCCCCAACCAGCACCAACATCACACCATCATTATCTTCATCTACTCCAGTGGCAACGCCCTCATGTACTGGAAAGTTATATACGGTGCAGAGGATGACACTTGCGACTCAATTACAGCAGCCAATTCCATTGCTACTGATGGGTTCCTGAAACTCATCTCGATCAGAATTGCACCACTCTACGAGTCAGGAATGAAGTCTGCCTCAGGGCCAGTTGCTCCTTATATCAGGTTCGGTCGGTGATACTTGTGACTCCATCCTAGATGACTATACTTTCTACCTTAGCCAGCTTCTGTCATAGAATCCATTCGTCAATCGCTCTTTCTGGATAACTGCTATATGCTAAGCGATATTTAGAACACTTCATGCGACCTGCGACGATCTCAATGCAATGGTTGGTAAGGGATATCTATGTTTCGTAAGTCCCTGGTCCCGGATGTCCGAGCCCAGACGGCGCCTCTAACTCACGCAGACCACCCGGCTCAAACACGTGGGACGTGACTGTCACGAACTTCACCACCAATTAGAACGTGTAAGGAAATGCACGGCTTCTCCCTAGATTAAAGGAAGGTCTAACCCCCCGCAACAAACCAAACAACCCTACTACCTTTTGCGGATGGCACGCGTCGCGATTGTTTTGCCTATATGGACGGCGCCCAGATTCGAATTGATGTCGGCGGAACGTTTTACGCCTCCACATGCGTTCTACTAGCGGAGTTTTGGGGTATCTCCCTTGACCAACTTCATAACTGGTACGCTTTTGGTCCCATTATAACTGACATTCATTCCAGACACTCTAATATATCTCACTCAGGCACCCTTCCCTTGATATAACCTCCCGTCAGTGCATGCCCGAGGCCGAGTTTCGGTACTGCCTCGCTGCCTTCGAGACAACGCTGACAAATGCTCCGTCGCCATCAACCTCATCTAGTTCCACAGCCACGACAACGGTTACTACTACTACTACTACTACTACTACTACTACTACTACTACTACTACTACTACTACTACTACTACTACTACTACTACTACTACTACTACTACTACTACTACTACTACTACTACTACTACTACGTCCTCTGGAGGCCCTCCGGGTCCAACCCAACCGGGTATTCCAAGCTCCTGTAATAAGTGGCACTTGGTTAAGTCAGATGACACATGTTATGACATTGCTCAGGAATATGGGATCACGCTGGAACAATTTTACAGCTGGTATGTCGCTCACTGCATACATAAAATTCTCTCGTCTAATTGCCCATACTTTAGGAATCCTGCTATTAAGAATGATTGTGCTGAAGGCTTTTTGGGTGGCAGCGCGTACTGTGTTGGGGTTGCTTGATGTATATATACAAGTCGTGAGGGCGACAGATTGGTATTTGCATACTATGCTGTCAGTCACACTACGTTGCTTTATATTAGGACCTAAATCCTGTTCTGCAACGCTTCATAGTCATTTATCTATTCCACACACTACAAGATCAGTCCCCAGCTGTGCTCCAATGTACATGCGGGCAAATGTGCAGCTGCTGATCACTTGCTCATCCAATAAGGTTCGCGGGAATGGTCTTGGCATTGTGGGTAACAAACTTAACCTAAAGAGAGAGCGCCGCCCTGCCAGATTCCTCTTCACAACTCAACAATGCACGATCTCGTTGAATTGCCCGTGGAATTTCTTGATACCATTCTAAAATATGCATATGACATCGATTCTAATCCCAGTGAGCCGCCGGATCAGCAGCAGCTCACCAGTCTGCTCTTGGTCAGTCGCAAGTGGCATCAGGCGTTCCTTCCCCGTGTCTATTCCTCCTGGTCCTTTAATGGCGCCTGCCACACTTACCGGTCCCTCTGGTGCTTCCTGCGCACAGTTTTAACTTGCCCACACATAGCCAACCTGGTTCAGACGTTGGATGTCGGCAACTGGGGGCACGGTACCCCCTTTTACCTGTCATCTGACACGTTTGAGGTCAGCGTTGCTGAAAGCACTCTCCTCTCAGAGGGAATCCGCGGCGCGGGAATGCATCACTTGGAGTACGATATTTTGAAGAATTTTCCACCGTCGGCGTTAGCCTTGGCTGATCATCGACCTCTAATGGCACTACTGCTCGTTAACCTCAAAAATGTTGCGATAATGTACGCTCACATACCTAATTCGGATCCCTACCTGAGAGCCGCGCTAGATAGACTTCTCAAGGGATCCAGGCTGGACAAACTGCAGGAGCTGTATCTTATTCCCGAAGTTCCTATTTTCGACCGAAATCTTCGTGGTTCTCCGGGATATGAGAGGGATACTACCAATTTCCACCGTCTACAGCTTGACGGAGTATGGCCCCTATTGTTCCAGCCGCGTCTGCGTACCCTTTCAATGGATAATCTTGACACTGAGAACGTTGCCTCGATTCTCCAGCCCGAACGGAGTAAACGTGGGTGCGCCATTGAGGAATTGCATATCTCGTCGCACAAGCAGTCAAAGTGTTTACCAGACGATGTCCACGCTCTGCTAACCCTGCCAAAGGCGCTAAGAAGTATTTCCTTCTATTGGCATAACTACAAATTCAAACACGGACCGGCGAAAAAAGACACAACATGCAAGGTGTCCAACCAGCAAATATGGGATATGCTCCACAAGCACATGTCTAGGCTGGAAAGTGTGGACATTATGCATGGTACAGACAATAGTCGCCACTGGCGCAGGGACCACTTTTCTTCGCTGGCTTTTTTTGCCAGATTAAGGTCACTCGCGATCCAAGCAGAGGTCCTATTTGGTAGCGACCCCTCGCTCTTGGACACTACCTTGCCTGCCAGCCTGGAAGTCCTTATGTTGTTCACTAGCACTGTCCGTACAGACTGCTTGTCGGGCGTCCTACGGGCACTAACCTCGGTCATTGGAAAGGGATTGCCGCGCTTGACAGAGCTTTGGGTAAATGATGAACGTCTTGCCCATACGGACCATCACATGGCGGACCTCCAACACGAGCTTCAAGAGACTTGCACCAACCATGGTGTCCGCCTTACTCTCTATCCGTACGCTGACCCTCCGTTCCGATCTGGAGCTCTTTGCCGGCGGCATTGGCAACGCACAAGCTATCTGCAAAACGACGGCTTTAGAAGGCTCACACTGACCCATGAACACCAACTGGAGCGTGGGAACCCAATAGCTGGAGAGTCCGACGAGGAGCCTAGCTACCCATTATGGCCGTCCGCCTTCCCAGATCACAAAGGCGCCCAATCATTCACCATCTACGAGAACAACGACCCGCAGAAATGCCTCCATCCGCTGATATCATTCGCCATCTACTTCACACACCCAGCCGCAGGATATCCGCAAACCGACATGTGCGGTCTATTCAATCTTATCCTGCAAGAAATGGCCAATTTCCATTTCCGTCTTGACATGTACTTTCTCCCTAATGCTAGCAAGGGGGATTGCATAATGCATTACCGCGCTGAAAAGGCCACTGCGCGAAAGTCGCATGTTGTCCTTGATTTGGTGGAGCGCAGACTGCGCAACAGACTCACGCAACCGCCTTCTTTACGGGGCCGATCGGAGATGATGGATGAATACGTCCTCGATGGCAAGCGGTGGGGTGGCGCGCTGTGTATATGTGAAGCAAAGGACTGGGCTAAGAACGGGGAACGACTGTTCTGCATGCTCTTTGATACCTTGGACCAAGAGGCTAGCGCTGAACCGTCGACTTGGGAGGAGTTGCTGCCTATATCTGCGACGAGTCCCGGGGCTGAGACGACCAGTGAGACGGCGGCTGCGTGGATGTATGATCTTGCGTATCCCCTTAGAGATAGATGTGTGGAGGCCCGGAAGGCGGCGAGGAAGAGGGGGTGGAGGTGTTGGGTCTGAAGTCCTTCCAGAGTGCTACTGATGGAGTATGCGCATGTACTAGGTCTGCTCTTGTCCCTCCTCATGGAATACGCCATATCCACCTCGAGTTGGGCAGTGGAGGTTTGAGCACAATGCCAGGCGTCGTAGTAGTACGTGCTCTTGTAGCTAGACAGAGCGAGACTGGTTCTAGCGCGGCGTTGAAAGTCCTGTGCTATGGTCGGTCAAGTTAAGGAAGATAGTTGGTATTCTAGAAAATATTTGGCGACAATACCCGGATCATAATCTTCAAAACTACCCCATCGCAATGCTCAAGCACAAGGTACACGACACTCGTTCCATTGCGATTCGTAACAAACTGTTCAATCGACGCCCATCGGATCCACATATTTCTCCCCCACCTCTGTCTTTTCCGCCGCATCTGAGCTATGATATTGAGTACCTGTACTGAGATTCTTAGTTCTTCCATATCTCCTTGACGCGGTATGGCATAGACGCTATGCCTGAGGCGAGGAATAAACTACTGCTGATGATTGATTGATTGTAAGAACAATGGCAAGTCTTATAGTCGAGACAAGCAGCTTCTGCAACAGTATTCGTACGTATCTGCACCACCCTAAACGTGTGACTGCCCAGAACCAAACCCGAATCTGGATTGAGCCAACCTATCAACGACAACAGAGCCGGAGCCTGTAGTGGTATTCGTACCCCGCCACCATCCCCTGCAACTTTCCAATCTATCAATAGCAACCCGCCTGATGCGTCGGCGGAACCGAAGGGCAATCCACAGTCCACCTACCAGGAAGGCTACGATCGGCATAGCGATGGCCCAGAACAGCCCTTGGGTGAAGCTGCCGCCACGGATGTCGACGCTGTTCATACCAAGGTACGAGGGTACGAAGGACAGTGGGAGAAAAATGACCGTAACGATGGTGAATAATGTGATGGCTTTGCTGTTGGACTCTTTTCGTACCTCGAGCATGTACCGCAGCTGCAAAGAAAGGAGGATTAGGGTTAGTAACGCATGACAGGAATAACCAATGACTTCCAACGCGACTTGACGTACTGCTACGGCGGCTCGATCCGCCATGCTTTCGAGCTGCGAAAGGTCGTGCTGTGTCTGCTTGAGATGCTGTCGGCTATGAGATATAGCAGATGTGCTGAGCTTTGTAGGGAGGTCATCTGAGCAAGCCAGGAACTCTAGCGAGCTTTCTAGGACACTTAGTTGCTGGTTGAGGACAAGATGAAGGATCTGAATCTCCTCCATAAGCTGCTGCATCGCGTCGAAAAGGTCGGAGCTCGGATTTCGGCGAGCTTGAAACTCCTGGCCTTGGAGGTTAACCAAAAAAAATATAATATAATATAAAAGCATGTGAGACACAGGGAAGTGGGCGGCTTACCAATTGTGAAATATGGTTCTTGTACATTTCGAGCATGTCAAACCCGTCCTTGGTCTTGTCTTGCCAATGGAGCTTTGCTCTGGGAAACTCTGTGAGTCTTTTCGAAACCAACGCAATGATGTCCTCGGCGTCTACTCTAGTAAATACTTTGGCCTTGGTAGATTCACCTGTGCGGGCCATGTGGATAAGTTCATATTTGCCACGGGTCAAGCGGCCGTAGCACTGTTCAACCCAGACCTGTAAAGTGTGCCAGCCTTCAGGTTGGCACTTCTCATTGGCCCCCGTTGGGGACGACGAAAGCAACGAACGTACCCGGTCAATCTCATAAAAACAAGAACCCGCGGTGTGGGATTCCCACGGGGGGTTCATTAATGGGCGTCAACCCCCCATCAGGAGCAATTCTGGCTTGGTATCCGCTTGGCTCTACCTCTAATGAAGCATTCGAGCGCGTGCTTGTTCGATGGGGAGTTGGGGGCTCGGTCGCATCATAGAGGTTGTCAAAAGATGACGATCGGCGACTGACGCTTTGCGGGGGATCATCGTATGTGCTATTGGGTCCGTGCTTGGCTGGTGCAAGGCCGTCGTCGCGACCTGGCGTGTATCTGGAAGGATGGCATGCGTGTCCTCGTCGTAGTCCTCGAGGAAAGCTGGACGGGGAAGTTTCCGAGCGGACGACATCTCTCGTAAACTGAAGCAGGCTAAAGTCTTCGAATGCTCCACTTGTTGTGAGATCCGGCGGCGGGATTCGAAGATAAATTAGAAAAGAAGCGCTGCGAGGCTCGCAGTGAGGGCGCCCGGCAGTGCTCACCTGCATGCACAGCCCCACCGGACTGACAGGTCGCCAGAGCACCACAGGCTTGGTTGTCCTCCTTGGAGACGACATTCAGACCGAGATTTCGACCTCTTGTTACTCAAGTCTGGCCCCCTCCGCACCGCCAGTTCTTGTAAGTGTTTCACCAGGCCAGAATATTCCCCCTTGTCGCAATGGTTATCAACACCGGCGAGGAAGTCTGCCTTCTCCCTTCATCGAGTCCTGTTACCCTCTGATATTCTGTTAGTCGCTTACTGCAGCTCAGCCACCGCCATGCGTCACGATCCAGGACTTCCCATTCGCTTCTTCCACTGTGGGCCAATCATGAGATGTCCTGCCGTTCCCGGCAGACATTTTTGTCGTTTTTACACGAGATAGACCATATCTGGACCGTGGTAACAAGCATACACGGGGTAATCTTGCCGCGGAGTCTGGATGATTGCGGAACTCCCTGGATAGATCATGTCGGTGACAGCTCAAAGTCCAGCGACCAGACGCCGGCCCTGAGACTAGTATCCTGGGTTATATTTTAAGTATGTATAGCGGGGCGCTGCTTGTATTGGGTATTATGCATTCCTAGTGGACCAAGTAAGTTATAAGCGGCGAGTGCTTTGCTCTAGACGCTATAGGAGAAGCATGTTGGCATATACTAATTATATAGTAGTGCTGGACGTTGAGGCGAGACATGGGTCTGAACTAACTTCCCCCTGATGCAGCAATCATTCAAGCAGGTCAAGAAAAATCCAAAGCAAAAACATACAACAGTAGGGATTCGCATGTGGTCACCCACCATACTACTAACCTACCGGCGTGTGGCTTAAGTACGGCTGAGCGGACGGGAAGCCCTGTTCTCCACACCCTGTGGTCGTATGTACCAGAAGCTCTATAGTTTAGTATTATGTAGTAATTGTTGAATTGCTTGTTGCTTTTAGGACACTCTGTATAAAATAACCACACTGTTTAATTAGGGTTAGTACTATCCTTCTTATCTAAGCAATAGTCAACTGCTGGTAAGTTGCGTGAGCTGATTGATTGCCCATCTATGATGGCTGGATTGAGGTTCTCAATCCAAAGGGCAGAAAGAAGCATGAGTTTGCCTATCTCTCTCCCATTTCCAGACATCCCATTTGGAGCCCTCGCCATCAAAATGATAAGAGCTAAATGGCTTTCCTCTTGCGGTCTCGCAGAGGAGAAGAGATTACTTGGAGACTTACATGGAAGAGCATCAGGCTCTCGGCGGCGTGTAGGTTGATTACGACTAAAGGTGAGCAATCACACGAGACGACAAGGCCCTACTGGGTACTATCCCAGGCAGTTCGACAACGGCAGATACATGGGTAATGAAGCTTGTTGAGAAAGGTGCATATACTATTTAAGCGATTCGGTACCTTAGTCGAGCGTGTTTGTCTGGTGTGCTTCGGCTTCGCTGACGCACCTCTCTGCTTTCCAACCTATCGCCTATAATCTAGTCAATAATGAAAATCATAACTTTGACAATGTATAGAAACGAGTGCATTTATCATGTCGAACAACCCATTAGCCCAAACAAAACAGCCGGTAGTCCCACCCTGAATGCCGCCTTCGGACATGGAGCGACGGTTAACCCAAAGCGGATAACCGAGTGCCTTCAACCAGGACCGGAATTTCCCCGCAATCCACGATCTGGGGAAACCTCAAGCTACCTCCAGGCTTCATAAATCACCAGGAAATGCCCATCGATACCCATCGCCCTCCGTGAATTATTGGAACTATACCAAAGCATACGAAAGCAAAATGCCTCAACTTCCTCCATACCAATATACCGGCCCGGTGGACTGCACCATCCCCCCGGACCCCACCAAGCTCAAGGGGAAGAGCGTCATCGTGACCGGCGGTAAGCCATTCCCAGTTCCGTCCCGTGTCTGCCCATCACTAACTAAGCATTCGACATCAGGCGCAAACGGCATGGGCGAAACCACCGTCCGCCAATTCGCCGCAGCAGGCGCATACGTGACAATCGCCGACGTGAACGTCGAGCGCGGTGAACAGCTCGCAGCCGAACTCGCGCCAAATGCGCAATTCGTGAAATGCAACATCGTCTCGTGGGACGAGCAGGTCGCTATGTTTGAGGCTGCCATTGCGAACTCGCCGAGTAAGAGCTGTGATGTCGTCATTGCGAATGCGGGGATTTCTCGCGCGAGTGGGGATAGTCTTTGGCCGTTGGATGGTGAGTCTCCTTTCCAAAGTACCCTATGTTGCCTTGCGTCAGTGGGCCAAGAGGCTCCAGTGATAGTGGTCGTACGCCCATGCTAACAGTGAGGGTAGACATCAACGCCCCACCGGTAAAACCAACCCTCAGCATCGTCGACGTCAACCTCACGGGCACACTATACACATGGAAGCTGGCGGTACACTACTTCCGCAAGCAGCCCGACACCGAAGACCGGGATCGGTGCTTTATCATCACGGGGAGTATGGTTGCTTGGATTGATTCTCCGGTAAGCCCCTGCCCTTTTTCCCATAACATACACCAGATAGTCCTTGCGGTGGATAGAGAGTGATGAGGCGCAATGCTAACATGGCAATCACGACGATAGGCAAACTGGCAGTACACATGCAGCAAATACGCCCTGCGCGGGCTGATGCGCGTTGCGAGGCGGAACTCGTGGGAGCAGGGGATTCGGATCAATTATGTGGCACCTTGGTGCGTCACCCATCCTATTTATTTCGCCTCATGTTAACCCACCCATGACTTGTATGGCGAATACTAATCATGGAAACGATGGACAGCTACATAAAATCCGCCATTCGCTCACCCACTTACGAAGCGGAGCTGATCAGCAAGGGCGTCGAGTTCGCGCCACAGGAGGACGTTGCGAAATGTTTCATGCGCATTGCGACGGATAGGACTATTAATGGTACACACTCACTCTTCTCTTTTCGTCCCCTTTTCTCTTCCTACAGCTCGAAATATCTGTGCTAATGTGTGCATGTGGCAGGCCATTCATTGATGATAACTCCGGCATCCGTTGCAAAAGAAGGCTTCATGGACGTCGATATGGATGACTATACCGAGGGGTACTTTAAGAAGACGCAGGATTTGCAGTTGCGGATTATTGAGGATCAGTGGGTGGAGGGGTGGGAGAAGGGGAGGACGGCCGAGGGGGGGAAGAAGGCGTAGATAGTCTGGGAAAGTTAAAGACTAGGATATACCACACGGGAATTACAGTATATTTTTTTTTTGAATACTTTGTTCTTTTTTACTCTACTTCTCAGCCTACTGGCGCTTTATCGTACCTTGTCAATGCCATCCAGGTACGGGAGTTTGGTCAAAGGATAAGATCAGAATAGAGGCGCCCTCAACGACTGGATTGTACGCGAAGCATCCTGAGGTTGACCTTGGGAGCCACGCAGCAGTCAAGGTTTCGCTTCTTTCCTCTCCCTTGATTGCTACGTTCGTTTCAAAGGGCAACGGCTTTTACACAAATTAGCAGGGTTGTATCTATGGCCATGTATTCGAAGAAAATTCCTACCTATATAACTATATTTCCTCGCCTGCTAGAATGCGTGGATCTCAAATGGACCAGGTTGAGGGTTACCCAGCGCGAACAGAATCCCATCAACAACAGTCTCATCCCATTTCTTGGACACAGACAACGCGTCCCCATACCGCCGAAACCCGTGCGGAACACCCTTGAAGACATTCGTCTTGGTCGGAACCCTAAACGCTCGGTTAGCAGAGTGCACCACCAAGCCACAAAGCCAGGGCCATAAGCAAGTGTAGGGAAAACGAAGACTTGGCAAACATACCCATTCTCACTCAGCAGCTTCGCAAACAACAACCCCTCATCACGTAGCGGATCCCTCCCCGCAACCCCAAACGTCGCAGGCGGCAACCCTTTCACCTGCTGCGCACTCGCATTCCCAGGATTGAGCCTGAGGTCCTTCTCTAGATCCTTACTCCCGCCCTGCAAACCAAGAAGCTCCAAAAACAGCTTCACCCGCGCAAACGGCAGGACCGGCGCCTCGAGATTCTCAACCCAACTCGAGACACTGGGGTCGCGCAGCTGCGCGATCTGCAACGCGTAGCAGTCGTAGTGAACCAGGGCGGGGATCATGAGTACTTGCCCCTTGATCTTGGGTCTGGCTGCCAGAGCTTTGTTGTGGCCCATATTCTGCGCAAGGACCGTCGAGGCCGTCAACCACGCGCCCGCGGAAATGCCACCCAGAATGACCCTCTCGGGGTCACCCGTGATCTCCGGCAGATGCAAGTTCTCATGGATCCAGTGGAAAGCATCTTCCGTGTCGTTCCAGGCGACTGGGTACTTGTGTTCGGGCGTGTGTCGGTAGTTGACGTTTATTACGACGATTGGGGTTCCGTGGTCTGCGAGGGTTGCGACGATCCGGGAGCAGGATGAGTCTTCTGAGGAGAGGGTGCCGAAGAGGAAGCCGCCGCCGTGGAGGTGGATGTAGACGGGGAGGGGCTTTGATGCATCGACGTTGATGGGGCGGTAGGTGCGGGCTTCGAGGGTGAAGCCGTCGCGGCTGGGGATGCGGAGGTCGTGGAGGGTTACTTTTTTGTCGAGGCCTGTAGGATATTAGCTCGGTTCAATATGGAAAAAAGAGAAGGGAAAGAGAAGGGGTACCCTGCTCAACCATCTCCCTCGCCGCAACCTCCTCGCGGCCTTTGTTCGTGACATCCTTGAGCTGCTCGGTGGTGAGGTCGGGTATCGTCGTGGGGAGGGTCTTTTCGAGCGCGATCCACTCCTCGCTGGGGCCGGTATATTCTGAGAAATCCATCGCTCTGCGCTTCTATCACACGACCGAAAGAGAGCAATCGTCAAGCAAGGTAGAATAGACAAAATAAGCGCCTACTTCGGCAGTTACGTGACTTGCATCAGCTAAATCCACTCCGACTCGGCTCGGCTGTCGATTATTGTAGTCAAAAAGGATAACCGGAGAATGAAGTCCGGCGCCGAAAACCATTCTCCAGTTTAAGTATTTCCAACTTCCTCGGTACATAGCGAGGCTATCATATATACCCCGCATCTTGTGCAACAGGAATCGGCACAGGATCCGATCTCTCCGGTTCTACCCTCGTTGACCCCTCCATTGCAAATCATAAGGAAAACAAAGCGAAAAGAAAAGAGAGAGAGAGAGAGAGAGAGAGAGAGAGAGAGAGAGAAGAGATGGCCGACATCCCACCAACACCCCCTTCACGCTCCCTCCACGGCAAAACAGCCATCGTCACGGGCGCAGGATGCCACGGCGACGGGATCGGCAATGGGCGCGCAATCGCAATCCTCCTCGCGAGCGACGGGTGTAATGTCCTCTGCGTGGACCGGAACCTCGAGTGGGCGGAGAAGACGGTTGCCATGATTACAGAACAAGCGGAAGCGCAGTCGAAATCTGAATCTCAATCAAACTCTGCCTCAGCTTATGGGAAAGCAATCGCCATTCAAGCAGACGTCACAATCGCATCCGACTGCGAGTCCATGGTCAACACAGCCCTCTCCACATTCTCGCGCCTCGACATCCTAGTCAACAACGTCGGCATCGCGGGCGCCTCAGGGACGGTCATCGACGTCGACATGGAGCAGTGGGCGAAGAGTCTGGAAGTGAATGTGTCGAGTATGGTTCTCGTATCGAAATATGCAGTCCCCGCGATGCTGAAGAATGAGCGCGACGAGGGCGGGATGCGCGGGAGTATCGTCAACATGGGCTCTGTTGCGGGACTCCGGGGTGGCACGCCGCATCTGCTGTATCCGACGAGTAAGGGGGCAGTTGTGCAGCTCACGAGGGCCATGGCGGCGCATCATGCCGAGGAGGGGATTAGGGTGAATTGTGTTTGTCCGGGGGTGAGTCTTTCCCTCAATGGTTTACTTTGCTCTTTGGAAGTGACTACTAATCGATTGCTGGATGTAGATGCTCTTCACACCGATGATGTACGCCGGCGGCATGTCTGAGGAAGCGCGCGAGGCTCGCCGCAAGCGCAGTCTGTTGCAGACAGAGGGGAACGGGTGGGACTGCGCGACGGCTGTAGTCTTCCTCGCCGGGCCACACGCGCGCTGGATGACGGGGGTCATTCTGCCCGTCGACGCTGGGACGACGGCAGCGGTTGGGATTGGGATGCCCAAGAGCGCCAGTGTTAATGGGTAGCGAGCGATTTCATTCGGCACATATACACTCATACCAGAATAAGTAACCACACACTGTACATACATATCCAACCACAGTTCAAATCCTATCCACATCGCATGTGTGAACAGAAGAATTTTACTAGGAGCAATCACCCGAACCATAGCTAATGTGGTTGTTATCACACCTTCTCGGCCGACCGGCATGTTGATAGAATGGAAGCGATTGCGCAAAACATCCCCAGGGTATCTACCATGTTAAGATCTAAGGAACAAGCGCAACCCTGTCCTCAACGACTCCCTCCCCAAGCTCCCTCAAGTATCTTGGAAAATCAACCAATTTCCCCGTCTTAACTCTCGGCTCAATAACCCCGCGAGCAATAAGCCCAAGAACCTCCTCGAGATCCTTATACTGCCCCCCATACGAAAACACAAAACTCAACCTCTTCCGGATCCCATTCTTCATATCCAACTTATTCACCCGCTCCCCAGTCCCAATACACAATATCTTCCCCCCAGGCCGGACGATCCGCTGCGCATCGGCAAACGTCTGCGCCGCACCGACGAATTCAAGCACGGTGTCAATCTCGATCCCTTTCTCCGCAATAAACTCGGGGATGGAGACTCCCGGGGGCACGATATCGCATTCGGGGACCCCCAATGCCCGTGCGGCGTCGAGTTTCTCAGGGCGCAGGTCCGAGACGAGGACGCGCGCGCCAATGTGGCTGTGGACGATTTGGAGGGCGTTGAAGCCGAGCCCGCCCAGTCCAAAGAGAAAGACGGTTTCGGCTTTCTGGACTTGGGCGCGGCGGACGATTCCGTGGTACGCGGTTGTTACGGCGTCGGTTGCTATTGCGCCGACTTGTGGAGTGACTCCTATGCACCACGCATGAGTACGCAGGTCGTTGCGCAAGTCCGAGAAGGGTAGAAGGGGTATGCATTAGAAATACGTACCATCAGGCAGCGGCACAGCGCCTCGAACATCGATTGCCACGTACTCGGCATAAAATCCATCCTGTCCGATTCCGTGGTGCATACCATTTGGACAGAGCTGGGCGAGGTCCCGTGAGCACTCGGAGCATGTATCCAGGCCGCAGCCGGGGACGGCGAGGAGGGCGACTTTTCCTCCCTAGACACGCGCACGTCAGCTTCGCTTGAAATACCTCGTTTTGGTCTGCTGGGTATAGGTATATGGAATCGGGCAACGTACGATTTCGAACCGGGCATCTGTTACTTCGGGTCCGATGCCGACGATTTCGCCGCAGCCTTCGTGGCCCTGCACATAGACCACGTCAGTCTTTGCTTGGAAATGTGGGGATGTAGAGAGAAAGATGAACATGCCAGTGTATAGACATCGTTGAACTGCGGTCTATCCTCGACGTCGAGGAGGGCTTGGTCGCTATGGCAGACTAGACGGTTCATTAGAGAGACAATTGCTGAGAGTTATGCTTTGGGTGACGAACCTCCTGATGCGAGGAGCTTGACGAGAAGCCCGGTTGGTGGGACGGAGGGAACGGGGATTTCTTCCCAGACCTGCTTATGCTTAACAACGAATCGGAAGTGAGCGTGCAGGAGTGCGTACTGGGACAGGGTTGCCTTTGTGCTTTCGCCAGGCGTGCATTGTAGCGGGGATGGACATTTTGCGGACAAGTCAACAAGTTGGATCAGATGTAGTAGAAGTTTGAAGTCCATCTACACAGAGCAAACACAAGTATATAAGTATATCTGGATATGCAACCCCGCAATCAGTCTCAAAATGGATAACCGAATAAATTCACTGCTATGGATATTGGAAACGAAATCTAACTCCTCCCGACATGACCGTAGTCATCACTGTCACTGCTTCAACGGCTCCGGCATCTCGACATACCACGAAAGATCCTGCTCGGGATCCATCTCATACTCCAAAAACCCATTCCCCAAGAATCTAAAGCTATTCACACTATTGTACGTAATCTCAAAGTCCTCAGGCCGCAGCTCACTAATCAACCTGTTGAAGAGCAGCGCCGACCCCCCAAAGAGCGCCGTCACCCGCCCATCCGCCTTGTTCCGCTTGTACCAGCTCTTGCATCCGCCAGTCCAGACGATCGTCTTGTGCACCTCGTCGCCGTACCGGACGGAGGCTTCCTCGGCGGATTTCTTGGGCACAACGCACTTGATGTCTTCTGTTGCGATCTTCTTGATCCATTTCACAAAGTAGTCGCCCGTCCAGTTTAGGGCTTCGACGAGGGATCCATGCCCGCCGAGCGAGTTGGGCCCCGTGAAGATGAAGTAGTTGGGGAAGCCGGCTGTTGCGACGGAGAGGTAGGACTCTGGTTCGTCCGCCCACTTCTCTGCGAGGTTCGCCCCGTTTTGTCCGATGAGGGGAAATTTCGGGCGGTGCGAGACGTCAAAGCCCGTGGCGCAGATGACGACGTCGCATTCAAAGGTCTTGCCATCAGCTGTGTGCACGGCGTTCTCGCTAATATGCGTGATCGGGCTGTCGGTCAGGTTGCAGTTGGGCTTGGAAAAGGACTCGAGGTATCCTGGACCGGGCGTCACACGCCTGCACCCGACCTCCCACTTGGGGATGAGGATCCGGCAGAGCTCCGGGTCGTAGTTGAGCTTTGCAGCCATCTGCTCGGTGCCGAAGCGGACTGCTTCCTCGTTGTACTCGCCCTTGAGGAACAGCTTGAACGCCTTGTTTGTCCGGTCGATGATGCCCTTGCGGTATTGGTGGTGATACTCTGGATCTTGAAACTTCTTCTTCTCTTCGTCTGTGAATGTTGGGTTGACTTCGTCGGTTTTCCGGCCAAGATGTCTGGATGCTGGCAAGCGATAATAGATCCAACCGCTGGATCTGACGAAATTGACGACTTCTGTCCCCGGGAGGGCCGCCATCTGAGGGGTAATCTGGATCCCCGAAGACCCATTCCCAATAACGGCAATGCGCTTGTTCGAGTAGTCGAAGCTGTGGTCCCATTCTGCCGAATGCACAATCTTGCCCTTAAAGTCGTGGAGGCCTTGAATGGTCGGCCAGGAGGGATGGCATAGCACGCCCTGGCCGCTGATGACGATTTCTGCATATTCGTCACGCTGGACACCTTCATGCTCAACAGTCACTTTCCACACGCCGTCGTTCTCGTTCCATCGGGCAGCGACGACGCGCGTGTTTAGCTGTACATCCCGGTCGAGGTTCCATTTCGCGACTGTCTTTTTGATATACTCTTGGATCTCCGGACCGCTGGCGTAGAATTTTGACCAGTTGGGATTTGGGTCGAAGGGGAAGGCGTAGATGTGTGCTTCATCCATTTGTTAGCAGCATATTCGCTATAACTAGGCATATCGCTTACGAACCTGGGACATCGCATTGTACTCCCGGGTAATTGTTCACCAACCACGTTCCTCCAATGTCGCTTCGCATCTCGAAGATCTTGTGTGTGACGAACTCTTCCAGCTCCTTGAATCGATGCTGGATCTTGTGCGCCATCAACAGCCCCGAGAAGCCGGCGCCGATGGTGATGACGCGCAGCTTGCGCGGTGTGTAGCCATACTGGTTGTTCAGAGGCACATATCGCGGATGTGGAGGTTTCTCTGTTGGAATTGTGTCTGGCACAGGAGCTGTGCCATTCGTGTGGCCGTTTGTGTGGCCGTTGGTCTCTGCGTGACCGTTGACGGCGGGTTGTTGCTCGGTTGGGATGGCCATCTTGTGTATCTGATGTCTAGTCTGTGGTCTTGAAGAGATAGCTGCGTGTCGGTCTTATAAAAGAGACGTCGATCGTACGGTGCATTCCTCTCGCATTTTGCTGGACATTGACTCCCGGGTCGGGTCGTAACCAGGGCTGTCCCTTTGGGGGTAACCCGAGTGTGGAGAGTGATACCGGCTGCTTACCGTATTTTTCGGCAGTGGATGTCTGGGCGACTCCAAATACACCCCAATACACAAGCTACGAGAGCTCCACAGCTCTCACCGGCCGAAGCGAGCAGGCCAGAATTACCGACGGCTGGAGATTGGCTGGTCGCTGGATCTGGAGACTCCCCCCGCACCCCGGATCTCCTTGCCCCAGAGCTCACAGCCGAAGCTGCTGCTCACTGCCGATGCTCTCGACATTCTGTCTTCCCATCTTCGATCGCATCAGGCCATCATGGTTACCTCGACTCCCTGGCTGCAATTCACCGGCCATCAGCCAAAGCGGAAACGGGCCGAGCTGGCTTGCACAATCTGTCATAGCAAAAAGGTATCTCTAGCTGGCCTAACCCAGATACATCTAGGCTGACCTGGCAGGTTCGATGCGACCTTCAAGTCCGCACCGGGCAGGGCCTCAGCAACTGCACGAATTGCGACTCTGCCGGCAAAGAATGTCGCATGCGGCCGTCCAAACGGGTTACGCGGCGACGCGGTCCACTGACGCCTCCAGACAGCAGCGGCAGTGGTGACAGCACCAGGCAGGGGCAGCCGGCGCAAACACAGCCGGTGGATGCACCGCCGGTCGAACAAGGTGCAAAGGACACGGCCGATGAGAGCATCGCCCTGCGCGAGCCCCCTCCAGAGTGGATCTGGAGCTTCGACCATTCCAACCCTCTGCCAGAGACCACCCATCCGACACAGCCCCTCCACCCTCCCATTGATCCTGTTGGCGACAACCCCAGCTGTTCCCCTGCGACTTGCCGCACCGACGATACCGAAACCCGGCGCGACCTCTCCTCGCGATACTACGAGCTCGAGATCCAAGCCGACGCCCGCAATCAGGAACAGCGTCTCCTCGCCCAGCAACAGCCAGACCCTCGACTCCTGCCCAGTCCAGACCTGCAGCAGAGCTTCATCGAGACATACCTCGAGTACTGCTCGCCGTGGTGTCCAGTCCTCGACCGCGATCAGCTCAACATCGACGAGCTGTCTCAATCGCCGCTCCTCGTCAACGCCCTCGCCATCGTCGGCAGTCACATTCAACCCCCTATAATCCCCAACGACGGCCCAGCAGCCTATTACAAGCGCGCGCGCAACCTGTTTTATGACGACGCCGAACCAGATGTCGTGCGCTCATTGCAAGCCGTCTCTCTCTTCTACTGGTGGAGCCCGCGCCCTCCATCTGTTCTTCACCGTCACTCGTCCTGGTGGTGGACCAGCTGTGTAGTCCGACACTGCCAGCAACTCGGCGTCCACCATCAACCCTCGCTCGGCCCTGGTCCTGCGTCTTCTCAACACAACCACCCTGCAAACCACCGTTCCCATCTCATCCGCAGGCGTATCTGGTGGACAGCGTTTGCTCGCGAACGTCTTACTTCCATCTGTCAGGGGAAGCCATCGATCATCGACGAAGCTGACTGCGACATCACGGAACCCACTCTCGACGACTTTCCCGACGCTTTGATCGATCACAACGCACGCATCCGTGCTGAGATCTTCATCTATTGGGTCCGTCTTTGTGCCATCATTGGCCGGATAGCCAAGTACCTCGCTCGCCCTACCTCTGATGTCAACACGCCCTTTCCCACCCACCTCGCCCGCGAACTCATCACATGGGTTCAATCCCTCCCACCACACCTCCAACTTCCTATCAACGCAGACCGCACCACAACTTTCAACCGTGATGTTCACCAACTGCACCTTCCATACCTCGCCGTCATCATAATGCTCCATCTGAAGCAACCTTATCAACCCCATCACCCCGAAGCCTACCCACCTGCCATCCTTGCTGCATCGTGCGTGGCCCGCATTTTCCGCGACACCCTTGCTCGAGGCGGGACACGGTTCCTCATGGCCATTACAGGCTGGTACTGTGGGATGGCGTTTATCGCGCTTCTACAAGCCTGTCGCGTGGATGGTCTCGCTGCAGCCGCAAACGAGGATCTGGATATCCTTACCTTGGCTGTTGATCAGCTGAGAACAATGTGGCCAACTGCCGAGATCTTCCATGCGGGGTTCCAACGCCTTAGACCAAGTGCGGCAGGCGCAGAGGCTCTGCTTTCCTTGTCGAATTCAGATCCTGCACAGGCTGGGCCTGCCCATACTGTAACTAGTGTGGGCCAGGAAGCTGACCCCGGTCCCATTCCGGACACGGTGGCGCACAACCCGCTGGAAGGGATCGACTGGATGGAATACTTTCCGTTTGCCACAGCGCAGACGAGCCGTGTTGCAGAGCGGCTACTGGTCCCGCATACCGACGAGATCTTCTTCGAGGACTTTGAGACAATGGTCCAGTTTCAGGACTTGTTTGGTGATTACACCTTGTCAGATATGAACCTATTCACGTAGTTTTCGGATCTTCTCAATGTATCATGAATTTATTCAGAGACCCACCAACGCCAGAACTTGATATCAAACAGTAAAAACGCTTCCTAGTTAATCATATGTAATCACCAAATCCTCATACTCCCTCGCAGCAACATCGTCCGCCCTCGCTCTATACCCGGGAGCAGGCCCGTTATACCGCGCAATAATCCGCTTCTGCTTATGCGCCAGGTTCTTATTGACCCCGGTCATCCACGAGTCCACCTCGTTGGCCAGTAGGCCCTCGGCGCATGTATGCACATGCTCCGTCCACTCCTCGACTTTCTCCTTTGTACATTCCGCAGACGTAACCCCCTTCTGGCTCGCCCAACGGATAAACTCGGCGATCCAATGGCTGGCGTACTCAATACTCCTGCGCGCCCGTTAGTCAACACCCCACCACCAGAATCAACCAGAGGGGGACAGGGCAGAAATAAAAAGCCCAAACGCACCTAGGAAAGTTGCCAAACATTTGATGCGGGCCCATGCAGTACAAAGCATTCGGCAGGCCTTCGGAAAACAGGCCCAAGAAAGTTTTCGGGCCTTCACTCCATTTCTCAGATAATTTCACGCCTCCCTTGCCGCGGAAATCAATTGCGCTAAACGCGCCCGTCACGGCATCGAAGCCCGTCGCGTAGATGAGGATGTCGAGGTCGTACGCACTATCCCGGGTCTTGATGCCGGATGGCGTGATTCGTTCTATAGGGTCTGTTTTGACGTCGACGAGGGACACGTTGGGCCGGTTGTAGGTCTCGAAGTACCCGGATTCGAGCGGGACCCGTTTGGTGCCGAAGCCGTGGCATTCTATGGACTCTTTTGTTAGTTCACTGTACGGCCATGCTCTTTGTGACGAATAATGTTGGGGGGAGTAATGAGGGTAGGGATGGGGGTTGAGGGGTCCATACTCGGAATCAACAACTCGGCCGTCTTGGGATCCTTAACGCGCTGCCTGATCTTCCTGGCAATGAAGTCCGAATACAACCGATTTGCCTCACGGTTCGTGTTGATATCATGGAAATTCGACAGCCACTTCTCGAACCCGCGCGTCTGGTACAGCGCCTCCCAGAACTTCTCCCTCTCCTCTTCTGATACACTAAACACGCTCGCGGGGTTACTCTTGTGGATGAAGCACGAGTACGACTCCTTGCACCGGCGAAAGATCTCGGGGTACCGTTTCCGGATCTCGTCCATCTCCTCCGGGGAAATGGGCCCGTTGTTCAATGGTGCGCTCCAATTCGGCGTCCGTTGGAAGACGGTCAAATGCCCCGCCGTCTTTGCCACCTCCTGAATGGTCTGGATCCCCGTCGCGCCTGTCCCAATAATCCCCACCCTCTTCCCCTCGAAGTTTACAGGCTCATGTGGCCACCGCGCCGTATGGATCGCCAGCCCCTTGAAATCATGCACGCCAGGGATATTCGGCAGCGTATATGCGTTCAGAATCCCCATGCACGTCACGAGCCACCGGCTGGAGTATGTGCTCCCGCGCTCGTCGGTGAGAAGCCAGGATTTGGACGCGTCTTGGTAGTGCGCCGCTGTGACTCGTGTGTTGAATTGCATCCCGGGACGGAGGTTGAACTTGTCGACGAGGAACTCGCAGTATCGGAGTGTTTCGGGCTGTGCGGCAAAGTGTTCGCTCCAGGACCATTCGTCTAGAACCTCCTGGTCGAAGGAGAAGCCGTAGGAGTAGGATTCCGAGTCGAAGCGCTATTCACCGAAAGACAGACAAGTTTATTAGTGACTGATTTGGGTCTCGATATGCTCGTGCGGGGGGTATGGGAGAACAAAGGGAAGACGTACAGCACCGGGATATCTGTTCCAAAACCACGTCCCTCCGGGCCCCGAAGCGGCTTCTAGCACCCTTGCACGCAGACCCATTGTGCGCATCTGGTGCAGGGTGTAGATGCCGCTGAGGCCCGCGCCGATGATCAGGACGTCGTAGTCGAGGTGGTCATTTTTGTGGGTGAAGGGGGGGGATTCGATGCTGCCCATGGCGACTCTGATTCTGCTTTCGGGGTCGATTATTGAGTGGAGTGGTGATGCAATGAACTCTGGAGTTTGCGTATATTGATGCGACTATGTGAATGAACATGGGGAATATAAAGTGACAGCCGGATGTCGCGGGGTCGGTCCTGGTCCGGGACACGGTCAAAGAAGTCTGGGGTTCTCCAGATCAAGTGCAGCCATCTCCACATTTCGTGCGTCGAGTGCCGGCGGTTATCCGAATGCGGACTGCCGAGCCGGAGTGGGATCATGCTCGGCTACGGAGAGATGGTGTGTTCATTCAGAATTACGTCCAAATCAGATTCATTAACCTTCAAATTATTATCATGGACATTATCATCTACTCCGTACTCTCGCTCAACACCCCCTTCGCCCTCCAGTACCCCTCCAACTGCCTCAAAAACGCCCACCGCAGCTTCCTCCCCCACCCCTTGTCCTTCCACTCATTCAGCGACTCTGGAAAATGCGCCACCCCGTCCCGCACCGCAAAATCATGCGCGATAATCACAAACACATCCTCGTCACAATCCACCTCCTGCAACTTGCCAATCGTCTCCATCGCCAGCGGGATGTCGTGTCCGAACGTCGGTTCGAAGAGACTATCGTGCGTTCCTCGGCCTCTGGATTCCTGCAGTTCTTCCCATGCGCTTCCGGGGCAGAATGCCGATTCGCATCCGTGTATAACTGGGTGCGGGGTTATGGATTCGGGGAGAGGGAGGTATTTCGAGGGCCGGAAAATCCCCGTGTAATGCGCAATGTCGCCGCCCATCAGAATGAATGTGTCTGGGTTTGTAGTTGTGCGTGCGAGGCCGCAAAGGTGCCCGATTGCGTGCCCGGGGCTATCGAGCAGGTAGAAACTGCCGTCTCCAAAATAATCGTAGGCCGGGAACTGTCCGATGCGGAGGGATTCCGGTGGGAAGGGGATTTCGCGGAGGGTTCGATTTCTAAATGTGACGGATCAGTGAGAAAGGAAAGAGACAAACATTGAAGCAAGAGGTAGGTATGTAACGCACGCATAGTCGCTCTCACGTATCGGCGAATCTGGGTTCGCAGGGTATCCGGGGAGCATGGCCTCCTTGAAGCCTGGTCCGACAATTAGGTCTGTGGTTGAGGGAAAGGTCGAGGGGTCGCCGATGTGGTCCCAGTGCCAGTGACTGTATCCATATCAGCTCTGCTAGGATATCCTTTGGAATAAGGCGCGCACCTCCAGATGACAGCCTCTATCTCCTCCGGCTGAATGCCGTGCTCCTCGAGTATCTCTGCCACATTCTGCGTAACTTCGATATCGTACCTCGTCGTCGGAATGTAGTCTGCGATCTTGGGCGCGTAGTTCTGCCAGTCTTTTCGAATTCCCAGATCGAATACCAGCTTGCGACCGGACGAGTGTTCTATCACGAAGGAGAAGGCGGGGTTGCGTGCGAATGTCTCGAGACCAGGCACTTGAGGTGTCATGAACCGTTTCAAATGCGATGGCCCAAAGTTGACCGGGTTGATCAGTTTGACAGTAACAGACTCCCCCTCGGGGATTTCAAAAAGACGATCCGTAGCCATAATTCTGTCACTCCATGCATTTCGCATTCCACGAAAACTTGTGCCTGTGTGGAGATTTATGACAGCTCGGCCTTTCTCCCGATCCCCCGCATCCACAATGTGGAGAAGCACTAGTCCGACTAATAATACTGGTAGGATACCGGTAGTAATGCAGCAATACGCCCAGGTTTCCAATACATGGCCCGAAACTCAAAAAAAGCCAGAGCTGGGGATAGTTTCATCGAGGTCATCGACCTCGTGGGTGAGCTGTGGGTCGTCTTCCCCGGATTCATTCACTCCTTCCTCGCCTTTGTCCATCCCTACTCCGTCCGTGGTATGTCTTGACTGCCCCGGAGTTGATCTCTTGGTATCACATCCTTGTCATTATAAAATTGCCCTCCCTCCCATCCCTTCTGGCTCACAGCCGCCTTGCCTACTTACTGGTACACCTACACGACATTGCGTTTCTACTTGCTGTCTACCTGCCATGGACACCTCCACTCAGGACAGCCTGTCCGATGGCAAGATTGGCCATGCGGCCGACCACGTCGAGACCTCGACATCTGTCGAGAACACCGAGAAGAATGAGAAGATCGACACCACTCACACCGATGAGGCAATGAAGGTTCTGGCCCGTTATACTGGCGACGAATCGTGGGAGCCTTCTGAGGAGAAGCGGCTCGTCCGGAAGATCGACTGGAAGCTCTTACCCCTTCTGTGCCTGACCTATGGGTTGCAGTATTATGACAAGGCAATGTTGTCTCAAGCAGTATGTGCCCTATTCTACTCTCTCTCAGACTGCTCTAGGTCATAGAAGCTACGGTTTACTGACTTTTCAGGCACTCTTTGGCCTCCGCGAGGACCTAGGTCTTACCGTCGGCAATAGGTACTCCATGTCAGCGGCCATTTTCTACCTAGGGTTCATCGTCGGAGCGTACCCAACCATGTTTCTTGCGCAGAGATATCCTATCCACCACGTGGCATCGGGCACAGTCACGCTGTGGGGCATATGTCTTATTTTGACGCCTGTCTGCCACAATTATCAGTCGCTGTATGCTCAGCGGTTCTTCTTGGGATTGCTTGAGAGCGGTATCTCTCCTATGTTCATGGTTATTGTTGTATGTTAAGCTCCCCCTGAGTGTCTATCACATGCTGAATGTTGTGTAGGGCGGCTGGTACAAGAAAGATGAGCAGGCTCTACGCATGGGGTACGTATTCCTTCCTCTTTCCATATCAGGAGGCCAGACTAACCATCTATGAATCCTAGCATTTGGTACGCGTGTACCGGGTACGTGAGTATCTTCAGTCCATTAATCAACTATGGCCTGGGCCACATTAAGGGTTCCCTGTCGTCTTGGGAGTATATGTATCTCTTCGCCGGTGCCATCACAATCATATGGGGAGTGATCATTAATTTCGTGCTTCCCCCGGACCCCATCAACGCGCGGGGGTTTGATGAACGCGAGCGGTATATCTCCGTGGCTAGGATGCGCAGCAATAACAGCGGAGTGCGTAATACTCATTTCAAGATGGGTCAGGTGGTCGAACTCCTTCTTGATATCAAGTTTTGGTTGATTTTTCTCACGGCTTTTCTTGCCATGGTGAGTTTTTACGGCATTTTATCGCGTCTAAGCTAACTAGAATTCGAATCCTAGATCGCCAATGCCCCAATTTCTACGTTCACGCCAATAATCATTAATTCCTTTGGTTTTAGCACCCTCGAGTCACTTCTACTTGTCATTCCCTCAGGGTTCTACGCCGGAACCATGATGTTGATCCTCCCGTGGATCTCGTACAAGTATATGAGCAAGGGGATCCGCTCCTGGCTTGTGGTTGGCTGTCAGCTTGTCACAATGGTTGCGTGTATTCTTCTACTAACCCTGCCGCTCAATCAAACTGGTGGGCTTCTCTTTGCGTGCTATATCATGCCAACTGTGGGTGCGGGTTACGCCGTGCTTATGGGTCTTCAAATCGGCAATATTGCCGGCTACACCAAGCGTTCGCTTTCTTCTAGTGGCCTGTACATTGGCTACTGTCTTGGTATATTCTTCTCTCCGTTTCTCTGCTGTATGTAACTAATCGGGTTGGGCAGGCAACTTCGTCGGGCCGCTTTGCTTCAGAACACAGGACTACCCACGATACGTCCCGGGCTTTATCGTCACCGTTGTGACGACTGTTATTGCCGGAATTCTCGTTCTCATTTACCGATACGTCTGCCTCCGTGATAACGCCCGCCGCGATGCTTCTGGCGTTCTTGAGGGCTTCGAGAACGCGTATCAGGATGATTTGACTGACAAGACGGTAAGCAGGCATTCTAGACAGAATCCAAGGCAGAGCTGACTCTTACAGAATCCTCAATTCCGGTACACTGTTTAGTTAGTCTCGTCCAATCTTGGCGGTATAGGGTAAATGGTAGCTATAGTTCAAGTCACGTGTATATAATTCACCGAATAGGAAAGAGCCCTGACGTAAGTTGTTGCCTGAGGCAGCCAAGCCTGCAGGCCACCGCAATTGGGTCCACTTGAGCTTCACCTGCAGTTACTGCATCCAAACGAACCTGCTTTGCTCCCACACTCTCTCATTCTTCTTTCATTCTTAATTCCTTTCCACTTCTCTTCTCTTCTCCTCTCCCTCCTTTCCTAAACTCTAGAAGATGCCCTAGTCCTCATCCGCTCTCTACCCAACCCATCAACCTACGTTCCCTCACCTCTCTCACTGAGTTAGCTCGCTCCTACGAACACGTCACGTCATGGTCTCCCTCTGGCCATTCAAGGTACGTCGGCCCGACCATCACACTCCGCAAGACGAGACAGTCCATTTCCTAACATTCTCTTCTCTCTCTACGAACAGGGCGAAGACTCCTCCCCAGCCTTCTTCGAAAAAACCCTCTCCACCCTCTCCGAGAAAATCACCCGCGCAACCACCCGCCTCGACCTTCACCGCCAGCACGCCCGGCGCTTCAAGGCCCTCTGGACCCTCTACACCACCTTCGTTTACCTCCTCTACTCGATTATCCTCGCGCTTGTGCTCGGGTGGCAGAATTGGGGGGTCAAGGAATATGCGGCGATTGTTGGGGGGCCTGTTGTGTATGTTCTACTGTGATCGGGCGGACGAACCGGGCGGGGCTCGAGAGTTTGAGACAGGTGTGGTTGCTAACGACTTGCGCGCGCAGAATCTACATCGTCCGAGCCGGCGGCGCCAGATACTACGAATACCGAATCAACAATACGCAGCGATATCTGGAGAACCTGAACAAGCAGCGCGACGAGACGATTGAGAAGCTGAAGGTCGCGACAAAGTACAACTCCACGCAGCAGCTGCTCGAGAAATACGCCGGCGACTCACCGAAACAGCGGGGGAAGAGCGGCGACCAGAAACCGAAAAGTGAAGCGGGGAAACGAAAGCCTTCCCAACCGCAACAACCCTCGGAGCAGCGCACGGGCATCCCGCCACCTCCCACTGCGAATATCCGTCGCCCGACGGCGCAGTCTCCGCCACAACAGCCTTCCTCTCCTTACCCGCCGCAGCAACAGCACAGTCCACAGTTACCGCCAAACCTGAATGCACCCCTACCACCTGTACCACAATCCGGTCCCCCCGGCCTCGACGAGCCAGGCTTCGCGCCAAACGCCTTCTCCGCACCGCAGCAGTACATCAAGCACTCACGCTGGTACGACCGCCTCCTGGACGTCCTCCTCGGCGAAGACGAGACCCAGCCAAAGAACCGGATTGTCCTCATCTGCGGGACGTGTCGGCTTGTGAACGGACAGGCGCCGCCCGGCGTGAAATCACTTGAAGAGCTCGGCCGCTGGCGGTGTGGAGGGTGTGGCGCGTGGAACGGGGAAGAGAGTGCGACGAAGAAAGTCCTAGCTGATATCAAGGCTGAGGCCGGGCCGGCGGTGGAATCGGATCCCGAGGCTGAAGGCGATATCGAGCACCGCTCTTCCGCGTCTACGGATGACGGTGTGATCGTTGCGAGGGATGAGGATGAGGATGGAGATGGCGAGCAGGAGCAGGGAATTATCGAGTCGCAGAGCTCGTCCGGGGCTGAGACGCCGAGTGGAGAGGTAGATGTAGAGGAAGAAGAGCCGCAGAGTGCGCCGAGGACGAGATCTCGGGTGCGGAGGCGCGGGCGGAAGGGGTGAAGATGTGATGTGATGTGATGATCAGATTCGATTTCATTGGGTTTGCTTACCTTTCGGTTTCTTTTCTTTTCCCTTTCCTTTCCCTTTTTTAAGCTCGAGGTTCTCTCGGTTTCCTTTTTGTCATGTCTGTCTGTCCCTGAAGCGCTTCTGTTTCCTTTACTTTACTTTTCTACATCGAACCTGAGACTGCATGCAAGTCGAGATCAATAAAGGCTCGGCTGGTCGATTCAACATACTCTGGTTCTTGGCCTTGTATGCATGCGTAGTTGAAGATTGCAGAGGTCATCGTAACCTCTATAAAGAGGGCGGATACCTGCGCAGTGTCGTAGACGCTATAGACTGGGAACTCCAATGAGTTGTGGAGATACGCCAGAAGATATCTACATATTTCAAATCATCTATTCCAAGGTGTATTTAGAAAACCGAAATCCAACGCAGTCTCCCTTGGTTCATGTACAAAAATCTTCCAATATCCATCTCTGTCCAGCCTTGTCCAGAAAAGCATCCAAGCATTGAAATCCCAATCTCATCCTGGAAGAGTAAAGGAAATATCTAAGATCCCCAAAAGTCCAGGCCCCTAAAATTCCATCGCGCTTGCTCTATCATCATCATCATCATCATCATCATCATCATCATCATCATCATCATCATCATCATCATTATCCAAGTCCTTCTCCATCACCACCTCCATCTCCACCTCCATTTCTTTCTCAATATCACCAACGTCAAGACCATTATCAATACCAATACCGTCGTCATGGCCAATAAAATTAGCGCCAACGCCACTCCCCTGCGTCGAACGCAGCACCGCGATGACCGCCTCCGCAGCCCTAATCTCCGCCTCCTCACTGCTCAAACACCCGCTCACAACGATATCCTCGATGCTGTGGCTGGGGAGGGTTGCAGTGCATGTGTATGTTGCTTCTTCCTCGGCTACGCCATCCTCACCGCCACTTCCAATTCCACTTTCACTCTCCCCATTGCCATCCTCAGCTGTATCCCCCACCGTATCCCCCACCGTCTTGACCACACGCACAGTCCTGAACTTCACATCCGACCTCGCAAAAACCTGCGCGCGTTGCAACGGGTGAACAACATCCACACCATGCTCAAGAACATACCGCGCATACGGGAGGAGACCCAGTTTCTCAAGAAAGGCTGAGCACGCGGCCACGTCGCCGGCGGTGTCGATGAAGATGGCGCCGAGGAGGGATTCAATCATGTCCGAGAGGAATTTCTCGGGGTGCAGGGTTGCGAGGGGGCCCCAGGGGTATTTCGGGTTATTTGGGTTTGGGGACGAGGGGGTTGAGCGTGGGGACAGGATATGGTTGGGTTGGGATGGCGATGGCGATGGGTGCAGATGCGCGAGGATAGCGGGTCGTTGCTGCATATACCTCGGCAGCGTCTTTGTCTTGAGCGTGGTGAGTATTGGTGTTGTCGGAGAATGCCGTAGATACGTGTAGAGATGATGCGTCGTGCTCGTCGCCACGGTCTCAACCTGATTATCTCCATCCGAAGCCGTAACAACAACCTCCGTCCCCGGAACCTCCCATCCAAACTCCAAACAGAAGAATGCAAGCAGATTCGCATTGACAAGCGCATGCTTGATCCGCGTCATCTCGCCCTGCGGGATCTGTCTCAGGCCGCGATGCTCCTGCGAGTGTGCGAGGATTATATTAACGATGATCATATCGAGGACAGCGTCGCCGAGGAATTCAAGCCGTTGGTAGGACTGCGTTGTGGAGTCGTGTTGGCAGGAGGGGTGGGTGAGTGCTTCGGTTAGGAGGGTTTTGTTGGTGAATGTGTAGCCGATGTTCTCTTCGAGGAGTTCGTAGTGGATTGGTCGTGGTTGGGGATGGTCTTGGGATTGGTTAAGGTTTGCGTTCTGGTCCAGAGACATGGCCATATCCGGGGTGATGATTCGCAGCTCGGGGAGGAACGTCAGCAGACACGCCTGCGCATTCACATGCCCACCATCGATATACGCAGCCCCAATAAGCGCCTCGACGACATCAGCAAGGACCTTTGTAGACATCTCGCGCTTCGTCATCTCACTCTCCATCTTCAGCTTCTCCCCAATAACCGGCGCAACCCATCGCCTCGGCGTAAACATCTTCCCAATAATAAAACTATCCAGCCCGACCTTCAACGCCGCCCGCGCAAGCCGCCCATTCTGCACAATCGCATCACGGCCCTCGCTGAGATACCCCTCGTGCCACGTCGGATGCTGATAGAAGAGCGAGAAGGAGACTGTGTACTTGAGCACGGAGTCGCCGAAGAACTCGTACCGCTGGTAATTGCTCGGCGCCTGCGCCGAGGGCATGGTGATTGCCGTGATGATGTGTCTGATGTCGCCGAAGGGGACGCTGTGGAGGATCGTCTCGCAGAGTTTCGTTGCGACGAGGGCGGCTTCGAGGCGGTTGATTATCACGGGGATGAACCGGCCGAAGATCGTTTCGGTTGCGGGGAGTTTGTCGATTGTGCATTGGTCAGCGGAGATGATGCGTTTCTTCGTAGGGGATCCAAGGAGTGCCGCCTGCTGCTGCTCGCTCTCATTCGCTGGTGGGAAGTCTTCTGGTGCGGAGCGTTTTGTAGATGTGGCGAGGGTCTGCTGCTGTAGGAGGTTTCGGCGCTTAGGGTACGGGTCGCATTCTAGTGAGAGCGGGTCATTTGTGCCTGAGACGACCCAGCGCTTGAAAACGAGGACTTCGCCAAAGCGCGCGCGGTCGCGGACTATTCCCATGAGATCTGAGTGGCGGTTGCTAGTGAAGACGTCTTGCGCTGGCTCGTGGCCGCGATGTTTCTCCAGCCAGGGTGGCAGCTCGGAGGGTGGTACGTCCGGGGTGAAGAGGGCGATGTAGTCGCGGTCAGCGGGGAGGGGTCTCGTTAACGAGGCCTGGAGATACAGAGCTGTGATAGTCCGCATCTTCTCCAGGTCTTCAGTGGACAAATCGATCTGCTGCGCAGCCTCAAACTCGACCGTGTACGTCGTCTCATTATCCCAAAACAGTGTCATGGGTTCCAGCGGCGGCGGCACAGTCGGGCACAGCAGCTTCATATACGCAACGTCCCCATTATGACGGACAACGATGCGACTCGAATGCACCCCCGCGGTCTCCGACGACCACGAATACGCCCAGTCAACCCAAGGATCGTACTGCTCCGAGACCTCCATGACGGCCGGGAGCAGAGCGAGATCCTTCAGCGTAAATTCGCGGCTTTTCGTAAGCGGAAGCAGATTATCATTGACAAGCCCAGCCTCATACAGCGCCTTGTACGCCTGGAACGCAGCCTCCTTCCTCGCCGCGCGCTCGGTCATCCACCACGAGCGGCCCTCCGTGCGTCTTACATCCGGATGCACGCAGCTCGGCAGCGTAACCTTGCCCTTTACTTGCAGCCCATCGCTCTCGAACGAGAATTCCGGTCTGTTGTCGACGTACGATTGGCGCGGGAGGATCGAGCAAAAGTGGTACAGATGCTGCGTGGCATTATCAGCGGTAAGTATCGCGCCCGTAGCCTCAACGCAGAACCGCGAGTGCACATCCTCTTCCGTAGTCTCGAGTGCGCGCAGCTCTTCCAATCGGCGCTGGTCATCCCGGTACGCCTCCTCCATGACTCTCTCGAGATCCTGCCACTTGTGCAGATGCGAGTTATTGTCGTCCGTCGAGAGCAAGATTGCATACGTCGAGTGCTGTCGTCGTGCGCGGCCGCGCCGCTGCAGGAACGACTTTAGGTTCGGCGGGCGGTTGTAGCAGACGACGACGCTGCAGGCGCTGACGTCGATGCCTTCTTCTAGGACGTCCGTTGCGACGATGAGGTTCTTGCGCCCGCGGCGGAAGTCGTCGAGTGTGTTGCGCTGCATCTTTGCTGTGAGCAGCTCGCCGAGAATGTCCTTGCGGTTGGTTGACGTCGACATGCCGACGAAGCCGCCGGTGCGGAATCGGTCTCGGGTTAAGGGGTGAATAGAGAGGAGGTGAGCCATTACGGCGACGGCTGCGCGCTGCTGGGCGAAGATGAGGCCCGAAAAGTCGCGCTCTTCTGTGGTTGTTAGGAATGAGACTAAGGCTTCGAACTTCGGCGAGACGGGGAAATCGGCGGGGTCTGTTGAGTGCAGGTTGAAGTCCGGGACCGGTAGTTGCGAAAGGATATCTACGAGATATTTCCGCTCCTCGGTATCTAGATCCAACATGACCGAATTATTGTGGACTTTACCCCGGAGTTGCTCGAGCGACGTCCAGATGAAATAGTCGGCCGCCCAGGGACCAAGCTCGGTGAAGATATGCTCGACTCTGTCAACGAATCGTTTCAACTGGTCCCTGCAGTAAGTCTTCTCTGTTAAGAGCACCTTCTTCAACGCAGGTCCGTTTGGAGAGCTACGTCTTAGCTTCTTCACATACGGGTCGTTTTCAAGATCTAGCGATTCCCAGGCCTGCAAGAGTGCTGCCTGCGTTGCGCCCCTAGGTGCGTCTAAGGCGACTGGTGTGAACAGAACCCGCTGCAGCTCGGGTCTATGCGTGTGTGTCAGCAGTTCATGCCGGTGAGCTTGAGGCGTCGTGCAGATGGAGCTCATATTCGACTCGATGGTGCTACAAACCGTCAGTTCCGGCACCAAGAACCAACTTCTCTACCTACAGCAACTCCTCACGACTCGACCCAGCACTAGCTGTCAGACCCAAAATACTCGGAACAGCATCCGGACCAAACCTCGCAACAGCAGGATGGTAAAAGTCTCTCATAATCTTGTTCGCGGGGTGATTCCGCACGCAATGATGCGCTAATCTGTCAGTCAAGATACCACCTTCTCCCTTGACAAAACATACCTTCATCGAAGATAATAAGCCCAAGTTGCGAAATCCTAACGAAGCCGTGCGTCATCGCATCAACAAGAACAGCATGCGTCGATATAACGACTTGGACATCCTGCAGAACGGCATCCCAGATAGCCTGCTCGGTCCACAGCTCGACCTTGTCTAGGCCGGTGAGGGTCCTCGACTTTGCAGCTGGGATGTGCTGTGAGATGACCTTGTGCTGCTGGAGACACAGTGCGACGGTTGGTGCCAGAAACCATATGAGCTAGAAACTGTATGTTAACTGACAGTCCAATTGCGAGAGACTTGAAACGTACCTTTCCATCAGAATTCTCCAGCTCATGCATTATTCGCAGGAGAGCGCTAGATAATGAATTAGCCGAGTCGACTATATTATCTCCGGGGTGTACGTACATGTGTGTTTTCCCACTTCCAGTGCCCATCTATAGCTGTTAACAGATTTCCTAAGATGTTTGTTGTCACATACCGCGACGATGATGTTGCCCTTCAGGCTCGCCTCGAACATCTCCAGCTGGTAGCTCCGCGCCCGATATGCGGGGAGGTCGGGTTCCCCCGGTGCAATGGCGGCCATTCCGTCAATCGCCAGCGATTACTTGGAGATGGCAAGTGAGAGGTGCATGACGGAGAGGTGAAAGGCACAAGCTTCCAGGTTGACTCGAAGGCTGAAGGTATGCGCCGAGGTGGGGCGTCAGTTGAAAGTCAGTGGTGGGGTAAACAAAGCAAACAACTGCATCCACCAACCAGACCGAATGAGGCTACAAAGTACATTCTTGAAAACTTCTAGGCAACTCTGACCCGAGAGATATCGGACAATCCATAGAATCTAAACATTGCGTTCGCATTATGTAGTATAAGCGACCCAGGACAGAGTAGCTTTTGGCCCAATGGAATCGAAGCCTCAGACCTGCCAGACACCGCAGAACACCTTCAAGGCCAGAATGGAAACCTAACAATTGCGCCGTACACCGGGGATCAGAAGAAAACAGATAAGGTAATATCGAGCGACGCTGGTAGAAAAAGTTGCGAGCAAAAGGCTCGCACACAGGGTAATAGAAACAGGCGGCAATGCATACAACACATGTTCGGCTCATTGAACCATCGGTAGTCCGTGGGTCGGTGGTTCCGTCTTCGTGGCCTCGGAGTGGTCAGGCTGGCCATCCTCACCGCGCCCGCGGCGAGCTTGGAAGTTGTTGGCAAGGAAGGCTTCCTCGTTGGGATGTTTGCGCATTCCTAGCCCGGCTTCCGCTATGCGGTTCAACGAATTCATTTCATCGTTGGCAATAGATACCTGGCTCTGGGGTGAACCTTGTTGCGGGACGTTCGGGGCCGCGGGTCGAGAGGCAGGCTGTGGTACAGAGATTTCGGCGCGTGGCTGGCTCAGGTCGATATTTCCCGGCAGCTCGGGGACTTCACCTTGCGAGTCCAGTAACCGCGATTGAAGGTTGATAATGTACTCGCGTAGTTGGTAGTTTTCAGCCTGCAAAGCTTTGAACTCCTGCGACATGACCTCGAATTCCTTCACCTGCTCCTCCAGTTTGCGGATATAGCTCTCTTTTCGTTGACGGAAGGCTCTCTACTCCAGTTAGTTAGTGACCTGCATCTCTGTATCTCGGACTGGGGAGGTCACGTACTTGAGCGGCACGATTCTGGGCAGCACGCTTCGACGTAGATAGCGGTCGTTTGCCATATGTCTTCGACTGGTCTTGACCACTCGGGTCCGCTTGCGTTGGGGGTTGAGGGGGAGGTGGGAGCATGGCGGCGCCGGAAATCGCAGGGTCGATGTTGTTTTGATCGCGCGGGCTCGTGGCATTGGGTTGCAGATGGTGAGGTTGCGGGTTCGGCTGCGGCGGGCGCGCTTGTTGCGCGTGCTGCGCGTGCTGCGACAAGTGCTGGTGCGCCGACGCTGCGAGCAGCGAATCGTGGAGCACTATACATAGCAAGCATGTTAGCAAGTCACAACAGTTAGGAAGGTCGCTTGGGTGAGCGCGGTACGTGGCGGGAAGCCGGAAGGCTATGCGACACCAGTCGCCGCCTAGGAAGAGCCCCTGGGGCTGCGGTTCAGTGGCAAGAGCACGTTGCTTACCTTGATCAGCAGGATCCTAAGCCAAACATCATCGTCAGCGTCATGTTTTGATACTTGTGAGCAACGCGACCGCGAGCAGGCGGCTCGGAAGGAGACGCGTGGATGAGGTCATCTCGCGCCGGCGACTCTGCCAGTTGCGGCGAAACGCGAGCTTTATAGCAAAAGGCGCCCGTCCGACGAGCAAGAGATCAAGCAGCGCGACAGCTGGAGCTGGAGTCCGGCCGATCGATCTGATGACAAACCGCGAGGGGATAACTAAGGCTTGCTTACCTGAGCAGATGTTTGCATGCTTGGATGCGGCGCTGGAGCTAGTGCAGGCTGCATGGAGAAGATGTCGATTCAAGAGACAATCGACGCGCCCGACAGGAGATGCGACGGGTCAATTCGAGGCAGATAGACGACGAGCAGGAAGCTATAGCCCGGATATAGGGACAGAGGCTCGCGAGAGGGGGAGAGGGTGGAATGAATGGGGGAGTACGCAAAGAAACGCGAAAGCTGAGGTAAGCAGTGGCCTGCAGGTGGAATTCAGAGTCCAAAGTTCGACGGGTCCTGGGCTTGTCGCGGTGCCTGCTGACTGTGTTCTTATGAAATGAGGGTGATGCGTGCGCTGATTAGTGATGATGTTTAGCTTGGGAGATGATCTCGTAAGCAGAGGAGGGAAGGAGCAAAGGGACTGGAGTCTGGGAGGTCCGAGGGGGAGAAAAGGCGGAAGCACACCACGAGGCGAATAACAGCGAGTGTGTGACCGCGCCTGACGTGGGGGCGCCGGATCGGGAAGTCAGCTCCTCCCTCCGGTCGCAACCACAACAGGACAACTCTGCAACAACTCTATATTGAGCGGTCGCTAGGACAGTAAAGCTTTACCGGTGTTTTTATGAGCTTCATTTCCTCATTATCTCCAGCTTACTACCATCGCAGCAGTTCCGGATCGCTCTGCTGGTCAGTTTTCATGAACTCTGTTGTTGAGGTCTTGGCAAGCTAACCGTACACGGAAGTACTACTAATAGACGACGGGAGCTGACAAATGATTTTCCGTCTTGGCACTATAAAAGCCAGAAACAGCAACCAGCAAAAAAACAAGCAGTCAAGGCCAAGCAACCGGGGGAATCAAGGCTGCCATCTCAACCACTCTCTCATGTAGATATGGCATGATTGCGTCTACATCATATACTGCAAACAAACAGTATCCACCCTGTTCATCTGTCAGCGATTGCCTAAGAAATATCTCCCTCTTCCTAAGCACAACACCGTGCATGAAAGTCAAGAAACTCACCAGAATCCCCTCTTGAACCCAACCTTCTTCATCCTCCCTCTCTCGACAAAGCCCCGGCTGACGTACCATCTTCGGAGAGCATCTCCGTGGTCTGGACCCTCAGGATCGATTGCCATGATGGCCATGATGCTCCTAATCCGAGCTCCAGGCTCTCCGTCTTCAGGATCTACGCCGAAAACCTTGTCCCCTGGCTTCTTCTCTTCTCCAGGAGTATTACTTCCCGGTACATGGGTCTCTTCAAAGCCAGACCCTATCACCTCAAACCCCAAATGCCTGGCCCCCCTCGCAGCCTCGAGCAGCCCATCCAACAACCCTGAACCCACCCCTTGACTCTGGTACCCAGGCCGAACGTAAAGAGTCAACTCGACCGTAGACGCGTAAGAAAGCATGGTTCCACGAAACGGCGCGAGGTACGCATACCCGAGCACGAGATCACTATCATTCCCTGCCCCATCCCGACTCCCATCCTCATCTCTCGAACTTGCATCAACAGCAACAAGATACGGCAGTCCACGGCCCGTAATATCCTCGAACTTGGCTCGATACGTCGCTGTGACTGGCGGGTGCTGCACAAAGGTGAGGACCGTGTTGCGGATGTAGTGTGTGTTGATGGAGCGGATTTGAGCAAGGTCCGAGGGGACTGCGGGGCGGATTGTGGGGTGCATTCCTTCCCAATCTTGAGCGTGCCAAGTTGTCGGTTATGTGAGCTTAGGTGGGCTTAGGTGAGCTTAGGTGAGATGACTCGGAGATGTCTGAGTCATGTATATTCCGTATGTGATGTGATGAGAGAGAGGATGGGATGGATGCTGACATAAAGTGAAGTTGCGAGTGCAGATAAGACTTGGAGAATGAGCGTACCTGCATAGGAGCGGTATCATGATTACCTCGGCATACGAGTTGTTACCTACTACTGTACTAACCCCGTGATAAGTATTCTGGTCATCTTATAGCTTATGACTCTAGATTCCAGCCAATGTGCTCTCAAACTCGAGTACCTCTGGATGCTGTACACTACCAACCCTCAGCCTCGCCCAGTCTCTCTCAACACCCTCCTCAACATCCGGAAACGGTCCAATTGGCGTAATGGCCTTGGGGTTGATATCGTAATGGCTCTTCGTATACTACAGGAAAATGTCAGCAAGTCTCCCACTCACAATTATCACACCATAGCCCAAACACACGATGGGTGTCGACTACTCACATTCTCCTTAATATGCCTAAAATCCGTCGTCTCCCGCGCAGCAGGGACATCCCAATACATGCCCTTCAACCAATTATTCAGCACGGGGTAATTATGGCGGATCGTGCCCAGGTTACACTTGAAATGCTGAACATAGACCGTGTCAAACCGGATAAGCGTCGCATAAACACAGACATCCAACTCGGTCATCTCAGAACCGAGGATAAACGGCCCTCCATTCGCTGCGACAATCTTCTCAAGCTTGTTCAGAGCCCCAAAGACGGGGATCACGTTCTTGTCGTATTCTGCCTGCGAAGAAGCAAAGCCCGCTTTGTACACGCCCGAGCAGAGGTTCGGGAGGATCCAAGCGCTGAGCGTGTCGATTTTCGAGTGCAGGTGCGATGGGTACAGGTCTATGGCTGCTTTTTCGGGCGGGATGAGTGCGTTGAATGCCGATGGGAGCCAGCGGAGGAGTTCGAGGCTTTCCTGTGGATCTTGTCAGTATACATGCTCCTCTCGGCAAGGGATGATACATACATTATTAACAATCGTCCCTTGCACCCTATCCCAAAGCACCGGAACCGAATACCGCCCCTTATACCCCGGATTCGCCCGAAAATACACCTTGTGCAAATAATCTTCGCCAAAGAGGTTATCGACCGTCGCGCCCGGGTACTCGTCGTTTGATTTCGGGAACCGCCACCCGGGCCACCCCTTGTCGTCGCCCTTTGGGTACGGCATCACGACGCTGAGGTCGATTATCTCGGTGAGGCCCTTCAAGTGGCGCACGAAGTTGGCGCGGTGCGCGAAGGGGCAGAAGAGGCCGATGTATAGGTGGTACCGGCCGCTTTCAGGCGGGTAGAGGGCTGAGGGGTCCGAGGGGTTGATGCGGTCGTGCCAGCCGTCGGATGTGCCCGGGTTATGGTGTGTGGACATATTCAAGGTTAGGGGAGGTAGGTGGCTATACTCTGGGGTCTTGTGGTCAATTGGACTGATGGTGAAGTGGGGGAGTATGTATCTATAAGGTGTAGGCAGGTCACAGAGGCTGGAGGGGTAGGCTATATACGTATGCGCGGGGAGGAAGGCTGATGTAAGGGACGAGAGAATGACAGCGCTTGCCCCACTTATAGGCTAATTGGAAGTGATCTCTGATCTCGAATCCCTGAGCTTGTTTTGTGGTTGTCCAAATGTCACCCTTCTTATACACTTGCGATAGCCTATTCATCATCCAATGCGGAATCATTTCCGCGTGTAGACTTGACACTAAAAAGCAAACCAAGCAATATCAGTTACACAAATCCAAGATAACTAAACAGATACTGCATTAAGAATACGATAAGTATATACTCCGAAAGATGCAGATATTGATAGCTTGTACCACTCAATCCTCAATACAACCCTCTCCCACAAGACAGTGTAGAAATTCCAATCCAGACTTGCCCATTCACCTACTGTTGCTTCTTCTTATCCGCGTCCGTAGCCTGACTCTTGATAATAGAAGATCCAACCTTCGCAGCCTCCCTCCAGCCCTTTTGCCTCATCCAGAAACGCTCCTCAGCATTCGTACCATGGCTGGACCAAGTACGAGCATCATCTTCGAGCGTCTTCCGCGTGATATCAGAGATCTCCATGGATTCATCCTTGGCTGGGATCTCTTCCTCATCGTCACTGCTCCGCGCGCCGAGGGTCGACTCGAGGTACCGCTTGCGGATCATATATCGTTCAGACTTTTCACGGCGTACGTTGTGGGGCTCAAACTTGGCCATCATCGCTTGTACCACGTAGCGAATGATGAGGTAGAGGTGCTCTGAGAAGAAGATTGTCAGCAGCAGCGCCCATCCCTTGATCGCCGAGGGTTCGCCATTTGGTCCGTTTGTGCTTGTGTTGAACATGTAGACGAGGGCGGCGCTCGTGATGCTTCCAACCCATGAGAGGAATCCTAGAGTATCGAGCCATGGTCCGATGGTGTCCGCACGAATGGGAGAAGGTCTCTTGCACTCGACGATGATTTTGAAGAAATCAGAGCGGAGCTCGACCCAGTTGTTGATCAGGAAAGAAACGGGAACCAATGGCCAGACGGGAGAAAACAAAGCGAGATACCCGAACTGAATGCACATCTCCCGAAGGTCGTCGGTAACGTTATAGACATCCAGATCGGCCTCCTTGCGAACTCGCGTAAGGAAATTCTTCTCGTCTTCGTGGTCATCATACGAGCTTTTCGGTACGTCATTGTCATCGCTTTCGAGGCCTGAATTCACTCGTCCGTTTCGCTTCTTCTTGTACTCTTTGTATTGGCGAGCGAACTTTTACTTCGCATAGGGAACAATCGTCTCCATGGCGAAACCAACTAGTTGAGCTGTCACGGTGAAGTAGATGACTTGCTTTCGCAGCCGGTCTGGATTGATAGCAAAGGTGGCACGTGCAGTAGTGGCGTCCTCCTTCGAGACGAAAGGCCGAACTGTCAGATGGAAGACGTCGAGATACGGGACGATCAGGCTGGCAAACGGGATATAGACAAAGGCCGTCAAGAAGATTGGAAGATACGAGGTTATGAAATTGATCACGAAGATCTTCTGCGTCAGAGCCGTGTCGTATGCGGTTTGTGTTTCGTAATTTTCATAATCGTTCAGCCGAGTTGCGACCGAGACCAGCACTCCACTCATCGTCGGGATCAGGGCAGAGAGTAAGATGGTCGGAATAAAAACCTAAATCATTAGCACACCCAGCTTGGTGGATAGTTGCAAGTATAAACTCACCAAATACGACTTGAGCGGGCCTGTATAGATCTCGGAGATAAATATCTCAATCGCAAAACACGTGGCGATAATAGCACCGAGCGCTACAGTCGAAACCAGAGCAAACGGGACTTGGAGAAGCTGCCGTTTGAATCGAGTTGTCGCTGGAAATACACCTTTGATCTCACCGGTGATGTTGTCTTGAACTTCCCGCTCCGACATGAATTGCTTCCGCTTATGGCGAACGGCGGAAACACCCTTGGTCTGCCATCGGCAACTGAGATCCTCTTCCTGTCGCTTCCAGTACTCGATAAAAACAATTCCCCAAAGGCAGTTGACAATTGTGTAGATGGTAGAGAAAGACCCAAGCAGAAGCCAGCACGAGAACCCAAACGCGGCGGGAAATAGCAGGAACCTAAAATAGGACTGGAGGAACGCAAAATAAAACCCAACCTGTATCAAAGTTAGCGAAGAGCCAAGTCAACGAGACTTCAAACCACGCACACTCTCTCCAAACATATCTCGTATCTGGTCCAGGTCACCCTCCGACAAGAACGTCTTCTTGCTCCAATCTGTCAGGTACTCCTTATTCTTCTCCTCGTCGTGAAGCGGGAAGACCGCAGTCACATTCTTCCAGTGTCCATGCTTCGGAGTAATACCAGCGCCACCGTCTTCGCGTGGCAGTGTAATCATATGGTTGATAATGCGCAATCGTTCGGATTCCGTCTGGGGTTCGGCAGAGGACTCGTCCTCGGGTTCGGAGCTGCGGACGCCATGGAGCCAATCGCGGATACTAAAAAGAGAACCTTTAGAAACTACTTCCAAGAATTTGTCTAAGTCAGTACCTACCGAGACTGATAAATCGCCCGCTGCAGGCTCTTCTTCCGCGAGGCACGGACAAACACAAGCAGGTTCGAATCCTCCCCTGGCCGCACCTCCGCCTGCAATCCGACCTCCCAGAGCTTTCTCAGGAGCAATTCAAGCTCCTCGGATGACCGTGAAGGATCTGATCTCATCAGCATTACCCACAGAGCTTAAAGCACTGTCACGCTTACCAGCATTGGCATAGCAATATTGAATGACGTAGTCCGCATAAAAGTTCTGGTGGGCGCCGCTCTTGGCGGAATGGGAAGCCATTTAATCAAATGTTCTGAGGAAAGTGTACTCGGGATAGATGAGCAAAAAAGGTCTGGAGAGTTCCCCAAGTCTCCTCGTCGAGAGGGATGGGGTGTTAAAAATCAAGTGAAGATGAGAACGAGGTGTCGTCATCACGTTTGGGGAGCAAGAGACAGCTCCTTGGGCCGTTGGCTGGCCTTGGCGGGCATCGACCGATCAGCGCTAGTTGTGCATCATCAGATCTGCGATTTACTTCCACAACAGCGATATGATCTCACAAGTTAGAGACGGACATGATGCATTTACTCTTCACTGCAAACATCGATGTATCCTTCTTGCTTAGTGATGATATTATGGTTGCCGAAGTCTCAAAGAGCACCCACTCAGCGACTATATATATAGAGCTGTGAGTATGAGGCAGCGAAAAGTTCGGCAACCATAATCATTTAGAAAACCATGGCGCCAGTACCAAACACAGCGCAGCAGCCGTCTTCCTGCAGGAGGCCATCTCGGCTTCCCATCCCTTGCACCACAAAAAGAGAACCAAGCTCATTGCATGACAGAAGAGACGCATTATGGGCAAAAAAGACGTGGTCCCAGAGGGGGTCGAACCCTCGACTTTGACGTTATTAGCATCACACTCTAACCAACTGAGTTATGGGACCTGCTGTGATTGGGCGAAGGAAAATGTGCTTTATGTTCCAAAACCAGTTATACTGTCACGTGCGGCTTAGCCGAGGGCACGTCGGAGTCTCCAATTTTTCCTCATCTTCGGCCAATGTCTGTTCTGCCTCATAATGCAAATTTGAAAATCCGCTTTCAACGAACTCGGTCCCATAACTCAGTTGGTTAGAGTGTGATGCTAATAACGTCAAAGTCGAGGGTTCGACCCCCTCTGGGACCACGTCTTTTTGCTCTTTTAAGGAGCCATCAGGCTGGCTGGCTACCTTTTACCTTTTTTACTTTTGACAAGCAAGCCACTCTCATTGCGTGCAGCGCGATCGAATACTTGCTAGCTGGTATGACTATGAGTGTCTGTCAATTAGATTACATTCACATGACGGGATATCATCTAGGAGTATCAGCTGTAAAACAACGCTATAGAATGCAAACATCAATCATGACACGCCGCCCGAGTACAAAGTACAGCAACCTAAATACTGGCCCGGCGCGGCGCCAGCGTACGCTGAAGTTTCTTCTTCTCCTCGGTCTCTTCCGGAAGCGGCAGAGACCCTTCGCTCTTGAGTTTCTCCAAGTACTCTTTGCCGTAAGCATAACCAACCTGGTAGATTTCGTCGAATTTGCCAAACTCCAATGTGCCGTAGCGATCGATTGGAGGACGTAGGTAGAGACATCCGGGACTGTTCTTGGCCCGTTCAAGGTTGTCGATGGATGACACGTATGCTAGTCGTGCCTGGATTTCGGACAGGGTGGGTGGGTTCGGTATCGAAGAGAATGGGTTCCAGCGGTTGACGACGGACCAGAAACCGGATAGAGAATCGCCGTAGCCTTGGGGAGTGTTATCGTCGATAGAGCCAACGTCAATGGCGAAGATCACGTCTGCACCCAGTGTCTTCATGTGGGCTACTGTAAGGTTGTCGATGTAACCACCATCGAGTAACATGCTGCCCTCGTCGCAGATAGGAGGGATAAGACCTGCCAGGGACATCGACGCGCGGACATACCGCCAGACGTAGCCAGAGGAATGGTACTCAGCTCGAGACCGACTAATGTTGGTCGTATTGCAATAAAACTCGAGCCAGAAATCTTCAATTTGGCTATCGCCAAAGGTCTTGAAAATACCGCGATTGAATTCGTGGCCGGTAGTGTATGACACAGAGGGATATGTCAGGTCCAGCGCGAAGCGCCACATGCTTCCCATACGACCGGCAAACTTCTTGGCACGGCCATACATGGGAACAACGTCTGCATCCCGAGCATAGAGAGCGCCGATAAACGCGCCGATCGATGTTCCACCGACAATGTCAACAGGGATTCCAGCCTCTTCCAGGGCCTTGATAACGCCAACATGAGCAATTCCTCTAGCTCCACCACCGCCGAGTACGAGGCCGACTGCCCTGCCGCACAATCGACGTGCCAGACGGTGAAAATCACCCTTGAACGGTGTCTGCGAAGAGTAGAGTGGTGTCTGCTGGATTCTGCGAGACGTGTACTTCTGGATCTCGGCCTGAAGGATTTGAACTCTTTGCTTCAATACTGTGCCAAGCCGTTTTGCTTGAGGATGTGATGGCTCAGCAGTAAGTCGGAAACCCATTTGGATATGATGGTGACCTCCATTAATCCAAACGCGATTCTTCAACCACTTGCGGCTGAGTCCAGGAGCGCAATATCGGTCCGCATGCAACAGCACGAGCTCTTTCCTTGCAGTAGATTTCATGCCGAGTAAGAACCGTTCGTACTCTCCGACGCTGGGCGATGATTCTGCAAGGCCCACCAGAAGTATGCAATCGGCCTGCGAAATGCATGTTTGGGTCCAGGGCGAATTCACATTTGTGTCGGCAATGTACAAGACCATTCCGTATTTCTCCTCCAAGTCGGCGAGATACTGAGAAAGTTTGAGCTTTCCCATTCTGCTGAAAGCGTGCCGCCCCAGATGATTCAAAATAGCCGCCTGGTTTAGAGACGTCACTCCGTCGGTAACTCCAAGCTGCTGAAGAGCATGCAAAAGCCGGTGGCCGAATTCGACGACTGGGACTCCTGCAGTTACTGGAAGAATACCGACGGTGCGGAGGTTAAGGGTAGACGTTGCGGTTTTGACACTGCTGGTATTACCAGGCTCAGCCCCTTGCTCAGGCATAGGGTTCTCCACCAAATCCCGCATCCTTTGCGCGATGAGTTTTGATACCTGGATTGTAATCCCAGTATGCTCTTGGGCAAGACTGTTGAAGAGGGACCTGGGGAATTTGGCCAATTCGGTATCACGTATTGCGTGCAATGTGGCGGGCCGAGTAGACTCAGTCATAACCTCCAACTCGCCAACGCTCTCCCCTTGCCCATGCTCGCCAACAACTGTCATTTTTCCTCCAGCGCTTTCGAGAACGGAGCGCAGACGTCCATTTAGAACTATGTATATCGCATCGCTTTCATCACCCTGGTGGTAAACGACTTGGCCAGCACTCACTTGCACCCACTCCAAAGCAAAATCAATGTGGAGGAGCAAGCGCGGTAGTAGACTGGTCAGTCGCTTCGCTAGTGTCAATAATGCTATAGGGTATCGTTCTGCCAGCCTTTCCAGAGATGCTCGGGGTAAAAATCCCACATAGACATCTGTCTTCGCGACAACGTCGGTATACGAACGATATGAGGCCATCGCACCCACATAACCCTGGATTCCACCTGGTTTGATCAGGTAAAGAGATTTTCGAGATTGCCTTTTGCGCTTCGGGTCGCCAGCAGAAGCTCCAAGGGTCGCAGGGCGAGAGGTAGCCGTCTGGGTGCGTTTTAGAGTCGGGAACGACTCATCCTGGGACTGCAAGTGGACGGGCCTTGACGTCCCAACGAGATCTTCAGCCTTGTCGTTAATAGGAACCCCAACATCCAGGAAGCCATCTATCACATAATACAATCCCGGATGGCGTTCTCCCTGCTCCACAAGAACTGAACCCTTGGGGAAGTAGACGATCTCAATATCATTACGAAGATCTTCCCTCAAGTTAACGATAGGCGCCGTGCCGCCGGCGCTTGTGACCGACATGGACATCATAGACTCCGTTTCCCCATCTCCGGAACCTTCGTAGGGATCAATGAAGCCGAAAGCGTTGTTGGAGAAAACAGCTTTTTGGCGACGCGAATCGTAAGAAACCAATTTTGGGGACAATTCACCAGAGCCATTCCTGCCTTTGCGGATCTCATCGTGAGAACTGGCGGTCAGACCGATACCGTTCATTATGCAGTCCAATATGGACTCGCGGAATATGCTGTCTTCGTCAACTGAGTCTTTCCGCTGGAGAGATGCCCTGCGCATCGGAGAACGTTCTTTCTCAGTGAGGGGCGAATGGAGCCGAGGGATAGAAGCGAATTGTTCATGCTTAGGGCCGAACCGAGAGAGCTGGATAGTAGAGAGAAGGTCTCCTGGGCTGACTCCAGCCGAATCGCGCTCACCTGGAGATTTTTCTCGGCCTCCAAGTGAAATGGGCGGCTGCGTCATCGCCATCTTTGCGTGGAGGGCGGCCTCCTTCCTGAGGAAGCTGCTCGATCGACGTCTTCTACCAGCATAAGGATTATGCAGTGCGATTCCCCTCATGATTTCTTCGGAGCCTAGCCTGTTCCTCTCTTTCAAGAATTTGTCCTTGAGACGATCTAGGGCGGCGCCGCGGATATCGTTTGGTAGGTCATATGTGGTGAATTTGGTCATCTGTTTCTCAATGCCTAATACATCGTTTGTCAGGCCTAGATAGGAGTGTGCTGTTGCAAACGTCACTCTCTGTAGCCGTGTGAGGATAACTTGCACAATGTGGGCGGTAGCTCTGGGATAAAGTCTCGTAAGACGGCGAAAGGCGCTGGCTGGAATGATCGCAATTGTGGTGTCTACTGTCGCTCGAGCCACAATGTCCGGATGGACCGATTTCCTTCGGCTACCTTGTAACCGTTTGGCAGCCATGATACGGCTGTCGCCTGTCTGCGAAGGTACGCTGCTCTCCCCGAGGTTCAATGGTGGAACTGATGGAAGAAACTCCCCATTACCGTTGGTGTTAGAGCCATCATCACCATTTTCGCGAGCAGCGCCAGGAGGGGTCCCGGTCAGAACAGCGCCGGGGCTACCGGGAAATGACTCGGCCACTCGAGCGGGGCTTGGCTGAACACTTGGCGTATCAAAGTATGAGCCTTCGCTATTTCGCAAGTTGATATCCTCGGTGAAAAGGGATAGGATGGAGAACAGGGAGGACATAGAGGCACCATTCTTGACCTCTGTAAGCAGCTGGTAGCCCTGTTTCCCATCTTGGGGGTTATAGTCCTCGTCAGATGAATCCTCAACAGCGTCTCCATTCCAACTGCTCTTGCCATCCCGCATTGACTTCACGAAAATCTGTACCAGACCGTCCACAACGAGACAGAACCCTTTTTCCTCCTCAAGTTGAAGCGTCTCGCCCGCGATTAGCTTCCTCGTTTGCATTGTCCGTGTCAACTCGTGAAATACGGGTCTTTCCAGGTATCCAAAAACTTTGATCGCGCTGAGAAACTCGTCCAAGTAATTGGCCAGGCCTGGTTTCGAATCGCCTTCTTGTATATCTGGAAACAAGTCTAATTGAGGTTCCTTGCGTTGCGGCTCGGGAGGAAGGCGGCTGTACATATTCATGAATCGGTAGCGGATAAACCAGCTGATGGTCGAGACCACAGCCAGGACGATTAAGAGTCTAGAAGGCCATTCAGTCATTTGTTAGCAAGCCATACGTAGCTGAGAGCGTATTACCGGACAGGGGTTGAATTCTTACAATGTCGTGAAGTTCATCGTGAACGTCAGGCTCATAGAAAAGAGTGTGAAAAGCCATGTGGGCAGTGTTATTGTAGCGAATGTTATAATCCAGTATAGGATACTTGGAATTGTCTGGAAGACGAAGGAAAACGTCCAGCCAATCCACCCCACCATGGTTGTCGGGATCGGAGGGGGTAACAGTGGTGGGGGAAGATGAGGAGAGAAGCGTGGGAAGTCGGAGACACTGGCGGTTATGGCGGAATCAGAAGATTCGAGAGCGAACGCAGCGGTTGAGGGGGTGCAGGCGAGCGAAGAGGAAAGGGACGCTTCAAGAGAGTCTAGGTCTAGGGGTTCGGGAATGGCAGCAATGCTCCACTGTCGGCCATGACGAGTGGCCGTTCCTTGCGCTGGAGCTTGGATGGGGAATGACGCTAAAAGTTGGCAGGTTAGGCAAAATCAAGGCCACAGGGCGTCTCACCCGACCTGCCAGGGTCGCAACAACGGTTCGCAGGCCAAGCGCGCAGCAACACCATCCTCGAAGCGAGCCGCAACGTGCCCGCGTATGGCCCGTTGGGTGGCTGTGGATCTGCCTTTTGCTGCGCAAGCGGTTCACATTCGTCAGTGAGGGGAAGCTCGAGGAGGATTGTTCAGGGTGAGATCGCCGAGCCAACGAGGCCAAAGGCAGCCTATATCTTCCGCACGTTTTCACGCGGCTTCGACTCCGATGAAGATGTTGCACAGTTGAAGGTGGTGAAAAGTCAAGAGGAGATGACCATCTCCCGTCGATTCCTCAACGGCTGACTGCCGCTCACATGATTTTGTTTTAGCTTAGCAAACCACTCTTGCTGAGAGGCCGTCACCCTAAATTTAACCTCCTTTTCTATTACCAGGTATATTGGCATTACTTGTCATTTCAAGATAGATAGAATGACTCTTTCTGCTTGGCATGGTTATACCCATAGCCCAACAGCGATATATATTCTTCGACGGAACTAGCCCTGAATGCGAAGAGAGAACGGTAGTATGTCAGTAGTACAAGATCAGCAAACACTTTCCTCAACTCGGAACGTACAAAGCAAAGCTTTCAAGAGCTGTACACCCGTAGAGAGACGATGCTATAGAAAAGAAGAACATCATTCACAAGGCAACGCCCCGTTTTCTGCCACTCCGCCAGTTTTCTCCGCCCAGCCACGTTCTCGACCAACGGCGGCTGATTGCCCGTCCCAAGCTTCATGCTCCTCCTGATTACACTGTTTTATCTGCTTCTCACTTTAGTCGCTGTACTCCGGCTTTTTCTCTTTTGCTTTTCTCTCATAGAGTCAGCTGTGGCCTTGGCCCACAGGCCCGCCACAGTCATGTTTCAAGTAAGTTACCCTTCGTCCTGCTCCGCAGTCTGGCCGGACGTGTACTTCGTGGCTTTTCCGCATGGGGCTATAAGGCTGACGGGATGCTCCCTTTGTACAGCGACTCCGCGACGCAATCGACTCGCGAATCGCAGAGGAACAAGCTCGACAGAGGTCATCTCAAGAATCTCTCGCGCGCTCGAATTCAGCTCGTCGCCCCCCGGGTCGCAATCTATCCCCAAGCCAACGTTCCTCCCGCACACGGCGAAACACCGGAACGCCTGTACGCGGACCAGATCCCACCGAGTTTGAGCCGGAATTTGCTATCGGGGATGATGACGCCTCTACCCTATATAGCAGGTCGTCAACCCCGAAGCCGGAGTCAACGGAGGCGTCGGACAATGCCAAGGGGGAGAGATCCGCCGAGAAATCCGGGGACACCGAGGGAGCTGTGGACAACACGGTAAATGGAAAGGACAACACACCCGCCAGGGAAACGGCTCAACCGTCTGCGGAGCTCCCGCCAGAGGTGAGAGCGAAGCTGCGGAAGTTGAACAAGCTGGAGTCGCGTTACCAGGGTATGCGGCACACTTTCGCCCGATATTGGTGAAGTCGCTAACAATGTGTCTTACGTAGAGCTTCTCAAGGCTTATCGAGCTGCCCATTCCCGAGTCTTATCAATCGAACCCTTCGAAGCCGCCTTGCGGGAAAACACTCCGCTAGCATCAATCGCCGACCCGAAAGCCCTGACCGAGTACCTGAACCAGATATCCCTCAAGGGAGATTTAGTCTTGGAGGAGCTGAAACGTGTAACAACCGAGCGAGACGAATTCAAGAATAAACTCGGAGAGTCGCAAAAGGCCGAAAAAGCTGCGCAAGATGAGATTAGCAGCCTCAAGGAAGCTGCCAAGCAAGAAGGGTCGAAAAAGGATGGCGAAGGCAGCGCATCATCTCCCAAGCAATCCGGCGAGGAGGCGAAGGCGGAGAGTGAGGAATTCTTTTCCTTCGACAATGAACTCCCTCGTCTAGAGTCGGAACTGAAGGAGAAAGAGGAGCAAATTGAGAACTTGAAGTCACAAAATGAGAACCTGAAGCGCGACCTGGCAGTTGCACGCGAGTCAACCGAGGGCATGGTCCATAACCTGGAATCCGCTACGCGAGAGCTTACCGAGCTGCGTGATTTCAAGGATAAGCAGGAATCGGAAGTGGAAGCTCTCAAGACTTCACGCCAAACGGAGATCGACGAGCTCAAGTCCAAACTGGAAGCCTCTGAATCCACTCTAACTGAGACAACCGCCGAGGTCGAAAAGCTAAAGATTGATTTGAAACAGAAGACCGATGAGATTGAACAGCTACAGAAGCAAGCCAGTCAACCTGCGAGCGCTGATCAACAAGCCGATCTGGCATCAAAACTTGAGGAAGTCAGCCAAGAAAAGGATGCCAATGAGAAGCGGCTCGGGGTACTGCAAGGACTGGTAGACAATCTTCGAACGCAGCTGAAGGAGACTCAGGAGACGATGTCAACTCTAAAGGCAGATGTGGAGCAGAAAACGCAAGATTCTGGCAAATTAAAGAACATTGTTGATTTCCTCGACGGGAACATGCAGGGTAACACGAAATGGCAAGAAGCCAAGGAGAAGGTCATTAGCGGGCAAAAGGCCGACTTTGAAGAACTTCGCCAGACATTGGCCCCCTCGCCTACTCCAGAAGCAACAACGGAGAGTGCCGAGCCCGTACAGCAACCTACCAACGCCGCCCCGAGTACCGGTGCAGGGAAGAAGAAGAATAAAAAGAAGAAGAAAGGTGGTAAAGGCGGCGACGATGCCAGCAAACCGTCAAGCCCTGTTGATGCCGAACCCACCCAGACGGCACCTCAACCCGCCGAACCAAGCTCAACCGTAGCTGAGCTCGAGAAAAAGATTGAGGAACTGACGCAGCAACTCAAAGAGAAGGAGGCCGCCATTGATCGTCTCGATTCCAAGCTCAAGGGCGAGGAGGACTTGAAGGAGGAGATCGAGTCCCTGCGCGATGACCTTCTCAATATCGGCCAAGAGCACGTCGAAGCCAAGGACAAGGTCAAGGTGCTCACGGCAGAGAAGACTGCTCTGGAGGGAACCATTGCCAAGTTGGAGAAGGAGATTACAGATTTGCGCGCAAACAACGCGTCAACCACTGCAACCTCTGCGAAGGCCCATAATGACCTTAAGGGTGAGTATGAGAATCTCAAGGTGAAGTTCACCACACTCGAAACCGAACTTTCTGCCGCACAGCAGCTAGCGACGACGCGATTCAAGGACCTCACTGAATTACGAGAGTCCATTCAGAAGATCCAGCCCGAGCTCAAGAAGCTGAGAGCTGAAAGCACGGAGCTCAAGACGACCAAGGATGAGCTGAAGAGCAAGACCGCCGAGCTGCGGACACTGGAGGGCAAACACGACGATTTGCAGGCAGAGCTGAAGACCCTCAAGTCATCAGTCTCGGATCGCGAGACAGAGGTGAAGACCCTGAACCAGAAGATCAAGCAAGAGCTAGAAAGCCGACTCAAAGCCGAAGAGAGCTTGACCGTCGCGCAGTCCGACTTGCGATACTCGGAGAGCAGGAAGCAGGAAGCCGTCGAGGCCAGGCAGAAGGTCATGTCGGACTTATTCAATGTCCAGGACGAGTTGAAGACTGCGCGCGCTAAGTTGCGAGAGTATGAGCAACAAACTGGCCAACTCAACAAGGACCTTGAAGGACTGAAGGAGGAGATGCAATTGAAGACAGCTCAGCACGCCAGCGCACAAAGTCTGATGAACAGTATGCGCGATCAGGCCTCAGAGCTTGGCATGCAGATGAAGGAAGCTCGAGAGCGGTGTGAAAGCCTTGAAGAAGAGTTAGCAGATGCACATCGTCTTCTCAGCGAGCGAACACGCGAGGGCGAAACCATGCGGCGACTTCTCAATGACATCGAGGGCCGTACCGAAGCCAAGACTCGCGACTTAAAGGAGAGGATGGAGGCAGCTATCGAAGAGCGAGATCGCGCCGAAGACGAAGCTAGCGCGCAAGGCCGACGCCGCGCTCGCGAATTAGAAGAACTCAAAACGAAGCTCCGGGAAGTCGAGAAGTCACTACGGAGTGCAGAGGAAGACAAAGAGGAGCTGGAGCATTCACAGAAGGACTGGAAACGGAGACGAGATCACCTTGAAGCACAGACCGAACGAGCTACACAGGAGCTTCACGATGTCCAGCAGGCCATGGCTCGATTACGGGAGGCTCTAGACGAGAGCGAGAAACAGGTCCGCGATTTAGAGAAGGAGAAAGCCGAGTTGCGCCGGTCAGTCGAGGAAACCAACTCTCGCCTGGAGAAGATGCGCAAATCAAACAGTAAAGTGTTCTCCGAGGACAGTCGCTTTGGCGTGAACCCACAGTCATCTCGCTCGTCGATTGATTCCGGCCCTCGAAGAGGAGTCACTTCTCCGATACCAAAGACCCGCAGTCCGTCAACGCAGCGAAGCGAGACGCCCACTGGCGGCATCGACTACATCTACCTGAAGAACGTGCTTCTTCAGTTCCTGGAACAAAAGGACAAGAACTACCAGAAGCAGCTTATCCCTGTCCTTGGGATGCTTTTGCACTTTGACAGGTCAGTCACTCAACCTGCGCTTCCTATAATTTGCAACATTGCTGACTTTAACAGGACGGACGAGCAAAAGTGGATGGCAGCCATCACCTCGAAGTAGCCTGTGGGGGCTTACATTGGAGTTCAGAGTACATAATTCTTTCACTGTCTTATATTATTACCAATTTATCCCACTATGCGAATCATAGAAACGAGAAGAATTAGACAGCAGTGTTGTTTTCCAATTGCCCATTGCGGCCGCAACCATAGATCACGATGTGGAGCATCAGCGGATGTCACAGGGCGCGTGTCCAACGCTCTAAATTCTTTTTCTCCTTTGATTTTCCCAGACCACCGTTTCAATTCAACTCAATTCCCTTCAACGCAAGTACAAACACCATCACGATGTCGGCGCAACCTACAATCCGCCTTGCGACAGCAGAGGGTACAACTTACCCCTCCCCCTCCCCCGCATTCTGCAGACTAACACAAGAAACCAGACGTCCCCCTAATCCTCCAATTCATCCGCGAACTCGCCGACTACGAAAAAGCGCTGCACGAAGTCGAAGCCACCGAATCCTCCCTCCTCGCAACCCTTTCCTTCCCCCCAACCGACAACAAGAATGAAACCCCCGCGCCCAAGCGCGGCGGCTCCGTCTACACAGCCCTGATCACACCCCCCGCAACACCCTCAACCCCATCGCCAACCCCCGTCGGCATGGCGCTCTTCTTCTACAACTACTCGACGTGGCGCGCGGCGCCGGGGATCTACCTCGAGGACCTGTACGTGCAGCCTGCGGCGCGAGGCAACGGGTACGGGTTCCAGTTGCTCAAGTGGCTTGCGGCGAAGGTGGTGGAGATCAAGGGGCGCAGGCTGGAGTGGAGTGTGCTTACGTGGAACGAGCCCAGTATTCAGTTCTATAAGCAGGTTGGGGCGCGGGCGATGGATGAGTGGTTGAAGATGATGGTCGAGGGGGAGGCATTGGATAAGCTGGCGGAGGGGGCGCTGTAGGGGTGGGATTATGAGGTTGGGGGCTCCAGATAGAATAATCTATCGATCATGTGTTTGATGTCTTAAAAGAGGTAGGAGGTCGGTCTCGGTCATTTTCCGGGGCTGATTGTGTAACGTGCAGATAAGTCCGAGGCTAGGAAACTGATTTCCGTGGCGTCATATATACTTCAGGTTCGCGGGGTTGGAGCCTTTCCCCGCGATACATAGAGCGTACAACAAGGCGCTCGACTCCAACTCTAACTTGAAGATGGCACCCCTCACAAACAAGGTTGCAATCGGCACCTCATGCCTAGGCCAGAACGAAGCACACACCCTGGACCTCAAAATCCGCGCCGCAGCAGCACAAGGCTTCTCTGGTCTTGAAATCGTCTACAGCGACCTAGACCGCTACAGCACTACACAAAACCTCCCCATCAGCACCGGCGCAAAACAAATCCGTCAGCTATGCGACGACCTCGGCCTTGAAATCCTCTCACTCGCTCCATTCGAGAACTTCGAGGGCACAAAATCCCCCATACAGGACCGCCTCGCCGTCGCATCAGCCTGGCTCGACATCGCCCGTATTCTCGGCGCAACATACCTGCAGGTCCCCGCCCAATACGGGGATAACTGCACGGGCGACGAAGCCGTCATCGTCTCAGAGATGCAACAGCTGGCCGACCTCGCAAGCTCCGTCTCCCCCGTGATCTCGATCGCATACGAGCCCATGTCCTGGTCGCACTTCTACCCCACCTGGGAAGACGCCCTGCGGCTCACGATGCTAGTCGACAGGCCGAATTTCGGGCTCTGTCTCGATACATTCCACGTCCTGACTCGACTGTGGGCGAGCCCGCTCGAGGCTTCGGGGGTCTACCCTGACGGGCCGGCAAAATTAGCCGACTCACTCCGTCGCTCAGTGACGGATATCCCGATGGACAAGCTCTTTTACGTGCAGCTTTCTGACGCAGAGAAGTTTGATCCGCCGTTCTCCAAAAGCCATCCGTGGTATGTTGAGGGTGAGGCGCCGGAGTTTACCTGGTCGAAGCATGCGCGGCCGTATCCGTTGGAGACGGAGCTGGGTGGGTATACGCCTGTTCTGGAGGTGTTGCAGGCGTGGCTGGTCAAGAAGGGGTTCGATGGGTGGGTCTCGATGGAGATCTTCGATAGACGGATGCGTGATGAGATGTATAAGCCTGGGGTTGCGGCGGCGAGGGGGAGGAAGTCTTGGGAGAAATTGCAGGCTGCTCTTACAGGGGCTACTGCTCGGATTTGAACTACGGATGTAGATTCCCTCCCGAATAGTTTCTCGAAGTCACATGTGGTGGATTAAAGAAATAGCTACCCGAAAGCATTGCATTGTGGTCTCTGAGACCACCGGGCTTCAGAAACGGCATTCCTTGACCAGCGAAGTCTCTTCAAATTCCCCAACTTCCTAGTATGAGCGTATAGGAGACAATTTGCATGCAAGAGCCCGGCGAAGGTGTCAGAGATCAAGAACAGACGCTCCTAGCCGCTCTAGATAAGAATGCACCCTATAAAAGTGTCCTTCAACTTCTACAGGCATCGCTGGCACTAATCAGTGTACTTCGTTTCGCGTCGAGATGTTTCCCTCGAATGAGTCACCACCCATCGACGACGCAGCAAGCAGGTCTCCTTGAAGGTGATGTCCTCCAATGCATCTACTAGAGTATTATGCGCATTGGAAGCTTTTCTCCTCGTGAGCTCTGGAGGAATGAACCGACATGGTGACCGGAAGCATCGACCCCTGTAACGGATATTGCTAATCGACTGGATGGGTCACTGTTCAAGGCTTGTTGGGCATATCGATGGGGAATGCCAGTCTCGTGAAGATGGAACTTGACATGGACTTTGCTCCCTGGTGTGATTCGTAATGCTTGAGGCAATGATATGTTGAATTTTCCGCACGTAATGAACCCACGGCTGCGACCCGGAGAGCATTGTACTGTTTCCTCTTTCCCGGTGATCTGATAAACCTTGAGACTTTCTCGCGTATTCTCATCATTGGCGTCCCAAGCCTCTTGTAATTGTCTGGCGTTGTTTTCAAACCAATACTGCCGTAATTGGGGGTCTGGGGAGTTCCTTAGATCATTGTAGGAATCTCTTGCCTTCTCGGCCCATATTCGTATTGTCGGATCTTTTGATTGTAGAAACTCTCGAAATGTTTGTCTGCTACAAACTCCCAAAATGTCGGGTATATTTTCGTTCTGAAATCGCTGCCACAGAGGTGGCACAACATTGAGATGGCGACCAGAAGAAGCTTGGCTCACGGATGGAGGTAGGTATTTCTCGAGATCTCGCGAAGTCAGGGTTCTGAATACACAGGCCATCCACATCTCCTGCATATTCAACATGCATTGTTCAAGCCTGGATATGTTCTTTGCACCGTTGTCTATGTCAGCTCGCGCAAGTATCACAAATTGGGAGCAGATGTCATCCTTTGAGTCCCAGACGTGGTAGTGAAGGCTAGGATGCTTCCTTCGGTATAACTTATTATTGTGATCAGCAATTCTCCTGCGCAGATCAGTCGCTTGGCCGACATAAAGCCGGAACTGTTGAGGGTTATCGGGATACCACAGGATATGCAAGTAAACCCCGGCACCAGTTGAGCTGACATTCCCACCTATTGACAAGATTCTGTAGACATATCTATCAGGTTCGAAGATATTACAGATAACTCACCAGGTCACTTACCCTTCAAGAGAAAATAAACCGCTCTCACAGATAGCCCTTACACCAGGGACAAGGTTACGTTCGAGCATCGTACATAGAGATTCTCTGTACTTGTCTTTGAGAATCTCTTGGTATCTTTCAGCATGTAATTCTTCAACTTTAGCGACCAAATGTTCAAGGATTTCGTGACGTTTGAGAGGCTCGAGTTCGAGTGAAGGAGGTAACGGTATCCCTGAACCAGGGTCAATGGCTTCTAGAAGCCTGGTTTGAACTCTGGGTTGTTGAGCCAGGGTTGACCTGTCAAATTTTCCGAGGTTGGGAGGGACGTGCGGTTGTCTGCAGTCATCTGTTGCCTGATCTGTCCAGGTCACTATCTCTGATTCCGATTTTGAGATAAAATCTGTAATCGTTGAATATTCTTCGCTAGTCCTAGCGGCTGCTTTCAAGATTGCACGCTTTCCTTGCTCAAATCGTTTGTCCATATCAACTTTCCACCTTCTGTTTCTCACTGCTTGGGCTGTGAGAGTGTTCGGGTCACGGTTTGCATCTGAAGGCACCCGCGGTTGCCGGTTCAAGCAGAAGTAAAAGACCTCCAAGATCCTCTTATATGCGTACCCACTAAGCGGTTCTTCCCCTTTATCGTCATCGCCTTCTTGAAAGGTCGAGTCGGCAAGAGGATCCCCGAGTTCCTGCACAAACTCGTCCAACAAGCGATCTATCACCTGCGCCCGGAAGCTTTCCTCCGCCATCGTTTCGTCATTTGGGTTCGAAGGTAGAATATTTGGATTGATTCCGATGTCGAATTCGTCCATGAGGAAGTAAATAAGGTGTTTGAGGAATGGTAGGTAGTAGCAGGTGCTTGGATCCTGTTCGAAGTATGCTTTGTAGGCCAGTAACGCCTCCTGACTTGGACCAGTCATTGTTCTCTTGCCTGTAGTACTGAAGCTGCTCTCGGCTCTTGTTCTGTTAGGCGGGCTATGCAGGAACTATCAATGCAGGCGGCAATGGTTGGTTTTTGTTTTGTACAATCCTGCCTCACTTAGGCTTGGTGAAACGAGCTGCAGAAACTGTTACTCACCATATCATGGGATACTAGAGGGCAACCCCATGAAGTAAATTGCGGTGCCAACTTCAAACCAGTTATGACTCAATGGGAGAAGCGTTGCCTATGGGCTATGTAAGGTTTGTTGTGTTAGTTGGTCTCACTTCGGATGCCTGGCCTGTTTGGGAATCTATATGCTCATTAGTGCTCAACCATGCTCGTAAGACAGAAAATGTAAGCATCACCATGATAGAGAGATTCTAAGACTCAAATCTCCCGTAACATATCTAGAGGCTTATATAGAGGCTTATATTTCAAGCATATTAAAAGAGAGCAAGCCTGTACCTGCCGAAATTAACCAGTATCAAGCATGGCGATCAGGGAGTATCTGGGGCAGAGACTACATACAGGGAAAGGTCTGCATGGCTAAAAGGAACAAATAAAGTGAATAATATCCCAAACACCATAGTACTAACTGTCCAAGCAAAGAGTCTTGGAGAACAAAAAAGAAGAGGCGACAAAAAAGTGTGGTCCCAGAGGGGGTCGAACCCTCGACTTTGACGTTATTAGCATCACACTCTAACCAACTGAGTTATGGGACCCGGTTGAAATTAACTTCAAAATATAACAATAAGTACTAGCAAGCTTTTTCTGCCTCGCTCTGCCGCCCATCCACATGCTCTTAAGATGGGCCTCGTGGCCTGAGGCGCTCGCCACTTCTCGGACGAGCTCACGTGACCCACCACCGCGTCCACCCTGGACCAGTAGGATTGATCGATGGCTTTACCCTTTGTCAAGAAACCAGCTTCTTCCCGGGTCCGTCTTCGCCATGAACCCTGCTGCTTCTCTGTGTCATTCCGAGCTGATCAGTGAGACCTTCAAACTGTCCAAGGTGCCAACGAAATCCATGGTGACACTATCGAGGTGAGAGCATTGCCAGCTCTTACGGCTGCGTACAGCATTAATGGCGGACAAGGAACAAGGCTTAACAGTTGATACTGGGTAGGTACATTCCTTCGCATACATACTAGCTCGCATACTCAATGGAAGGGCCGGACCGCTCTCGGCAGATTTAGACGCCAGTGTTACATTGCTGTACGCCATGGACGTGGAGATGGGAAAGAGCATAGCAATGGACCGCACCGAGCGTCAGATTCTTCTTTACGGCGCTACCATTCATTCTCCTTGAATGGGCGATTACACGGAAAAAGTCCATCTCGAATCTTTGCTCTTCTTGACTCTCACATACGGGAGTCCTTCTGCGCCGCTGGAACATGCTACGCAGTATGCAGACATCTTCAGTGTGCGCACCAGGGTATAATGTCTACAAGGGAAATTACAAAGCGGATACCATACCCAGCAGGCCACCTCAAAATCCTCATATAAACGGCGAGCGGAAATCCATATTCAGCGGTTGGACAAATGGATTACCCAGGTTGTCCTCACCATGATGAGCTTCTACAGGAGCTCTGGAGCTGCCTTGGAGTAAGGCGCAGCCAGAAAACCCCAGATACTGCGCGATAAAGCGTCCGTGACCCCAATCCGAAGCTCTTCGACGCTGCCCGTGCGAATAAGAGGACTTCCATTTTGAACACGGCCGCCAAAGCGTGAGGGCAATGATGAGGGACTAATCGTAGCGGATTCGACTGCGCCATAAGATGGCGATGCCGGTATCTGGACTGGGAGTATACTCTGACTAGACAAGATCTTTGTCTTCTTCTTCTTCCTTTAACATGCGCGTGGTTCCTGTCCCCTTGGTTTACCTCTTGGAGATCCTGCTGCTTACAGGACGCGCCAAAGGCCCTACAATCTTCAGTATCTCCCAGGTTGCAGATTGCATTTTCAATAGCTTCATAGACCCGGCTTCGCTGGAAGCAATTCGCTGGAAGTATTACGCCGTCTTTGTCTGTCTGCTGCTGGTCTGGTTTGCGGTCCTCATTTACGCCTATTCGGAGACTCGCAGGCTGAGACTTGAGGAGGCTGGCGTGTCTTTGATGGTGGGAGGTCTTTGGCGAAGTGGTGCCTGAGAAATAGAAGGTTATTTGTGATGAACGCACCGCGATCTAGGGACTCAGGGCGCATGGCTATTACTTTTATGGCGGATGCAACCAGTAGCACTGGGTATGAGGTCTAGTTCGCATGCGGAGTGTCTGTTCAGCTTAAAAGACCCTCATAGTGAATTTGGAAGCTCCCCAACTAATAATTTATGGCTTTCCCAATCCGGGCGTACAACTGGGTTTATTTATTATCAAAGGATAGAGTCCTGTACCACCATGGAATTATACAACGGGGCTCGTCGAGCTCAGCATGTTTACCTGACGAGGGCAGAGAATATGCAAATACTGTACATTGATCTAGTTCCAGAATAGTATTAGTGTATTATTGATTCGGAAGACTTCTGCAGTCTAAAGGTATGACTTGTTGGCATGGTTATTCCCGCTGTCTATTTCCTCCTTAACACTACAGCAACTTGTAATGAAAACATCTGACCTGGAGTCCATCACGCTTCGGGCGAACTTCAGTTACTACTGACTCCGCATCTATGCTGATATATTCTACCACACCTATTCCCCCTTCACGTCAATCAAAGGGGTCCTCACCTGGGAGCTGAACGAGCAAGCGCGTCTCGAGGGATTCGTCTTGACATCCACTCCAGCTCCACTACCTATAGATCTAAGCGAAGACCGTCAACGCTAAGATACCACCTCCCACCGTGAACGTAAACTGAAGCAAAGCAAGAGCTATGCACTCACTGCTGTTTTTCTCATCAGGAGGCCCGACTTCCGCTGTTGATGCATTGGGGCTTCTGTGCTGGTTAAAGCCTCACCCGGTTGAGATGATACCCACATGGACATATAGAGTGGGTCCGCAGCCTTTTGGGCTGACAGTGTCCTACATCTACCCGCTTTCCCCATCCGAGGGTCCCATAACTCAGTTGGTTAGAGTGTGATGCTAATAACGTCAAAGTCGAGGGTTCGACCCCCTCTGGGACCACGTCTTTTTATTTTTGTCTCCTTACCTCTGCTTCTGTCTGGGTTATCGAGTGTCAGAAACTAGTTTGACGGCTTGGTCTCCGATGCCTATTTGCTTACATGCTGTTGTGCGTGACACTCGACTTCGTGCCGCGCCTCAGTCGGACATCTAAAAAAAGCGCAAAACAAAACTGACAAGAGCGGGGCAACCTTGCAAATGCCATGTTAAAGCAGCGCCGAGGCCGTTGCTCGCCAATAGGTCCCTCGGTGCCGCAGTTTTAGCCCTAGTACGACCTTCGGCTCCCAGATCTAGGACCGCAGTCATCCCCGTTCCCAGTATAGCCAACCCTGCGATAGATAGATCAAGCGAGATACTAGGTGCAATGGACAACTCTTCCGGCCTGCACGCAGTCCACTACCACCACTACCACCACTCCTCAGCAACGAGAGCTGCTCGACGCTAAGCATCGTCTCGTGCTCACCATTAGGCGTCGCCGCCGGAGAGTGATACCACATTGCGTCTGCTATGAAGAATGGTAGGTTGATATGGTGAGAGAGTATAGTACAAATGTTGGTTGAACTCTATGGAGTCAAAGTCCTTAAGAGGCAGTTTGATACCTGCGTGTTCTACTAGCACATAGGTAGAGTATAATAATAGTAGTACAACCAAAAGACAAGAGAGAAGGCAGAGAGATAGAAGACAAAAAGGAGAGAAGTAGAAGAAAGAGAAGGAAGAGGAGGACCGAGGCAAAAGTATTAATAGGAAGACGAGAAGAAAGAGAGATAGATAATAAAGAAAGTCGCAGCCTTATCAGCAAGACAGTTTCAAGCTGTACTATTTCTCGTTACAGCCAGGGTCTCAACAGCGGCCTTTGTCGACATGCCGCCTGTGACTCCTTGATTTATGGCGGCGGTTGTAGCCAACACGCCGAAGAAAACCATACCCCAGCGGTTGATCCATTCGGACATGTCTCTGGTGTCGAACCAGGCCTGCCGGAAAGATCCTGGTCTTTGGTGATCCATGTAATCTTCAAGGTCCTTCAGGCGTGATCCGAAGATTGGAAAGTCGTCATCAACACTATAAGTGCCCCAATTCTGGAACTCGTTGCCAAGCTCGTTCAAAGCGGCCGCAGAGAATATCCCCGGACTTAACTCTTCCCTTTGACCGAAGAAGGGAATCCACCGGGGGAGACGAAGTCCGGTCATCCGCGATGTGCATACCGTGAAAAAGGGATCAATGTCTTTTCCGAGTTTCAGTTGGCGCCTCAGCTCCTTTCTAAACAGCCTTAGTGGAAGGACTGTCCAAAAAGGAGCCGGTATGTCGACAGCACCTCCTTCAAAACGGCAACCCCTTGCTTTTGCTCGCTTACATCCTCATCCGCGGACTCGCCATCTCCATTGTATTGATCTCGAGCAAATGCGCATTTGACGGCCCTGGTTACAGTGCGACAGACAGTCAGCGGCTGTGTTCGAAGACGGGAGGAGACGAGGGAAAAGCCACATACCTTCTTATGGACTTGAAGACTTCATTATTATCCGCCGTGACGCTTGCAGCGCAAAGAGAGGGCCACGCAAACACCGAGAGTGTCCGCATGCTTTTGTCGAAGACAAGATGTGCTCTAGCATTGTCTACAAGCCTCAAGCGGACGCGCCCAATTTTCTGCAAGCAGACCAATTGGAGGCCTCTCTCTCCCTCGCAGCGTACACCTCCAAAGGTTGCGGAGTAAAAACACCATCTCCGCTCTAGCCCATGCCTGTGGCCTCTCGCTCATGGTACCGTACGATAGGAGTGCGCAAATAGAGTGCACCGTTCAAACAACGGCCAGAGCAACAATCTTCCTCTGCTCATCGATGATATTGGTCTGGTCGAGCTCAACAAGGAGAGATCTGGGATCTACTTGGCTGATGCCCTTCAGCTCAATTCGCTTGTTCATCGCCTCCACGACCCGATTGCACCACAGCATCCTATATAACCATCTGTATGTCCGCCTGGATCTTCTGGATATACAGGAAAATGCCGGGCCACCGGTTCTCCACGCCCTCTCCCAAAAGACCCTCCAGAAAGCGCACACGAATATCGGGAACCTAAGTCGTTAGTAGCTAAACGCCAAAATTTATCCAAGAGGCTGGATGCATACCTGACTCAATGGAGAGGGCATTTCAGTCTGCGCAGGCCGTCATGAAGCCCAGCTCGACGTCTCCGTTCGCTGCTGTCGGCTCAACCGCGCTTGAAGTCCGGTTTGCGCTCATTCCCAGGGGACTTGTGATAAAACCAAAAGGAAGCCTGTAGTGTGCAGGAAATAAAGTCAACAATGAAGTGTGCGTACCGTAGGCGAGCGTATTGAAGCCAGGAATTGTAGCGAAGTTCGGGATTCAGGCAGATATGTCTGTTGGTGACAGACTGGAGGGTCAGAGAGTTGTTTAGCGGAATCCTTCTAGTTAAGAGACGCAGAAGCCCGAGAATGCAGCCGGATTTAGAGGACGAGATCCCCGTCACCAAATCTGAGACACACGAAATGAGCTGATATCAACCACGAACCAAGCTAGAGGAGGCCGTTTACGCTTGAAACATGAGCACTCTTCCTACTGAGACGATCGGGACAGGCCCAATTAACCTCGTCCGGTTGACGTTATCCTGCGCGCGTCTTGGTGCTGGGAGGCTTCTAGCCTTCTTCTCACACTCAACGGGACTGGATATCCACGAAAGATGGGGTTCTCATTCTGCATCACCAGAAACTCGCCGTGAGCTACAGTTGTGGATCTCTCGCCTTAATGAAAGCGAGACACTTCGGAAACCCCATTCAGGGAGTGTGGGAAGATGCAGCTGTCTTGCCCGTCCCCGATGATCATCAGCGTTTGTTTTGCCTCCGAGTTCAGCTCACCCAGTATAACCTCGTGCAAATCAAAGAGAGATCTCTGACAAGGATCTCATCCAGACGATGTGCAATAGCGATAGGTACTTCATCTTCCAGCGCCAATCTGAGATGGCATCTGGGTATGTCGAGAAACTGCCGGGTATGGCGTTGCGAGAAGCTCAACCGATTTCAATCCGGACCGACGCCTTGTTTTCCCTCCAGGTTCGAGCGCACAGATTTTTCTGACTCGTTTCTGTTTCCTCATGGCAATCGCTTCTGTTTCGCCTTCTCATTTCTGCTCTTCCCACCAGCAGAATGTTAGATGCCGGTTCCAAGACACGATCCAGACTTCACCAAACCAATCTCTCAATTATGTTCACTGTCCCGGAGAGGCTCTGGCTCTGACGTTCACCGCTCATACAAGAAACCATGAAAGGAAGCTTCCTCGCCCATGCACCAACCCACTGGCTGTTCAAGGCCTCAAATAAAAGCGAACGATGGATGCCGGACCCTGCTTCGGTACATACGAGAAGTGAGAGAGCAAGCCCGAACAAGAATCCTTCATCGCCGTCCGGAGTCATCGTCGGAGCCACTCCCAAACCGAGCCACTGACACAGCGGAGTATGCGAGCCAAAGGCTAACCGACGAACTTGGACTCTGGACGAACACACTGTGGCTCGACATTACTCTTCGGTCAGCTGTTGGATGCTCTGCGCTGTCGGGAATCTTCATCCAAGTGCCAACGACCAACGGTACGTCAAGCTGCTCATGATCCCCTCACCTTTATTTTTTTTTCCCTTCGTCTTCCTCCAGCGGGCGCCTTGCTCACCATTTCGAATACTACATCATCGATGTGAACAAATCTACGTTACGACAGTGGGATGCGCAACACTTTCCTATCCGTCGACCAGCTACGACGCCGCCTGACCTTTCAAGAGCCTGGTTCCTCACGCACACCTCTTGCCCACCAAGTCGGAAGATTCCGTTCGCCAAAGGACCCCCGCATCTACCATGACACTTTTGCATCATTTGTATTCTTCCTCTATCGACACCTCTACCAAGCTCTAGCGCACTCGCCTCCCTATGGTCTCCAATGCACGTTGTTTGTTGACGAGTTGCTGACCCTACCAACCGACTCCTGAACCCCCCGAACCCAAGCCGACAAACGATCGTGAGGACAAAACGGATTTGAGAGACGCTCCGGGACTTCAGTACGGCTGTCGTCTCAAGGAACCTGGTGCACATTTTGCTCCCCGGGCAAGACTCAGACAAAACGGAGTATGATGACCTGCCTCGCGTCATTCTAGATCCCGACCGACAAAATCGACCAAACCCGTCCCTGGCCAGATTCGAGAATAGGCTCAAGGGTGAGCAATATCCGAAATCGCTCTTGTGGTGACTGTCCTACCCATGTCCGTGTGGGCAAGCACTGTCAATATCCCTGGCCTGTGTACTCGCTTTGATGGGAGGGGCGACTTTGTTTCTTGTTAGACGAGCTGGATCACCCTCCGCTACCACACGAAGAAAGAAGCCTGCGTGCGAATCTCAATTTCATCCCTCCGATCTCGTGGAAAAGGACGACCGCCCCCGCAGCGATGGAGATCTTAGACCACCTCTCCTGGTCAGTGACGGCTGGGCTGGGTTGGGATAGCGATGGATTGCAGCAACACTCTCACGCAGGCAGTCATTTCCGTTTCGCAAAACACGCGTGAGAACATGGTTGGATGCTATAGGCGTAACAGTTTCAAATATCTACTCTTACCCTTGGCGCGGCGCTTTGTTGTTGTGACTTGCCTGTGCCTCCTCCTTTTCTTCTATTTTCCTCCTCTCTCTCCTTTTTTTTTTTTTTTTATCTCGTTGCCTTCTCTTTCATCCTATACGCACCATTAGAGTGTCTGTGGATCAGACAACCTTTTCATATGTCTCCAATGGTTTTACCTCCAGAAGAACTTCAACCAGCATTCCAATCCTTAGGCTAGCTATGCACTACCCCAAGGGGAAGTGACGGATCATATCTACCACGGGCTTTGCCTTTAATGACTTGACGAAGTTACTACACGCGAGTCTCTTTCAACCGTGTCCAAAGGGCACAACCTTAGCGGTCATTTGAGACACTCCTTCTCTCGTCAAAGTAAGCGGCATGTTGTCTCGCTGCCCATTTTTCTTGCCGTGCTCTCTCAGTTTGTGGTACAAAGTTTGACACTCACACAGCGTGGTTACATTTGCCTCACACATCGGGGCGAGTCTAAGCCCTTTGCCTTCTTTCATTACCTCCACAGCTCCACAGTAAGAGCAGCGAGGAACAAATTTACCACAATATCGAGGACAAAGGACGTACTGGGACAGCTGCTGTATCGATGGAGGCAACAAAGATTCCTGCAAGCCGCAAGGCTTTGGCCTTGCAGAGGAACGATAAAGAATGGTGCAACGGCGGCAAGCCGGCTCCATTTTTTATTGCCTTGTACAGCGACCAACCAACCAAAGCAACTTCTATGGCCGAGCTGATGGTTCTCGATAAGGATTCTATCTAGGATGGTGCTACACTCCACTCCACACTCCACGCGCCATAAGCCTCAAAGGACCACCTCACCTTGTTGACTCGCGTACCGATGGTTATACTTAGCATTCGAGAAAGAGAACAGGACCTTCTTTTGTTAGATAACACCTGACCGGGAAAATCTTAGCGCATCCGGGGCGCGTCGAGAGTACAAAGCGTGGCGAAGTCTCTTCATTGTCCCGACGATTCGACCACGGATATGTTCCGCCACGTCTGTTAGACAAAGAAGTGCGGGCGTACCTTGACTTACAACTTGCAACGGGCTTAGAATGCCGCATTCAACATCGGGTAAGGCGCTGAATCCTAAAATAGACGGGCGTATGAATCGATCGGCTTTCAAGCAGAGGTGCTAGATTGACTTCTGAGTAGAGCTCGAGTTCGAGGTCTTGGCCTCGCTTCGATCTATATAACTGCCGTGACCCTTCTGCTTCCGGACGGCCAGTATTCCTTGCTGAAAACAATCTCCCGCCAGAGTTTCGTTCAACTACCAGTTTATTCATCAAATTTCTCACGTCACCGCAGCCATGCCATACTACGCCTACGCGATCGCAGTCGATGTAAGTGACCCAGCCGCGTATCTTTCTCATACTTCGACTCGCAAGCCGGGAGGGAAAATACTAATGAGTCCGTGCTGGCACCAGGAACATGGCAATGAGACCGGCAGGGGCCGATACCTCATAACAGCGGCCTCCCTTCAAAAGATGAATGAGTGGTGGCTTGTGTGCGACGATGCAAAGAGGCGGCGCAGTGGATTCAAGTGCGCAGAGAGTGTGGAGAAAATCAACACCAGTTGGTATACATATCATGAGGATTTCATAGAAGAGATCCCCCACCTCAGCCAGCACTATTACAAGTACTCTAGACAGTACGATGTGAGAGCAACTGTTGTCTTTACCCTCATGGCGGATCTTCCCGGCCATCATAAATATACCCGTTTGGCCAAGGCAAACCAGGACCGTGGCTGGGTAACGTTCCATTAACAAGCTCAGATTACGTGTCTTGACTGTTGAAAGGAGTATTATATGACGGTATGTCCTCCTATGTATTCTGGACTTGGAAGCCTTTGGCTCAGGTTGTTCGCGGTGCTGATTCTATCTCAAGGTTATGCTGCTGCTGTTCCACGATTAATATGCGACCAAGCGGGACTTGGTTGGGGATATTGGCTGACCTATGCTGTCTGTTTTATTCTTTCTTCTTTGATTTATGATTCTCACTCGAGTGTGTTTGCCGCTCTTTTCTGTTGCAGCGTTGTTTTCATTTTGTTGTTGTATATTGCAAGAAAAATCATAGCTAGACTGTTCCTGCTCTCTACTCTTTCCTGATAACCAGCTGCAACAATTCTTCTAGACACAGGGCCAACAGTTGCTTGGTTGTTGTAGCTTCCTCGGCACGTATGATAGTTTCCTCCTTAAAGCAGTCGACGACGTGCGAGAACAGCACCTGGCGAGGGTCCGTGCCCCATCCATAATCTGGAATATCCTCAGAACAACTGAGCTCTACATCGGATGAAGCTCCACCTTACTCTTCTCCGCCTTTCTATTGGATGCCTAGCTTCGAGATAGGTTCATGGCTGCTACTGACCTCTTCGCTTCCTCTTCCTCATCGCCCTCTCCTTCAACACCCAAATCACCTTTAGGAATATAAACTAACATTCGCCACTACTTCACTACTATATCTAGTCCACCGGAAAGAACACAGACAAAGACAGATTTCTGATCGTCGGCAAGGATGCCCATTTGGAAAGATGGTATGAAGAAATAAGCCAAGAAGCCTTCGGTGTACAAAAACGATCTCCTATCTGGTACACCTATGACCACTCATTGCTCCAGATCAAAACATCTCTCGAGCTCTCCTCAGCACTTCGGCACCTCGCACCCAGTATTATGTTTGTGAATCTTCCGGACCTGGTCCCCGAGAACAACCAAAATGGGCTGTGGATCCCACCGGCAACGCGGGGTCAAGGTGGTGGTTGTTCATGGGTATTGATTTAAAACGGAAGTGGATTTTCCCAATGGGGAATCACGCATGACTTGCAGTCTTCTCTCCCGGAAAATACGGCTCTCGGCGGGACAAAGACACTATTGCAAGAGGGAAAGAACAAGAAGCACAAATCGATTGTCTGGCTAGCAGAAACCGTTTTTGTTGATTTCTGGACAAGCCATGGGGGTTTACTGGTATAAGGAACACCACAAAGAAGGAAAAGAGGGCCATTGATTCCAATATGCCTCCCTAATCTAGCTCTTCTGCAATGGCTGAGTTCTTTTGTGATGTGTATGGCGACCAAAGCTTTTTACTTCCCCTCGGCTCAAGGCGTCAGAGTCGTTAGGAGGTACCAGTCGCTTATCTAGCCATGCACCTTGATTTTCATTCCACATACAAAGCATACGTCTTCCAAAGGCCCACTAAACAGAATCGATCAGCCCCTGACGGTTGTTCCGGAGTCATCAGCTCAAGCGCGTTTCGATCTCAGGCCCTACTCATTGCTTGCATCAAATTCGGGGTTATCCATCAATCTATTTTTCAAAAGCTCGGTTGACCATCTCTTCATTGTACATGGCAGCCAAGTTGAAGCGGGGGTTGTCTTGATCGACCATCGTAGTGATGAGTGGACAATATATGTCGACAAGGGGTGCCTCAGGCATTAAGCGGCCGTAGCGAGTAATCACGTGACTCATACCCGCCTCGATGACGCTCAGTCTTGCTAAACATCTTGGCTTTGCACGTACCCCAACGTCGATAGAATCCTCTGGGATTCCCATTGGCCTGCCAAGCGTAAATGCCGCCACACGATCTAGATCATATGCGACCCAGAAACACCTCTTCGGTATCTCCTTGGTAAGCATATGTGCGTTGCAGCGATCAGATAGCACTCACTGTTCCTATCGTATGTAGCCAAGCTCAAGGCAGCGGCGGATAAGGCAGTCACGGCGGCCTTTCGAGTCTTTGCCAGACTTATTTTTAGCCCAGCAGCTTTCGATGGCAGTTCGGAAGTCCAAGACTTGGTGGTTTACTCCGCCAAACGGGGCTCTGTCCTTGCCAGTCCGTCGGGCTTTGTCTGGCTGCAGCCCTCCATCTTCCCTACCGCCGTAGACATTGTCAAACAGCAGCGCTGGGCACCCGACGGAGATGCACTGGCAACCAGTGTACCCTGGGTACCCTGGGTATTTGGCCCACAAATCCGAATCGACTCATCTGTGGGTGAGCTCATTGCTCCGGGTGTCTACTGTTTCCCAGTATTTAGGGCGCATGGTGTAAACAGACAGGGATATCTCCGTTGATCGCAACAGATTCTCGATGTATCACTCCATTCTTTTTTTACCCAGGTCTCAGAAAGCGGAATCCGAGGATGCCCAAGCATGGCGAGGTGCAGGAACGGCATCCGTGCATAGCGTATTGTCAAGGAACGCAAGGAGAAAAAGCAACCCAGGTTGGACACATCCGCGAGCAAACTCATGCCCCCCTAATCGCAGTAAACGCCGGGCGGGTGGTTTTGGAGCCGGGCAAACGCCGGTAAATGGTCATTACTGAACAGTATCCAAGAGCCGGATTTCGTTACACAACTCTGTTGCCATGCGTGGATCTCGACCATCCTCTCTGTTTGTAGTATTCCACTACCCTTGGAAACAGGGAACGCTCAGTCACATTCCTACACCTCCCTCCAGACTACCTATATTACCAAACTCGAAGACAGAGCTCAGCGCGGCCGTTATTTAAGACCAGAGGTTGCCGCTGTAACTAGAAGCCTGTAGCATAGCATTCACTCGAACCCGACTGCAGCTTTTTCCTGTTAAGATCCTCTCACGTCTGTTCACTTTCTCGTCCCCAAACCAAGTCTTCTTCGCTTGCACAGCAATATCGCCCCCTCCGACTCTCGATCCATTGTGCTGCCATGGCGTCTACCACCGCGACCGCTGGGAACTTGAACATGGAGCAGCCCAGCCTGCACCACCTGGCCAATCTAGTCAGTCTGGTCATCCCACTGCAACCGGACCGGTAACTGTCACAGTCCCCCCATGGATGGGACTCTAAAATCTGTAGTAACTGATCAGTAGCCCCTTCAGATCCAAGTGATGGACAGATTCTACGGCCCAGGAGTCGCTACTCGATGGCCGGGAATGCTGACGTTCTGCGAGCACCAGGAGGAAAAGCATGTCCATCTTAAAGGTAAAGCTCGGGATATGTTCACGGCAGTCAGAGCCGATATTTGTGAACCTGGTGGGTATTGGAGATGGCTTCTGGACATTTTCGAACAAATCGATCGTGTACAGCAGCAGGGCGGTAGAGAGACCCTTGAATCTGTTTCAGACAGGCTCTTGTCCAGCGGCGGCGCATCGCAAAAACAGGCATGCGAAAACGCGGTTCTCATTGCTCTATCCAGTGCTCTAGGTATGGCCACTTGCGTTCAGATGATGCAGCCAGTCCGAGCGAGACGGTCTGGAAGCATGCATTCAACAAACGACTCTTCGTCGTGTACTCGCAAGAGTCCATATTCGACAATCTCTCGAGGATTGCAGATGCTATTGAGGTTGACCAGCAAGGCGGTCCGAGTCCAGAAGACAGGAACATAAGCCAGACAGACAATCGAGATGCAGAGACCGGAGACGCGCTCTACGAACAGAAGTTGAATTTCGGTACCCTGTCCACTATCGGCAAACTGCAAATCAAATGGGTGGACACGATCGAGCCGCCCAGCTGGTGGGACAACACTGTCAGCACTGTATGAGCATCAGGATGGAATTCTTCAAGACTTTTACCTCCAAGATATCCTTCAGTGATCCTATTCAAGTGGTGAGAGGAAGCGATCTCAATCCTCAGGGGTTTGGCACTGCAGGCCAAGAACATTCCGAGTTCGCCTTGGCCAGACGAGTGAATCGGCTATGGCCTGGGATATCTGCGGGCCGAGTAAAGACAACTACGCTGGGTTTTGCGTTCTTATATCGGCTACCAGTGCGTTGATTTGGTATCTTTTCATCACCCATCCTTCTATTTTATAGGTAAACCAGGTGGCACTGACCCTTTGCACTCGCTCTTTATCAATAGGGACATTTTCCGTGAATTGGTTGTGCCACTGGACAAGATAATGGTTGTTGGCTGCCGTGATAAAGTATCGCCCAACTCCAGGATCATTGCCCTCGTCCTGATGTGGAAAAAAAAAAATTATTAGTATCTGTCCTCAAGCTGCGTAGCATGTGGCACGGTCAAGACACGGCCAGCGAATCTGCAGACTTACATCAACAGCTATGCGATACGCATAGACCATTCGATGATCATCAGCAGTCAACACCATTGTTATGGCTGGAATATGAAGTGCACCACGAGAACTCTAGAGTATCCCCTGGCGAGCCATAGTTCGACGTGTTTTGACAGCTGAGAGACGTTCGTGGGATATGCGTAGCACGAGGACGAAACGGTGAATGGTTCAAAGCCAGTGGAGATAGGTGTTGGGTCAGTAATTCAGGTCTTTCAGTGAGCGATAGAGTGGATTCGATGGTCCATGGATAATTCCACGCCCGAAGGCCGAGAGGTAAGAGACTCGGCCCTTTCTCGGGGCTCGCCTCACTGTTTGTGGGATAGTTCTTCAGAGTGCTCATTGGGCTCGACCAGCTAATTATGCAGAAGGAAGTCGACGGGGAGCATACGAAGCAAATATGACCTCGATCTGGTGAATTACTAGCCCTAACTCGGGACCAAAACTCCGAGACGGAGCCGGAGCCGCCAAAGAGTCGAATCAGACAGCCCAATGACTTGAGATTGATCGCGCATGCATAAACTGCCTAATATAGACAGACACTCGTGTGTAATTGGAGAGTTAAGCCTGAGTAAGGCTATATGGTGATTTATTTATTTCCCCCCCCCTCAGCTCTGATTTAGATCCTTTGCAGCGTGGTGCGAGGACATGCATCGCGGTCTTGAATTGAGGAACGTTTAGGGTCAGCGTGTATAAGATAACTCACTAGATGATATAGGGACTTCTTGGTAAATTGCACCGGAGGTGATGGGCTACTTCCATGTTGATTGAAAGCGCGCTTGACGTAATGGCGGGCAGGGCCGGCGAGGTAGCAGCAGCATCCGTGCCCAATAAAGACGGGCGCATACCGAATAGTTGATGAGGTCAGAGGGGATAAAAAAGTGATAAGAGCGTGCTTAAGCGATATCTTTCCTGTCGCCGGTTGGTTGCTAATGTTGGAAGGAGAGTGTAGCATGGGAAAGCCCGTGCTTGGGGTGAGCATGGATAGAGCCACTTTACCATGTTTTATACTGCTCAACGTTTCCAAGTGAATTGAATCAGAGCTACGTATATACCCAGATACCAGCACGAGTTCAAGTAAATAATAAGCAATATATTAATCGACTATTACAAATCTCCAATATACATCAACATCATACCGCGTATCGCATCACTCGCAGCAAAGCAAAACAAACAATAGTGCGGTATTACGCGATAGGGGGTCGCAAATATATGCCCTGTCCAAAGTCGGCGATATGTATAGGTATCAATCAATCAAGCAAGCAATCGGGCACTCGATCAACCACCATCCCACTCGTTCGTTACGCTCTTCCTCTTATGCTGAGCCGCGGAAGTTGGCTCACGCGCTCACTCAGCCATAATCACAAGACAAAGTGAGCTAAGTTCTCAAGGCACGGCGGTAGCAGGTCCGTCGTGTGGAGCAGCGGGGGCGGGGTGGTGGGCGCCGTGCTTCTCGGCGACAGGGTTGGCGTTCTCGCGGCGATAGGACCAGATGGAGAAGAGTTCCATGAGCATGCCGAAGAAGGTGAAGATGCTACGAGAAAGTTAGTGTGGTCTTGAACAGAGATTTGGTTTGATGTGACTTACAAGGCAAGGAAGATGAAAGCTTCGTTGGCTCGCTTCCGGGAGCAGCCCATGAAAGGAGGCGCCCTGAAGTAGCAGTTGTGCTGGTTGTAGTCTTGGGCGGCGAAAATGAAGGCTGTAAGCCAGCTGAATTGTCTGTTAGATGTGTTTGCTATAAACGGGGAAGGGTATGTACAGATATGAGAAGATCACGTCGATGAGGAAGACGGGGCGACCAAGGACCTTGGGCATGAATGGGGAGATGAAGGCCGGTAGAAAGAAGACGACCGACAGGACAGCCTAAAATAAGTCAGTATGAGATGGAGAGACCGAGAGAGCAACACGGTCAGAGCATACGATAACTTCCTGGTAGATGATATGCTGGCCGCGAGGACCCTTGCTGATGAAGTAGGAGGTGATCCCCATGACAATGACAGCACTAGCCCACTGAAGAGCCCGGATGAGGAGCATCAGCGGTCGAGTAAGAGCTTGAGAAACCATCTTGGCTATACAATAATCTGTCGCAGTACGATGTAGTACAATAGGATTGTTGCAGTAGGCTGATACTTCTTAACCTGGTTCTTCAGAGCTCCTCAAAGACAAAGGATTGGATGAGAAAGTAAAACGGTTCCGTTGGAGGGTGGGCAGGACAGCTCTTTAAATGTTTCAATGGCAGTAGACAAGGATCCGTGCATTCGATGCATCCAGCCCTGGTCAACCCACGGACCAGCGACTTAGGTAGGATTTGCGTCAGGATGCTTCGACCGTGCCGAGTACTGCAGGAGACCCACGTCTGCACAGAGCTGCCATAATCTCTTCACATTTTTACCTCAGACTCGAGGCTAGCATCGATGACCGAAAGCGAGGAAATGCATTATTTCTGAATGAGCAGGTGTTGCTCGGCTGATTGTCAACTCATGAGTGCGTCATGATACAGATCTGGGGCACAACGGTTGAACTGCGCGATGAGATTCGTGGGCGAGCAGCAGCTGGCCGTGGGGACCGGAAGGGAAGGGAACCGATCGGCCTATCAGCCAGTGAGCTGGTGTCAAGGTTGTGTGACCTGGAGAGAATCGTGGCCGAGAGGGCCGAAGAGCGAGTCCAGAAGGGAGAAAAGGGAGGGGCTGCAGTATGATTGTCGCTGAGCAAGGGATCGACCGCTAGAGAGCCGAACGCGCTGTAGAGGTTGCATGATCCTGTTGGACTGAGCGGATCCATGGGAGGGATGAGATATCGTTACACGATCATCATTAGACGTCGGCATCTTAACCGAGTCAAGTGACCGTCGCGGATTACCAGAATCCTGAAAGACAGACGCGCACAGCGCACGGCGATTGGGCGGCTGGTTCCGATCATCATCACATCACCGACAAATGCAATCTCGACTGTCGAATGGCGGCTCACCGCTGCTCGCTCCCCACCTTTGGCACTGGCCTGGTCACTGCTCTCCGTCGGTATCCGTGTCCACACGTGTTGATGATGAAGTCTGATCAAGAGTTGCCAGCAGCTTCGGCAGCTCCAGCTCGGCCAATCGCAGCCCCACAAGGCTGAAGACCCCGCCAAGCCCAGTGACGTCGCTCCGACGAGTCACCTGCACCCAGAGTCCCTTGCTGGCCATCAGATCCAGCTAATTCGCAGCTAATAAACGTGCTTTGACCTTGCTCCTATTAATATTAACAACACTGGCTCATTGCGAGACTTGATATATTGTCCCGAAATTATAGCAGCAAGGCAATGTTGTGGTAATAAAAATAATGGTGCATCTCTGCCCAATGATGTATTTAGTCTACGAGATAACAATTTGCGATCCTGACGCCCGACTCCAACCTGCCCTCTTTGCTGAGACGCCGTTATCGTAGTCGAAATTAGCTTCACTGCGCCAACCAAGTAATGCTTAGCTCAGGAAAGCCTAAGCTTTTCACCACGATGTAACGTTGCCCAAATCATGCTCCTATAAATAGTTAGTAAGCAGTCAACGGTCGGTAAGGCTGAGATAAACATACCTTGAGATATTCGCTGCCCTTTTCCAGATACTCCTCTCGCGAGATAGATGCTTTCGCCAGCTCGGACCCAGACGCCCATTGTGCAGCTCCCTTCCAGGCGTCCAGAACGGGATCGGAGGCACGGCGGACAGCCAATTGAGCATCGAGCGGGAGGAATGCCCGGAACTCATTGCGGAATCGCTCGTCAAAGTTCTGGAACAGAGTGTTGCCGCCGGTCAAGAAAACATCACGCAGTAACCTCGACTGTTCGTCAGCGTTCGAAAATCGCTGGTTAACGATGTCTGCGGCAATTTCAACCAGTCCCGCCTGGTCAACCCCGGCAATCGACGGTTTGAAGACGACCTCTGGTACTCGGATTCTCTCGACGTTCAGGTGTATTTGGTGTGCCTCGCGTTGACTTTCAGGGTCGAATGGCCAGGGGCCGCGCAGGAAAACGTGTATCAGGCTCTTCGTCCAGTCGGACTGTGCTGCAAGGGTGTGATTCTCCGTGAAATCCGGATCATACTCGAGCAGCTCCTTCTCCACATTATCGAGCATTCCACCGAGGTCTTCCTCTTCCTCGTCATCGCTCTGCTCTCCGGTAGCCACTGTACGGTAGACTCCCCAGTCTTCGTCGTTCGCGCCGAAATCATCGTCGTCTCCGCCTCTCCGTCGTTTCTTGGGGCCGTCGGCTGCGAGATTGGCGAGCGTCTTCATGCGCATCTGACTAGCCAATGATTTCCGGTTACCAAGATCCGCCTTGAATCGGTCGCGTTCTTTGATCCGTTGAAGAATGTTCTATGACAGTTAGCGCAGACTAGCCCGGCAAAGAACGTCGACTCACCTGACGTTGTGTCCTCCGTTCGGCGACCCAGCCTTCAAAATCGTTCTCACGTTTCTCACGATCAAGGCGTTGTTCTTCATCTCGGCGCGCCTGTTCGCGCTCCTTCTCCTCCTTAGCGCGCTGCCTAGCTTCGACATTTGACTTCATCAGTCGTTGATGGCGCTTCTCCTTCAAACCGGCCTCGTCTAACTCCTCGTCCGGAACATCCAGCAACGGGAACGTCATCTCCTCTGGTGCCTCCTCGGGTTCTTCGTTTCCAAGGTCCTTGTTCCGTGACCGCTTGATGGAGCGCTCAAGATCCCGAATCAGCCGGTCCAAGTGCGCTTCGTCCTTGAGATCCTCAGCGTCCAGGATGCGTGTCTTTTCCTTCTTCGTCTCTGACTGAAGACCGCGCTGCAGATCCTTGTAGTACTCCAATTCCTGCTCTTTCTTCATCAACTTCTCAAGCCTCATCTTTGCCGCCTGCTCCTGTAGTCGCCGCCCGCTTTCCTTCTTTCTCTCCGCAATTCGCGCAAGCTCTTCCTCTGTCTTTTCCGGAACGATATGCTCGGTGTATGGGTATTGAACGACATGATCTCGGTCCTCCAGCCCTGTCCAATCCAGGTAGCCACTCAATTCTCGGTCGTAGTCTTTGGAAACGTAGCAGTGGTTATGAACGAGGTCCTCCATTTGGTTCTCCGTCATCTTTCCCGGGAATGTGGGGTACTTCAGTCGCATAAGTTTCAGCAGGTATTCCGAAGCATTCATGCCACCCCAGTTCAGCCGTGAACAACTAGACAGGATAGCCTTCGAGTTGAGTACGGGGATGACGTGAGTCGAGGTATGTGACGAAGACACAATCAGACCATCCGTTCCGCGATTATACCGATATGAGAAAAGCGAATCGATTCCGTAAGCGACGGATGGGGCAGAGTAGCACTCGAACAGGATTTCGTTCATCACTATAACCGTCAGCGCGTGACATTCACCCTTGTGGACACGGAATCCTCACTCTTCCTCGGATAATTCAGGTTCGCGATAGGCTCCGTCATCACAATCGGCCGGTCAACTCCTCCATTGGCACCGTCAATTCCCAACTTGATGAACAGATAATCCAATACTCCCTCCATCACGTCCCAGTTCCCGACCACGTTGGTACCAGGGTCGAACGCGTAGCGGAGCTGTCCTCGTGTCGTAGCATCAACGTAAGCATCATATCCGATGAACTGACACGCCTTGTTCAACTTCCGATCCCGATACCGGCTCATAACAGGGGGTATTATGAAACGCGGATTCTTGTCGAACGACCAGCCGGCTTTGACAAGGTGGGAGCCTATCGAGAATCCAGTGTTAGCACGTCTCTTGAATCAATTGTAGTAGTATGGCTCGACTTACCATTGTCGATGACGATAGCGCTCGTGTTTGGCCTGGATTTGCTCTGCTCGTAGCCCTCTGGCTGCGGGGGCTGATAGCCCTTGAAAGGGAAATCTTGCGCACTGGAGATCTTGGGCGGAGGCTTGACCGCTCCCTGCTCGGATGCATTAACTGTCACGCGAGCAGGGAGAATCGACTGCACCGACGTGATGGCCATGATGGCTGGCGGCGAGGTCGAACGGAGATCGATTAACTCTGGAGCTCGGGCGAGGAGCGATCACCGCATTGCCGTTTGTCGCATGCAGTGGGGAGAGAAAAGTCGAGGGTTTCGGACAGGTCTGAGGTTGTGGACGCGCGCTGGTTCTGTCAGCAAGAGAGAATGGTTTGTTCAACGATGGAGATGAGCGGGAATAAATCCCCAGTTCCAGCGCGGTGGAATCTGGCCACCGCCGGCAGTGCTCACAAAATGCCAAGACCAGGCCTATCCCCAGCTTCGTACTACAGAATTAGAGGTATGAGCACTAATGGTTGATTGACTACTCAATGCGATGGAATGAGATTCAAGTGGAAGGGCAAAATGGCAAAATGGATATAATCATTCAATCTAGTGGTATCAATAACTGCTGCGTCAAACATGAAACTGCCGGCAAGCTAGTCCATCACGACGGCTCCTTCAAATTTTCCGTAGCTACAAATCAGTCAGTAAGGAAGAGCCTTTGAATAGCGAAAGGCGTCATACCTTCCAAGTGGAAAAGGACGTTTGACTGGTAATTCTTGAACATTTGTGCCACAAGCTCGACATTCATGTTCTGGATGTTCACCTCCTGCGCGGGGTCAGTCTCATCATTTAGGAGGAGAATACCGACCAAACTACCTGCAGACTCTTGTTCATGACCATAATCGCCTCGTTCAGTTTCTCCTGTCAAGAGTCAGTTCGACGTTCTGTAGAGACGATGGGCCGAAACATACGACATTGTTGATGATGCGAGACAGCAGCAAGGCTTGTTGGTGCTCATGTGGACTCTCCTGTAGACTCATGTAAGCATATACACAGAGATAAAGGAATATCCTGTCTATGCTTACCATTTTGTGGTTCTTGAGGTTGTTGACGCTGGGGAAAGCCTGACGTTTGTTGTTGTGGTTATCAACAAAGTTATCACGTGATTGAACTTGAAAATCTGAGTAGTTGCAACCTTTGAGGTGCTTCTCAGAGCTAACCGGGTTTATCAAAGCAATGGAAGTGTCTTCGATCTCTAAATGGGAAGTACGAGCTTGATTCCATACATACCTAGCCAGCCCAGCGGGGGAAAAGTTGCCGCCGCTTTACGTTGCTTGGTCGGATCGGGAGAGTCTTGGCGTGGAACTGGAGAGCCTCCTTCAGATTGAACCTCCTTCCAGAGTCAATCTCATCACTAGACACACTACACGTTCAGTTCCAATCATCAAACCGCTCATCATGGCTCCTCCCACTCCTGCCGAGAACGAATCCCACCAGCGCCTCCTCGACCGCCTTGATATCGCCGCCGTTCCACGGCCTTTCCGAAGCCAAAACTGGAGACCGTCTCAGCGTCGCAACAAGAACGTCAAGCAGCTCATCTCCGACAGCACGAGGAAAGAAGCATCTGTAATGGCAACGCAAGCGAACTCCGGTGCAACTACACCCGGCGCACTTGGGACCAGCACAGATGGGACTCAGACTCCGGCTGAAGGCATCCAGCGGACGCCGAACATCGCTCAGGCCGCGCAGAACCTCTCGACGCTGGTTCTAGAGAAGAATGCACGAGCGGCGTACTCCTCCGGGCCTGCGGCCACATATACGAACATTGAATCTGCGCCGTCTTTACATCCTTCCCAGCAACGGCCGTATTGTGATATCACCGGATTGCCTGCGCCGTACACCGACCCGAAGACGCGACTCAGGTATTATGATAAGGAGGTCTTTGGAGTCGTCAGAACCTTGGGACAGGGAGTACCTGAGAGCTATCTCGAGCTCAGAGCCGCCCATGTTGTTCTCAAATAAGTTTGCTGCCGTGTTGTGACAAGCACACTCCAACGACGTTATGAAATTGACAGGCAAAGTACGTTTTACAGCTACAAGGGTTCGCCATTATTGAATTTCTCTGACATTGAAATCTAGAACTACCATTTCCCATGAGGTTATGTACGACCAACACAGTCAAGCCCTTTCCACCCACCGTGCCCCTTTCGAGACAGGCTCAAGAAAACGCTCCGGCTTATTCGTGATCTTGTATATTCATACGGTTGATCTTCGCCTTGTGCCGAAGCACTCGACTCATACCGACGCTCCATGGCCGGAGCGTCAGTTACAATACCCGAGGGTACTGTTGCCGCGGCGGATATGGGTTGGGAAGAAGACAGAGACGCTATCAAGATGTTGAGAATAAAGGCACCGTCTGCTTCGGGGTCTTCATGGTGCAGCACTGATGGCTGTTGTTCATTTCTGGTGTCGACCGCAATGCTGTAGAGTTCATAGTTGATAGGCAATATCATTGTGCCATAATTCTGACCAGCGAGCATAGGAAGCACTGTTTTGCTTCCATTGTGCAGTTGTTGCTGGAAGAGAAAAAGCTGGGCTGGTTGTGCGGAAATATGAGGAGCCACCAGACCGCCTTCCTAATTCATCCTAATACCGCCAGCCAAGCAGCGAACGTGGCAGAATTTTTGATTAATGGTCGCAACCAGACCGATTGTTGATACAGCTTCCTGAAATTTAGCTGAGGACTACCTATTGGTCCTTAATCGACGGGTACAACCTAAGCACAGTATTCCTGATTCCTCCAAGATCCATTTGTTCCTGGCTCTTTCGAATTTAGTGACCTCCTCACGACCTCACGTCTCTCCCGCCTACCGTGCTGTTTCCGCTCCTTATCAGCGCGCTGCAGATCATCCACAACAAATTTCACGACAAATCGTTCCTCTCTCGAATCGTCCTAGACATAGCCAGCGCAAACGTCGAACTGCTCTCTTAAACACCTCTTCTCTTCTCTATCCTTTTTTCCATTCCTAGAATATCATCAACAACCCGTCAAGATGCCGTCCGTTTGGATGACAGACAACCAAAGTAAGAGCCACCACTCTTCATTGCGACGCTTCCTAGAAACACGCTTCGAACAGATGCTAATACTCCCTGGTTGCATAGAAATTGGTGTCATATTCTGCTCCGGTGGTATGATTTGCCTCTCCCCGCGCATACAGTCGACCACGCGCTCAATGCGCCATCGCATCCAACCCTCCGCCAGTTCGGCACAGCTAACAATTGCACGGAACTCCAGGAGGATTATTCTTATTCGGCGGCGTCCTAATGTTCTTCGACCGGTCTCTGTATGTTCTTCAACACCTCCGCTCCACGGCGGCCACCGCCTGCCCTCCCCTCATCCAAGCTCAAGCGCATACCACTAACACTTCCTTCTCTTCTACAGACTCGCAATGGGCAACGTACACCTCCCCTAACCCGTCGCGCCAAAACGTCTACTAACCAACAAATCACCCGCTGCAGATCCTCTTCCTGATCGGCCTAACACTGATAATCGGCCTCGAAAAAACCCTCGCCTTCTTCTCGCGCCGCCAAAAGCTCAAGGGCACCGCCGCCTTCGTCGCGGGCATCCTCCTCATCCTCATCCGGTGGCCGCTGATCGGGTTCTTCGTCGAGCTGTACGGTCTCTTCATACTCTTTGGTGACTTCCTCGTGACGATTGGCCAGTTCGCTGGGAATATTCCGGTTGTTGGACCGTATATTAGAAGTGCGTTGGAGACGTTGGCTGGCGGGCGGAGGAATGCGGAGTTGCCTGTTTAGAGTTTCTCTCTCTTTTCGAGTTTTTGGCGAGTGAGAGGGGCGTCGGTTAGTTATTAGAGTGCTAGGTTGTTAGTGCTGTTTTTGATGCTTTAGATCTGGGGTTCGGGATGGCCGATGAGTGAGTTCGGCTCTGGTGGGAAGGGAGGTATTGGGGGCTTGTATAATGTCTATACTTATGACTATTATTTATAATAAGTGTGGTGCGCTGGGTCTGTGGCCTTGCTGCGCTGCTTAATTTCATGATGACTCTGGAATATCATACCTCCGAATGATAAATGATGTAGACTACTCCGCATGCGAGCCATCTAAAGCTCACAACCAATACTAGCTCCGTGTCCAGGATCGCCGTGGAATGTGCAATTCTGGAATTTCCTACGCCAATATCACGTATCCTGTCGGTCCATTAGGTCTCATTCTGTACTATAAGAGTACGTAGCGCACATCTTTACGCATTATGATTGATGCTTGAAGAAAAGAAGCCAAGAGGGAAAAACGTAAGAAAACACCCTCATCGTGATTTACATTTAGGCAAACATATTGTCTGATCTGATCTCATGACTGGCCACACATAGCCTTAACTATGTTCATCTGCCGGCGCCGTTGATGTAGTCAGCGACCTTCTCCAAGGCAGCAGCCGCGTTGGTGGTCTGGACGGACTCGTTGTGGTGACCGATCATAACGCAGGAGACGGTCCTCACAACGACAGCGCCTTCCTTGCCCTATATGGTTTGAATACCATCAGTATTGCGTGCTACAGGATAGGAAGAGACCAAGTACCTTCTTGCCGTACAGACTGCGATCATCAGCTCTGATGGCGAAGAACTTCTCGCCTCCAATTGTGAAACCATTCTGCATAGCGTATTCGCTGTTACCGAATGCGGAACCGAGGGCTTGGATTTCTTGGGGAGTGATCTGTACTCGTCGTCAATGATAAACGCTCAAGTTGCGCGTAAGACCGGTGAGGTGAAAGCAGCTCGGGAAAGGCTCGGAGCATACCGTAAACCCAGGAGATGAGGCCTCAATGCCGGAGAAGTCAACACTGAGGATGGCAGCTTTGTCAAATTGGCCGGATCCCATCAGACTGCAAAGTCACTGTTGTCAGTTTTGATGCGGAGGTCGCGGGGGGTTCCAGTGTTGGGCGAAGCGGGGTAAGCGTTGGAGAGATCAGTACCTGGAATCGACATAACCTGGATAAGAAGAGACAGTTAGCTAATGCGAGTGGAACAAGAAGAGATATGTGGAAATATCGCAGACAGTACCTTGCCAGACAGCGGAGTGAGCACCCATGGTAACGGTTAGGATAAACAAGTAACGGAGCAACTGAAAAGGGGATCGGGTTGAGAGGTCGGCAGAGGAGTCGCGACGAGGATCTGGAGAGCACTGAGGTGAGACACAGCAGAGGAACAGGGGGGTGATCGTCCAGCAATACCACTGCTGAGAATATTATTATTTGCGGCGATAGAGGGAGGAAGCGAGAGAGGATAGAAAGAAAGAGGTGAGCAAGGTAAAAGGTAAGGTGGGGTGGGGTGTGCTGGCGGGTTTGGAAGCTGCCTCCGTCGTCCCGGTGCCCCGCCATCCACCATTCATCCCGAATCTGGCGCAGTCGCGTCATTCTTCATCTTGAGGACCCTTGATTATCAACAGAATGTACGCTATTAAGACTTTGGATGATGACCTTCTGGGTTTGAAACGGCCTATAAAGGTCGGTTAAGCAGTGATTGACGCTCAAGGGGCCGACTTCCATTTCCATGGCAGAAATATGTATACTGTCAGGAACACACGAGAACCCTTTCGACTACTCCGACTGTCGGTGCTCCTACGCGTTAGAAACAAGGCCCACACTCTATTTTGCGCATCAGGCACTACTATGAGTCTTCCAAGGTTGAAGCAGCAGATATTCAACAATCAGGGTACCGTCTCCGTCAGTCACGGATCGCGCTGATGGGCAAGCCTGAGTCAGGGAATCTCCAGATCATCATATCAATCGCATCCAAGGCATTAACTGTCCTGAGATTAAGCCTCAGCACGAACCATCAACTTGAGCAGATGTCGGGTTGTTCATGTTCACGGAGCTTCAAGTCCGAAACCAAGCGGTGTAGACAACAGTGCAATATCTCTCAACTGCATTGGTGGGGCCTGGAGAATTTCCAATCATCCATGAGGTCAGAACCATTTATACCACCAGAAGCAGTCACTTTTAGCAGTCCAGGTAGTTACTTGCACGAACATCATGATGCATGTGTTGGAGGAGAAGCTGCTTGATATGCACGTGACACCTGTGGCTCTTGTCATGTGCTGATCATCTGTGGCGCTTGACCAGATCAGGAAGGCGAGGCTTTCGACCCTGAATCTTAAACACCGCCTCTTCGTCTCTTCATCTCTCCATCTGCGATCCCTCGGGTGCTCTGAACTGCCGGCTTTCACGCTGCCATTATCATTTTCTAACACTCCCCACAGACCATCATTTCTTGAGGAAAAGGCCCAAACGACCACGACGGCCCCTTCCCGTGATCCACCATTACACGAACACTAAATCGAGATTCGAGATTCAGAATTCGAGACGCGAATACATCTCTGATCCAGATTCATCTTGAGAGGCCCGCTGAAGATTCAGCTTTCTCGGAATCTGAGTTCTGATGTCTGGCGTTATGGCTGTCGATTGGTTGGGCGGGCCCGGTTTCAGAATCGGCTGAAACCAATCGTGAATCAGAAATCCGCAGCCTGAGCCCGCGAGATTTGCCCTGCCTGCCGCCAAAGCATTTGCTTGGCCCGCCAGACGCAATCTTCATTTAATCTCTGTGCAACCGCAATGCTCCATTTACGCCCCCGTATAGGCAGCCCGCGCAGATTCTGGTGGCGCTGACTGCATCCGCCTCTGCTGCTTGTTGAGTGGGCGGCATAATCTTACATTTTGATGGCCGGCGGCTACAACAATCTATCTCTCGGGATCCCGTTGGCTGACCCTCTCTAGCGCTAATTTATCCCTGGGTGTCTCATTCAGCATTGAAGATGTCAGACATTGCTGAATTGCTCCACCGAATCCCTGACACCACTGTCGCGGAGGGGTCGTGGCCCTTTAATATCATCAGCCGTCTTTTCCCTCTTTTTTTCTTGAATGGCTCTTTATCTCTTTTCTTTGACCTTCGCTTTGCACCTAGGCCTTCTGGAAGGCTGTCCGTTCCTTTATAGGGTTTTTAACCCTTTTCGATTCTTGTACACCTTTAGGCGTCCTCTTTCTTTACGATTAATCTTACCTTTTCGAACCCGACCTAGCCAATCTGTAGCACCCAAGCGCCTAGCAAATCATGGCTAGAGGAATATTAGGAAAGAGTCGCCCATCACCGGAAGCGCAGAGCATCTCCAAGCCAGTCTTGAAGTATACGGATGCCTTGCCGCGCAATGATCTCCGCGAGATTGAAGGCGGCATCAGTTACAGTCGTCCTATTCACCAGGTTGTCAAAGCCGAGCAGCACCCTGGCACATCTGCAGGACGCAGCCCCAAACGCAAAACGGGAGCGCCGACACCTGGCTTCGATTTCCAGATAACTGTTCCACCTGCTGAAGCTTCATTTGCGCCGTCGGAAACAGACCATGCACTAGATGAGTCTATGATCGGCATCGCCTTAGGGAGCCCTCGTTTATTGGAGTCACAACTTTCTACCACACAGGGACAAAGAAATCCGCCACCGACCCCTCCCGACGTCGAAAGCCCTCCGTCGGCCCTGCAGAGGAAGTCGAGCAAATGGAGGAAAATTGGCGGTTTATTCAAAGCAAAAAGCGCCGTGGCCCCCAATGTGAACAAGCCATTCTACCAGGTCCGTGCCGAAACGGAGCGGCCGTCCCAAGGTTCATCTCATTCAATCGACTATAAATCGCGGCAAAGGGCCGGTAGCAAGACTGAACCAATCGAGAACACCGAATTATGGCCTTGCCTAGTGTCGGAACAGGAAGCTATCATGCAGAAGCAGAGCTCTTCCTCGACGAATGCGCAGGGGTCATTACTTCAGGTCGAAATCCCCAAAGTCGAACTGGAAAGGTACAGCGTCATGTTCGGCGGTCTCTTGAACAACAGTCGCCCATCGCTACTTAACAGACGAAGCAAGACCCTGGATGATGTAACTATCCCAGGTCAAGAGGTGTGTGAATCTACACAGTTGACGATATTGTTACGCTCACAGCACACAGGTATCCTCGCCGTTAGGGCCACCGCGCCGCCGGGCGACTTCTCCAACACGTTCAAGGTCACCAAACTTTACACTCTTCCCAACAACTCCATCAAGCAAGGCCTCAAAGATCCTCGGAACGCAAAATCTGCCTCAGCGACCAGATCCCTTGCGCAAAGCCCAGCCGGCGGCCGAAGAACGATTACAAGAAATCGAAGTCAGCCGAAGCACGCCAAATTCAGAGATCGAACGAAAAGCGCGGCCATCTCATCATCCACAGCCCTCTATATCATCCTTCCTTTCTTCGACTTCCATCGGGTCCGATGATGAGCCTTTACTCATTCACAAAATCGAGCCCGTCCGCACTTTTGCGGGCATGGAAGAACCGAAGTGGGAGATGATCAACCGCAAAAGGTCTGCTCAGGGTGAACAGCAACCTGCAACGAAGGTATTGACCATCAATACGAGGGAACTTCGATCGGAGTCTGGAAGCAGCGGATCAACAACCGCATCATCACCGATCCTCTCGCCCTTGGATTCGCTCCGCACTGGCGTATCGCCTGTGAGAAACAACAATAATGTGACACCGGCCATCCTTCCCCCACCTGGAAAATATCCTCCGCAGGAAGATCCAATTCCGACCATCGAAGTCTCGATCGCAAGGTCAATATCCGTGTCTAAGGGCAAGAAACAGGTCCTTGTTCCGGTCCGAACTCGAACGGGCCATCTCAACACCAACGAGAGACTTGTCGCGAGACAGGTTAGAACGCCCCAGGTTACCGGTGGAAAGTCTGCTCATAGACCTGGGTTCTCGCAAGATGTGCGCATTGAATTGGCGTAGATTCCGTTTCCTTGTCTTGAGTTTTTGCATCATACCCCTTTTGTGTATCGCCTGGAGTTCTGGTTCTTCTTTCTCCAAATGTTTATGTCAAAGCGCAGGGAGCATTTCTATTATTTCTGGAGTTCCAGTTCCAGGATCCCATCTGGTTTTGGGTCTTTCTGTTCTTGAAATATGCTCTGTTTGATTACATGGGCAATCTTATCTCGCAAGAACACAGTGTGTTTTTTTTTTTTTTCATCTATATATCTATAATAAAATATCCATGTTCAAGTGCCATTCCATGCAACGGACCATCTTAGCAGATCTACTACCCCTTAACAACCGAGCTCGACGTCTCCTCCACAATCTGCCTCTCAGCACTGGCATCAACCTCCACACCAGCAAGTACCCACTCCATCCCGGGATACGAGTCACTAAGCACACGCACATTAACACTCCCCGAAACGAGCAAATGGCGCGGGAACTTGACCGAGGAGCTCGTCGTCAGACCGGAGCTGTTGTTCCATTTCCTGTTCCTGCCACCACCACCACCACCGGAACCAAGGCCCTGAGCCGGCCTACTCGACGAGCCCTTCCCACTGCCAGCAGAACCAGCACCACCCCGAACAGATTGATCATAATTCTTCTGGTTATTATTCGACGGCCATGAAACCCTCTTCAGCGCAAGAAGATCTCCATCTGACCCATCGGACTTCGCACTACACACGACGAGGAAGAACCCCTCCGTCTGCGGCTTGGGGAATCGAGGTGCGTAAATGCGATGATCGGCGTTCGTGGGTGCGTTCTTCCGCGTGATGCTAACCTTCACTCCCGCGGGGGAGATTGCCGAGATAGATAGGGCGAGGCGCGGGAGGTGCGATGTTGCTTTTGTGAATTGTGCGGTTTTGGAGGCGGGGATGTGCAGTTTTCCGGGGAGAGAGGAAATGGCGCTTGCCGGGAGGAGGGTTAGGGCTGTAAGGGATTGTGGGAGGGCCGTGCTTGTGTTGGATTTGTTGTTCGTTGGGTTTTGGCCTGGGTCTATGCCTGGGAGAATGGAGAGCGGATGGTCCTCCGGCCAGCGGGCGGATTTGATGCACTGCAGGAGGTTGATGAATCGGTAGCATGCAGCAGTGTAGCCGAGTTCAGCCATTGCATCGATGGACGCCTGGATGATACGGATGCTCTGGTCGAGGACGGAGATCTGGTCACCGACATAATCAGAGATGGGCAGATCGATGCGCGACATGTATGCCTGCAGCAGGAGGAAGGCCTTGACGTGGGGATCCCAAAGCGGGAGGTCGCCCATGGGTTCGACGGAGAGCGGGAGGTTTCGGGAGAGCTCGGCGTTGATAAGGTCTTCGTTGTGGCGCACTGGGAGCTCGTCAAACTCGGTGGCGGAGCACATCCAGCTGAGGACGTCGTGGAAGGAGGGTGATGGTTTTGCGTGGGAGAGCAGGTAGCGGATGGTCTTGTGCGCGAGGTAGTAGTAGCTCATTATCTTGCCGAAGGGGGTAGCGTCGACTTCGCCCGTTGCGGTGTCGAATGTGATGCAGTTTGATTCGGAGAGTTCGCCGAGAGACTTGTCCACAAGGTCGATCATGAAGTCCTGTGCTAGGGTTTGAGCTTCGAGGGAGTTGTGCTGGTCTGCTGAGATCTCGAGGCCGTAGTAGGATGGGTTCTTGTGCAGGCGACGGAAGAAGAATGTCCATGTGAGGTAGTCAAGGGCATCTTGTTTCGTCGTGATGGTTCCGGCAGATACTTCGGCTCCCAAGTGGTTATCAAGGACTTTATGAAGAGTGGACTCAACGGGGAAACCAGTGTGCAAGAAATGCTTGTAGAACGCCTTCTTCGCATCCTGGGTGAAGATACGCGCGATACCAGAATCGTCGAATTGAGGACGTCCAGCACGACCAAGCATCTGGAGAACGTCGGTCAGATCCATATCCTTATAGCCTTCTGTTTTTGCATCGAAGAACTGCGTCCCCTTGACAACAACCAAATGGGCCGGAAGGTTGACACCCCATGCGAGAGTACTCGTGGCGACAAGGATTTGAATCTTGTTGTTCGCAAAGAGCTCCTCCGCCAGTTGCCGATCAGATTCTACCAAACCAGCATGGTGCAAACCGATACCGAAAGATAGCGCCTCCTGCAAAGCCTCGTCCTTAACTCGAGCAAGGTTCAGTTGCAGATCCTCCTCCGACATCCGAACGAATCGACGCGGGTTATCTTCCATCCCGCAGAAATTAATCAAGTCCTTAGCCGTCAACCGTGTCTGGCGACGAGACGCGACGAAAACTATTACTGGCTTCTCTGGGGAGTGGTTCTTGATGGCCAAGAATGTCGGCCGATTCATAGACTGCATGAGCGGACAGAAGCCGCGCTGTTCGGGGAACCCGTCGATAAAGATTTCCAGCGGAACAGGCCGAACGGAGTGGCGGAAGTTATACAATCCCTCCTTGACTCCCAGCCAATTCGCAAGGTCCGACGCATTCGCACAAGCCGTCGACATACCCATTAACCGGACGGAGCCCTTGGATTGTGAAGCGATGTAGTTCATACGAGATACGATGATCTCCAGAATTGGGCCTCGGTCACCGCCAAGCAGGTGAATCTCATCAATAATAACGAGACTCACTTTCCGGACATAGTCCCTAGTCTGCCAACTACGTGAGATACCGTCCCACTTTTCCGGGGTCGTGATGATAATATCTGCGTCTCGGATTGTTCGCGTGTCAGGCGTGTTGTCTCCCGTCAACTCAACGAGTTTCAGGCCCATCGGTGCCGTGAGGCGTCTTCCCCAGTCCAAAACACGCTCGCGAACAAGGGCTTTCATCGGCGCAATGTAGACCACCTTTGAGCCCGGACGCTCCCTGAAAGCCCACCACATAGCGAGCTCGGCGGCAACCGTCTTCCCACTACCTGTTGGGGATCCAAGAAGCACATTTGCAGCGGTATGGTACAGAACGTGGAAGAGCTGCGTCTGCATGGGGTTGAAGAACTGGAAACGCTGCTCATAAAGTTCTTCAAGGATCGGGTTGTTTAGTGCAGAGATGGGCAGAGGCTGAAGGTTGAGGAGATCCGTGTACACACTCTCTGTGTCCGGGCGAATGAGATGCTGGAATGAGATGGGCGTAACCGTCTCCGCTCCCAACCATCTATCAGAGATTGCTCGGACATAGATCTGACTAGGCAGCGGGTCTGAGAGCGGGATGGTGAAGTTCAATTCGTGCTCGTCATAGAGCTTCTTCCGACTAAGGATGAAGTACTCGTGATGGTAAATCTCTGATGTTTCTGAATTCTCAACCCAAACCCAATAAGACTCAGAGGCGCCATGGTGCCTATCATTCCAGGTGAACTCGGGATAGAGACTTAGCCGCACACGTAGGACGTCGCGATTGAGTGGTGCAATTTCGGCCTCGACACTCAAGGTTGGGAAGTTATCTAGCAGCTTCGCCAAGGTCTTTCCCATCTTGGTATTGTGGACCAGTTGCCCAATCTCGGCAGTTTCCATATCCCTCATCGATTCGACAGATGAAGATGGTAACTTCTCGTCCAGGTTTTTCAAAATCGGCTGCGGCAGATCGAATTGACGGAAAGGATGATCGAATGGCCAGATCTGCTTCTCGATGGATTTGCACATCGAAAGCAGTACTTGACATTGGTATCCCCAGCGTCTGTTCAGCGCAATCATGAACAAAGCACGACAAATACGCGCTGCATTTTGCGCTACATACCCAGTATCCGAGACCAAAGCAAAATCCTCGATTCTAGCACGGGAGATGTACGACTGAAGGAGAATGTTGGTCTTGGCTTGAGCAGAATCGTTACCTCCTTCGACTTCGGTCTGGACTGCCTCTTCGCGAAGTCTGTTGAGCTCCTTTGATTCACTGTCGCGAGCCTGAATGTTGTCAAATTCACCACTCATACTGATCATGCGCAGGACGTCTGCCTCGCCGGACCGAGGGCGCATCATCTCGTTGAAGATCTCGATACTTGTTTGCAGGACGTAGTATTGACTTGCAATGCGACCAACATCCTTAGCTCGAAGTTCTTCCGTCTTCTCGTTGTAGATGATCATCTGGCTCTTCTGTAGGACGATTGCAGCCTGGATGATGAGTTGGCGGCGTCTCTGTACCAGCATCGGGTCGTCCCTTATCTCAGCAAAGTCAATGCCATAGTTTCGAGGCTCCCGTTTCATCCGCACAAACAGGTACGAATAACCCAGCCACTGCACGGCTTCTGGAACAGATGTGACTGTGCCGAGGGAGATCTCAGCGTTCAGGTTGTCCACGAGTCTGCTTGAAAATCGAGACTCAATGGGTTGCTGTGAAGTCACCGCTGAGAGATAGTGGTTGAGCTTGTCGTGTGTCGTACAGATGAACCCGATACCCGTATCCTGGAACTGGGGACGACCTGCGCGACCGAAGATTTGCAGAACATCGAGAATGCCAAGGTCGACGAATTTACCCTCCTGGGGGTTATACAGCTGAGTTCCTTTGATAACGACCGCCGCAGCTGGAAGGTTAACACCCCAGGCAAGAGTAGCTGTACAGCAGAGGACTTTGATAAGGCCTTCAGAGAACATACGCTCCATGAGGTTGCGGTCGCTTCGACTCATTCCAGCATGATGTGTGCCAAATCCACTAGCGAACAGATCTCGCAGCTCGCGGGCTCGCGCATGCTTCATATCCCGAAGGCCATTCGAGTAGTTCTCATGTTCATGGCAGCTGAAGAGGGCCTCGCATCCATCTTCAATAGCCATTTGTCGGAGCATCCGTGCTGTCAACACCGTGTCTTTGCGGGAATGCACGAACACCATTACCTGATGACCTCGCTCGAGCATGTCACGGACTTTTTCATAAGCGACAGTGTCGATGTTATCGCGGGATTGTTTAGAGCCTGGTTTTCCTTTGACGCCAATGAAGTGCTGCTCGAGAGGCACGGGGCGGAAGGACGAATCAAAGAAGAACAGTCCAGCCATCTTATTGACCTTGAGGAAATCGGCAACATCGACGTAGTTCGGAAGTGTTGCAGAGAGACCAACGATACGAATGAGCGACTGGGTGCTTTCCACCTGCCGCTGAGTACGAGCAACCAGAGACTCGATGACTGCACCACGCTCATCGTGAAGCATGTGAACCTCATCGATGATCAGCAGGCGAACCTTTTGCACCAGCTCCGTATCGCCGGTACTTTTCCGCGTCACCACGTCCCATTTCTCAGGGGTGGTGACGATGATTTGGGTTTCCACGATCTCCCGCTTCGTCAGCTGCATGTCACCAGTCAGCTCACGAACCTGAATCCCGAGCCATGCGAGCCTTTTGCCGAGCTTCTCGGTGACTTCGGCTGCGAGCGCTTTCATGGGGGCTACGTAAACGATCTTGAAGTCGTCCACTAGGACTGAAAACTCAGTGGCATCAGGCTGATCAACCGGGCTAGGAATCGTGTTCTTGCCGACGGCGTTCAATATCGTCAGCATCGCAGCGTCTGTTTTGCCAGCTCCAGTAGGCGCACAAATAAGCATATTCTCGCTGGTTTTGTAAGCAACATCGTAGAGTAGACTTTGCATCCTGTTCAAGGTCTTGTAGCCCTTGAAGGTTCCCCGACACAGACCATCCATCGAGGAGATCGGAACGAGTTTCTGCTGTTGGGCAAGCGTCCCAACCTTTGCGGCTGGGACCTCAACCTCCGTGTACTTCTGCTCATCGATCTGCCTACTCCCCACTGGCAAACCATAACTTTTCCCATTCAGCGCAAGCACATTCCTCGAATCATGCATCTTGAAAACATGCGGATACTTCGGCTCCTGTCGCACCTGCTCCGGCATTAAAGCCGCATTCTTGTGCTCAAAGTCCTGCCTCCGCAGCGCCTGCTCCCTCTCCGCCCTCGTCTGCAACGACCCAAAGGCCAACCCGTCCGTCTGTGCCTGTGTTTTCTTCGGACCAGCATCCAAGCTCGCCAGTATCTCCTTCCGATGCGCAATCAACTCGATAACGAAATCCAAGTCGTCAAAGCCCACAATCTCAGCCAGCGACATTTGCAACTCGTCGTCTCCGCTATCCGTCGCAAGTGCGGCGATAATCTGCTGCGATAGCTCATCCACTTCCATCCCGCCCTTTTGGAACGCGAGGAGCTGGCATCTCTGCTGCAGCCATGGGAGGTCGTATTGCTCGGAGGAAGTCGGCGGGGAAGGGAGATCGTCGAACGCATCCAGGTCGTCGCTGGTGGATTCGTCATCTGAGCTGATGAGGTCCCAAACGTCGTCGATGGTTCCGGCGGAGGAGGAGTGTCCGTCAAGGTCTAGGTCGAGATCGCTGCCGTAGGCGAGCTGGTCGCTGGCGGGGTTCTTGGTGAGGTTCAGATCCGCGATCGCCTGGCGCATGGCGGCGAGTTGGGCCAGCCACTGCGACTCGATGGATCCCGTTCCGTTCATTTTGGCTTTTGATTTGGAGGGAAGTCGAGTTTTCCTGGGTTTGTGCGTGAGGGAGACGGTGAGGGGAAGTTGGAGTGTGGGGGAGTTTCAAAGGAACACCAAAGCGGGTGCCACCGCCAAGCGCCTCGATAAATGCACAGGAGGCGCCAATTCTTGGTGATTTGATTGTGTCCTCACTCTTACTCTAAGACTTGGATTTTTCCGAGGGTTGTTCTGGGTTTCCGTTACCAGCCCACCTCCTTTGATGCTGTGAATGTCCTTTGTTGGTGTCAATTTGTCGTAACTATATATCTCCGCCTCAGGGTTAATCAGTGACGGAGTACAGCTGAGCAGCAAACCTCAGTATGACTGGGATGAAAAGAGCCGAACCGCATCCGGTCACCAAGGAGGCGCTTCCGAGATATCTCGACTAAGATTTTTGCTGAAACGCAACAGTCATCATTCCTCATTCTGAGTCATAAACTGAGGACAAAGGTCGTGTTTATGTGTAGAAAAATACGTCTTTCCTGAAAATACAAAAGTACGAAGCCAAGTTATAACAAACTGGGTCCCATAACTCAGTTGGTTAGAGTGTGATGCTAATAACGTCAAAGTCGAGGGTTCGACCCCCTCTGGGACCACTTTTTTTTGCTCTCATTTTTTTTAACTTATGCAGTTTGCCCTACCTTCTCATATCCTCCTCATATTCGTTCACCTGCCGTCGCTTGCCGCCGCAACGTAGACAGACACTGCACCTCCATATCTCTCTACACTTGTATATATATTTGGCGCAACGGCGAGGCACCTTTGTACGATCGTCCCAGCGCGATTTTCTTGTTAACAAGGGATTTGGCTCGGCCTGCCTTGCCCCCTCTTGCGCCGCCTCACTCGAACCAATCCAAGTATTACCCCCAACTGCCCTCAACAATTGTCAGATAAGATAAGCAGCAGAAAATGCGGATGGTAGCAATACCCCCTTACGCGCGCGTCTGCTGCAGGTATCTATCACTATAAAAGTTTAGAACAACGCTGGCCGATTAGCGTTGGAAAAGTGAAGTGAAAAAGCTGCATAAAAGATGCTGTGAATTGCTCGTTTCATAGTCTATGATGAAGAAAATGCCTTGTGATGCAAAGGTCTGATTAATATACAACGTGCTCCGCATTAGCGGGCGGAAGAAGTGAAGTCGCGTATGTCGTCGTCAGGAAGAGTGAAAAAGAACAGTGTGGGCATTCCAATATATACAAGAATCACCAGAAGAAAGGGTTACCATAGACGTCTTGGTAACACTGGAAAACGTCGGGGCAGCTGCGAGCTGGTTAGTTGCTGTCTCGAAAATGAAGGAGGAGGAAACGTACTAAACAGGCTCCTGCCCAAAGATAATATGCCAAGTGTACTCCATCACACGGGAGGTCATGTCGTCTGGGAGGTCGTTTGTGAGAACCCAGTTGTAGTATCGCTGGTAGTCGCTCAGCGGACGTTTCAGAACCTGTTCACGGGAGACCGCGAACTGCGAGCAGCACGGAACGCCAATGACTTCGGGGACGTTGTCGTCGAGAAACAGCGCCCGCCACGCATCCGGGTAGATACTCTCGACGTTTTTACCCGGGCGTGGGGGGTTTCTCCCTGGGCGGATTTCGTCGGGGCAGCCGGGGGTCTCCTGGCAGCGGAGATTGGCGTAACCGTTTTGTTGCACAAAGTCAATTTGTAACGACCGAATCGATTCCACGTTGCTGTAGTCCATTGTGTCCGTGTGCCAGGCGCCAGGCCAGCCATCGCGGTGGCTGTGGATGAAGACGATCGTCGAGGGGAGGTCATCGTAGTGTTCGACGATGTATTGGAGGTAGGCAAGGGCCTCGCGGCCTTTGTTCATGGGGGTGTGTCGCGGCGCGTTTACGTCGTCGACGACGTAGATGAAATTCCGCCAGCTAGTTAAAGCAGTCGGGTTAGTCCATTGCACGCGAAAACCGTCGGGATAGAAGAGTCTGAGCAACATACTCTGTCAAATCGGCGCTGACCCAGTTTGTATCCTCCGTCGATAGCTTTGCCATCACGATGATCCGGTCATTCGGGACGACGATGGGACTGATATCGTAGTGCTGGCCCGAGACGCCAGTCTGATCCTTTGGCCATCGCGACTTCCACGAGGCAAGCTCGGCAGGATCTGGTCGGGAGCCGACATTGAAGGTCCAGAATGTGCGTGGACGCGGAGCGTGGTGTGCGGCGTTGAAAAGGCGGCCGAGGAGGAAGATGGCGGTGATAAGGAGGGCGGCCCCCCCGATGCGGACGGATAGTCTCATCTCATAACCTCTGCTGAATTAAGAATAATAGAAACGACTGAATAGGGAGAAGCGAAGGGAAAAGGAACGACAGGGTCGGTTGAAGCACGGCGATGGCGATGGGAGGGGAAAAGGAGAGGAGGTCGGCGCAGCTGAGACAGAGACAGGCCGCAAGCGTCAAGTTCCACTGGATCGCGAGGGAAAATAATTTCGTGGCAACTCCCGCGGAATTTGGATTGGTCGGTCGCCTGCCGCTGGATCTGCAGCGACTCCTCCTGAACCCCAAGTATAAAACTTTGCCAGACGTTCTTTTCTCCAAAGCGAGTCTCTCCAGCTCGAATGAATACTGTCGCCCTCTTTGCAACAGTTCAGCGCCTTTGATCGCTGTCTGCCCGGTCAAGAGTCTCGCAGTGGGAGCAGCCGCCAAGGTCCTGGACAGTCCATGCCATGGGCTTGAGACTACTCGCCTTAATTTCAATTTCGCAATCTTCGCACCAGATGGTCTGAGCCACCTTATATAAGCCTCCTCAGCTTGAGATTTCCAGAGATGTCGACTTTACCCGTCAACGACATCGCAAGTCGCGAAGTCGGCACATTGTTTCCTCGATGGTGACCATCGCCCGTGGTCGCCGAATGGGTCCTCCCGACCGTTCCTGATCCCGACCAGAATTCCAGGGTCCTCGAATCCTCCACCATCCACAGACTGTAGATAAACGGCATCTCATTTCGCCGGCAATCAAATCCTTCAGCCATCCCTCGAGGCTTAAATGACCCTTGACTTCTACGTACATGCTGCACGCATCAACAAGGAAATTCGTCCCGTCCGGAGTAGAACTCGTAGCGACTTCCGGCACATTTTGCCTCGACCTCGCACTCCGACTCACCGAGTCCGATCCCTCAGTCGCCAGACGCGCGGCCAGAAAATTCTGAAGCGTTGATCATCGTGTCTCATTTTAATTGCGCCAGAACCCTGGCCAGACTTTTGTCGATCTCGGTCCCGCTCGTTTTCTCTTGACAGTGTGATTGATCGTTGCATTCTGTTAGTGTGGGACTGACGGCGACTTGCGAACTTTGATTCGATCGCATCATTCGGATTGGTGCCTGAGGCCAGTATATAGTATTGAAGATGGAGGGCAAGTTCATCAGGGCCCTGCAGAAGAGACTTTAAGAGAACAGATAAATAACTTTATCACCTTCTGTAACAATACAGGGAGAGGCTAGAGATTCTTCCAGAAGAGAAGGGGTTTCGTCACAATCAATAATTATGGAGGTTCTTCGTTGCTTCCCAACAGCACCGGGTATACCCCAAGTATATCTACATATTGTGGAGGTGGCGCGTTGTAACGCTTCGTACACTATACAGAGGCTGCTTGACTCTAAAACGTAAATGATCATAGTACAACCCATGTAAACATTCATCCCGATCCAAGGGTGACCAGCACCATCTTGAATCCGGACCAGAGGGCATCGCTCTGTATCTACTATCCAACCCTATCCAACCCTCCTGTAGGTAATGCATCAAAAACAAAACGCCAAATCAACTGCACGCTGCTAGCCAACACAAAATGCACAATAGCCACCCCGTCCATAACAAATCCACAAAAGCCTACCAGGAAATCAGCAACACCTCCCCCTCTTCTTCACAGATGGCGGAACCTCATCCCCATCATCCCCAACACTACTCGGCGGAAACATCAACCAACTCCGCCTCTTATCGTTCATCCCCAGTCGAAAGCTCCCACCGGCCTCAATCCCTCCCAGCCCCGCAGAAGAAGCAGAACCCAGAACCCCATCGACGGACGAGGACGCGCCCGGCGACAGCGCCGCAATTTCGGCCTCGCGCTTGTTCCGCTGCTCCACGAGCTTCCGCGCTATCACCCGAAACACCTCTTCTACGCCCTCACCGTCCTTGGCACTGATCTCGTGGCAGCAATCCCACCCAATATCCTGGCCCCAGAATCCGCTGCTCCGCTTGCTGTCCAGGCCCATGCCCAGGCCCATGCCCATCCCGTGGATAGTCGTCACCGACGCCGACGACGCATACTGCCCAGGTACAGGCGCAGGTCCAGCCCCGAACCCGGCCGTCGGCGGCGGCGTCGACGCCCGCGACGGATACAGCTGCTCAGCGACATACGCAATCGTCCTTTCAAAGGGCACGCGGCGGCGCGCGGGGTCCACAGCAACAATATCCGACTTGGTCCCAACAACATGGATAACGATCTGGTCGCCCTCGCCGAGGTTCTTCTTCAGCTCGAGCAACCACCCCGTCATTTCCTGGAAGCTGTGCTCATCGGTGATGTCGTAGCAGAGGAGGCAGGCATTTGCGCCGCGGTAGTACAGTCGCGAGATGCTGCGGAAGCGCTCCTGCCCTGCTGTGTCCCAGATTTGGAGCCGGACGAGCGTGTCTGATGTGCTATCCAGCACGCGCTTTGTGACGAAGGAGGCGCCGACGGTGGATGTTGTTGTCGATTCGTTGAAGGCGTTCTTGACGTAGCGCTGGACGAGGGAGGTTTTGCCGACGCCTGTTTTTTTTCCATCTGCATAAGTATTTGTTTGTGAGGGAAGAGGGGAGGGGCGTTACCTTGAGCACCGAGGACAACGATCTTGGCCTCGAGGGAGGAGCTCATGGTGGGGTTGAGGTTGAGGCGGGGCCGAGGGAGAGCTGGATTTGCATGATCCAGCTTGCAAGTCACGGCGACCAGCAGCAGAAGTCAGGGAAGGATGTTGTGTTAAAGTGAGAGGAAATACGCGATAAGATAAAGAGATCAGATCCCACAAAGCGACGAGCGGGTGGAGGCGGATAAGAAGCAAAAGAAGCAAAAGAGGGGAAACAAAAGACGAGCTGAAGGAGAGGCGCGGAACGAGGGAACACGAAAGAATGACTCGCGCTGTTCAGCTGCTGTAACCTGAAAGAACCGCACGAGGCGATCAGCCGATCACGAGCGTTTGCGTTGAGGGACAAGGGAATCGGTAATCAGGTGTTCGTCGCCTGAGAGAGGTCACTGGTCAGCCTCAGCTCAGCTTCCTCCGCGCCTCTTTATTTCCTCTGCCGACGCCTGCTCCTCCAACCCTTATTCCGTCTTCCAACTCCTGTGGCGACTGGCGACAAGGGGGAGGGAAGCAACTACGAGAGGAGAGAAAACTACAAAGCCCCTTACTTACAGATCGCTCTTCCCTGCTCGCCAAGGCCTGCGATCCAGCAAATCTCAGTTGAAATCTCGTCGCTTATCTTGCATGGCCATCGCTGCAGCGAACATTCCTTGACCGGGTTCACGGCCAATAAATAGCAGTCGGGCGATGAGTCCTCGTCGAATCATGAGTCACCCAGGCAGCCAGTGGCTTTGTCCTCGTCAGCCTAATTCGTGACTGGCCTGTGTCAGCTGCGAGGGCCCTTTTGTCACGGCTAATCAGCACCCCGCGGACGCCATGCAGGGTTGCCCGTGTTTTTGTTTGCTGTTTGCTGCGAAGATTTCCAGGAGATGATGCGATACGACATACTGATTCAGGGAGCCACTACAAGCAAACGAGCAACCGAGCAAATCAAGTAATCAAGTCAGGCGAGGACAAACAAGTTAACAGTGACAAGTTCATTCTCTATCAAAACACGTGGTATGTACATCTATCACAAGCAAACAGATCGCCAGACGCCCGATCCACGGGGTATGGGAGCTGGTCTTTCTTCTCTGGGGTATACGAACAGACGGAAAAGCAAGCAATCCACAGCGCATCAAACCCGGAAGCGGCTGCATCAAATCATATACATGAATGAGACATCAAGTCTTTACATCAAATCTTTCCTTCGCGTCTTTTTGTTTCTGAAATCGAGATTTTGTGAAAATGGATTTGAGATGGATTCAAGCAGAGCTGGCGCTGCCTGTAGGCGAAATCTCACCAACGCGGCCCTTTTCGACCTCTGCTTCCGTCTCGGGGGTATAGTTGTACTTGGCGGCTTCGCCCTCAATCTCGTCGTCCGTCAGCTTGGGTAGCTCCTTCGCGGCGCGGACATAGCTAATGTTCTCGCAGTAGCCCTTGGCGAAGATGAGATCGATTTCTTCCAGACTGCGGTTGGCGGTCTCCGGGTAGAAGAACCAGATCACGGGGATGAACAGGGCGTTCCAGGCGGCGAAGAAGAGATAGGTTCCCCAGCCGATAGCGTCAACCATCACGGGCGTGATCATGACGACGGTGAAGTTGAATAGCCAGTTGTTGCAGGTCGAGATGGCGTTGGCCTTGGCGCGGGTGCGGACGGGGGACAATTCGGCGGGATACAACCATGGGAGGGGGAGCCAGGCGGCGCCGAAGGCGGCCATGTACAGGAAGAGACCGAAGACGGCGCCCTTGGAGCTCTGCTCATCGCCGGGGATCAGGCAAGCAAAGGTAATGACCATGGCAACGGTCTGTACGAATGAGCCGCCGAGGAAGAGCTTGCGACGGCCGATGCGCTCAATGAAGAACCAGGAGAAGGTAGCGAAGATGGCGTAAACGATCATGTTGATACCACCAATCAGCAGGGCCATGTCATTATCTTGATGAAGGTTCTGCTTTAGCAACAGGGGCAGATAATAGATAACGGCATTGCAACCTCCGAGCTGTTGGAAGACCTGCGACGAAGAACCGACGACCATGCGGCGGAAATGCTGGCTGGGACCACCGGTGAACAGATCACGGTAGCTGGTCTTCTTGCCGAGAGCGCCCGAGGCACGGAGAGAGTCTAGGACGAGCTGCTTCTGAATCTGGGTCTCGTGGTCGTGAAGCTCCCGGCCTGCCAGGGCGGCGAGGACGTATTCGCCCTCTTCGATGCGGTCCTTGGCAATGAGGTAGCGAGGCGACTCGGGAAGAAACCACATCCCGACGATGATGATGATACCGAAAATGATCTGGAAGGCGATGGGGAATCGCCAAACGAGGTCAGGCGGGCCATAGTGGGCGCCAAAGTCGATCCAGTAGGCAATCGCCGTACCGATGGCGATGGTACCACCTTCAATACAGATGAGGAGACCCCGGTTGCTGGTCTTGGAACACTCGGCCTGATATGTGGGAATGGTCGATCTGGAACTGTCAGCGATGATTGCGTGTCGTGAGAGAAGGGGTCAAAGCTTACGTGTTCATGCCGTTGCCAATGCCAGTAATGACACGACCGATGAAGAACTGCAGCAGGGGGATGTGGCCCACGAACGAGGTGACCTGGATGATCACTCCGATGATCATCACGATAGCGCCGGAGAAGATCATCCACCGTCGACCCGTCCTGTCGCCGAAAAACAGGGCGAACATGGCGCCAAACAAACATCCTAATTCGTAGACTGCTGTCACGAGAGCCTGCATCGTCGAGTCGTCCCTGGTCGCGGTGAAGACGTTGTTGAATGCTCTGTCACTAATGATGCCAGACATGACACCCTCTGGTGAACGTTAGCCTTGCTCAATCAGTATGCTGCACTGAGATAGATGACATACGGTCATATCCGAAAAGCAGGAAACCCATAGTCGCGACAGTCGACACTGTCAGGGACAGCGGCCTGCCCGACAACCCAGCGAACGAGGGTGCCATATTGCCAGTCTAGAACGATACCGATGATAGATTCGTAGCCAGCTCGAGACCCGTGTGTCTTGGCCGGCTGGAGTGTCTGTGGAAAAGGAGATGGCGAGAAGAAGGTAAGGCAAGGGGATTGGGAAATTCAGGAACTGATAAAACGCGGAGAATGAAGGGGGGAAAGACGGGGGTATTTCTACTGCCTGTTTCTCCAGAAGCCCTAGAAACGAGGGGTGAGGGTACGTAGAACCACAGGAGACTTGAAAGCAGGTGTGGCGACGTGCATAACTGCTTCATCCACTCTCGGTGGTTTCGTCGCCAAAGAGCTGGCATCCACGGGCGTACAGCGCTCACACAGTGCACAACTGCGCTGCGAGCTGCGATTGCATATACCGAATTTCAAGCAGTGGAGCCCAAGGAACTGCAAGCATCGAACCAGGTGGGCTAAGCATTTTTCTTAGCACAGCGCTCCGCTCCACAGGGTCGCCAATCGCGCATCCACAATGACATCACGTTGGAGCCCCCCCTACAGTCCGACACGCCCATGCAGACCAACAAAGCCTGCGAAACAAGCGTCAAGATTTTGAGACCGAAATCCCGTTGAGTAAGTGGCCCGAGAAAACGCTGCACAACCCACTTCCACCATCTGCAGCAGTTCGGCATAAACCCGCATTCATCATCGCGATGTCATCTTCCTCCTGCTGCGTTATAAACCCTCGCGAGAACGGTTTGGAGCAGTATGCACGCCCAGAATTGGCGGACTACCCTGCAAACGCTAACGGGAGAGAACATCCCAACTGGCACTATTTGTCTGACCCGCTTAATGCGCGCTGGCATCACTGTTGCTGTCTCACTGGCCTGTCCATTCTCTCGGTATCCACGGCGTCGGCGCGGCGGTGGCTTCGGATGGCGTTTCGGGAAGCCGCTCCCGATTCTTCTTCGGCTTGCCCATTCGCTCATTGCATGGACGTCATCGCCGTCACAGATTGCGGTGCATCCCATTATACTGCAAAGAGATGTGTTGCCTCTACTCAACCCTGGATATGACGATGCTGTCAAATCCATCCATGGCATGTAGGCTCGTGACCACAACATCTTCATTATTCCAGAAAAATCGACGCCATGCGATAGAATCTCGAACCAAAGATCAATCCAAGCCACCATCAGTCGGTTCCTGCGACTGTGTGATGGTAAGAAAATGTGGCATTACTAACACAATCCACCGACATTCATCGAATCTCCAGTTTAAATCTCAATTCTCATTCATTGATTTCCAGTTTAGATCCCCGGTGCGGAATAATGCGAGAGCCCAAGACCTTTTCTCACCTTCATCACCGAAGTAGATGACTCCCACGGCGAACGCAATAGTGGGCCCAGTCCCGTTTGAATTTCGAAGGCACGATATGGATATCAAAAAAGCCCAGGAACAGCCAGACTGAGCATCGCTTTCTCGAGTGGACATCTCAATACACTGTCTACGGAAGATCAGTATTAGCCGCCGACATAAGCCGATTCAACGAGATAAGGTAGGTACGGCGATCAACCAGATATCTATGGTCGAGTTTCATCTGATCCAGGCAGCCATATAATCTGCATTGCTGCCCTGTCTGGATACATTTAAAATACTCATACACTTGACGGATCTCCCATCGGAGCACACCCTTCTTTGCAGCAACAACCCGTAGGAGATATCTTCCGTAGAAACTGTACCCTTGTACGTTGAACATGGTCTATCCAAACCACGCGGACTACAAATCCGCCCGCGAAAGGGTTTGAGTTTATCGACGTCATCCGTCATCCGGCATCCCATACATCCTCCCCCGAACTTTCCTTTCCTAACCAAATAATACCACGTTGGAAAAGGCATTTTGAAGAACAAGACCTTCCCGCCAAGTCGACCAGACCAGATCTCCTCTCTCCTCTTGTCGCAAACAAGCTCTTCGTCGAGAAATACAGACGGAGTACGTAGCCCTACTGAAAAGTATTATTATTATGCAATGTGCGAATCTGCAAATGTGGATGTGGGTTTGTGGCGTGGACCCTGATGGAGACACTACTGTGGTGGAGATCCTTCCTCTCGCTGCGGGGCCTTCCATACCAAGGTTATCAACCTACCGAGTCCGAGTCGGAAGTCCGACGAGATACAAACTAGTGTATGTCGAGAGAGAGGGAGCTAAAGTGATCGGCCATTGGGCATTCGTCAGGATTAAGAGTGTGCTACTATGTATGTAGCACCAGACGTGATTTCTGTTCTTTTTCTCCTGCCTGTTTGTCTATGTCTCTCGAGAGTTGTAAGGGTAGGTACTTTTAACATTTGGGGCGAAGTATGCATTTCCACTGGGCAAAAATGGTTATCAGGAGAGGAGGTTGAGTTTGCTGTGTCCTGGGAAATAATACTAGCGGGCCATGTGATAGATGAGTGTAAGTGGATGTCCTGTGCTGAGTGCGCCTGGGTCTCGAGATCGAACGTTGGTATAAACATGATGTTGCTGCGAGGTGATAACCACAGTCTTTTCATTATTAGGCTGAGGGCTTATGATTTAAGCTTGTTTGGTTGCACAAAAGAACGTGGTGTAACATGTTTTCTCAATCGAATAGGTATAATTCCCGAAGCAAGGATGGTTCATTTCCCATGAGGCAAGGGCAGGTAAAATACCCAGGCCATTAATAGTTATGCAGAACTACCAGCCAGGTAGTAAAAAGCGCTAAAGTAGGCAAATGCATATATACAGTTTTAAGTGTCGATGCGATGCAACGTAGGGCGAACCTACAAGATTATCACCTGAGGCTTGTTCCTCAGCTGTCCCGAATCCCGGTACATGCAGGCCGCATTCACCATCCAGCCTCCACGCAGTTCCCCGCCCCAGACCTTTGCCCAGACGATCCCGAGTATGCCATACGCGACAACACGCGCGGAGTCCACCCAGCCGGAGATGTCGAAGAGGTCGCGCAGGAAGCCGAAGAAGAAGGAGTTGATGCGCGATTTCCCGGCGCGGCTGAGGCGCGCTGTGCAGATGCGTTCCCAGGCCTTTTGGGCCTCGTCCCAGTGCACGGGTTCCTTGCCGTAGGCTGCGTGGAGGTGGCCGAAGACGTGTAGGCGCGGACGCACGCGCCAGGACTCTGCGAGGAGGTATGGGCAGCCGGTGGAGTATATTGGGGAGAGGTCGCGGTGGCATTGCGGGGGTGTGTGGGTGATGAGGATGTCGGTGGTGGCGGGGACGGTGCCGGACCAGGCGTCGTGGTGGGGAGGGTATGTGAATGCGTGTTCTGGGCCCAGGGGCATTATGGCGGGTATTTGGGGAGCGCCATACAAGGTGAGTGAGCGGGGTCGGGAGGAGAGTAGAGCGGAAGAGGCGGTGGCTTGCTGAGGCGGGGGTTGGAAGGTCAAGGTGACGGAGGAATGTTGGAGGTAGTGGATGTCGCCCCAGTCGATGAGGTGCGGGGAGTCGAAATCATCGATAGAGCGGATAGAAGCTGTGGATGAGGATACGTTGGCATACGACTGATCTCGGTCTTCGGGACGTCTGGAGCGAATGTCGAAGTAGCTGTCGTGGTTGCCGCCGATGACAACCTTGTGTGGGTGCGGGAGCTTGTTCAGCCAGTCGACGGCGGCTTGGATCTCGCGGGCGCTACCATCATTGCTGAGGTCACCGGCGTGGATGAGCAGGTCTCCATCGGGAATATCTGTCCATTCTAGAGTGTGTGTATCGGAAATGCAGACGACTCGGATGGGACGGGCGTTGGGAGGAGGCAGTTGGGGAGGGCCGCGGAGTCGAAGGAGGAGGTGATGGAGAGGATAGACGAGGGCAGCGAGAGGCGACGCGAGGAGATAGTCGGCGTAGGGACGGCGGTCGAACGGGGTTGACATGATCCCTAGCACCCGAAAGGATGGTTTGGGAACAGAGGAAGATGGAGAGGCGAGGTGAAAGATTGAAGATCAAAGGTGGTGGAGCGATCGGCGCGTCAGGCGGGGAGGCGCGGCAGCAAACACTCTCCGCCTGACCAGCCGAGGATCACCCGCCCAACTATAACTAACAACACATTGGAGTGGAATTCTCCAATTAACCTTGATATGGCTGAATATCGAGGTCATACGATTCAGAGTCTCTGTCGCCAGTCCAATTCAGACCCACCCTCGTACATGCAAGGTAAGCTTCTGTTATTACCTGGGATAATCCTGGAAGCTACATCGTCCCTGATACAAACAGATTGACGTTTACATACCAACGAATATCGCCCAGGATGCTGGGCCATGTCTCCTACAGGGGATAGACGCGCGACTCGGAGACATTCCAAACAGTGTCAAGACTGTTTATGAGGACGCTTGCATAGCAAAGCTTTCTCACTGAAATTCATCCCTACTCACAATCTCGCTTGATACATATGCTACTTATCATTCAGCAACCCCAACCAACTCCCCAAACAGCGCTCAAACAGCCGCTCCATAGACCCGCAGCCCCGTACAATTTCCGGAGCCGCCCGCAGAGCACGCTGCAAGTTCCCCCGCCCATACTCGGCCATGTCCTCGTACACTTCCCATCGCGTCCTGTCGCCCAGTACCTTCTCCCTCAGCATCGGCACAAGCGGGTACAAGGGGTCTTCCAGCCGTAGGGATAGCGACCGCACCCACTCTGTATAGGGGATACCACGCATGGGGTCCCGGTACGGGCTGATGCGGTTTAGAAGCGCAAACGCCGCACAGACGTCAATGGCGCTCGCGGGGTCCGGGTGGACGAGGTTGAGCGCGTGCCCGAGGTGCTGCCCGGCGCTTGTGCACGCGCTAGAGGAGATGTGCAGGAGTGCATCAACAACAAAGTCCACCGGGACAAACTCCTTACGCTGCCGCGGGAGAATCGGGTACGCGCCCATCTCCATGCAGCTAGCGAATAGGCGGCTGATAAAGTCGTCCGGGTTACAGACGCCCGAGCGACTATTGCCCAGGACGAACCCGGGCCTGTAAATGGTGACAGGAATGCCGGTGTCGATTGCGCGCCAGGCGATGGTCTCGGCAACGAACTGGCTCTGCGCGTAGCCCGTATCGTAGTGGAGGGATGCGATATGAGACGCGGGGCGTTCGTCTTCAGGGAGGAACTTTGTGCCTAGGACGTGGCCCGTTGGACCGTAGGCGGCGATTGTGGAGGTGTAGTGGACCGGCTTGGTGCGCTTGTGCGTGGCGAATTCGAGCATGTGGACTGTGCCGAGGACGTTGTCTTTGCGGTGCGCAGAGTATGTTGCTAGGTAGTTGACTTTGGCGCCCAGGTGGAAGACGACGCTGGCCCATTCGGCGTAGTGGTCGTATTGCTGGGTGTCCAGGCCGAGCTGGGCCTCGCCAAAGGACCCGGGGACGACAGTGAGCCGATCCAGGTCCAGGTTGGATGGGCAGAGGTGGTATCTGAGGAGGGTTTTCTGCAGGCGTAGACGCCCATGGGCTGCATCGTGCGCTCGCACAAGGCAAGAGACCTGCTTGACAAACGGCTTTTGAAGTAGCGCTGCCAGGAAGAAGGCCCCGACGAAGCCAGTGGCTCCAGTGAGAAAGACCTTGGCCTCTGATGGGATCGTCCAGTCTGTTACTACTGGGCCCTCGCGCGAAGGCTGCAAGTGGTCTCCCAAGTGCGAGTCTCGCAGCCATGCATTTTCCTCATTTGCGTCAACAGGAAGCCCCCTTGGGCCGTCTCGATGCAGCGTCGTCAACAGCTGCGTGAGACCTTGCAGGGTCATCTTGTCGTAGAGTGTCGAGGCGCGCAAGGAGATACCAAAAGAATGATTGATTCTCGCAATCAGACTAGCAACCATCAAAGAGTTCCCACCCATCGCAATAAAGTCGTCCGTCGGCTGGAGATCCTGGTCTGGTATGCCCAAGACGTCGAGCCAGAGATATCGCAACTCCGCCGCCAGACTGCCGCCCTGCCTGCCCCCGACATGAGATGACTCTGTTTCTTGAGTATATTGGCGCTGTAACTGGCCACGGTCTACCTTGCCGTTGGCTCTCAGGGGCAATGCCTCGGTGAGCTTGAAGCGCGGCACCACAAGCCGCGGACTCCGTCCGACATAGTCTTCGAGTATCGCTGCCGCCGTGACACTAGAGGACTTCGGGACACAGAATGCAACCAGAAACGCACTCCGTCCGAGCTCTTGAGGCGTGATCTTGATGACCGTCGCCGTACTAACAAGGTCCGTCTCCTGTAGAATTGACTCTATCATCTCCAGCTCAACCCTCTGCCCGCTGATCTTGACTTGGTTATCCTTGCGCCCGACATAGTAGTGCAATCCACACTCATCCTTGCGCATCAGATCGCCCGTCCGGTACACGTGTCTTGTCGCCATCTTAGGAAATCCATTGCAGCAAGTGTAGGTAATGAAACTGCTGTCCGTCCTTTTACTCTCCCCGCTGTATCCGCTCGCGACGCCTGCGCCAGAGACAACAAGCTCGCCCACCTCACCAACCCCCACAGGAATCAGGGCTTCATCGACCAGGAAAGTCTCTACATTCCGAAACGGCTTCCCCACAGGGATCAGCCCCTGATTTGCCTCTCGACGCGAGACACAATGCCACAGACAGTACACGCTACACTCCGTCGGCCCATACCCATTAATGATACGCCGTGGCGCACCATGACTGCTGAAAATCGACCGGATACTCTGGCAATTGATCGCCTCGCCGCCCGTAATTAACGTATCAAGCGTCGCAAACGCCCCCGGGAAAGCGTAGGTTGTCACGTCGAGTAAAGAGGTCGTGAGCTGGAGAACGTCGAGGCGTTGCGTTTGAATGAAATTGGAGAGCTCCAGAGGGTCGAGGGCGGTTTCCATGGGGATCACGACGATCGTCCCACCGTTTAGTAGGCTTCCCCATATCTCGACCAGAGAGATGTCAAAGACGACGCTGGCTGCGTGGCCGACTCGTTGCCCGCGTTTGATCCAGTTCGCATCGGGCTCGCGGCAGAGGTTGATGAGGCCGGTGGCGGGCAGCGGCACGGCCTTGGGGCGACCAGATGTGCCGGATGTATGGAAGATATGCGAGCAGCTGCTCGTCGGTGCTAGGGAACTCGAGCTGGATTCTACGTGCCCTGTATGGGTATGGTCGACGACGAGGTGGGCAACGTCTCCCAGCCGATGTGCGTTTCCCTGGTCTGCAAGGATGAAGCTGGCGTGGAGGTTGTCAAGCATGCTCTTCAGCGAATCATCGGATAGCTTGGTGTCGAGGGGCACACAGGCTCGTCCCGCGTATACAATGGCCAACTGGGCTAGGATATGGTTGATTCCTCTGAGGATTAGGATCCCGATGGGGGCACTGCCCCGGAGCGCCAGGGTCTGGATTTGGCAGGAGAGAGATGACGCTTTCGTGTGCAGTTCGATGTATGATAGCGCATGCCCATTGCTTTTGATTGCGGTCGCTGTAGGATTCGTACGGACCTGGTCCTCGAAAAGGCTCCGAAGGTCTGGCTCGTACGCTACTCCGGGTTCCGTCTTTATCAGCGAGGCTTTGTTGCCGGGCAGACAAGCCATTGTTGATTCAGTAGGCATCCTGGAGGTGCTGAGCGTTTCTAACAAGCCGGCTCGTGGAAAATAAGAGGATAAAGGCCATATTCTCCAACGTAGTGTTCAATAAATCTCACCACCGCTACGTCTCCATGGATCCAGTCCAATTCTGGTTCTCGGTACTTTGAGGAAAGTCTAGAAGCATTATAATGAGTCAGAGGTTAGCTTGTCCCTGGAATTTGGCAGGTGCATGTGCCATCGCAGCAAGCCATTCACCCTTCCTTGTGTTTTGATGATATCACATGTCGCGTAGATTTGAGTTCTCCCATGATGTTCTAAACTCTGAACTTCATATACTCTTATCATGTCAGAATGTCCTCATGGTAGGTAGTATTCTACAAGAACTTGTCAAGGATCGAAGAAAGGAATAATATTGATGTGACTCCGTAATCAATCCATCGAGGTAAGAGATGCTTGCAGAGGTCAAAGGGGTCTGAGATCAATCGAAAGGTCTTAACGGCGTTGTTGGTCATCCATCGCTGCTTCCCTAACAGTACCATGGACTGGCTACCCACCAAGGCCGATTCAGATGGTATTTTCAATAATGAAGCTAATTGATTTTGGATCATATTGGCTACAGTCTGGAAACAAAGTACAATTCGTCTGTCCGTCCGTTTTTCCATCAAACGATAGGGTTCTGCTTGTTGAACATGTTGGCCGGATCGTATTTGGCCTTGACATCCAGCAACCGACGTGCATTCTCGCCAAACATCTCTGAAGGGGATAACTTGGTTTCTGGCGTGAGAAGAAAAGTCAGGACGGAATCAAATGAAGATCTGGTAGTCACGCACCTGGATTGTATCCCAAAAAATTGGACACTGTTAGACCCTGCCTCTCCCCGTGGCGCAGTAGCTCGCGCTCCGCCATCTTCAGGATCTCCTTGCCCAGCGAGAGGGATGCTTCATCCTTGGTGGCATCGGTCCACTGGAGCATAGCCGTCCCGTGCAGGAGCCGGACACGCGTCGGGAACGCAGCGTCTGGGACAGGAACACGGCAGATTTCCGTAGGGTCAAAGAAGTCGATCTCGACCGAACCATGGGCAAAATCAGGCTCCGCAGTGAGGCTGGCAGTGATGTAGTCCAAAAGCTCTGCCACAAATTCAGGGCTTGGTGGGAGGGTTGTGTCAAACCCTAGCTCGTTCTTCCGACCTCCAGCGGGCACGAATGGGTTAAGGACCGTGTTGGTTTCGGAAAAGGGCCTCATCGACATGTTGTCGCCGATGCACTCTAGCTTCAGCAGCGGCGCAAAATGCGCACGGGCTTCTTCCTCGCTGCCGTCGAAGAACAAGACGGTGCTGACAATCGGGGTCTTGCCGTCCTCGGGCGAGAGATACAAAAGACACTGCGCGGCCGCTTTGCCGCGGGGGTGGAAGAGCGCCGCATTCAGGCCTTCAGTAACCCTCTGCACCTCGCTAGCCGGATAGCTCCTCATCCCGTACCAGATTGGAGTCGGCTGCGAGTATGCCTGGAAGGTCAGCTCGTACACGACCCCAACCGTCGGCGCAGCACCGCGAATCGCCCAGAACAAATCTGCGTGCTCCTCACCCTCGCGCGATACGCTCACAATCTCACCGGTGCCTGTGACCACTTTCGCCGCGAGGATCGTATCCAGAGTAACCCCGTGCTGAGGCGCATAATACCCATACCCGCCCTCCAGGCTGAGCCCCCCAACGCCGACCATACTCACCGTGCCGCCGTTGACCGCGAGCGGGTACCGTCCAACCTCCCTGCTGACATCTTCCCAGGTCGCTCCTCCTTGCACGGTGACAGTCCGAGTATCGGGATCGACAACCACCCTGGTCATCTCCTTGCCGAGGTTGATTAGGATGCCACCGTCGGTCGATGAAGTGGCTAGGGTTGAGTGGCCGCCTCCTCGGACTGCTAGGTCCAAGTGATGCTCTCTTGCATAGTTCACCGTGGTTGCTATGTCGTTGGCGTTCTTTGGGTGGACCACGACGGCCTACGCACATTGGGGGTGTTAGCAGGAGACGGCAACATCATCACCATCATGATCATCACCAGACTGGGGCCGCGTACCGCTCGCCGATAACAAGTATCAGACCATAGCCTTAGGCTTTCCTCGTAATTTTCGTCGCCGGGTCCGAGTATGGCTCCCTGGATATTCAGCTGTGTCTTTATTTGCTGAGCGTTCGCCATTCTCGGTGCAAACGGACGTCAATCTCCCTCGTTGTCGGGGGGTTTGTTGGATCTTGGAGAATCCATATGCTCGATCAGCATTTTGATGCCCAGGTTCACGCTCGAAGTGTACTGTCACCCCCCATCCCCCGCATGATGACCATTCCTGGTAACCAGTGATTGAACATTACCCTACCTAGGTAGATAAATGCATCGCTCCACTGCTCCACTGCTCCCCCGCTCTCCGACCCAGGCCGACTTGATTAAGACTTGGTCAAGTCCATGGAACTTTTGGGTTGATCAAAGTATGAAAACGCGTTGCTCCGTCTGTTCAGTTCTCGATGATGATTACACTCCTTCCGTCCCAAGACGCATTCCACGACGACGAAGGATACCCTTGGTAGTGCCGACATCTAGAACCTCCCTATGCTTCATAGCTGAGTCATATATTCCATATTGCCTTTACCGATGACTTCATGGGAAGCGTATACAAGGTCTCAATTTTTATTTGCTGTATCGGAACTAGGATAGTGGGTGGTGCTGTTTTGATATTCAGGATGCCCCTCTGTTGACTCAAGTAGACCATAATGATTAGACATACAACCCAATTTCCGAATCCAGAAAACAATGGCCAGGCTTGGCGTGATAACCAAACTACAGCAACAAGCAACTCCCGAGTCCTACGGATTCCTGACACGGCCGCTGGCTCTACAGTAAAGCAGACCTCATATTCTGAGCTAGGCCGAGGGATCCACAGCCCAGTCGCATACCACATACTTCCTCACTTTCCTCCATAGTGCTTGGCAAAGTACTCTTTCATGGTGATAACCCGCTGCGGCGCCACGCCCTTGTCCAGCCGCGCCTTATCCTTGAGCCGCTGACAGGTCGCAACGTCATCCGGCTTGCCAAAGAACCACCCATGGGCACTCTGCATATACCGATACACGTCCTGCAGCTCCTCGAGAATGGTGCTGCCGTGCGTGGGGAAGTCCCTGTACGAATCCATGGGGATGTAGCGCGCTTTCTCTCCGGTAACTGAACGAACAGACGTCAGTTTGATCTATCCAGCAGGGAGACTATGTATATGTACCTTCCATAAACGCCTCCACCATATCCTCGTACGAAAACGAATCACTCATGCAGGGGACGGTGCAGCCCGCCCACGTCTCCGGATCCAGAAACATCGCATGCACCATCTCTCCAAAGTCATCCGCGACCGAGACAGTCTGCACGGTGCCCTGACCGCCAATGCGAGGGCTCGTGAAAGTCAAGTACCCCTCGACGTCCGGGTACAGCGGGAAGCCGCCAAAGGCCTGCGCGTATTCGGGGTCGAGGAAGTTTTCGAAATACCAGGCGGGCCAGGCGCCGATGACGGCGTCGAAGGACGGGATTGAGCGGGCGAAGAGCTCGACTCGGCTTTTTGCTGGTTGTTTGAGAATCGAAGTGGAGTTGTCAGCCAGCCAGCCGTTGAATGAAAGTGAGTGCTTGGATCAGAGGGACGACCCGCTGCTTGGGGGTGCAAGGTACTACCTAGGGTAGTCCTAGGGAAGCGAGGAGATGGAGAACATACCATCCATACCAGGGACCGGTGCCTTGGCGTTTGTGATTTGGGCGGGCGATTCGCAAGTACTGTAGATGAAGACCTTGACACCGGCCTCTGCGGCCAGGGTGGCGAGTCGGCGTCCAAGGTCTTCATCGGTTGGGCCCTCGGGATCGGTCACAGCCTGTAAAATGGACATTAGTACAAGCAGCATTTCGGATAGAACATTCCATGGAAGCATAACACATAACATACCGGGTCATGGTGGTGAGTGTTCAGCCAAAACCCCCACGCATTCTCCAGAGCCGCCTTCATTTCGTCGTCGTTGAACCCGTCGGCCTTGAAGACCTCGGCGCCCAGAGCAGACAGCTTCTGTGCTTTCTCAGACTCGGGCTTGCGGGTGAGTGCGCGGACAATGAAGTTTTGCTTGCTTTGCAGTAAGGAGAGCGTTATCGCCGTGCCCTGGGTGCCTTTTGTTTGGGTTAGTTAGCTGGCTAGTGATCCAGGGCTTGATTCATGGAGTGGAGGAGCCTACCAGTAGCACCGTATACCACGATAACCTTTTGCAAGGTTGCTGGTGCCATGGTGTTTGGGGATAGTTGTGATTTAGAAAGAGGAATCCCTAGGGCTCGAGGGATTCAGGTGCTTGGGAGTGCGGTCTTTTAACCCGCAAGCCCTCGTCCTTGAAGTAGAGCATTGCTGCACATGACATGACAGCTCAAAGGTTGCAGACTAGAGTTTGTGGCCCGAGTAGACTTTGCTCGGACAGCCTCTCCGAGATTTCAACGCATCAGGAAACTTTATCATGCGCAGAACAACATGATCCCCTGAGCCTGACGTTCCCTCCCTGTCTGCATTCTCCATGCAGTTATTCTGTGAGTGTGTATGCTGCTACCATAGATACGTGTCTTCCCGAAGGTTGCCCAACCCAGCTATCCACCTAATCAGCAAGACTTTAGTGACTTCAAGAGCACAGTCATGACGTCCATAGCAGTAAAGCCACAGGATGAGACACTAATACCAGATTATAGTATAGATACGCTTCTACAACGTGACTGTTGGGGGTTTTTTTTAAATCATAATCTAAGCCTGGCGTGGCTTAGTTCATTTAAGTGTAGTCATGGACCAATTGTTAATCCTTTCTACTAGTATTGATAGCTTTTGTACCCATAGTTTAGCGGTCCTAGCTTAGCATGCATGGCTAGTGCAATTGTATAATTTCTACACTTCGACAAGTTAGGGAAGAGAAAAACACGCCATGAACAAGTTAGAATACGTTTCGGGGTTATAGACCACGGAGGTCTTGGGGCCCAACATGGCTCACTCGCAAACTAGCCAGGTAGCTATACAGACGGCCTCGCTATTGGAATGCTGAAAACGGGAATACGGGATCAAGGAGCACTATCTTGAGCAGGTTTTACTCCGTCCAGTGAGTAGGGGCATGGCCAGTCAACAAATTTCGAGGAATAGTTTAGAGAATCCTTCGAGCTTGTACCTAATTTAGCACTGTTCGCACCTCCTCGGAGAAACCCAACCCTCCCCCTCGCATCCTCCCCACACCACGCAATCCACCAGCGAACCAGTGAAATGCATTACTCAACAGCTAAGCATTTGGCCAATTGCTTCTTGTCGCTTCGCGACCCTGCCCGGTTCGCTCGAGGCTTGAGGAACGAATGTGGGGAAAAGCATTTCCATCTTTGCGTTCGTTGGCGCCGGTGATGTCATGACGCCATCAATGGTACAAGTCCGGATAGAATGCGGATGGACGGGGTAGGATGGATGACTTGGATAGAATCGAATAGATAATCAGGTACATAAGGACCGTGGACGTATTCTTGGGGACCCGAGGGAAGGCAACGCTAAGCTCTGTGCTCTTTCTTTACCCTTGACTCCATCCATACCTGCACTCGCTCAGGCACTACCTACCTCCCTTACTATCCCGTATAATCCCCAACCTCCCACACCCGACTCACCACCACCAAACCCATTAAATTATAAAAAAAAAAACTTACATCCAAAATGCCCTCCAAACCATCCCAACCAACCCTCTTCACAGAACCCGACTGGACAAAAACCCACGCGCACCGGGTGGGCCTGCGCTCGCGCGACGACCGCTTCCCCGGGTTAACGCACCCGGGCGACGACTGGCGGTTCGCGCTCGAGGAAGAGGCCGAAGAGAAGATCCGGGAACTCCAGGAGAAGGTCGATAAGGGGGAATTGTTGACCGTGCGGGATTTCCTGGCGAAGCAGGAGGATTTTCATATAAGGCGGCCGGAGGTGCATCCGCGGGGGTGGAGGTATGTGCTGCATACGAGTGAGGGGTATATTAAGGAGGGGCAGGGGTGGTTGGTTAGTCAGCGGAGGAAGGAGAGGGAGGAGGAGGAGAGGAAGAAGGAGAGCGGAGGTGATGAGGGTAAGAGTGAGGATAGGAAGCAAGTGGGCGAGAAGGAGGAGCATGAACCAAAGCAGCAAGCCCAAGATGCAGAACAAGAAGAGGAGAAACCCGAACTCTCCCCCTCAGAAAAAACCCTCCTGCACCTCCTCCGCTCCGAAGAAGCCTACATGCGCTCGCTGAAACCCAGCACGGGCAAAGGAGTCTCCCCCGTCAAAAGCGACTTTGTCCCCTCGGAAATCGACGAAATCGACCAAACAACACCCGACAACTGGATCCCCCGAACAGACCACCTAATCCGAATCACAGGAAAACACCCGCTAAACGCCGAAGCAAATCTCACCGAACTATTCGACGCGGGGTTCATCACGCCAAACTGGCTACACTATGTGCGTAGCCACGGGGCTGTGCCGCATCTCCTCTGGGAGAACCACAAGCTGGAGGTTTCGGCGGGGAGGAATGTGACGTTTCTCATGGATGATTTGAAGGATCAGTTTGAGAGTATCAATATCCCCGTCTTTGCGGCTTGTGATGGGAATCGGCGGAAGGAGTTGAATATGCTCAAGCGGAGTAAAGGGTTTAACTGGGGGCCTGGGGCTGTCGGGTGTGCGTATTGGAAAGGGGTTCGGCTGCGCGATGTTTTGAAGAGTGCTGGGGCCAAAGAGCTCATGAAGGAGTATGAGGGATCGAGGCTGTGGGTGAATTTCCAGGGGGGCGATAATCTGAGCGAGGGCAAGTATGAGACGTCTATCCCGCTCGAGTATGTGATGAACAAGCGGAAGGATGTTCTGCTGGCGTATGAGATGAACGACACGCCTCTTCCGCCAGACCACGGGTATCCGTTGCGCCTGGTCGTGCCAGGGTACGTCGGTGGACGCTGGGTCAAGTGGCTCGAAAAGATCTGGGTCACAGATAAGGAGAACAACAGCCACTACCATATCTGGGATAACCGTGTTGTGCCGGAGTTTGTGACAGACAGGGACTCGGAGCTGGCCAAGACCATGTATCACAATCCGAGCACAGCGTGCATGGAGCAACAGTTGAATTCGGTGATTGTACGACCCGCACAGGGGGAGAAGATTGATCTGCAAGATGTGAAGAGTGGGAAGCAGTATCGTCTGCAGGGGTTTGCGTATAATGGGGGAGGGAATGAGGTGCAGAAGGTGGAGGTTAGTTTGGATGGAGGTCAGTCGTGGTTGTATTGCGCTCGAAGGGTATGTGGCTCTCAAGCACGATCAACAGGCAGCTAACAGGTCATAGTACCCAGATTACTCGTTGCGACATGGGAAGAAATTCTGGACGTGGCTGCATTGGCATGTGGATGTCAGCCTCACACAGCTGGTGCGCGCAGAGAGTATCAAAGTGAAATGCTGGGATGTCAACAAGAACACCCAACCTGAGAACCCAACCTGGAACCTCGAAGGGTATGTTCAACGCCGATAGACTTAGGGCATACGCTGACAACCTCAGGATGATGAACAACTGCCAATACACCGTCAAGCCCGAACTGACCGAAGACGAAAAGTCCGGCACAGCATACATCACCTTCCGCCACCCCTGCGAGCCCGGCACAGGCGAAGGCGGGTGGATGAAGCCATCGCCACAGATGCAGGCAGAAGAGAGCCAGCGGCAAGCATCGACGCCGGGAAAGCAATTTACCCGCGAGGAGATCGAAAAGCACAGCACCGAAGACGACTGCTGGATTGTCATCAATGGGAATGTATACGACGCGACGAGCGTGATGAGCTGGCATCCTGGTGGGAAAGCTCCCATCATGGCACATGCTGGGCGAGTCCACGCGGATACGACGGGGGAGTTTGAGAGCATACATGATGACTTTGCGCATTCGAAGCTTCAAGGTGCGTTTATTCCCTGATGGTCGCTTCGTTAACTGATAGTTGTAGAATGCATCCTCGGCACGGTAACGAAGAAGACGCAAGACTTTATCAAGCAAGAAGCCAAAGTCAAAGCAGAACAGCGCGCGAAGTCCGGTGGACAAGAGTCCGACATTGCTCTCAAGCGGCATAAGTATGTCTACCACCCTGATCCCAGAGACACCTACTAACTCTCGCAGATGGACACAAGCACGCTTCACCAAGAAGATCCCCCTTTCCGAAGACACAAAACGATACACATTCGAGCTACTATCAAAGAATAAAAAGCTCGGCCTGAAGACAGGCCAACATATCCAAATAGGATTCCACTTCAACGACCAACTCGTCTTCCGCTCATATACACCCGTACGACCTGTGTTTGAGGAGGAGGAAGACGGCACCTTTGATCTCGTCGTGAAGACCTACTACCCAGACCCTGGACAGCCAGGCGGTACAATGAGCAACATCCTCGACTGCCTGGCGGAAGGCGAAGAGGTCGAGATCAAAGGACCCGCCGGCGAGATCGTGTACGAGGGCAACGAGGTATTCCAAATCGACGAGAAGAAGATGACCTTTGAGCGCATCACGCTCGTCCTCGGTGGCTCGGGCGTCACACCAGGATACCAAGTAATCGTGCGAATCTTACGATCAAAGGGGCAAGACAAGACCAAGATCCGCGTCATCGACTCCAACAAGTCAGAAGACGATATCTTGATGCGCAAAGAGCTAAAGGAACTGGCTGACCAGCATCCGGACCAGTTCCAGATTACGCATATACTAAGCCATCCCAGTGATTCTTGGGAAGGGGAAAAGGGGCGAGTGAATGAGGATATCATCCACAAGTATGGCTTTGAGCCGGATGAGAAGAGTGTGGCTTTGCTTTGTGGGCCGCCCGCGATGATTCAGAAGGCGGTTCTACCTGCGTTGGTCGATTGGGGGTATGATGAGGATAAGAATCTGTTTGGATTCTAGATTTTGGGTATAATAGTTTGGGAACTCTGTGTATAGCCAGCAAGTTTTGTATAGAGTCAGTTAGTACATCCCACACGAAAGACGGCTTTCCAGCTCTAGATACCAACTCATTCTCAACCGGCAAGAACTGCAGATAGCTATACCAACGAACTTCCCTCCGTGGCAGCGGTCTCTCAGGAATTCACAACCAGCCTGAGTATGCCGGGTGCTAAGGGGCTACAAGGGTTGAGGCTTAGGGTTAGGGTTAGGACTTGCAGTGAAATGGTGCAACATGGAGATAACATTTACATCAGGCTGGAAATATGGTTTGCCTTGACGAGAGATATTCTGTTGTGTCTCAATGACAGAGGGCAACGCACTATGATTCATCGGATCGAAAATTTCCAGCAAACCGAGAGAAAAGACCACAGCCGAACAACTTTACGTACAAATTGCTGCGGAGGAGATCTCATTCAGACTTCCCAGGGCAATCAATTTGCAAACTTTACGGAGTATAGCCGATCTGATTGCTTAGATTGGCTCTGAAAAATGCGCCACTACCGCTAAACCCCAACAGGAACAAGGGCCATCGGGCACCTTTTCTGGAAAGTCGGTAAACCTATATCAACAACACTCTGCCCAGAATCACTCATGAGAAACACAGCCGTTCCAGACAAGACGACTAGATCAGTCCCCGAAATGGCCCAGAACGTCTACGACAACCCTACCTTCTTCGCCTCCTACAACACTCTCCCCCGCTCACAAAATGGTCTCTCATCAGCGCCCGAATGGCCGCTCCTAAAAGCCATGGTCCTCGCCGGTAAACCTAATATTAGCGACTCTCGCGTCCTTGATCTCGGCTGCGGCTACGGTTGGTTTTGTCGCTGGGCGGCAGAGGAGGGTCTCGCGGCGCGCGTTGAGGGATTCGATCTCTCAGAGAAGATGCTCGAGCGTGCACAAGAAATGACAGATGCCAATTTAAGCTCGCAAATCGAATATCAACGAGCGGATCTGGATACCCTGAACCTCAAGGAAAACACCTACGACGTTGTCTACAGCTCCCTCACACTCCACTACATCCGCGACATGAACCGCCTCTTCTCAACAATCTACAACGTCCTAAAGCCCAAAGCCCGGTTCATCTTCAGCATCGAGCACCCAATATACACTGCCCCAAAAGCCGACAAATGGCATCACGACAACGATACCGGCCTCGAATCGTGGCTACTGGAAGGGTACGCAGACGAAGGGGAGCGGGTGCGAAACTGGTTGGGTGAAGATGTGAGGAAATATCATCGCACTACACAGACGTATCTTTCGACTTTACTGGGGTGTGGATTTGTACTTAGGGAGTTTGTCGAATGGATGCCGTCCGAGAGGGATTTAGTGGAGCATCCGGATTGGGCGGTTGAGAGGAATAGGCCGGCGTTTTTGTTGGTTTGTGTTGAGAAGGGGGTGTGAGGGTATCGTCTGCAGGGCAGGGACTGGGATATCTTGTCTATATGCACATGGGTCTCGGAGTCCACGTCCAATTGACATCAAAGAATGGGACCTACCCGAGTATAGAACCTGGAGAATGAGGCAGTGTACGATGCTCTCAGACACATCTTGGGCGAATGGACATCAAAAGACTGCTGGAAGGATAATATACCAGGCCTAGATTTGTGCAGTCGAGCCTAAACATACCCGGGAGCAAAAAACTGCCAACATCTTCTTTATCCAACGCCGATACACCCTGACCAGTACAGAAAGCAATACCTCGGAGCATAATCGATCGTAACTATAGCAACAAATTACTCCTCCAAATGCTCCATGGGGCGACCACCCGTTTCCATGGCTTCTGAATCACATAACCACCAACCCTCCGTCAATGGGTGCCCCGAACCAGTTCCGTTTGGTTTGCTGGTCGCCCTACGCAGTGACACAGTCGCAGCTGCGGAGGCCAGCTGGTATCCGAAGCCCACTCAAAGCCTCTTTCATTTATAGAGGTACTATACAATGGAAAGGACCAAATCTGTGTCTTCCAGCCCAGAAAAAGATCCCAAGAAACCCATTCAGAGTTCAACCCTGGTAAAGAGCGCTGAAAGGCAAACCGTCTGTCTCGGTCAGCTGGCTGGTAGATGGACATGTATGCGGGCCTCCATAGCCGCACCGTGCTGAATAAAGAATTAATAAGAAACAATTTCAGCAAAAAGGGCTTGGGTAGTCTTGCAAGAGCCCTCCCCGGTGTATAATTTCGTTCGTTGCGTTGTGCAGGAAGCCAGAACGCAATAAACGAGCTGCCTACATCCCTCTATAGCAGAGTCTCAAACACCTAAAAAACAAAAGGTCCAGTAGTTGCGAGAATGTGTGGTATGTGAGAGGGCGGTACCAATTCCATGTGCGCGGCCGTGCTGCATTTGACTAGCACTGGGCTTAGCATCAGTATCAAATGCCTGTTTTCCATCACTTTACTTCTTGGACAGCAACTCGCGGTGCAAGCTGTGTCCGCCTACCGCCATTTGTCGGCCAATCTAGATAGCCCTTGGTTCTCACACAGCAGTTTAGCAGTCACTTTGACGCTGGTATATCGGCTACTACTCTGTTGGAGACAACTTGAGGCTCTGTTTGTTCCATATGCGGAGAACAGTACCTGCGAACAAGCATAGGAGGCATTATCTCAAGCTGGCTCTCTCCTGTCCAGACGCAGCGCTAAACGATTCCAGGTTACCATACTCCATTTGTGGTGTATCTGAATTGTTGGTAACTAAGAAACATGATTGTCAAAGGAAGAATAACATCAGCAGGCGGCACAATGCTCTATATCTGGCTAACTTTACTGAGATTGTCGAGGCCAAGGCTGCTTCTGAAAACAGGGGAGTGGTATATGCCTACAGGACACGATGACAAGTGCCACAATGACCGGTCCAGTCCAGCCGTTGAGGGATTTCTGTACCGCAGGCACTGACCTGCCTGCCTACACGCCATCCACTCAGTTCGTGGTAATAGGGGAATACCATCTGCATGTTCTCTCTGTAACAGACATTGCACTAGGGGCATGATACTTCATATAGGGCAGCAGTTAATGACTTTCTACCTACGCATCCAGTGCCCCCTTTATCATCACAATAAGGGAATTCAAGCATGGGCTCTTCTCGAGTCAGGTTCGCTGGGGAGCCTCTCAACGCTTCCTGGATAGCCGATAAAAGCCCTACACGGCGGCACCAGCCAGGAGAAAGGGCTAATCAAAACGTGTCGAAAGCGCACGAGTATCAGAAAGGCAATCTTCCAGGTCCTGATGCCTTGACGCAGAAACACTGCGTTGATGCATGTATGCTCATCCTCAGGGCCCCGCCAAAGCTCTACACTTAGAAGGGGTAGGGTCGATAGATACGCGTCAGTAACCCAGACACCCAGTCTCCTTCTCAGACGACAACACAAGAAACGCACCCCGCCGTGTAAAGGAGGACGGAAAGGGGCATGATACGCAGGTAGGGTATCATTTAGATGTTCGAGTCTACTCTTGTCTATACTTCAATAAGATGGGAAATAGGTCCATGGTACCGTACCCTGTTCACCAAGAGAGCCCTTGCATGCCCACCAATCCGCCCAACAGCCAACCACGGTCTCATCTGCCCGTCTAGCGGCCGAAAGATGGATGCTATTCGATATCCCCTCGGCCTCAGCTTAAACACAGCAGCAACGAGCACTGAAACCCGGTCAACGCTACCTACCCATCTCCACTCTTCCGACGCAAGCATACATCCATCCCTTATTACCACGGCAGAGACAAAGACATATGTAGCCTCGCCTATAGATCCAGAGACTCATCTACCGGGCGCTACCTCTCGGATCTCAACAAACCGAGGTATGTACATATGCCCTGCCACATCCGGTACTGGGCACTCCGGCCCCAACTCGAGGCACCATCCCAGACGCGATCCGTCTCAAGTTGAAACATAGCGGCGGTGGGGTGTGAAGAGGGCTCGGCTCCCTACCCTAGGACGAAGCGCAGTCCCCGTGTCCCAAGCACACGAAACGAAAACACGAAACGAGTCAGGCAGGCGGGATGAAGCATTGAAGGATCTATTCGACGTAGGAGCATCTTTGAGGAGGTTTATTCCTCCACCGACACTGACTGGTATTGCCGTTTATTTTTCACAGGACCGGGTTCAGACTGGGAAAATGTAACCGTGCGGGTGTGTATATAGGGACAAAGTCAAGTCAAGCTCCTCCGTAAAGCGTAACTGGCCTTTCTGCTACCCAAAGGAGAGAGACGAGACGCTGGGAGGAAATGGCGTGATGTGATGGTACCATCCTCCAGCCCTACCGTATCAATGGTCAGCACAAGAATGTACGCTGAGTACGTGTGCACCGTGTGCTGCGTACGTCGTACAAGAAGTAAGCAAGGGCAAAAAGCAAGGCAGAAAGGAAAAAAGAAAAATCCTTGCGTCAGCGTAACTTCGGCACTGGAAGATCTGCCATTGCCAAAACTCTGGATTATTGTGTATGCATCATCAGATTCGAGGTGATCGGCGCCGAACAAACTCGTGGAACCGGCGTTTTAGGTTGCTGGAAAATCGGCCTTTCTTTTACTCTTTATGTTTTGGTGTCCATGTGAGCTTGTTTCGTAGGGCGGATCGGCGCGATCGACGGTCAGACGATGGGCGGCGAGACTCGAGACTCGAAAGAGGATAATGGATGCAGTTTCCGAACAAAAGGACTCAGCAGCTCGGGCCGCTTTTGCGATAGTGTATGTGTTTACAAGTTCTTACTGTTACTGTCACACAAAAAAGGCGAGGAGGCAAACGTTTTAAAGATCCAACATGATTCATTACTCGCGATATCAATACAGGCATTGCTACAGTGTATTACTAGGAAGTAGTATATCCATATCCATCGGACAGTATAAGAAAAAAGAAGCACACGATATATGCAAGACCTGAGCTTGTTATAGACAGATCAGACACAATAGAGTATGGGAAGAGAAAAATGTACATGGAGCAAGCCAGGTTGAGTTTTGCCAATCGTCAAGCGTCAGACATGGTTTGTTTTGATTAATGCGCTAATTCCCATCCATAATCCCGATGCTGTTGAAAGTGAAGCTGAAGCGAGGCGCTTAGATGGCGACGGCGACAGCGACGGCAGCGAGAGCACCACCGACGAGGCTGAAGCCCTGCTTGCTGGCAGCGCCAGTGAAGTCAGGGGGAGCGGGGGTGTCGTCAGTGGGGGTGGAGGTGGGGGTAGCAGTAGGGGTGGGCTCCTCAGTGCCGGTGGTGGGGATGACCGGGGTGGAGGAGGTGGAGGAAGAGGTGGGCTCCTCAGTGCCGGTGGAGGTCTCAGTGGCGGTGGTGGAGGTGGTGGTGCCGGTGGGCTCGCCGGAGCCGCCGTCCTCGAGGTCGGCCCAGTGGTCAATGCCGCGCTGGATGGCAGCGGTAATACCGGCGGAGAGCTCGGCGGCGATTTCCTCAAGAGCGGCGGGGACCTTGGAGGAGAGGGCCTCGGCAAGGGCGGAGGCGGCATCGTACTGGGCCTGGAGGGAGGCCTGGACCTCAGAGACAACACCAGCCTCGACGGCGAGGTCGGACTTTCCGTTGAGGGTAGAGATGACACCATCAACCTGGTCGATCAGGTCCTGGACGGGGCCAGTGAGGGCGAGAGCGTCCGAGTTGGAGAGGTCAGGGCCGCTGTTGACGGCGTCGACGGCAGAGTTGATGGTCGAGACGAGGGAGTCGGAAGCATCCTGGATGCTGCCGATGTCGCCACCACTGTAGCCGTCGATGGCGGAGCCGAGAGCAGTGACCTGCTCAGCGATGCCAGCGATGAGCTCGTCGGGGGAGGACTGGCGCTTGGCGGGGGTAGCAATGGCAGCGGTGGCCAGAGCCAGAGTGAACAAGCCGGTGAACTTCATGGTGCCGGTGGGTGTTGTTGTGGTGAAGGGGGGGATTAGATTATCGGTGGATATATATAAGGTTGGGTTAAACGAGTGCCCGGGACCGAAGCTGTGTAACGAAAGACCAGATCGTGTTGACTGAGGAGGAAAAGAAAGATCTGGAGAGAGCGAGCTGGCGTTCCCCTATATATAACCAAGGAAGAGAGGCCAGGGAACTAGCTCACATGCACGCATGGGACCGAGGCCAGGCCGAATCAGGGGAAGAGATGTTATTATTAGCAAGATTGGATCAAGAATTAGCGTTATTGCGATCAGTCGAGGGGATTCGACCAGGATCCAAGAGCCCAGGAGGGCAAGACCAGGGTTGTGCGGCACAACGACTGGCGATCATCATCGATGCTTGTTGACGGGCTCGAATTTATTTCGGCGTGCGTTTCACGCTGGCTCAACCCAGCCGCTTCTTGGGGGCAGCGAATGTGTGCGAGCTCGGAGGGTTGGAGGCGAAAGGAGAGTTTCACGGATCAGCTTTACGGAACAGGATCCAGGATGAGAGCCCGTATTCCAGCAGGGCAGCAAAAAGATGAGCAATCGAAACCCACGCGGGGGTGTGATAGGCCATTGCTTCATTGAGTCTGGCCAACTGGGTTACATTGTGAGGTCGGCCCGCCCCCGGATTCTCATTTGCTCTTGGCTGGAGAAAACACGCCAGTATTAAGCGACGCTCGGGCGGATCCACCGCAGGGCCTTGCAGCCACTCCAGGAGCCCAGAGTGAGACACAGCCAGACGAATCCCCGCAGCCAACTCGCATAGCCTGCATAGCGCTGCACCGGCCTCTTTGAGGGGTCGTCGACGGCGACCAGACGGTGCGCCGCTTTGGGCAGTCCCTCCGACAAGCTTGGGGTCGATGGAGTCGTAATTTCCTTTCAATCTATTCTGACTTGCCCGCGGAAATTTGTGTCCGGGGGAGTTGTTCAGGGCAGTCCGGAAGAATTACGGGGGTGAATGAGTCAGGAAGGCAGAGGGAATTGCAGTGTCTGGGGATGGACCGGATGCCTCGGAAATTCGATCGAGCGATGAGAAGATTCCAGCTGGAAACGCCGGGCGGCGATCTTGTACCTGACAGGGAAATCGAAATCCAAAATGGTCTCAACAAAGGAGTGTTCGTCGGCTCCAAGCGTCGCAGCGTTCCTTGGATCAGGGGAGACTGGAGTGGCCAATTTTCAGAGGCGTTGACGGCCAATCCCCGCCCATGACTTGCAGCGTTGCAGTGGCGACAAATACGCTGCACCCCGGCCGGCGGAGTCAGCTTTGAGCTCGAGCTCCAGCTGCTCATTGTAGTCTATCAGACAATGCACCGTTTTATCGCTCATACGACCAGATGGCGATGCGACAAGGCGGTTGCGCTGGATACAGGGTTGTACAAACTCGTTGCTGTGTCACGGTAACACACACTCACACACACACTTCAACCCAAACACTTGGTGTTGGAAGTCTCCCAGGTGAAACCGGTTGATCGTCATCAACAACACGAGATCATCAAGATGGATGGAAAACAGTCGCTGCGCATCCACTTGGCCCAAATACGCCAAGCCATCCGCACTTTTCACATGGACAATTCAAAAGCCTCAACTCCCCTCCTCGCCTTTCCACGCTGCGAGCACCACAAATGGCATCATCATGACCAGCCATCTCTCTCTTTGATCCCTTCTGCCCTGCTCACCCTGGTCCTCCTTACGCGGCCCCAAGCTCCCCTGCAATTGGCCACCACACCCCGTCTGGCCCCCAGATCAGGCATGCGTCGCGAAATTGGCGGCGAGGATTCGCTGCTAGCACCTGTGCCAAGAGCCGCCGGCTCAACAGTTTAATATCCTGCAGCATCACATGGCCAGTGAGCAAGGACAATGAATCCGGATCTGCTCCCCAGAGTTCCGGCGCCTTTCCTGCTGCAATCTGAACCCCGGCCCGTGGCGTCAACGCCAAGCGCTGCTAACTGCAATGGCGAGCAGCTTCTGGGTGATTCATCGGCCTTCGACGCGGAATCACTGACTCGACTGACGACATCGTCGACATGTCGCAACAACATCGAGCTCTCTCCGAGGACGAAAGAGGCATCCTTGTCCGCCCCTGCGCAAGCCCGTCCTAGCTCACAATCAGCATCTCCCCTCGAGCCCGGCAGTGGCACTCGTGCATCAAAGGAATCCTCCGGCTGGTCCCTTCCTGGCCAAGTGCCCTTGAGCAGGTTTCTCGCTGTCAACAGTAAGCCCAGGCCTTGTTGGTAATCGTACTTGCTCGTGGGCGTGTGCGTGGGAGGTCAGAGCACCTCACCTTCCCTGCTGCTGTTGTTCTTTGTGGTCCAGCCCCTCGGTCCATATCACAATCGTGATTCACCCTTGGAAGCTCGACACTCTTCATCATCTCCTTGGCCCCGCCTCCTCTTGACAAGAATGGTTTCTTTGTTTAGGCGCCGGATTCGCAGTCTGGCAGAGACAACATGACAAGTCGCCTTGGCCTTTTGTTGGCATCGTGCAACATCCATTCTCGCATCGCCTCAGCGCAACGTGCGTGGAGCTGTCAATTTACCAACCACCTCAAGACCGGTTGGCGCTGCAGAGTCGCTCTTCGAAACAAATCCGACTCGAATTCAATCACCGGCCTATTCCTGTGGGGTGACAGGTTGCTCTTACTGCATAATCAGGAAAACAAACCCAGCTCAGCAGTTCTCTAACGAGGATATCATAGATCCAACCCCGCTGCAGCCGCAGCCTCAGCACATCATTATCCTTACAACCTTTGAAATCCCAACCTCCTTCCCCTCTTCCCTTCTACATACCTCAACCCAGCCATCCAGACTATGCAGCGCCGTGTTCTACCATAACGTCTTCCAAGCGCATACTCCGCGCACAGTATCTGCCCGACGCCTGAAGCCTTGACACCAGCTCGACGACTTATTGGGTCCAGGTGGCAGGAGACGAGACCCACGACACAAACATACGAGCTCAGCCCATGCATTTACTTGAGAACAGACTTAGCCGTCGTTTCGTACGATCACTCGAGAGCTCTCTGGTCTTGTCCCCCCGTGCGAGGCTCGTACAGGCCAACATTTGGCTCGTACAGGCCAACATTTTGCTCTTGCAGGTCAACTCGCCACGCATTCGATATCGAGACCAGATATCGGAGAGCAGACAGTCGTCAGTTGTGCATATGAAGCATATCACATTTTCAGCGGCTAGGAAGTAAGTCAAATCCGGTCTACTTCGAGTACCTCAACCGTCACCCAGCAGCGACAGCAGCAGAACCAAAAACGACGACCTTGATCGCCCTACCATATCGCTGCGAGATATCTCCATTACCTCGGATACCCAAGGTTGGCCCTTGGCATATGGAACCGAGACCAAATCCGACACCAAGATGCCATCAAGCTCTGACACGAAACAACAAAATTCGTCAACACCCTGCTGCTCATCTCATCTTATCCTCTCATCTTATCCTCTCTCTCCTATCACCCACATTTCCACCCCAGCCGGCTATCCCAATTCCTTACGGAGATGGAGATGGACGCATGGTGCCTGCAAGACACGTATTCCGATATCGCATCGCTCCGTAGATTGAGTTCTCATGCAGGCGGTGCCCTTGGCCGGCCAGACACGTAGACGTGAGGGTTGTCACTAACAGCTGGACATCTCTCGGCCTAGTCACGCATTCAACAGATTTCCGTACCTACAATTCATGGTGTGTATGTATATCCGGCAAGCCAACGCGGGTGCTTGATCGATTCGAATCATTTCCCCGGTCAAGCGCTGCGAAGCCTGCGCTAGCCACTCCTCTCGCACTCCTACCCTACCATCCGTACATCATCTCCACTACGAGCGGTCCATAAACAGACTGGTCAAGATCCCTACATCAAACCCGTATGCTATAGTATGGACTCGGGATGCCTCGACGCGCACCAGACCGCCTCTCGAAATCCGCCCGCCGTGTTGCGTTCCTCAAAGGGAGGGATCGATGATCGAGATAGAGATGCCATACCTATCTCCTCCATCCTCCGTAGTTGGTGAATTGATCGAGTCGGCACAGTCCGTTCCGCGTCAGCGACGAAAAATACGAGATGGCGATTTGCGTATTCTTTCTCTCTTCCTGTCTGGGGCCCCTTCGCGTCAATCGTAGCTCTTTCCGGTCATGGCTATCCATGATTCTCGGACACGCCAGCAGGGGCGAGGTGGGTGCAGTGCATACTTACCGTGTCTCGCTGGTCCTCGGCACCAACGCGGGTCGGTTCGGTCTACCACTGTTTTACTAGTACTGGGTATACCAGAAAAATCATACCGTAGATAGTTTAAAACCACGAGAGCGATAGTTAGCCCATGGCTTTGGTGTATTACCGGCGGACGGCAAAACTGCTACGGCCAGTGGGTTGTGCGCATATATATATTATAGATGCATCCCTGCTCATATATATATATATACAACAACGAATACCGTCAGCACGAACCATATTTTGCTGTCAACTAGGATATACCTACCTACCTTGAGCTGATGATACGCGCACACCAGGCTCGACTGGTGTCTGGACGCCGATTTAGCCTACTGGGAACGTGCATCATCTGCTCGGGATAATCTTCTCGACATCTATTGAACTTCAGTGGGCGGTGAGAAAAGGCACCGTCCCTCCGTCTAGGTCTTACAGTTGAAGTCGAGGAGGATGTGTAGCGTGGATCCTGGATCTTTGATATCCTGCGCCCTGAATCTAGTGGACGCCTCACGCCCCACGCCTCACGCCTCAGGACTACCGTACGCGATCCCCATCCACAACGAGTTGCAAAAGGAAGTACAGTAAAGCAAAAGACACAGAGAGAAGGAATCTATCCAACAACAGCCCTCCAAGCCCTACCTCTCCACCCATTCCCCTCTTTCCACCCACCGACATAACCACTCCCCCGCCCACCGCCATACGGACCCCCATCCTCCGCAATCTCTCTCTCCCCCTCCCTCTCCCTCCTCCCACTCCAAACATCCATCTCGCTCAGCTTGACGAACCGCGTGCGATGCCAAACCTTCCACCCAACTACAAAGCCCACAAACACCGGGAGGAGGATATAATTGATGACAAAATCCTCCGCGGAGAACGGATTCAGAAACGCCGTGTAGCCCTGGAAGAAAATGAGGAAGATGTTCGTACACAGCGCGAAATACGTCCCGTAGGGATACAGCGCGGCGCGGAAGGGGAGGGATGAGACGGGCTGGTTTTGGACGGCCAGTGCGCGGCGGAAGCGGATGTGTGCTATGCAGATGGAGGTCCAGACGAGGAAGGTTGCGACCCCGGACAAGGTGATGAGGGCCGAGTAGACTTTGCCTGCTCCGCTGCCTAGTGTGAGGAAGACGATGCAGGTGAAGATGTTTGAGAAGATGAGCGCGACCCAGGGGACGCCGCGCGAGTTGGTCCTTCCTAGGAATTTGGGTGCTTTCCCGCTACGCGCCATGAAGAGGATTGTCCGGGACGCGACGTACAGGGACCCGATCCCTGCGGAGACCACGCTGACGACGATTAGGGCGTTGATGAGGTGTGCGGCGGGGGCGATGCCGGCGTCGGCGAGGGCGATTGTCAACGGGGAGTTTGCGCCATACGAGGAGCTGTTGAGGAGGCGGGGTTCGGTATAGGGCATCAATATGCCGATGAAGAACATTGTTCCTGCAACCTTATAGTCAATATCGCGTTTCGGACGGGGAGGGGGAGAGAAATGTACCGATATAGAAAACGAGAATCCGCCAGAATACCTGCCGGATGGCGCGTGGGACGGCTTTTTGTGGGTTACTCGATTCGCCGGCAGTAATTCCCACCCTGTCTAACTGTTAGAATACCCTCCAGCAAGCACAGAAGAGACTATCCAGCGGAAAAGAAAACAAGGCAAGGGAAACATACATCTCGGTCCCCGCATACAACGTCCCCGCAACAACAAACGTCCTCGCAACGCCATTGATCGAATCCGCAAAGGCACCGGGGTTATGCCAGTACTTGAAGCCGATGACCTGGTCGCCGATCCCACCCGTGCTGATGCAGATGGCGAGGATGAAGAAGACGATTAGGGCGATGACTTTTATACTATGTTGATATTAGCAAGCACCTCTTGATTTTAATATTGGGATGGGTGAAAGAGGGAGTTTGCGGAAGATAAAAGGTGCACTTACAGCGACAGCCAAAACTCCATCTCGCCATACTCCCGCACCCCAAAATTCGACAGGCCGAGAAACAGAAACCAGAAGATGAGGATCCAGGCCCATTGCGGGACGGCGTCGGTCCAGTACATGATGACGAGGGAGACGGCGTTGTATTCGTTTGCGAGGACCTGCGCAGCTCCATTAGCCACTCCTGCTACCTTTGCATCTGCAGCTAGAGGCTCCAGCCAGATAGATGGCCTGTGGGTGATGGAGGAACTGAGGGGACGTACCGTAACCCAAAGATACCAATAAGCCCACCCGAGCCCAAACGCCAGCGAGTCGTCGACGAAGCGCTGGGCGTATTCGGTGAATGAGCCTGTGACGGGGATGGCGGTGGCCATTTCGCCGAGTGCTTGCCTAATGAGTTGGACATTTAGCCACGGAGCCCAGACGGCAACCATCAATGAATGGTCAAAGACGCACATGACAAAATACACAATAATCCCAACCAGCGAAAAACTGATCAGAACACCGGCAGGACCGCCCTCGCTAAACGCTTTTCCGGACCCGACGAGGAGACCCGGGCCGATGATTCCTGTGAGATGTTGTCAGACCAACTTGAGCTTGGCGATATCTATAGAGTAGTAGATACATACCGCCGATCGCGATCATCTGTAGGTGCCGCGAGTGCAGCTTGCGCTTGAGCGGCGCGGTCAGGGGGTCATGGTCGAGGTTGTCGGGACGCGATGCTTCGTCGACTTCATTGTTGAAGTGCGATGATGGATCCTTGGAGGACATTTTTGGTCTTGGACCTGCGCTGCGCAGGTGTAGCCTGGTACTCGGTAACAGTCAAGATGAAGCCGTCTGAAGGGATGGAGGTGTGTCGAGGAACGTGGCGAGTGCGACAACGTCTATCGTGGTATGTCCGTTCGTATTTGAAGAGGTTGCAGATTCGTTTGGGCGATTGCACTCATTTGCCCGCGATGTCGTGATGGCTTCAAAGTGGGGGTTGGCACCTGGTCCAGCCTATCGCCTGTGCTACACTGAAAACACCAGCCGTCGACTTTTCCTGATCAGAGCAAGCGGAGATTTTAGTCGATCAAGTTCTTCGTCGATCATAGTTTTACAGGACCAGATTCCAATGTCATTTGCAAGATGAATGTGTCAACAGTGCGCCGCCACTCGCTTCGTTACAGTTTTCCTATACAAATCTTAATCATAAGTCACGTCACGTCATGCCATCCACTGCCACTCACTTCACACCGCCAGCGCTGCTTCTCTTTCCCCGACAAGCTGCGCAAACGTCTCCATCTCCGCACTTGTCAGGATCCTCTCCAGAAAGTCCCTCTCCAGCCCCGAACGGCCAGGGATGGGCCCGCCACGCGCAGGATCGCCCGCATCGGCATCCCCGCAAATCGCCGCCTGGAAGAATGTCGCCATCGACTCGGCCAGCATGTACACTTCCCCCAGCTTCTCCAGCACCTTCAGGCACTGGTACAGCGACTGAAAGGCGTTGCGCCACAGGTCGGGCGTTTCCGAGCGGATGTTCATAAAGTGCGTTGCGAGGACGGGCATCAGGAGGCCGACGGTTGTTGTTGGGAGGCAGTGGACGAGGTCAAGCTGGTGGAGGCCTTCAGCGACGCCGGCGATGGAGCGGGTTACCGAGTGGAGGCCTGTTTCTGGGGCCTGGGTTTGTGATTCTTGATGGTCGGTATCGGCGTCGACGTGAGTGAGTCGTTGAGGGCTCTGGCGATGTAGAGCGCCCGACGCTGCGAGGAAGAGCATCTTGAGCCAGGCGCGATACGCAAATAGCGTCCGCTCGCCCTCGGATAGATTTCCTGTCGGCGCGCAATACTGTATATGCGAGGGGAGGTTATCCTGCCAGTCCTCCAGCGCCTGGATATACCGTGTAAGCTCCTCCGGGCTGAGCGTCGACGCATTTGCAATGCTAAGTATAATCTCACTAATGGCGCAGCAGAACTTGGCCTTTTCGATAAACATTTGCGCCAGCTGCTGCTGATAGTCGAGACGCCGCAGGACCTCACAGCCTCCGAGCATCCGGGTGACGCTGCTGGGATACCGCTGAATGTCAAAGTCCGAGAGCGTCGGGTAGGGGACAGTAAAGTCGGCGTCACTAATAATCGGTTCGCGGCGGAGGTTCAAAGCATTCAGTCGATCCCGAGTGTACATGCACCACCAGATTCGTTTCCACAACCCTGGCTGGGTGCCTCCGCTGGCCCATTCGGAGGAGTTGGGGAAGGCGACAATAGTTGCTTGTGATAGGGCGATTTCGAGCCAGTGCCGGAAGTCTTTGGGGTCGTCGGGGGTCTCGTGCCAGTACGTCATGAGCAGGACGGACTGGATTAAGACGATCCGGTCTCGTTCGGCGTCGAGGTCGTATAGCAGCTGTTTCGTTAGATCGGGTATTCAAGGTCAGGGCGTACTTACCCGTGCTTTGCTGAAGAATTCCTGGCGCGCGGCCTTTCGAGATGTGTATCCAGCGCGGTGGATATGCGTGGGATCGACAAAGGCGATACTCGAGAACATGACCGCGTGGAAGAGGAGGAGGCTGACTTGTGTGTGCCCATCATTGTTTGCGATGGCTTCGAGGAAGACTGGGAGATCCAACACCGGAAGATAGGGATGGACGTGGTGGACGAATGTCTTGAGCAGTGCATTCCGTAGCTTCTGGTCTGGCAGTGAAAAGACGCCCTTGCTGGCGAGAAACTGCACGTCCTCGTCGGCGAGAGACGCAGAGAGCCCCTGAATGAAGGGAGGCACTGGCTGCGTAGAGAGCTCGGCAGTCGTAGTTGGAAGCCCAGGGACGTCGACGCAGAGAAAGTCGTGGGCGACGGATTTGTAGTGATCAAGAGGGACCATCCAATGGATTGGCGATGAAACGTCGACGAGATCGAACCGGCTGTCTGTGTACGCTTCTGGTGTGTCTGCCAACGGCTTTATGAGCTTTGCCTTGTTCATTGAGAGGCGGCTCAACTTACGGATGGCCTCTTCCATTGGCGAGTCTATCTCAAGATCTAGACCAAGCGTTGGTTCCCTATCGATGTTAGCATCGCGACAACAACTTTTGTTGATTCATCTCACTGGTTCGGTGGGCACTGAATGCCATAATCGCGACAAGTCCCGCACGGCGACCCCTCGACGAGGTCACAGCCGATGTGATTCGAGAGACAGTAGCCGCATCCGCCAGAGAGTGAATACATAGTCGACTCCTGGAATTCAGCTGGTTCTGGTGGACAATCCGAGTCTCTATGAGCAAAAGAAGTTGAAGTCGGCAGCGAAATTCCGCCGCAGAGCTGGTTGCTGGAGTCAGACCGGATCCGATCTGCGCTCTGACCGCGGTTTTCCCAGACTGGACTGCCGAGTTCCCTGCAGGATCCAATCGCAGTTGCTATCAGATCGCTGGATCGGCATTAGCTCCGAATGACAGTTGGGGAATGGAGACACTGTCAAGTCCGGAGCCCCGCATTGTGCCGGCATCCAGCCTATACGAGGCCTCGACCAGCCCATCTCTCCGTGATTTCCGGCAATCAACCCTTGGGAGGCGAATCAGCGACACAAACGTTGGGAGATCAGTCAAGAAGAAGCGCGGATCCGACTCTGCGCTTGGCCTCGAGATTAGTGATCGTTCTGCGAACTCTCCGCTGGAATAGCCAGCTAGATACTGTTAAGGATCACCTTCATCAACGTGCTTGAGCCATGAGTACCCAACTGCGAAGACCAAAAGGTATATGACGAGTGTTGGCATTCAGGATGCGAAGCTGATTCAAAGGCGTCGTCAGCCTCGGTGACACTCAGATATCATGACAACGGAAAGAAGGAGCGACCAGCAATGTTCCTGCCAAGAATCACGTATACAAGGGAGTACCAGGAGTACCGCTGGAACCCGCCGGACTGATCTCATCCATACATCATAGTCCCTCCCTCACCTACAGACATCTCTAGGACGAAAATCATCTCGTCAAACTTACAGCTTCCAATAACGGATCACATCCCAAAACCAAAACAATGCCCAACCGCTCGCACCAGCAAACCCTATCCCACGACCAAGACCTCCTGACGACAGGCGCCGCGTCCGAGAAAGCTTCCTTCAACGGCCCCGGCGGCGCCTCGGCATCCACGACCGCATCCGAGAGCCCAAAGCCAGACTCGAGAGAGATACTGGAGAAGCTTGATCCGAGGTATGATACCGGTATCATTGGGGCAAAGCCAAAGGGGGAGATTGGTGGGGTGGAGGAACGGCCGGGCTTTGAGAAGTAGGTAGACTCAGAGGAGGTTGGGTTGAGGGGAGAGTAAGGGACATTGTGAAATGAGAAGGGAGGAGAGAGGGAAATGGAGGTGGGAATAAAGTTGTTTGCGCGCGCGTTGAAATAAACTATTACACAGTCTCCCCGAGTCGCATGGCCTGGCATGGCACGGCAGACGTACGTACGCTCCCGTCAGTCTGTCCCCTTCGGTGTGTACAACATGCTCGTTCCCGACACCTCGTGGACGGTGGACTCTGTACTCGTCGGACGTTCGCATACGGCAACGGACATTGGCATCGGCATCGAACTCTGCGCATGTCCGTCATGCATGGACGGTTCCAATCCTGCAGGACGCAGAGACGCAGTTCTCCGTACCCGTTTCAATCCAGACCAGCTGAGATACAAAGTGCTCTCGGGCCGCATCCCGTGTGTAATTGCCGTGCTCAAAAATATAGGTGGAGTTGACCGTCCAAATTCAAATTATCACCTTTCCTATGGGATTTCGCCTATAGGTATAGGACGCCGTCCTCCTCATTGAATCAAAGTACTAAAGTAACCTCATCTGCAGACAACAACAATGGAAACGGCGGCTTGCACCCCCGGTGGTAGGATGATCCATTCCTTTTCAAGATCAACGAGTCTTGCGTCTCCGGCTCCAAACATAACCGACAATTGCACCAAATACCATCAACAGTGTAGTCCCAGAGCGTGCGACTCCCAGCCACCGGAATGGATTAAGAAAATGAAAAAGTGATGATAAGTTTCTGAACAGCCCAGGCTGCTTGACTGGGTTGTTCTTAACCTACACGGAATCTAGTTCTTTCCACAAGTCGTGCGCGCTGGCGAATGCACCCTTCGTCCAATATCATTCAATTATTAGACCGAGCCAAAGGCCCTCAGTACTGGGAAGACTCTCCCTCCGTGGCCATGTACCACTACTAAGCTCTACTGGAAGATCCTTGGATATGTCAAATTCACATTTCTCGCCAACCACCACCTCATACATCACGGCTCCCAACTGCCCAATGTCTGTATGTATAGAGTATCCAGCCCAATCAGCCGTCTCCATATGGATGTCAAGAGGCAGTAGCATGGACTCGGTAAAATCGCATATCGTAACTTTGAGATCGGCATCGAGGACGAAGTTGCGGGTAGCAATATCAGCCACGATAATTCGCCGGTCATGGCTTTGTGAGAGTGAATAAGCCATTGACCGAAACCAGGACAGCTGGAGCCTCTTGGATGGCTTATTTTAGCTCAAGTAGGAACGTAGATCGCCCTTTTCCATTAGGCGGAGTTGAGTGGCCGTCGCTGAGCAACCAAGGAAAAAGACAACGCCGTCCCAGCTATCTAGGCGTTGATAGATAGCTTGCTCATGCTGGAGTGATTCAATGTTTGCTTCCACTTCTTCGTCACTGCTTGTGTTCCACCTGAGAGGGAGCTTAACGGCAAACTGCCCTTGACGGACTACCAACCCAGTTCTTACAATTCCAAAAATTTGATCCGGGGAAAAAGAACTAATGGGTTCGACCTGGTGGGAGGGAGTCATTTAGTGCGAGTAATCTTGGTGAAAGAAGGATGAGTACGGAGTATATTGAGGGAAAATAGATTTGAGTGCTTAATCTAAACGAGAGGACAAGCACTTTGCAATTATATGCATGCGCACTGCTTTGAAAAAAGGGGGATGTGAAGAAACACGTGATTTTTGGACGGCGAGGACTCGTGGCGTAGGAGGGTTCGTCCTCGTAGAGACAATGGGAGCGTGATGCTCTCTCTGTCCTACGCCGCATCTATGGAAACGGTGGGACGGGTTTGAAGGAGAAAAGACCATTCCAACGTTGGTAAAAGATACATTCAATATGACCTGCATATCCCGTCTCCAGTAGAATCGAAAAGCTATCTACACCTGATTAAGCATCCGCTCCTTCACCTTGCCCTTTCCATCCTCCTTGGAAACAAGCTGGTGCTGCCAGAGGATAGTCCTCCTGGGTAAGCGCACCAATACCCAATAGTCGAGCGTCAGTCAGCGGGAAAAGAAAAGGGTCAGACAAGCAGCCCCTGCCATCGCTCTCTCTCTCCTGCTTCGATTCGACCACAGACTCGGCGAGGTTGATCTAGATATCAACCGTATCCGCCAAAAACCTCGCCGCCGCACCCGCATTAATCCCATAGGTCAAGTGACTCGCCGTGATAATCAGCGTCCCCGAGCACACAAGATCCCCCACCGCACAATAAACCTTCGTCTGATCCTTGGGATACCCCGGAATCTGCCCGCGGTCCTGCAAGTTGCGCGTATACCCAAACAGGACCACACCCTTAACCTTGGCCCTGAGCGAATCCGAAATATCCTGGATCGCGCCAGAAATCACGGCCGAGCCCTGGCTGTATCCGCCGGCCACGATCTGCGTATCAGGGCACTTGTCCGCCAGCTCGAACATGTCGACGGCGGCCTGGATGGACTGCCGGTTGGTGTTTTCGGGCAGGAAGTTGGGGATCAACCCGGCGGTGTATGCGCCGCCGACGCCTTGGCATGCGACGTTGTTGCGGCCCAGGCGCGACTTTAGGTCGCTGCAGACTTGGGGGCCGACGATGAAGCCCTGGATCGGTTGGTTAGTTGAGGGAACATACTATCTGGTATTGTTGGGGCGGGGTATAGAAGGAGATGGGAGATAGCGAGAGAAAGGTAGGAGGAAGGGGCAGCACCATATTTCCAGCCTCCGTGGATCCCCGCGCAAAGATAAACGCGACGGGCTTGCAGTCGCCGTTCTTCAGGTCATCAGAGCTGATGAGCTGGCGACGCTCGAGGGTGATGTCTGCGTCTGCGGGCAGCGGGGACGCGACAGACAGGGCCGCGAGGGCTGCGACGAGGATAGCGTTGATGGATAGCTTCATGGCGGGCTGGGCTGCTAGTAGACTAGCTGACTACTGCTTAAACAGACAAATGACTGAAGTGAAGAAAAGCAGCAAGGAAGAAGGAAGGAATGGATGCAGCTGGCTTGAGGCTTGCGGTGCGGCGTGCTTGATGAGACTCCTCATGATTCTTGCGTGCTGGTGGGGATATTTATACATTAGTCTCCATGCGATGGCGGTTGTTTACTCCATTCCTATGTGGCAGAGTAGGTGAAATAAGGCCCTGCGTGGCGGCAGTCAGTGCCGCTGGTACCTAGGTAGAAGAGAGCGGAGGGGAGGGCCCCATGCTTGGCCAACGTATGTTTCCCTAGGCTGTATCAACCTGAGTCCCATGATGAGAATAAGGATGGGTCACGGCGCGGCGATTCAGTGACCTGAAAATTGGGCACTGTAGTAGACCTAGCCTGGCACTTGGCCTCCCCTCCCCAAGTCCCTCTAAGCTATAGCGGTTGTTTTAGGTCGGGGGCGCTGGTGGCTTCCCTGGGTCGGATTGGCGCAGCCAGCCCTACCATACACAGTGCGACTAGCCTAGGTAGGACTGTGGTACAGTGGTCCACACTCGGTACTGCTAGTAGTCGCCCTGGGTGGATTCTTCACGGGGTCATGGGGCTGATATTGTTTCAAGATTGCGGGGAAAGAACAGGGGGGTGATTGGTTCGTTGAAGTGAATCAATCTATTCATATTAAGGCTGGAATCCTGGGTAAAAGAGTGATTCAGTGAAGACGAAGTGGAGTCGCACCGACTGCCGAAGATGATTCTCCCTCGCAGGTGCCGTTTACCGAGGCGTGGGATGAACGTCCAGGGTTTCGTTACTTCGTCGGGTGTTTCATTGGTTTGAACCAGGTGGGAGTCAGATCGGGTGTGTCAGACTGAGACGGGTCTGCGAGACTGCGACGAGTTGTGTCTGGGTTTCAGGTTACTATACAGATACTAGGTAACTTGTGGAGTGCAGGGGAGCGGATTATGCAAATGCGGGGTTGTCATTGCTATGTACATAATGCATGCAGTGCGTCGCATGACTTGTGGATTTATTATTGTTTGTCAGACTGGTGGACTCAGAATTCACCATCCTGACAACTTTTAGTGCTCAGACATGTGGTCGAGCTCGATACATGCAGTGAGTGATCCGATGACCTCCATGCGACAAATTGACCAAGTCAACTTAGTGCTTGGCACCGGGGCCAGTGTACTTGAGCGAGTAGATGCCCCGCTCAATGCTGTTCAGCAAGATGTATCCGCTGGGGAAGTAAGGGTAGACGCTCCAGCTGCCGACAAACTCGACCTCGCCGCCGACCTCGTCGTCCTCGGGATGGACGTCGAAGAAGCCGACTTCCTCGAAGCTTGCACCGGTGGGGTCCTTGGCGACAGAGCTGACATCGACGATGCGGAGACCGCTGCCATAGTTGGACTGGTAGGTGAGACCGTCGACGACGTACTGGTTGTGGTCGATCGAGCGGACGGGCGACTGGTAGGTTCCGGTGTGTTTGGGGGCAGATAGGTCCTTGATGTCGAAGATGTAGGTGGTGGTGTGGCCGTTCGCAGCCTGGCCGGTGCCGTCCATCTCGTCGAGCTCATCGTCAAGGAGGAGGTACTCTTGCTTCTCGTCGACGAGCCAGCCCTGGTGGGTGTAGGCAGCGCCGACGTAGGGGGTCGACGAGATCTGGATGGGGTTCTTCTTGTCGGTGACGTCAGCAATGGTCAAGGTGTCCTCGTTGTAGTTGAAGCAGATCTCGTGGCCGGTGTACTTCTTGTCGGGGCCTTGGTAGATGACGCATTGGGCTGCAGAGGTTAGCTGTGCTCTTCACATACGATATTGCGGACATACCATCGTGAACATAGCCGTCCTCGTTGACGCAACCAGGAGAGGTGGGGTTAGCAGGGTCAGAGACATCGACGATCCAGAGACCTCCGGCGCAGGTGAGGTTTCGCTGGGTGCCGACGGCATAGATCGTGTTGGTCTCCTCGTGTGCCACAATGTTGTGGGAGCTGCCGAAGCCCTGGTACCAAGCAGTCAGGTCCTTCTCAGGCGAGAAGATAATGGGCTTAAGGCTGAACTTGAGCAGCTGCATACGTTGTCAGCCCCGGTCCGTGTGTCAATCAGAGCTAACGCACCTTGTTCAGATCAAAGATCTGCAGTCCGTGGCCAGGAGCCTCGGAGCCAATGTACGCATGGTCACCGATGACCTTGATGTCGCGCCATACAGAGGGCACGGTCTGAGTAGCCAGGCGACCAACGTACCTCAGGGTACCGGTAAGAGGGAGGATCTCAACAAAGGCGACTCCGTCCGTCTGGCCGACGATACCGAACTCGCGACCCCACTTAGAAACCCAACCTACATCAGTTAGCCCAAGCTCTCGGAGGATAAATACTGTCCCACATACCCCAGACATCGTTGCCCTCACGGGTCTCACTGCCCAGACCCTGGTGGCTGATGAAGCTGAGCAGATCAACGTTCTTGCAAGAGTACTCGCCGGCCTTCCCTCGCAAGCACTTTCTGCGGCTGAGTAGAGGGTATCGGTCCTTGTCGAACCATCCTTTGGCATGGGCGCGCTCACGCGACGCCATCTTCAGCGACATGAGGTGCTCCATGGTACCCCCATTCTCGTACGATGCGGTGGCCGCGCAGGCGAGCGAGAGGAGAGAGACGAGTGACAGCTTCATGATGATCTAGGGCAGCCGAGCCGAGATATGGGATGGCAGGAGGATGAGGTCTCCTCAATCGCAAAGCCAACCGCCCCCTTATATAGCCTTCTTTGGATTCGGAGAACAGCGAGCAGCCAAGGCTGCAGCCCCCGTCGCACAGCTTGCCAAGCCATGTGGATTGCTACCATACCCGGGCGACCACATCTCAAAAGGAAGGTCATCATTCTATCGCAGGGCAGGCGGTCTTGGCCGGCGGAGGTGCAGAAGAAGCTTGAAGGCCGGCGCAGATAAGAACATTGAGACGTGGGGATGATTCGCGGAGATTCAGGGCCCAACGCCGTGCAGCTCTTAGGTTACAGCGGTGAGGCCGCAGGGGCAGGCTGTGGTTGGGGGAGGCGATATTGGAGTGTCGATCTGCAGTTCTTGGCCCCTGCAGATGTAACCAAAGCCTCACGCGGGCGATTAGACAAAGCGCGCTGTCGATTGCGGGATCGCTGTTCTTTCTTCCCTTGTTGCACTAGCCTTGTCCCCATTGTGTTCAGACAGTTTAGCTGGGAATCCCCCGAGCCGAGTCCTTGTCGGGAGCGCATACTTGCCCTCGAATTAAGCATCAAAAATGTGCTCAAAACTCTCACTAGTCGCCGAAAATCTGCTCATCTATTTCAATAAGCTTCTGCAGGGGCACGATAAGTGGTAATACTTACCGCGACGCCTCCATCGGCCACCGTCCACCAGAGCCAGCCGCACGCAATCCTCCCGTTATCATGCGAATGTTTAGCGCCATCTAGATTTCTATCGACTTCTGGAAGCACTCGGCTAGGCGCGGCGACCCCTCACAGAACATCCTATCAGCTATCGCAGTTGCCTTGTTGTCTCAGCGCAGGACGGACGGGGGACCTTGTGGCTGACTGGTAGCGCCGCTCAACAGTCCAAACGAGAATTCGCAATACAACCATCGATACGACACAAACATGGATAATCCCATAGGCACAGCATGAATCCGTATATGTACAAGTGAATGAACTAATGACCAACTCCTCCTGCCTGATTTCCGTGTTCCAAAGCCAGTCTATCGCGCAAAGTGTAAAAAGACAGCACAAGAAAGTGAAGATGGAAGAAAATAACAATAAACGCCAAGTCGCTGATGCTCAATATGGAAGGAGGTTATAAGAGAGTTCGGCTTCGTTTAACTGGGCTTGGAGTGCGGGGGTTCCTCGAGCGCTCGCGGCTTCGCTCAGTGACATTCGCCATCTTCGGCTGGTCCAAGAGTAGCGGCATCTCCTGCTTCTGGAAGCCGGCGAAATTCTCCTGCTCTTGTGTCCCCAAGTAACCGAATCCATGTGATTGTTGACCGGGCAGCTGCGGAGGCATCGAAGGATGTTGACCCGAGGGCTGTCGAGAGTAGCTGGGTGGTTGGTGAGCGTAATCGTGCTGGTTGTAGCGGCTTCTAAACGAGCGGAAGGACCAATTACTGACGACAGTGACGGTCGATATGGTGGCAAGGAAAAATAGCTGCAACACGTTAGTAGAGGGCACGAAAGGCTGGGACAGGGAACGTACAATCGCTTTCCAGCTGATCGGGTCGATGAAACTGTTGATGATGATCGCCATGGTCTGTGCCGACACCCTTGCCCGTCCGACCTTTGCTGGATCTCTGTTCATGCATCGGTCCCAGTTATCGCACGCGGCCTTCAAAGCCGGTGGTTGATCCCCTCCACCGCATCTGTTGTCGACATAATCCTTTGCACAAACAGCCATCTCCGCCAAAATCGTATCCGACATCTCTTCCGCCGCCTGATCAAACTCCGAGCGAATCGCCGACACAAATCCAAAGACCACATACACAGCGAGCGAGAACAGCGAGAGATTGACGAGCAGCTGTGCCCACCACGAGAGGATGTTGGGTACGTTCGGATGAGCCTCGAGCAGGGCGAAAAAGTCCGAGAACGACGACATCCGCGACGATTGCTCCCCTTCTGTGTGTCCCTGTTTTTTGCCCTTTGTCTTGCCCTCGCTGCTACTCGGCCGATCGCTCTCATCGTCGCTATCCCGGTGTATCTGCAGACCCAGCTGTTTGTTCCGTAATCGCCGCTTCTGCACCCGCCGAACCGCCGCATTGGAGTAGTGAGTCAGTCGCTGTATTTCGCCGCGTCCTGGACTCGGTGCGAAGCGGCCGTACATGCCAAACAGCGAGTTTCGATGGCCCGACTTTGTAGGCTGCTCCGGTGTCTCGTCGTTATCCGCATTCTCCGGTGACGAGAAATTCTCCGCTCCTGATGAAAAGTCGATATCGAATTTCCGCGGCGTCATAAACGCAGGCTGGGCGTAGGTGGCGGCCTTGGGTGTTCCGGGGCCCGTTTGCGGTCGGGATTGTGAAAAGAGGAAAGGTTGGTTGTTGGGCGGGCGGAGGGCAGGAAGGGACTTTTTCTCGGGGGATTCGAAGGCATTGTGCGAGCCTGCAGCTGGTTAGTTCGATGGAAACTGAAGTCAAAGCAATCCGAGACAACAAGGGCGAGACGCACGCTTCTTGTTGTCATGCTGCATGCTGAGCTGATAGAAGGGCGAAGTCACGTCGCCGGGGCCGCCCCTGGACTGCCACTCAAAGTCCATGGGACTCTCTGCGGTTCGCTTTTCCATCTTGGCTGCAGATGAAAGTCAAAGCAGCAGGAGATGCAGAGGAAGAAATGAAGGCAGGAGGCGTGGAGATGGCAGATGGAAATTGTAGCTGATCTGCGGAGTTCGGCCAAGGATCGACGACTTTTTCCGGCGGCGGGTTTTGTTTGTAAACAATCCAGACCCAGCAACCACATTCAGTACAACTGGAACACATTGAGATCGATTACTTTCAGGTCTGCAGCTCTCGATTATGAGTATTAACTTGATATCAGTCATTTATCAAGGATTTCTATCCATTTCTCATCTCTGTTTTTCCTCGCCTTGATATTACCAGCAATCGCAAGGGAACCCAGCATATTCTCGATAACAGCGAGAAATATACGAGGAGAAGTGACCTCATATGAAGTTCATTAAGTATAATACATCGTTCCAATATTTCGTTTAGCTGAACAAACAACTAATATATACAAGAATATCATCCAAGGGCCTGCCACATTACCATAGCCACACCCATAGCCATAGCCAAAGGCATAGTGAGCGAGATGCCAGAAGGCGCCGAATTCTCATCGGTAGTAGTTCCCTCCTCAGCAGCAATGGCAGTTGAATCTATGCCCGAAGTAGGGGTTGCACTTTCAGCGCCACTCGAGCTCTCCGTCGGAGACGATGAAACGGAGGTCGACGAAGCGGCCTCGGAGGACGATGACGAAGGCGACGGCTTAGGACACACGTTCTCATACACAAACTGCTCAGGCTCGCCGTCACAATCGGACGCAGCATCAGCGTCATATGTACCGTTCGGATACATCCAGCAGGTGCCCGACCGATACGGCGAGTTGCTCGGATTGTGCGGGTTGAAGACGACATAGTTGCAGGCGTCGCGCTCAGCACACATACTCAGACAGTGCGAGGCGCCCGAGCTAGCAGCACAGTCGTAGAAGCAATCATCACCGGGATTAGGGTACCCGCAGACCGAGGCAATAGCAGATGGAGACGCGGTGGCTTCGCAGGTGCCGGCAGTGGAGGTTGGGCTGCCTCCAGAACACTCGGGCTTGTCGTAGACATCTAGGTAAGGGTTGTTGCAGCCTTCCGAACTGCCTTGGCTCTCATCATAGGTTTCACCTGGGTACAGCCAGCATGTGCCGGTGCCCAGGTACGGGTTGCCCTCGAGGAAGATAACAAAGTCGCAAGGAGGGTTGTCGTTGCAATACTCCCAGCAGGAGGCCGCACCGTCGCTGGCGACGCCGGTTCCTTCGTCGGGTTCCGTGTAGTCGCAGAGACTGGTGATAAGGGAAGCTGTACAGGTTGCCGCCGCGGCAGTAGAGGTAGTGGACGTAGCAGATGTCGTTGTGGCTTCTGCTAGAGCCTGTGGCGCTAATAGGGCGATAGACACCCAGAAAGAAGCAATCTTCATGGTAGCGAGCGTAGTAAGGAAATGAACGACAATGTTCAAAATTTGAACTGGGTGAAGTATTAATATTCAAACAGAAGCAGTCGCGAGTATAAGGGTCCTACCTATTTATGTAGAAAAGGGTCACAAGCCCTGTCGAGTTTTAATATCGCCGCATCGTGTGGAGAGTGGTAGAACAGATACTACCACACTATATTAGTCGGATGAACGGCCGTATCGTCTAGCCTATCCTGGTGAACTTGGAGATTTTAGCGTTTCTTCCGAGTCCATATTCAAGGCGCGCTGACTCGAGTCCTGTAATAACTTTACTAAGTTAGGAATAGCTTGTACTATTTCAATCCCACTTCAGACAACCGTGGAAGATATTTCAGTCATTAACAAGCAATGCAGCGCGAAAAGATTCAGACAATGGCATTATACCAGTACGTATGTATTCTAACAATCTATCATCCAAAGATTTCAGTATTATACCGTCGCTCATAAACCATGGTGGGCTGTGCCGGGCAACAAGCGGATACCACAGCGGCTCTGCTGTCCAAAATTACATGGAAAAGCGGCTGTTTCTGGCCCCAGATTTTCTGAGTCATTTTCGGCTTCGATTCCGCAGCCTCAGAGGGACCAGTTGGGTCACTCGCTTCTCGTTAACCAATGCAGAGCCAGCAGCAACCACAGCCAGTAGCAGATTTCGAGATACCGCCGCCTACGGACTCTCTAGGTATCATCTTATCTCGATAAACCATCCACCGTGATCAGCTAGGAACTTCGCCTCTCTTTCCGCCGAGCCTCGATGTCGCCCTGAGCGATCCACCTACTCGCCTGGACGAGCTGCATGACGTTGACAACCTGCTTGTAGAGCATGACCGGCGACGAAATGGCGAAAAGAACCCTAGGCCAGAAGCTCCCAATTTTATTTGCCCTGGATGAGTCTTGATTAGCGGTCTCTTTCTTTTGGACAACAAGAGAATAACTTACCGAGCCATCTCCATCGCTCCCGCACTCCATGCCGAAGACCAGTTCTCGACCGACACATCAGAGTCAGAGGAGAAGGACAAAAGGTACAGCGCGATGAAAAACAACTCGTTGAACAGACAGACTGTGAAGAGGACATTCTAAACCACGTCAGAAGACTAATTACTACCACCACTGAAACCCGAAATCAGCATACCCTATCCTCATAATAAACCCTCAAAGCCCACGGCCACGCCTCATCAACCTCTTTGTGACTCCGATTCCCGCCCATAGCCAGCGTCGCGTACATATGTATGTAGTGGCTCGAGTAGTCGAGGCTGATGAGGCCCTGGAAGACGATGCTCCAACGTGGGAATGCGCTTGCCAGGAAGACGAGGAGGCAGGTCGTCGTACAGCGGTCGGTTACCATGTCCAGAACGGTTCCGAAGCGCGTTGACTGGTTCAAGCGTCGCGCGGCTGCGCCGTCGAGGGCGTCGAGGAGGCATGAGATGCTATAGAGGAGGGCGCATATTCGCGGATGGTAGGGCATGTAGTAGAGGGAGGTGAGTGCGAGAATGATTCGGGTGTATCCTAAAGATTGTATGTTAAAGGCATATGATCTTATGAGGTTGGGTATAGCGAGCACTTACCGATCAAGTTTGGTACGAAAAGGAATATATTCTCCTTTTTCGTAGGAGGTGACATCCTCGCTATATGGTAGAGTCTATGGGGCAACGAAGATATATATATTGTGGATAAGTTGCGACTCAGCCTGTACAGGGCAAGGTAATTGAGATTTTTTGAATAACAGAATGCCTACTGCCCTTGAATATTTCGAGCAACCTATTTTGATATATTACTCCCCTTGAATGGCCCCCAAATCTGCTCGTCTCGATGACAACGTATATTGATTGTAGCCTACACGTGACGAGAATTACGCAGGCCCAGCCATGCAATTCCCCCGCTTCCCTCTCCACTCCGCTCTCCCCCAGCTTTCAATCTCGCGTCCAGCATTTCGCAGCATCCCTACATTGAAACGGAACACCTGGCTATGATATGTATGTTCATTCTGATGCATAATAACAATAACCAAACTCAGATGCCGAGCGGGCTCTAACAAAGCAAGAATAACAGGCAGGTTGCCACCCGCCAAATGACCGTCCTCGTCGGTAGCTCCAGCGCCAACAGACTCCAAAAATCATCTAATCTAAATCGACAAAAGGCTCTAGCCAACTCCGGTCCCAGCGCTCATGATACAAGTCAAAGACGAAACACGCGGATGCGAAGACTGCGAAGCGAAATACACAGTGGAAGAGAAACGTCGGATCATAGCTGGTAGCGGTCGACCAGCTCAAAGTCGTCGTCGTCGGCGAGATACCCGATTGAAATCTCGCTCTCCCGCGTGATGAACTCGTATTCCTTGACCAGCTTCTCCGTCTCCTTGATCTCAAACTTCTCGACTGCCTTGTCGACCATGTCCTTGAAGATCCTCTCGCCGGTTACCTCGTAGGGATGTGCGACGGTCTCGTCCGGGAACTCTCCGATAACGGTGGCGTCGGCTGCAGGGTCGGTGTGGTCTTCTGCGCCGGAGGATTCGGATGTTCCTGCGTCAAGCGCTTCCCGGACGTCGTTTCGGAGGTCGATCTTCGCCGCGGTCACGGTGTGCTGCGTATCGCGCGTCCGCTCTCGTCGGTTCAAGCTGCTACTGTTGGATGTTAGACTGTGGGGCAAAAGACAAGATAGGAATACATACGGGTCAGGCTTTGCGGGACGAGTGATCGGGAGGTCATCAAAGATGCCAGGGTGACAACGAGCGGGCCGGCCGCCGTGGCTCCATTTAGCCTTGTGGTTGTGAACTCGCTTGGCTGCAGTGCCAGCCTGGCGCAGGTCGTGGGTGTCGAAAGAGCCGGACATGGTTACGAGGGTGTTGAGAGCGAAGATACAGGTGTGGGAAGCCAAGGTAGGACAAGAGTGAGATGGCGGAGGCTACTTCAGTGACGCTTTGTAGATGTGTTGTAGGTGCAGTAGTATGCCTGGGCTAGGTAACGGTTGGCGTAGTATATAACAGAGTGGTGGAAGACGGAAGAAGAATGAGTAATGAAGCAGGGAGTCGCTATGGCTATAGTTCGGGTGAGTCACCAGGGATCGGCTTGGAACCAGTCACCGGCGTGTGTCACCAAAGAGCGCAATAAGTTGGTACGAGGGAGGAGACAAAGGAACAAGAGACGAAGAAGAGAGAGATGGAACAAAGAGGCTTTGTCGGGGACCTTGTTTGGCAGGGTCGAGTCATGGCCAGGGGCGCTTTATCACCACCCACCACCATCAGGACCACCACCACTGCTGCTCACCATCGGGTCCCGCACGCGCTATCAAGGGAGGTCCGGGCGAGGCGTTGCTGATTGCGGCAGGTGCAGGTCATGAATAGACATGCGTATCGCGACCGCTGCTGCCCTATCGATTACGCACCTTTTTGTAGACTCCCCCCACTGCCTGCTCTATTTCCGGGGCGATGCGCCACTCGTGCCCCAGCGACCCCAACCACGGTCCCCGACTCCTCGATTTTCGTCAACCGACGCTTCCGAGGCTCTCCTGTCGCTCACTCTGCCCAGCACCCTGGCTCCGATCATGGCCGTCGTTTCAGGCACGTTCTCTTGCTTGTGGTTGGCCGTTGCTCGTGATGTCATGCGATGATGTGATGTGCATGTCTGCTCTGCAGAAACGACGTTCCGGCTTCCAAGACTGGCTGGTCCGGCTTATCGTCGAGATTGCCGCAGCTGACCAGGCGTCACAGCCGTCACCTGCGTCCAGAAATCACGCAAGTTTTGCCTTGTTCGAGCTGAGGACCTGGTCTGGGTCGAAGTTGCACAATGACGACTGACCCGGCTTGCCAGTCTGGGGCTTAGCTTGTTTTGTCTACAAACGTGATACCTGAGGCTGACATCGCGTCATCCTGGCACCGGAGACTGTAGAACAGCGTTGTCTGTGTTATCGTGAAGTAGATGCGTAATGGTATCGGCGTCCAGCACCGAATTAACTATAGTATACAGCTCACTCATCCATCTGCCACTCATACTCCAGCGCTTCCATCCTCCCCTTGCGGTTCCTCGCCGCAAACCACTCCTTCTCAAATCCATTACTCCGATCCACCCCATCCCACCGATGCCCCGGACGAATCCCATACCGATTCGGCTGGAACGCCCCTTTATACAACGGCTTCCCAGACACACTGACCCCGCCCCCTCTCCCCTTTGTCAAGAACTGCGCAGCTGGATCATTCCACCGCTCCTGCGCCTTGAGCTCCTCGTTCAAGTCCTCGTCCTCCGCCGTCCGCGCCAGCGGCATAACCTTCGCCTCCTCCAGCGCCTGCCGCCGAGCCTCGCGATCCCGCCGCTGCACATCGCCCATAAGCGCCTCCTTCGCCTCAACTTCCTTGATCTTCTTTTCCTCCTCCACGCGTCGCGCCTCCGCGCGCTTCATCGCAACGTTGATGATTCGTCCTGACGCGTCTCGATAGATCGTCTCCTGTGCTGCACCTTCCCCGGAAGCCCCCGAGGGCTTTTTCCACAGCGCCTCCTCGGCCTTCCGCCGCTTCGCCTGCGCCGCGACCATCGCAGCCGTTTGCTCCGCCGTCTGTAGACCAGCCCGCGCACCAGAGTCCATCCGTAGACCCCCATCATCCGACTCGTCTTCCCCAACAACCGTAGGATCCTCGTCGGCACCACCCCTCCGCGCATCCTCCTCCCTCACCGCCGCAGCTAATATCGCATCAGCCTCATCTTGCTCCGCATTATTCCCCCCTGTCCCTGTAGCCGTAGCCGTAGCCGTCCCAACAACTTTCCACCCACTCTCCTTCTTCCGCCGAAACTCCGCACTCCGCCCAGAGCCACCAGGACCGTATCCGACAACCGCAGGCCCGAACTCGTCCTCGCCGCGCCTGTTCGCGTCGAGCGCAGCCGAGCTCCGGAGATCGGGCGGGTCGTCGTCGGCGATGATGAGGCCCTCGGGTTCCGCGGCGGCGTGTTTTGTCTTCTTGCGCTTCTTTTTCGGGCGCGTCGGGTCTGAGGCTGAGGCCGATGGTGTGTCGGCTGTTAGGTAGTTTTTCGCGAGGTATTCGGCGAGGGAGGAGGAGGGCATTGTGATCGAGCGAGATTTGGGTGGGTGAGTGTTTGTCTTTGTCGCCAGGGAGCGTGTCGTGGGGATTGTTGAAGAAAGGGAAAGGGAAGATGATGCGAAGGTCCGTTTTTTTAGTAGATATCCGATAAAATTCGTCTTGATACTCGTAATACTGGGTTCGTTGGTCGTTGGGCTCCGACAAGTTTGAAGCTTGAGCAGCAGAGCAGAGAGAGCTCGACTGTTGTTTGCCTGGTTTGATTTCTTTCATTTGGTTGGTGGGCCTGACTGAGAGTTGAGTAGGGCAGCCGGATTATCCAGTCCTCCGGTACGACATGTCGTATGGCTCCGTAACCGCAATACGAGGACACTGAGAAATCCCTCGATGAGATGTAGCTTGAGACAGAGAAACTCGATATCCTTTTAAATAATCTCTCTACACCAATCCTTCCTCCTCAGGAATTCATCTCAGCACCTTAATTCTACATCTTGCTTGCTCGAAGCGCCGAACTCGTCCCGTCTATCTCCGTATCCACCGTACCAACACCACAAACCGCCTCCATCGCAGTCAGGACATCTACTCATACAACTGTCATTGAAAGATAAGATGCCCCGAACCGATGAAGCCGAGTTCTGGTTCAACGCCGTCTACGCCGCAGTGCAGCAGATCCCGCCGGGGAAAGTAACCTCGTACGGACATATCGCGCTGTTGTTGGGTGAACGTACGCTCCTCACCCACTCTCACTCCGAGACTACTATATCCCTCACTATCGTCGTATCTGCGTAATCATCTCTTGTAGAAAGGATCCTGCTAACATGACGACTGGGGGGAGAATATAGCAAAACGCCCCCGCCAAGTCGGCATCTGCCTAAAACACCTGCCGGCGCAGGACAGCGGGAACCACTTCCATGGCGGGAATGTGCCATGGCAGAGGGTTGTTAATGCCAAGGGGATGATTTCGCATCGGTATTCTTCTCTCTCCTCCTTCTAGTTTGTTCTGTTTTGTTCTCTCTGTTTGAAGAAATGACGAAAGGCGAGGCGGTACTGACTTGGACTCGAACTGGGCTAATCAATGTTGTATTTTGTGTCATGCAGTGGACCGGGAAGTGCAGAGAGACAGGCGGAGGCATTGCGCGAGGAAGGCGTCGAGGTGACGAGTGATAGCATGGGGGAGTTTTATGTGGATCTTTCGCGATACGGGTGGTTTCCTGTTGAGTTGGAGAGTGAGGATGACGACGACGACGACGTCGACGATGAAGATGCAGATGGAGGTGCAGGGGTAGACCAATGTAACGGGACCAGAGTCCCATGAGCAAGCTACTACAGCATACGAACTAACGACAACGATAACCAAATACTCGGACAGGCAATGAGCATGTACTAATGCGTATATATTTTCATCAGATCTCTAACGAGAGTCGTTGGCAGCATCGCATCATCCTATCTTCAAACAAAACCCTCAAACCTCAGATCCCATACGTACAATGGCCATCGTAAACATCATGGATAGATATCACGGATCGATCGTAAAATGGACAGGTGCGTGTGTGTGTTCAACGAGGACAAGTAAATAGACCAGCAGCGGAATATACCATCCGGCTCCAGCGCGCGGAACCCCGTGAGGGGGCGGGGGAACGTTCTCTAAGGCGGTGCGTGCGAGCGGGCAGGACAGAGCAGGCGGAGGCGGACAGGCGGACAAGTGGAAATCAAAGCTCTATGGGGGGTAATGAGTGAGGTGCAGTGGAGGAGGGAGAGAAAAGAGGAAAGCAAGGTGGTATGTCGAGGATGAAGTAGTAGTCGTAGAAGGGTAGATATAGAATGTACGGAGTGGTCATGGATGAACAACCAACAACTCGCCACTCGGCCCAAGATGGAGATGGTGTGTGTCTGTAAGTGTGTTTGTGGGATAAAATGCACAGCAAGGAAAGTTCATGACAAATGAAGGAAAATCGTCACTCGACACGCGTGGTCGTCATGTCAATGGATAATCTTTATCTTCGTTTCACTTCCGACGCCCAGCCTTCGATGCCCTCGCCTCTGCTGCCGGGTGTAATGCCCAAGTCTGCATCTTGCATCCCCGCGGTGTCCTTCATCCAGGCGTGCGCGACCATACCTCCGGCATTTGCTCGTCGCTCGGGGAGAACCTCGAGCATTGGGAGGAGAAAATCGGCGATGGCCATGCTCTCCGACAGCGAAAAGTGGTATTTCTCTCGGAGAACGTCCGGTAGCGCCCAGTGGCGGAGTCGGTGGATGTTGCGGAGCTCGCCTTTGCGGTTGAAGATTTCTTGCGACCACCGGCCGGAGAGACAGAGGGATTTCGGGAATGGGCCGAGAAGCTCGATGACTTGGGCTATGTGGTCGTCGTCTTTGCCGTACCTCGTACCTGACTGTGGATCAAACAGGTAGTCACCGGTTATAAGTTCAAAGACCTGCAGGAATTAGCACCGAGATATGCGATGAAAGGTTGAGCGCCTACCATGCAAGCCATGCTCCAAATATCAGTACTAGCTCCCCACTTAGATCCTAGAATAACTTCAGGGGAGCGGTACTGGCGTGTCTGAATATCATTAGTAAAATGGTGTCCGACCCAACAAGCGTTACCCAAGTCGGCAATCTTGACGGAAATGATATCACAGTCGAGTTCAGGTTCGTCGGACTTTGACTTGTCCAGTGAAATACCCGACACTTCCCGCTCAAGCAAATCGCTGTGCTCGTTAGTAAGGCTCAGTGCGGAATATCACTTCACATACGCAGTCTTTTCTCTTTGTGGTTCCTGCTCGTCCTCATCTTTAATCCCCAGCAATTGCTTCATCGAAACTCCTTCCGAGCCTGATCAGTTAGCGACGACCTCGAACCAAATGCAATCCACGTACCGGACTCACTAATCATCTGACTCAGACTGCTGTGCGAGTTTTGCGAGCTGTGTTTGAATTCAAAGCTTGTGTTGAGCGGACTGGGCAACGGTTGGCTCCCGGTAATCAACGTCCTGCGCCGCCGGCGACCGTTGCGGTTATCCTCCTTCTGCGCCTTCTTCTCCTCCTCCTTGACGTACGTCTTGACAATCTGCTCGACGTCGCCAATCTCAATCAAGACATTCTCCGGCTTCAAGTCGGTATGGATGATACCGCATTCCCGATGCAAGTAGTCCAGGCCGAGCAGGACCTGTTTCGTAATCTGCTTCACCAGCGGCATGGGAATGCCCCGATGATTCCACCGCTTGATCAACCCCAACAGATTCTCGCCCAGCACCTCAAAGACCATGCAGACGTGGACCCCATGGGGCCCCTTGTGTTCGAACGAATCGAGCAAGCTGACGACATGTTTCCGGCCCGGGTGCGAGGGCTTGGCCTGGACGATGCGATTTAACAATTTGATCTCGTCGATGGCGGTCTCGGTGTAGTGGGCGGCCGATCGGACGACCTTGAGCGCGACGTGTTTCCCTGTTGTTGTGTCGCGGGACAACCAGACGGTCGAGAAGTGACCCCACCCCAGCTTGCGCACGACGACATACCGGCCGTTATTGTAGAGCTCTCCGATCTGGACCGGGTGGTAGCCGCCCTTGCAGTAGTCTTCTGAATCTTCCTCCTCGGCGGTGGTTTCGACTTCTTCTTCGGAGGACGAGGAGCCAGACCGTGATGGCGGGACCCTGTTATCGTCGGGGAGAAGTGGGTTAGCAATGGGAACGAACGCAACACAGCAGAAGAACAAGGAAGGGGGATGATCGCGAAAAGGAAAACCGGTCAGAAAAAGCATACCCCTCCGTTGTAGAGCCGGGCTGCTCACCGGCAGCAGTCGCAGAATCGTTGGTGACGATGGGCTTCAACTCGGTGCCCTTTCTTCTCTTTTTATTGGTAGTGCCGTTGGTGGCGGACGCAGCGACGTTAGTCGCCATCTGCTTCCCTTTGTTGAGGACCGACTGTAGGTCGACCCCTTCCATGGCTCCGGGCGAAGAGGGGGAATCGGATCGCAAGGAAGGGAGAGGAGATGGAGATGGAGGCAGGAAAATTGGAAGAGGGGCGAGTGTGGTTGGGCTGAGAGAGTCGCGCGGAGGGAGAGAAGGACTGGCGAGTCGGTGGTTGGCGGCGGCGGCGGTCGAGGTTGTGGTTGTGCGAGCGACGCTGAGGGGTTGGCTGGGCTGCCCGCAATCTGGCGCAGCTGTCCGTCTATCGAGAAACAATAATCACGGCCAAAACAAGGTGGAATTGAGCAATGTGAGGCAAAATAATAAGCAACAGAGCTAAAGCAAGACAGACGGCGAGAGAGAAGGTTGGAAGAGGATGGATTCAGTTGTTGGTGAAGTTGGCCAAATGACGCAAACGATATGAAAACACAAGCGTCGCTGGGCTGGAATGCAGGTCAGTGATCGCCGATTACAGTTACTCTTTCAGATACGCTTGAGAGAGGAACAGTGAAGACGACATGGGATAACACTGAGAATGCGATGAAAAGTCGGCAATGTCCGCAAGCAGTCGATGCAGCTGGGATGATGCCCAGCGCCAATGTGGCAAATCATCTCCTCGGGCATTCGCAGGTGTCTACTATAGTGATCTAGATCGAGAGGGCTGTGTACCTGTTAGTATAAGATGGATCGAGAATAATACTGCATTACCATAAATATGACATGCAGTGCTGGGATCTTTGGTACGTTGTACGCCCACTATATACATCCGCTTGGCCGACTCTGGGGACAAAACAGGCGAGCGTGGGCAAATGGACTATAATAGTCAAGCCACTTATTGAGCAGCCACTGCAGATGCCAGTAAGACTAGAATTCTAGAATCCCTGAACGTGGTTTGAGATTGCGCCCGCAGGAGAGGAACGAGGCTGCGATGTTTGATAAGGTAGGTGGTATTGGTTCAATAAGCGAGCCACGCATGCTACTAAGGAGCTTAGAGACGCAAAACAGGCGTCGGCTGGCTATGGAGATGTCGGTGTTCTTCTCTAATAGAAAACTATTTGCAGATAGCCTGTCAATGCCATCCACCGCGATCATCCTGTGGCAGAAGCGGAAATCACGTGGCTTCTCAGGTCTCGCGCCAAGACGCGCCTTGGCATTTACCGCCAGGGACTTGTTCATCACCTGGGAAGACCCTCACCAATATCCTCCCTCTCACACATCTCTCTTCTCTTTCGATTTCTCACCCAAAGCAGCACCCAGAGTGCGACAAGACTTGAAACCTGCGCCGCAATGCGGAATAACATCATTCCAACACCCAGCGGATAGACTGGCGCCTGCTCAGTCTTACAGAAGGACGGGCCGATGAAATTACCCAAACAGTAACCGGTCAACACCATTGCGTTGACGGTGATTTTTTCGGGTGGCCCGCGGTGTTTGCTGTTGAGGCAGACATACAGAGCGTCCACGAAGCTATGTACGCGAACGAAATTCAGAGGCAGGCAAGGCCGCCGTATGGGTTGGATTCGGCGATTAGCCATAGGCCTAGCACGCCAGCGAGAAAGGGGATTATACATAGGATCATGATAAGTAGGCACGCGTTGGGGTAGTGCGAGGCGATGAAGCTACAGGCGTCCGAAGGTAAGTAAGCTCTGGAGAGTCTGTGCTGGACTGGCAGAGGGGCCGGAGGGCTTACCAGGCCAAAGGACATATGACAAGCTGCACTGCACCGGATGGCATGGATAAGAGTCGTGCGTAGGCTGCTGAAGCCCATGCCACGGATGATGAGTCCTTGGAACTGAGAAACTCGTCAGCAATGTCTTATATCCAAAGATGGATCAAAAAGGAGCCGTCCTGTGGGTGAATACAGGGAGAGAGCCATAGTATGTACCGTGTTCAAAGACCCGGACTACGAAGGAACTACTCGGCCAGGACCTCGGACTCAGGATAGACTTAGTTGCAGTGTGCTCCAAGTGACGTGTCTCTCTCTTCTGGACCACAGCGAACGTATACCTGCAAAAACAGCATTTGACTCCAATATACCTCATCCTTTTCATAAGTCTCATTCATGCACAAACCAGACCAACTAAGAATACTCAAGATATCGCCTTCAACACGTATCCGAACGACTCATCCAGAATCCTCAACCCCTCCTCAATCTCCTCCGCCGTAACCATGACCGGTGGAGCAAGCCTGAACACGCCCCCCATCCGCGGAAGATTAACCACATTACACGACAAACCCCGCGCCATCGCCCGATCCGACACTTGCTGCCCAAGCTCCGAACCGGGCGCCCGCGTCTCGGCATCCGAAATGATCTCAATCCCCTGGAGGAGCCCCCGCCCCCGGACATCGCCAATGCACCAGTACTTCTTCTGTAGCTTCAGGAGCCCCTCGCGGAGCTGCGCGCCTCGCTCGGAGGCCCGTTGGCAAATGTTATCCCGTTCTACGATCTCTAGGACTTTTTTCCCGACGGCTGCGGTGAGCGGGTCGTTGAGGTGTGTTGTCAGCCAGAGGAAGCCGGCCTCGTGACAGCCGCGCTCGATTTCGACGGTTGTGCTGACGGATGCGAGGGGGAGGCCGCAGCCGAGAGTCTTGGAGAGGGCAAGGATATCAGGCACGATCTCGTCGTACTCGAACGCGAACATCTGGCCCGTCCGCCCGACGCCCGTCTGCGCTTCGTCCATGATGACCAGCATCCCGCGCTTGCGACACTCGTCGACCATGCGCTTGAAGTACCCCTTGGGCGGATCGAGGATCCCGCCCGTCGAAAGGATCGGTTCCATGATGAATGCTGCAAGAGAACCCACACTCTGCCGGTCGATCATCGACCACCCGAAGTCCATCTCGGCCTCCCAGTCATAGGACCCGTCGGGCTTGCGAAAGTGCGAGCGGTAGGCGTAGGGGGCCGGGAAGGCGAGCTGGCCGGGCATGCATGGTCCGCCGCGTCGGCGACCAGCCGAGTACGTGGCTGATCCAGACCCCTGGGTGAGCCCATGGTAGCTAGCGGCGAATGCGACAATTTCAAAGTTGCCCGTGTACAGTTTGGCCATTTTGATGGCTGCTTCGGTGGATTCGGAGCCTGTGTTTAGAAAGAAGGATTTCTCCAGTGGGCGTGGGAGGAAGCGCGCGAGGCGCTCGGCCAGGTCGACGACGGGGTGGGTGATCATGTTGCTGAGGAGGTGGTCGAGCTCGGCGACGTACTTTTTCACGGTCTCGACGATCTCCGGGTGCGAGTGGCCGAGGAGCGAGCTCATCTGGCCGGAGGTGAAGTCGAGGACTGAGCGGCCATCTTCGGTGTACAGGCGGGTGCCTTGAGCCTTTGTGATGACGACGGGGGAGTATGGAACGCCGGTGGACATGAGGTACTTGTCGGCCTTTGCGAAGAAGGCGACGTCATTGTCGGTAGAGCCCATGTTGTGTAGGATATGTGGGATGATGAGAGGGACGGGGAGCTGTGTGCGAGCATGTCGAGGATAACTTTAGAGAGCATCTTAAATATGAAGAGGGGAGGGGCATCGAGGGGCATATTGAGGGCTGATAACATACCTACTCTCCGCGCAAACCCCCGCGGTCAGTCTGGCCTATAGCTGTTGAGTATTGGGCCCACCACTTGGCCGCGGCAAACCCTGTGGGCTCTCCAATCCAATGCTAACTCTGAATATGTTGATGCTGATTGGAGCACTGCCCTGATAACGGACCACCTTTTGCCGTGGAATCCCCCGCGAGAGCCAGTCTGCCCTCCCCTCCTTCTCTCTTCACAGTACCTGCTGCCCTACCAACTCCCACCATGCAGCCGGATAACAATCCTCAGCCAGAAGGTCGCCCGTACCGGTCCCACCTCCACCCAGCCTGCTTGCCATGCCGGAAACGCAAGTCGCGCTGCAAAACCCGGACCCTCGGCGAAGTATGCGCTATGTGCCTGGCGTACGGGACCGAGTGCATCTTTGCGCGACCCGAGCAGCAAAGTTCGCCGCGGAGACTGGCGCCGAATGCGCGGTCGTCTAGGTTCTCGCAGAACAGGCAGGAGATATTGCACAGGCCGTATCCGACTCCCAGTACGAGTCGGAACTACCCGGTGTCGGCGGGTATAGCGAATACTCGGAGCGAGCAGCTGAATTGGCGGGCATGTGGGACGGAAGGCGAGATTCCTCATCTTATGGGGATTGTTTCCGAGGCAGAGGATGACAGCTCGCATATCGTGAGCCCGGCGGTTGCAGATGATAATGATATTCTCGAGAGTTATCTTTCGGCCATTCCGTCGTCGCGAAAACGGTATTTGATTCGCACAAGCTCCAGCTCAGACGGGCATCTCAGGCCCGTGCGGTTCAACCTGGTCCCTCGACGGCCGCTGGGAGTCGTTGCGAACCAGTCGCTTGCGGCCGCAAAATGCGAGATTATTGAAAAGTACATGGGCCCTGATCTCGATGAGTACCTAAACCTGTGAGTAGACTGCTGAGCTGCAAGACTCTCTTCTAAGTGAGTTAGGTACTTCTTCAAAGCCAATCCATGCTTTCCTCTATTCGACGAAGCTTCGTTCCGAGGCTCATATTCTCTACACAAGAACAAGATCTCGCCTGCGCTACTCTCCAATTTGTATGCCAACTCTCTCGTGTACTGGAAGAGTTCACCTAGATTGGCTTCTGGCCGCACACCTGACATTCGCTATATCTGGAACCAAGCGAACGAAGCGCTGCATTCAGAGATGTTTCTCTCACCCGGGATTCCGACTATAATGGCCATTCTCATCAATGTTTGTGGCAGACCAAGTACGTCGATCTTTGGGAATGGAGGTATGGTCGGTATGGCCGTTGGGCTGTCAAATGCCCTGGGCCTCAACCGCGATCCGTCAGGATGGAGCATATCGCCTTTAGAGAAGAGCTTACGGATCAGGATCTGGTGGCTCGTCATTGTACATGATCGATGGTAAGTTGACAAACCCCCCTCGTGATAAGTCTAACGCCGAGCAGGTGCAGTTTGGCATACGGCACACCGCTGCAAGTGCATCGAGCACAGTACGATGTCCCATTGCCCTCGGTGGATGATATCTGCCCTCACCCTTGTAGTCCCCGCGAGAAAGCCGCTGCATCTGTCTTTGTGGCCTTGACGACCCTAACAGATGTACTTGCACACTACCTCGAACATGTCTATAGCGTTTCCAGGACCTTCCAACCCATCAGCCTGTCCGAAGCAGACCTGGAGCAAATCATCCGCGACTGGGAGGAGTCACTCGGCGACGACGTCCGTCACCTCGTCCTGAGAGGAACCAAGCTTGACATCCCTGGTGCCGCCAACTTCCGACTCGCGTATCTCTCCGTCAACCTCCTTCTCTACCGCATCCAGCTCAACATGAACAAGAGCTCTCTCCAGGTTGAAGATGGCACGCTCTCGCTATTTTACATGCATGCACAGCGAGCCGCCGAGGAAATCGCCTACCTGGTGCAGGAACTGGACGAAGCGCAGTGCAGTGGATTCTGGATCCCCGTGCACGCCTTCTCACTGACCTCGGCAGCAAGTTTTCTCCTTCGGAGCGGGCTTCGGATGAAAAGTAGAGGCCGCAATACGCCGCTAAAGATTGCGCGAGACATGGTCAATGCACTGCAGGCCCACCGGCAGAACTTTGATTGGGATCTGGCAGATAACTGCCTGACGTCCTGTGGCGAGCTGCTCGACCGGATTGGTGCGGCGGAGAGTGATAGTGGGGTCGCTGCTGCTCCAGCCTCGGAGTTTCCGGGAATTCCTGAAGATCTGGAGATTGACCCGGCTCTGCTGGAGGAGCTTTTCGGTACGACGGGCTTCTTGGAGGGGGCTGAGGCCTGGTAGTCTCGGATTCATCTTTTTTCCTGCTTGATCGAATCGAACTGCCAATCACTTTTCTTAATGCACCGTACACCTTTGCTTTCTGAGTGGAATCACGCTAGCGGCCGCTCCTGGTCAATTCTTCAAGGCGTACAGGTTTGATACTAGTACGTAGTCCCATACACCAGGAACTCCGCAACTCCGCAACTCCGTCGCCTATCAAGATGACCCTGGAAGTACAGGGTCCCACCCAAGCCCCCAACTAGTAATCCCTCCAAGACTAGAGCTTGGATGCATTCTGCAATGCAAGGGAAAGTATAGAAGTGTCCCCAGAGTGCTCAAGGATAGCAATCGACTCGCACGACCTCCCATTGGTGGAGCCTTGAGCCCCACCATTTGACGCGTTGCTTTATGTGGTATAACGCTCTATTTGTTGCGTCAGAGACGTCGTGGTTCTCATCACAGGTTCCAATCAAGACAAAAGAATATCTTGTCTAGCTTTCTCGACCCCAATCCCAGTTGGGGAAAGGCAACGTTGAGGCCCATACCAGGACTCTGGACAACGCCGGGTTTGCACATTTACCTACGCTCTTTGCCCCCGATCAGTGGTCCAGAGAGGGATATGAACCTTGATTAACAGACTGTTGCATCTAGTAAAACTCTTCTAGGCACGCAGGATCCACCCTTGGTGCCTGGTACCGGCCACCGCAGCGGATATGGAGTTAAGCCGTGGGGATCCGGAGATGCACCGGATTTAGGTACGGAGTAAACCACCACGACACCGGTACTTATAGCCCACTCCATTCGACACATTCACCAGCAGAACAGAACAAAACACGAACAAGTCACAGAATAGACCCTTGCCCTTTGCACAATGGCAGACCCCAAAATCGTCTTCATCACCGGCGCCAACACGGGCATCGGCTTCCAGATCGTCAGGGCGCTGTATAGTGCCGACAAACCCTACACGGTAATTGTTGGCTCGAGGTCGCTCTCAAAGGCGGAGGATGCAATCAGTTCCCTAAAGACCGAGTTTCCTGCTTCGACGAACACGCTCGTCCCGCTTACCGTTGACATTGAGTCGGATGAGTCGATCGAGAGTGCGGCGGCTGAGGTTGAGAGCAAGTTTGGGAGGATCGATGCGTTGATTAACAATGCCGGTACGCACATATATACCTCAAGTCAACCTGGAAGTGCATGCAGCCTGCTAATCAAGAGTCCAGGCGCCCAATTCGACAACGAAATCGCGACAGGCAGCCTCACCGCGCGCGCCGCCTGGCTCAAATCCTGGAACGTCAACGTCGCCGGCACCCAAGTCCTCACAACGACCTTGATCCCCCTCCTCCTGAAATCCGCCGACCCGCGCCTCCTCTTCGTCACGTCGGGAACATCCTCCCTCGCCAACCACGTCGCACGCACAATCCCACTCGACACGCCACCGGCCGCAGGCTGGCCAAAGGACACCAGGGCGCCCAGCGTAACGGCCTACCGCGCCACGAAGACGGGGCTGAATATGCTGGTGCGCGAGTGGGATCGGATACTCAAGAACGATGGGGTTAAAGTTTGGGCTGTTAGTCCGGGACTGCTTGCGACGGGTCTGGCGGGGGGTCCCGAGGCGATGAAGAAGATTGGGGCTGAGGATGCGAGTGTTGCCGGGCCGTTTTTTAGGCGGATTTTGGAGGGTGAGAGGGATGGAAATGTGGGTTTTGTCATCACCAGGGGATCCGTGCAGCCGTGGTAGAGTTATGGGGGGTACATTGTATGGGTTGTACATACAGTAGGCGCGACGGTGGTAGCACAAGAGCTGCTGCATGTCTATAGTAACCCATGACCTCAAAATTATGGAACAATTAAGCTTATCTAACCCTTGTCACTTGACGCCCGTCATCCTGACGGCAGTTGATCGCTCGAGTCTCCCCGCGTCATGTGATGTCACTGTGATGCAACAGCCCTACCTCACTGAGCTCCCTCGTTGGGACCCCAGATCCTTATATCTACTCTAGGCCCCTCTACCAAATCTGCGAAGAGTTGGAACCATATCTGAAACTTTATTTTGCACATCGAACCAATCTAATCAAAACTTAAGACTGCACTTACCTTTCGAACCAACGACTCAACCAGCGCCCACCTAAATTACTGGTAATCAATTGATCACCTCTATACACCCCAAGGTCCCCAACGCAGCCCACTTAATCCAAACCTTACCAAAAACACAAAATGGCTGCAACCCGCGCTGCGAACCTCGTCGAGCGCGCAATGGGGCACTCGCACGAGGCAGACATACACACAGATATAAGCAGCTACAACAACGAGTTTGGGACCGAGACCGGCGAGAAGATCCGGGCTGCGACATGGAAAGGGAAGAATGATGTTGGGATTGGTGCGTCTTAATTCCTTCTCCTCATGACGGTTGTGTGTTGGGTTGGGAGGAGTGGGAAGGAAGGAAAAGGGAACGAAGCCAGGGCTGATTTGGTTTCTGGTCTAGTTGAAATGCCCAAGCCCCGTGTTGTCGACCCCGGCGATGTCATTGTCAAGGTGACCGGTAGTACGATCTGCGGTAGTGACCTCCACCTTTACCACGGTATGTCCGTCCATACCTCCCCTTAATCCATCCAGCAGCCGGACAAGAAGAAATCCTAACCCAAGCCCTGCAGGCGTAATCCCCCAACTGCAAAAGGGCGACGTCCTCGGCCACGAATGCTGCGGCGTAGTCGAATCAACGGGTCCCAACGCCACGCGCTTCAAGCCCGGCCAACGCGTCGTCGTCTCGTTCCCCATCGCCTGCGGAAGCTGCCGACGATGCAAAGCGCAACTCTACAGCCAATGCGAAAAGACGAACGAAAACAGCATCACAAACGCCATGTACGGCAAGCGCACGGCCGGGATCTTCGGATACAGCCACTTCACTGGCGGGTTCGCGGGCGGGCAGGCCGAGTACCTCCGGGTCCCCCACGGCGACGTGAACCTCCTCCCGATCCCGGACGGGGTCCCCGATGAGAAGGCGTTGTACCTTTCTGACGTCGTCGCGACCAGCTGGCACTGTGTTGTGGATACGGGTGTGAATGAGGGCGACATCGTGGCTGTCTGGGGTGGGGGGCCCATTGGCCAGATGGCGGTTGAGTTTGCGTTCTACCACAAGGCGAGCCGGGTCATTCTCATTGACGGCGGGGACGGCGGGTGGAGGCTGGATTTCGTCAAGCAACGTGTTCCCAAAGTTGAGACGTTGGACTATACCAAACTGAAGCGGGGCGAGTCGGTTTCGCGGCGGTTGCAGGAGATGACGGATCACAGTCTTGATGTCTGTCTCGAGTGTGTGGGCGGCGAGTATGCGAAAGGGTGGGCTCATTTCTTAGAGCAGATGGTAGGCGCAGAGACGGATACGTCCGAGTTGTTGAATGAGATGATTACGGCCGTCAGGCCGTTTGGGAGGATTGGAATCACGGGGGTTTATGCTGGTTATGTACGTCCCCCCTGTTCTCGTTTCGATAATCTACAAGAGTGCATACTAACATGCGCAGACAAACCACTTCAACATCGGCGCCATAATGCAAACGGGCGTGCGCCTAATCGGAAATGGACAGGCGCCCGTGCAAAAATACTGGCAGGGCCTGATGGAGCTGATTGAAAAGGGCGAGATCGACCCGCTGCATATGGTCAGCCACCGGCTGAAGCTGGAGGATATCGACAAAGTGTATGAAATGTTTAATGCGCGCAAAGGCGTCCAGAAGGTGTTTCTTGAGACGAGGCACTCGAAGCCGCCTGCACCCGAGTCGCCGGCTTTGACGACGTTGTAGGTTGTTAAACTGCGTGCGGTCTGTGTGTGTGTGTGTTTGTTGATGTTGGCATGAAGTGTGTATCCATGATCTGCTTTAACAGGTGTTTGGTTGCTCTTCGATTCGCGTCAAGTGGCTCTCTTACTACCGCTACAGATTACATACTACGCTACGCTGTGTATTTCGGGCTTTGAAAGATGAGAAATGCATTGAAATCCGTTCCATTCAGTAAATATTACATTTTCACCACCATTCCCCCCGCTCCTCTCCTCTAACCGGCGATGATTGATTCATCCATACTACTTATCCTTATTCAGCCTCCCCAAGGATATTCTGCTCATAGACCGAAGTCACCTTGTGAGTGTTGGCGTTTTCAATCTACCAAATGAGTATGTCAGCCAGAGTCCGTGAGAGCCACCCCCAGTGAGCGGTGGGAAGACGACAACGCACCTCATATCGCGGATTTTCCTCAGAGGCATCCACGTTCCTGCCGGCCTGGCGGCCTGGCTCCGTTATAACGGATTTGATCTTGCCGGTGCTGACCGAGGTGTTCGACTCGGGGCCTGCGAAGGGTTAATCTGGGATGCATCGTGGGGGAGATGGATTCCTCCTGGCAGGTGTGAGGGAGGAAGGAAGGCAGTAGCCTACCGCCGACGGGCTTGTACTCGACCATCTGACCGTTGGAGTACCTGGGCATTTTGGTGTTGGTGGTGGTGGGTTGAACTTGTTATAGTCTGTGCTGGTAGATAAGGGGTAGTTTGAGGTGCAATCGAGGACTCTGCAGGCAGGTCGAACTGCGGAGCATTTTTATACTGACGTATTATATCACCATGAATCACCATTGTTTAATCCTAAACTCAAACTCGAGAGCTGGACTGTGTATTGTCTAGCCACCAACAGGAGTACTGCAGTAGCAGGAGACAAAGTATGGAAGAGCCGGAGTCAACTAGCAACTGTGGTTCTGGCCAGCGGTGGTCCAGCCTGGTCCGCCTGCCATTCCGTACTTTGTGCGTCATCTGCAGCCAGCCACCATCAGGTGAGATGACGATGTGGCCAATCATCACTTAAAAGAGTCCACCGCGGACCTGGGAATCTACTCTGGTTGCAAGATTCACGCATCCGACTACGAACCACATTATTGTTTTGACATGGGTGGTACACTAAAACACCCCGTGGCACTTGGCCAAGTAGGCAGCGCAAGCGTACGTCGCCAATCAAACTCAATCTGACTCTTGCTCGATGGCTTGAACTAACCCACAGTCCAGGCTCAAGGGTCGCGCCCGTCCCAGCAGGACCGCTACATCGCGCTGACCCCAGAGAAACTACCCAGCCATGTCGGAAAAGACGTGGCGCTATTCGCCGTATTCGACGGCCAGTACGTCTCCCCATCCGCCCCCAATTTGCAAACTAATATATACTGACCAACCGCAGCGGTTCTGAAATCGTCGCCGAACACGCATCAAAACACATCCCGCCATCCATTCTGGACGCGCCCGCTTTCCGCGAAGGCGACTACGAGCGGGCGATGCAGTCGGCGATTGATCAGGAGGAGAAAGTCCTCTTGGAAGAGTTTCGGCGCGGCGAGGCGCGGTTCGCGACTGTGGGGTCGACGGTGACGATTGTGCTGGTGGATTTGGACAAGGGGGAGGTGGTTGTTGGGAATCTGGGGGATTCGCATGCGATTTTGGCGGAGATGGAGGGGGGGAGTGGGGAGCTGGGGAGTGTGGTATGTTTTTGTCCCAGGAGGAGTGCTATGGGGGTGAGGTCGATATGATTGCTGACTGGAGTAGACGCGTTTGACGGAATCGCACAAACCAGAGAGTCCGGACGAGAAGAAGCGGATTGAGGATGCTGGTGGGACGGTCCATGAGCAGAAGAATGTGGCCAGGATAGGTGAGCCAGAGATGGAGAACTCTTGGATACTCTATGTTGACCACCACAGGCGCCCTCAACATGTCCCGAGCAATCGGAGACCTGGAATACAAGAACCCGGTAAACAAGATGGAGTCCGGCTCATTAACAGAGGAACAACAAATCGCAGTATACGGACAGGACAAACCAGCACAGGAAAGAGACAGCTTCCTGTCCATCGAAATGTCGTTCAAGCGAGTGGAGCTAGAGAAAGAGAAACAATATGTCCTGGCGTTGACGTCTGACGGGGTTACGAACTATACAGAGGACAAGGCTATCATGGGCACTGTCTCGCAGCAGTTGAAAGCGGGGTTCAAGGCTGAAGAGATTGCAAAGCATTTGGTTGATGAGGCGGCGTCGAGGCCTTGCAGTGATAATGCGACGTGTATTTTGGTTTTGCTGAATGGTTCTCAGGTTCAACAGACTGGAAGAGGGGAGTCGGGGACAGCTGGTCCTGCGGATGGGAATGGAGACGGGGGAGTAGGACTAGATATTTGATAGATTCTAGCAGACACGAATGATTAGATCCAAGCACTAGTGGTCGAGTACATGGGCCTTTGACCACCAAACGTGGCGCAAGCGGAATGGCCTTTCTATCACTTGTATGGGAAAGTCTCTATGGAGAAATTTCTGCGGACTCTGACTAGAAGACAGGCAACGACAGGTAGCTCACCAAGGCGGTTCCAATCACGTCTAGAGCGCAGTATCGATAGCACTATGCCAATCTGTGTTGGACTGGCACAGCATCTGCGCCGAGTGCGATGATACCAGCAAGGCGATCGCTCGCCCCGCAAGGACAAATACCGATCCCAAGGTCCATTTCAACACCGTTGCTGCCTGCCGGCGCGTTGTTGACTATACTCTGGACCGCGATGACATGGAAAACCATACCGGCGCCCTGGCTGTCCCCGTCGGGGCGGAGTATCTCATGTATCTTCGGCCCCTGGTCGTTGTTGGGGTCGCGAATTATGGTGATTCTCACTCGGACGAGAAGTGGAAAAAGTTCGTGGCGGGAAATGCGGCTGCGTGTGCGAAGGATCTTGTTGGGAGGCTCCCTGCTCCTCAGTGAGTAAAGTCTACTTGGTTCGATATGTGGTGATATGGCCTGATTTCAGGGCCATCTTCGACTACCAGGTAACGCACTGGCCGGCCATATTTGTCTTTTGATTCCGTCTTACCTTCCTTTCCTCAACTCCATGTCTATAACCCTATAACAATAAAAGAAAGTCCGTTAACTGTTTCTATCAAAATCCTCGTTGCCGCTCTCTTAAGTATCTCGAGTAGAGCCTGATAATACAGCTCCAGTCCCTATATAGACGAGCCCCAATCGCCCTGGGTGCTGATAAAAGACGCTCGTATCCAGCATCCATCCTCCAGCAAGGTATCCCGAGATCCTGACAATATACCACTATGCTGCCAGAAGTAGACATCCCCCTCCTAGTACCTGAATACTTGAACGGCGACTGGTGCATACAGACTAGTATTAGTAGAGAGGAAGGGCGTAAGGAGTTGGAATCACCACGGGTCAGCTGCTGGAGGCTGAGGACATGCTCCAAACCGATCTGGAACGTGGTATTGTTACTTGGACGATAGGCAGATCTTTCAGATGTAGTCTTTATCAGGTATAGCCAGACGGACACTGTTGAGGAAGGCGCAAAGGGCCACCCTGCCTGCCACCGTCACCAGGACCTCATCTCGCTCCGAGACTCTTCGAAAACAACCAACATTCTGCTTCCCATCATACCCGGCGATGGTTCAATGGATCATGGGGTTATGTTAACCCCTCTACATCCCCAATTCGATATGTAATGTTTCTGATAACGTGATTGGCTGACTTGATCTTCCCCGCTGTAAAGCGTTACCCACTTCACCACCTTCTGATCTCATCCCACTTCCCCTCGTCAACACTTCCCCTTTCCCGAGAATTCCGAACCAGCAACTCTCAAACATAGTATAAAGATGGCAACCTACACAACAAACCACGCCCCTTCCGTTCTGGCAACGCACGGGTGGCGCACAGCCCAAAACTCCGCCGCCTATCTGCTCCCCCACCTCACCCCGACCATGAAAATCCTCGACATTGGCTGCGGCCCGGGAAGTATAACAGTCGACCTAGCAACATATATCCCGCAAGGCCACATAACGGGCCTTGAATACAGCGAGGATCCGCTCCCAGCCGCGCGCGACCTCGCTGCCTCGCGTGGGGTAGAGAATGTCACGTTCATCACGGGCGATATCCACGAGCTCCCGTTTGAAAATGACACGTTCGATGTCGTGCACGTGCATCAGGTCCTGCAACACATCGCAGACCCGGTCCAAGCCATGCGTGAGATGCACAGGGTGGCGAAATCGGGGGGTATCGTCGCTGCACGCGAGTCCGCGAGTTTCAACTGGTTCCCCGAGAACAAGGGGATAGAAGCCTGGCTCGAACTAGCGACCCGCGTTGCGCGAGCAAAGGGCGGGAACCCGCATCCGGGGAATATGATGCATGTCTGGGCGACGGAGGCAGGGTTTGCGAGGGAGCAGGTGAAGAGGAGTGCGGGGGCTTGGTGCTTTAGTTCGCCGGAGGAGAGAGAGTATTGGGGTGGGGGGATGGCGAGGAGGATGGAGGGCTCGGGCTTTGTAGATCAGGTTGTTGCGGATGAGGGAGAGGAGGTGAGGGAGGTGTTAAAGGGGATTGCGAAAGGGTGGAGGGAGTGGGTAGAGGAAGAGGATGGCTGGTTTGGGGTGCTTCATGGGGAGATGTTGTGTTTCAAATGACTTTCGATGTCCACTTTACTTTGTCCTCGGAGGAGTTCGCATGCTAGTTACAATCCATGTGGTCGTTGAAATGACCCCCGCATCCAGATCGCTGGACCCCATGTTGAGCACCGGAAAATGTCCATTGGGATCGTTGGCCATCGGTCATCTTCCGAGCCCTCCGAGCAAGAGGTAATTAAAGTCACGCGAGAATCCCTTGCTGACATCCCCAAGAAGAAAGTTATCCGGCACAACACTCCAACATGCCTCCTCAACCAGGGAATTACCCTTCCTTCGACTCCCTCCCCGTCGACAAGTCCAGTCCGGCCCACGCGGAAACGCATGGGGCCTCTGGGGCCCCGAGGATCAACTTGGTACCTTGAGTCTGCTAAGAGATGAGGTCGTCCAGCGCGCCGCAGCAGAGAAGATCAAAATTGGCAAGAGGGTATTGCTCAAGTAAGTGCTGGTGCTACGTTTGCATATGATACCTCCCAATAACTGTGTGTCCTAGTTGGTTCATGACCGCCGCCTCACATCCAAGGCTCCCGAGGAAGCCTCTGGAGCTGTGGCTTATCAACAAGGCTCCGCTAAGACATGCGCATGATGATGAGGTCCGCTATACTTACTTGCTCTACGCAGGGTTTAAAAGAGATTGCATGCATGCTAACCTTTCCTGCGCGTTGTAGTGGACACGCAGTTCCCAATGCAGCTTCCAATGGGATGGACTACGCCACTATGCGTATCAGAGGGAAATGGTAAGCCCTTAGTTACCAAGGCTTGTACTTGGTTATGGCAAGCCTGACTGAGACGCCGTGACAGCTATACTACATGGGCCACACTGCCTAGGACTTTGCTACATCACCTATTCCAAATGGGATCCAGCGTATGTAGCCCAATTCCGATCATTCTAGGAGCAAGTGCATAGCCCGAAGAGACCACGCTCTAGATGTCTTCAACAGGGCATCGCCGGCCGCGCACTCCTAATTAACTAGTACACCTGGGCGCAAGCCGAAAACAAGTCCATCGACGCCACGTCCGCGCACGAGATCTCCTTTTCCGAACTCCTCGAGGCCCTGAGATACCAAAACATGGATCCCACATCTACATTCCGCAGCGGCGACATCCTCGTCATCCGCTCGGGGGTACATTGCGCAGTACTTGGAGATGTCCGAGACCAAACGCGCAGATCTGAATGAAGCACAAGAGATAGAAACCATCTAATATTAGCGTAAAGCCCTCTGACGAGCTTCTGCGGGATACAGGGATTGCGGCTGTCTGTGGGGACTCGAGATCCTTTGAGACGGAGGAAGAGATCGATTCCACGACGGAGTGTACCAGATACGTAGTCTGTTGCTTCCATACCGTGACTTGGTCTGCCTGTATTATCAAAATCAAATCTACTGCACCCCCTCGAGCTCAGCCTCAATCAGCCCAAAATGATCAGTCGTCGCCTGGACACTAACAACCCTTAACCCCGCCCTCCCCAACAACTCCCTCCACTGCCCCTCCGTCCGCTCCAGCGCGCCGTAAATGGCCATCATGCTGATATCCAGCCACGCGAGACTCTTGTCGACCCCCGTCTCTGGCACGACGCGGTCCAGAACCCACAGTTTCGAGTACCCGGGCGTCAGACTTGCCGCGATATGCCGCAGGATCTCGAGCGCCTTGTCGTCCGCCCAGTCGTGGAGCACCGACTTGAGCGTGTACACCCGCGCGCCCTTGAGCGGCTGTGGCGTAAAGAAGTTGTGTTTCACGTATGTGAAATCTTCATCGTACATGTCCGCGGGGACGTTTTCGATGACGTGTGGCTGGTCCTCGAGGACGAGCTGGCCCTTTGTGAGTGTGATCCCCGCGGGGACAAGGTGGCTCTTGAGCAAGCGCAGGTCCTGGCCCACGCCACCGGCGACATCGACGACCAGCGGAGCGGCGGGGTTTGTCTCAACGCCAGCGTCGAAGATCCGGCTGTGAGCATCGAAGGTCTCAGGCCAGGAAGCTCCTGCATTATTAGGAACCTGCATGAAGAGATTGAAATCGCGCATCCATTCCTCGTCCGCGGCGCGGTACTCGAAACTGCCGAGGTCCGTGGCGTAGTGGTACTGGAATAGCCCGTTGGTGTAGCTGCTGGGATTGCGGTATTGCGTCTCCTGCAGGTATTTGGGGAGGCTGTTGACGAGCTCGGCGGTTCGTTGGCTGGATCCTTTGTGTGAGCGAGGGTGCGCGAGTGGGGGTTGCGGACATCTTGACAATCGATGCTCAAGGGGGTTATCTGTTTACTTACTTTACACGCAGACCAGCTGCGGCCGATGGGATCGCGAGTATCTTCGAAGCGCCCGTGGCCGCGTACGTCTCCGGCCCTGTCTCAGCGACCACCCCCCACGCCGCTGCGAGTCGAAGGAGTCGAACAACGAGCGCTCGGTCGGCGCCGCTCTCCTGTGCCAAATATGCAGCCGTGAGAGACTCGCTGGTGCTAGCAAGCTTCTCGAATATGCCTAGATTGCTGAGAACCACGAGGCAAGGGTGCTTGGTGACCTGTTTTTGGAAGGTCAGTTCAGCACGATCGATTTATTCGCAGCGTGGGTAGTATTGGACTTACGGACGCAAGGGCCTCGACGACCACTGCTGCAGGGTCTTTTAGAGCGCTAATCACGGCCTGGCATTTTCGGACGATCTCGGGGTGAGTGCTTTGGTTGGAGATGTCGAGGGCCGCTAGTTGTTCGATCGCAGTCGATGCTTGGGCAATTTTGCTCTCCATGGCTGCGGATGATGTGGCAGACTGGAAAGAGACGAGCTCTACTGTGCTTGCAAGATGGAAATCAGAGAATCTAACAAGGTCCGGGGCATGGGAGGGCTTATCTACTCCGTACCCAACTCCACAGGGCAGGAGTATCTATACTCCAGGGGGCCGATCGGGTGACACAAACATCACATTGCTTTTGCCATCGACAGCCAACGTCAAGGGGAGAAAAAGCAATTCGGGTGCCACTGAACGTTTATCTTACTTGATATCTATGAAGAAATGCGCATTGCCGAGGTACTGGCTACGTAATACATTGCGCTTGTTGGCACGCAGACAGAGGTCACTTTGGTGTTCTCGGGGTTTCTTGGTGCCGGTAGACGTTATTGATTCTCTCACAATCGGAGCGCAGAGATCAGAGCCGATGTGAACCATTTTACATGCATCCTTGAATTGATTGATCAATCTCTAGGGCCTTGCCACCTCGTATGTTACTGCTTGCGAGTCACAACTGAGTTTTCCCGGCAGCCACCACGCACTGACAGCAGACAGAGAGGCACAACCTGTACCTCCGCGCCGATTGTAGCAATCTTTTCTCTCATGTGCGGCCCAAACATCTTCTCTCGTCAAATTCGCGAAAAACTGCTTTCACTCGAAATAGCAAATTAAAATCTCCCTTGCCCGCATTCGGTGGGCAGATATCCCCCCTCCTGCCGGACTAGACCCTCCAGGGCATCCTGACCAGTGATTATATACGTCTAGTACCCAAGAAAACTGCAATTGATTTGAAAGACATGCATGTAGCAGTTGTCATCTCTTTGTAACGGCTGGTATCCCTAATGACGGCGGCTCTTGGAATGGTCACGTACTATGGCCAAGAGCTATCACGCCTGCTAAGAACGGCTATAATATCCGTATTAGCCATCCATTTCAGGTCTTGCCTACTTGACAAGGAGGAAGAGTACGGACACCTGAAAGAGCAAATTGACATAGTCCGATAAATGTGTGGAGTGGCCTCTAGCCGTTTAGGATAGCGGATACGCATGCAGCGACCGTATTGGCACAGAAACAGGGGGCCAAGACTAAAATAGAGGAATTGACCGTTCGGCCCGGCCGTTGCATGCCAGATGAGTGTCTCCATTTTCCATCGGAAGCTCCGCAGCTATGAGGCCTCCCGGGCAGAGATACGAACAACACCAGGTCCTGGATCGGGCCTCGTATAATCCATCAAGTTACAATATCCTCGGAGAATTTGCGGCGCCGGAATTCCGACCGTCATTGCCAAGACGCTTCTCTCTCTATTTTCATCTTGCCAACAAGTCTCAAATATCATTGTCCCCAGGCCGCGTGTTTGCCACGTGCTTGCCATCTTGTCCTACGGATCCGCGGGCCGCAAGGAAGGCGTTTGGGTGGACTCATATACATCTTACCACCTAAGAGTGTGGGAAATCGGAGCAAATGACTATGCTGGTGGCTGAGAAATTTATATTCAAGTTCCCAGCTCATGTCTTGGGCCTTGCCAAAAAGTACTAGATTTTCAGTCCTAAACTACAACTATGACCCCTGTATCCGTGGTTGCGGCCTTGGGCGCAACTCACGCATCATGAACTCAACAACGATTGACGGTATTATATTTAAAGTCAGGACTACCCGTGACAAGTGGACCATGGATAAGTTACCCACTAATTTAATTACGAAATCTTAATCTAGATTAGTATATAGAACCCTATATATCCCCTTACTAAGCTAATCATCTTGTATACCCTATATACTCCTGTTACTTCTACACTTACATTACTTGTTCTATATACTTCAGTCCTATCACTCGGTTGCAGAGATTACGCACATCACTTCTAATGTAGCTAAGACAAGAAATATGGCGGCATATACTAGTATTACCAGACAATACTAGTGTCGGCCAGATCTATGATTCTATCTTGCGAGTCATGATCTCAGCATGACGGTATACAGAATCTGAATCACCAGCCCTAGCCTCGAATCCGAGGCATACAATAATGAACCAGTGTAATATCGGTCGCCTGAACACCTATCACGCTCACCATCTCAACTCGGAAAGAACCCATCCCGCTTCCCAAGATGTCGTCGCAGCCGGCAGCCTCATATATTGAGTCCCACGCACAACTCTCCGCCTGGAACGACGACTTGGAGTTTTTAGGATTCATCCTTGCAGAACTCGCTGACCCTCGAGGTCTCGAGGCAAATGGATTCCCATGGCACCAGGCTGCAGATCTTCCCGCGTTAGTAGATACCCTCCGAGCATCGTGTGTTGCTGAGACCGGAACTCTACAAAGGGCATTGGGCCCTCAAACCTCGAAGAAGCTACGCAAATGGCTTCAGAAAGCCAAGGAGATTCGGAATGACATGGCCCACCACCAAACAGTCGATAAGGGAAAATTAAGCGCATTGCAAGGGGTGAGGGACGAATTGTGCAAGTTATTGGAGGCGGCGATTAGGACAGTAGCGAGGTACAGAGAAGTCCGTGAGGTACGAAAATCAGAGGCTTTGGGAATCTAGACTGATGGAAATCTCAGATTGCGTGGTGCCCATATTCTTCTGGGTCCGCCTTAAGCGAATTCAACACCCGCGGTGGTAACTACGGAACGGAGACTATTCTTCTCGCATGTGGCACGGAGCCTCTACTCTCGCAGCGCCATCGAATGCTGGCGAACCTTGACAGTACGCCCCAAAGCGCGCGGAAGACCCATAGACGCAAAGACTCCACGGACAAAACCCAACAGAAGAAGGCAATAGAGAGCTTGATAGAGGCTCAGAGGCGCAAGTTGAACAGGAAACAGCAGATCAAAGCGAAGGAAGAAGAAATAAAAGCTCAAAAGCTGCACGTACTAGATCAGGAGTATGAGCGTATGCGACAGCTGCGATTGGCGCAACTTGATCGTCTACTAAGTCTCTTGGAGCACGAAGAGAAAATATGGAAGATTCGGCGCTCAGCGCTCCTGCAAGACACTCGCGTTTCGTTCTCTATGGACGACACAGCCGTATTGGCTATTCTGGCTCTGACCTCTCCGCTCTGGCTCTTGTGCTTGCTTATACGCACATTGTATGGAACGTGCAAGGCTCTAGCGGGTGCTACCCGAGGGCCGCACTGAGTCGGGAGGAACGGTAGGTAGGGGACTTGCGGCAATCGGCGTTTGGCTGCTCACCTGCATAAAACAAGGTCGGGTCGTTCAAAGGTATGTCAGTGGAAGCAGAATATATATCCATCCTTATCATTGAACAGGGAGTCGCAGTGTTTCTTGACTGCTCTTGGTTCTTGCCCGCGAGAAGGCATCTACCTGTTGAGTAGATAGGTTCAACCATGATGTAGTATGTAATCGAAATACTCCTCTTGTAAGTCAGCTCTCTGCTTATTGGCATTCTGCTTCGGTTCCCAAGTACATGATAAATGAGAGGTACTATTTTAGCTCGGCCGGGCTTCACAGCCCTTCGCAGCTGCATTCTAGCTCATATCGACCGCCTATTGGCCATGGGCAAGGAAAAGTGACACATACATTGTTGCACCCCATTTAGCATTTCAACCCTACACTTAGCTACGTTTAAAATAGGCCCGTAGCTAGCAACTTGAAAGCGCTATCGCGCCTGACGATTGTCTGCATCAAGGGAACAAGAGCACAACCGCCAGAGAGAGCCCAATGAATATAAAATCCCCCAGCGAAGGCCTGGAGTCTAATTGACCTACCGTAGAATGAGGCTAGCATAAATCTGGGGCATCATGCCTCTGTTCAGCATACATCAACTTAATCAGCCTGCGCTGATCTACGGCGAAGCTATCTACATAGCATCTCCCTAAGCATCGCCACTCATACTTCCACACAAATATTAGGAGATAGAATGGTGGTGAGTATCTTTGTCCTGAACTCGGTTGAATTCTCCAAACCGATTTTGGCATGCATCTTAATCTCGCGCTGAAGTCTCAGTTCACCCATGAGTTGAAAGTGGCAGCTGTGGAAATTACTAGGTAAACCTGTAGGCTTCTCTCGTTTAGTGTGAACGTGACGGATAGAATGCGTAGACAAGGCTCGCCTTTACTGTTGGCCGCCGCAGGAAACATCTTTCTGTTGAGGGGAGAAGCCCTATACCTGCCGCGGATGGCCTGCGCACCAATTCAAGCCGATGAAGCACACCATCAAGATATTATCATTAAACGAGTGTGACAGAATATAGGAACTCGTCTTCTTTCGTACGTACATGGTGTCTTTGATCGGTGACGAAGGACCGTGCCCACTTGATGAAGCAACTCAACGACCATTCATCAAAGAGTCTGAGAATTCTTGGTCCAAAAAATCTCCAAGCTCTCTCATCGTCTTGGCTTCGGTTGCTTCTCGTAGCCTTCAGGGGCAGGTCATGTATCCAAAAATTGGCGATTGACGGAATTAACCTCGGGGCCCGGAATTCCAAAACAGACTACAGCAAGAGTTCGGCGCGGCGTCCCACGATCGTCAGAAAAGTATCTGGCTCCCATAGGTACCTCGGTAGACCACAAGAGCCGGCAGTGCTCACAACCGACTCCAGCACGCTCAATAATGCATGGAATCTCGTTGGCGAGGCCTTGGTGATCGCCACCGCAACCCATGGCAGCCCCGTTCGGAATTGGAGGCCCACACCGGGATTAGAGTAGGGCTCGGAATTGCAGGCGCCTCCCGAGCCGCCAATCCAGCCACGAGCTTGAACCCACCTGCCAAGGTCTTGTGCGTGGCCTTGATGACGGTGGATTATACAGAAGGGGTATGGAAGCGCTGATCTCTCAGTTTTCCTGTTCTCAAAGATTCCAGCTGCTCGAGTGGACTGGTTGTGTGCAGAAAGTCAGCGGCGGATAAGAGGGTGACGACGTGCCAAGGCCGGATGCGTGTCCTGCGGAGTTGGCGGGCGTCTTAGCGTGCTTGAATTTCCGCTGCTGAGAGAAAAACACCAATAAGCTGGCGGGTATTTGCATTGCGAGCCGGGGGTGTTTCGTCAGGAAGGGGTTGTAACTTGTGACGATCTGCGTTTTCTTTGCTCGAGGGGGATTTGCCCAGACCTGGGAGATCCGATTGAGCGTCAGGTACGATCTACTCTACTGCTTGCTTGCATTCTGTACACACACACAAGTCGAGTACGTATTCCGAGGATACCTGGCTGTTATGGATGAAACATCCTGTACTCTACCATGTTTACAATATACAACATTGCAAGTCGTCGTCAGCCCTCTGATGGGATCGACAAGCCTATTACCCCGTGTCAAATCAAGCTTGATATTAGCGCCGCGGCTAGTTCAAGAACTGAAGACGCTGGATGATCCAGTCCTAGGGCAGACCTCCTGTGGCTGAGGACCGGTGGGCCCGACCTACACGCCGTCTGTTTCCAGCATTTGCCAGCATATGCCATTCTCGTCATCTGGTTGGAAATGTCGAAACTGGGACTCGTCATCTACTTTATGCGTCCTGGATAGACTCCAGCACGGGGAGATATAAAGAGGTAATCATCTCTTCTCGATACAAGTCTAGATCACTCAACACTCACCACTCAACCTCACAACCTCCCTAGTCCTCACTCCTCACTATGGTCCGCGTTTCTGCTCTTGTTGGCCTCGGCCTGGCTGCCGTTGCCTCTGCCCACCCCGGCCACGATGTCAAGGCTGAAGCCGCTGAGCGCGCTGCTGCCTTGAAGGGTATCCGTGCCCGTGGTGTCGAGCAGTGCTCGACCCAGCTCGCCGCTCGCGGCGTCGAGGCCAACAACATTGCCCGCCGCGAGCAGACTCTCAAGACCCTCCGCAAGGCCCGTGGTCTCGACGGTCCCCTCCTCAAGGCCCGCGACCTCACCCCGCTTAATGAAACACATGAGTCCGACCTGGTTGTCGACCTCGCTGTTGATCCTGAGGTTCTCTTCTCCTCTGGTGGCTCGTGCGTCCTCGCTGAGGATGTCACCCAGGGTCCATACTGTACGTGTCACCGAGTGAAGACAAGGTGATGCACTTTGCTAATAGAATTTATAGACGTGAGCGGAGAGCTCATCCGCAACAACCTCGTCGAGGACCAGGAAGGTGTCCCGCTGTATCTGGACATTCAGCTCATCGACTCCAACTCTTGCGAGCCCGTCCCCGACGTCTACATTGACTTTTGGCACTGCAACGCTACTGTAAGCCCGCCCCCCTTGCCATCGCATTTGACTCAACACAAGCAAATCTAACTCGAAGTAGGGTGTCTATTCTGGTGTCGTCGCATCCGGCAATGGAAATTCTGAGGACGAGTCAAACTTAGACTCGACTTTCCTCCGCGGCCTTCAGCGCACCGATACCCTCGGCGTTGCCTCCTTCCACTCCATTTTCCCAGGTAAACTAGCTGCAATAGGTGTATGACATATAGAAGACTGACCGTTTTAAGGACACTACACCGGACGCGCAACACACATCCACGTCCTCTCGCACCCCGCCAACAGCACAAATGTAAACCGCAACAACGAAACCATCACAGACATCTACTCGTCGAAATCCTCCCACGTCGGCCAGATCTTCTTCGACCAGGACCTCATCACGCAGGTCGAACTCTCCAGCCCCTACGCCAGCAACACGCAGGAACTCACCCTCAACGCGGACGACAGCATCCTCCTCCAGGAGCTCAACAGCGACATCGATCCGTTCGTCTCCTACGTGCTGCTGGGCGATGATATTACCGAGGGCGTGTTTGCTTGGGTGACGGTTGTCGTTGATTCGTCTGCTAGCACGGATGTTTCGCCTGCGGCGTACTATACTGAGGAAGGGGGTGTGGAGAACGAGAACTCGGGTATGGGTGGGTTTGGGGGTGGTAGCGGCAGTCCTGGTGGTGAGATGCCCAGTGGTGGTGTGCCTAGTGGCATTCCAACTGGTGCTCCTCCTTCTTAGGTGATCATATGGGGTATTGAGTACTTGGAGTAGATTAGTTGGTTGCTTAGTGATAGGTAGAACCGTGGTCGTGTACTATACCAATCTAGAACATGTCAGAGTGTTTATCTTATGGATCATTCTTCATTGGCTCTTGAGTAAAGCAGTATTCCGCAGCTACGTGTAGTTTATGGACAAATGCTACCATAGTCTCTCATCCGATACCTATCGAGTCCCCACAGCAAAGCTCGAACCCCTCAAATACAATGGATTCATAGGGTGCTGAAGCAGGAGCTCATTAAGCTATAACGCAACGGGTTGTATTTTAGACAGAAGAAACCATCTGCAAGATTGCTAGATTTCGCCAGGTACATGATGGTAGAACCTTCTGCAATCAGACGAAGGCAGGGAATCCCAACACGGCACCCTAGCAAAGATGAGGTTGTTTGCGCCAGGAGTGTGGCCAATCCTTGTCATTATACCCCTGGCCCCGGCCCTCGCCCTTATCCTAACCCTTACTCTCACTCTCACTCTTACCCTCACCCATACCCCTCCCCCTCCTCCTCCTTCCCCCTCTCGAATTTCTCCCGATTCGCCTTGAAGCTGCCCTCAAGCCCATAGAGCACATTACTACTCTCTCCCCTGGGATAATCATCTCAAACGTCTCCTTGACAATCACATACTTATAATACTCAAGCCTCGCAATAGGCTGCGTCCGAGCTACATTAATCTTCCAACTTCTACTGCATTACGGAGGCACATTACTACAATAATCAACTCGCTTTTTGGCACTCAGATACTCGGAGATGCGTGAAGTCAACTATATCACTCCAGAGCAGTTGTATCGATGGAACGGGAGTACTCTGTTGATGTGCTTGGAATTCCAGATCACAGCATGCGGATACTGACTCTCCTAGTAACCGAGTGTTGAAAGCACTGTTCGAATCTTAGGTCGGATACCTCCTATTGTATGATGGAAGACAACTATGAGGATGGGGATGAGCATAAGGATGTCAATGAGGTTAAAAGTGAGGATCAGGTCTATCATGGCGAGCTTTAGCTCTCGTCGTCGAGAGATATCTGGTCCTTTGAAAGTGGACCAAATGGAGAGTATGGGTATTACACATTGCAATCCTGACTGTAGGACGGATCCAGCATCCATATCAGAGAAGCTCTTGTACATTTGAACTATTTGATGTTTTCAATCAAGATACATGCCTAAAAGACTCTTGAGTGCCGGCCAAAAAAAATGGTACCATACACGAAGAAAGAAACAATGATAAATCTACCCCTTCTTCCACCCCTCCCACCTCTCAAACCTCTCGGTGTCAAGCCCAAACAGATCCAACACCCTCCCAACACTCTGGTCAATCAACTCGTCCACGCTACCCGGCTTTATATAAAATGCAGGAACAGGCGGTGCAATAATAGCCCCGGCCCTCGTAACCTCTAACATGTTTCTTAAATGCACATCGCTGAGCGGCGTCTCCCTTACAACAAGAACAAGCCGCCTGCGTTCCTTGAGCATAACATCCGCCGTGCGGGAGATGAGGTCATCGCAGAACCCTGCGTGGATAGCAGCCAGCGTCTTCATACTACAGGGGACGACGATCATCCCGTCTGTTTTGAAGGATCCGCTCGATACGGGCGCCGCCATGTCGGATATGTTGTGGGTGTAGTCAGCGAGGGCTTTGACGTTAGAGGGGTGGTAGTCTGTTTCGTATTTTATGGTTGCTTCGGCCCATTTGCTCATTATGAGGTGGGTTTCGATGTTGAGTGTGCGCAGGGCGAGGAGGGTTTTTATGCCGAGGAGGGCGCCGGTTGCGCCGGTTATGGCCACGACCATGCGTTTGCGGGGAGGTGTTCGGCTTGTGGCAAGTGCAGGTGCGGTGTGAGAGATATTCATGGTGTCGGCGTCTGGTTCGGGGGAGTGGTGGGAGGATTGGGGGGTTATTGTGCCGCTGGCGCTGTGTAGGAGATTTTGTAGCATTTTTTTTTTTATATCTGTGTTGGTGTTCTTGGCCAGGAACTGTTGTAGAGTTTTTGATACTTGTTCTTGGCTGAATCACGGTTGTTGTGGTAGATTCTGGCACGCTGATATTCGGATACACCAAGCTCCTTTTAAACAATGGACTCGGCATGCCGTACCCGGCGAGTGGCGCTGATTGAGGTTCTCGACCTCTGCAGAGAATGGATCTGTGACTGCAGGTGTGGAAAGCTCCGAGCCTCCGAGCCACCGAAAATGGGTACAAGGTCTCCGAGTGTATACCGAGATTCCGAGACACACAGTAGCTGCTCCGAATTTTTCAAGTACCTAATTCTCAAACTGCGGGACTTGTTGATAACAGGCTAGATCTCCTCTGGTAGATCAAAAAGCGGGACTATGAGCTCATTAGCATCCACTCGCTAGCAAAACTTCTCAGTACCCACCGTTCATGATTGAATCAAGATACGTCAGAGGCGAGAAATCCATATTAGAATAGCTTTGGTCGATCAGCCTTCATGTCAACAGCACCTACCAAAGGCGGACTTACCCGTATCCCGGCCCGGAGAAGAAGTCATTAAACGCCGGGAAACCACCCATAGGCATTGTCTCCGGCGCAACACCAGCATCCATCGGCTGCTGTTCCACATTTGAAGGTTCTAGATTCTGCACAGTCGGTACAGCAGCAGCTCTGCCTGGTGTAGATGCACTAGTGTTCCCTAAGCTCTGCCTCAGCGTGACGAGTGCCCGGATATGCCGCGCCGAAAGCCACTGGGTATAATCCGAGGGTGCCGTATCTTTCGCCGACGAGTTCCCACTAGAGAATACGGAAAATACTTCAATAGCACGCTGCTGTAAATCTCTACATTCGGGGTCTTCTCTCGTCTCCGGCCAGATACAGAGGAGTAACGTCGAGCTGAGGACCGTGTGCACCATCGACCACGTGCGCAACGGGACGACACTTAGCGCCTGGAAGTCCAGAAAGGCCTTTGCGGCGTCGATGAGACTTGCTTTTGCGCGGCAGCGCAGGTTCTCAAAGGTATGAGGGTCGATCGAATCAGGTCTGCTCTTCAACGCTGGTCGGCAGAGAACAGACACGCAGAAGGAGGTGTGCATGCGTAGGGCGAGATGTTCGAGATGCTGCTGGAGGTTCTTGCAGCTGCTGCGCTCGAGGAGGTGGCGTTGCGCGCGCGCGTGCGTACTGTCTAGCTCTGCGAGGAGGGTGAGGTTACTCTGTGGTTGGGGGTCACCTAGCTCGTTGAGAGATATAATTCGCAGGGCTATCCAGCACAGGTAGTGCATCACGTTGGTGTACGATAGTTCGCACTGGCTGGATACGGCGTCGGGTGCCCAGCCTCGGGTTGAGACGATTGGTGGGCGGTCGTAGCAGAGGCTGAGCAGGCTGTCTTGCCAGACGGTCATTGACCTAGAAGGGTTAGTCGTAATTGTTGGAGATGCACCATGTACTAACCACAGTAATCTCGCCTTTAGCTTTGCGTGTTCGGGCCAGTGGGCGATTCCTCTTTCAGTGTGTAGGCCGAGTGTTTGGGCTAATCTGACCGTGGTCCCGAGGAGGGCCCACGCTGCGTCAGACTGGCCGTTGTTCTGCAACGTGTTGCCCAGAATCAGGAGCGCCTGCACAGCGTCCAGGGATGGGCGGAAGAGAAAGTTTGCAAGCCGGAGAGCGTGGAATGAACGCCGTACTGTTGAGGTTAGACCAACATCAGACCGAAGACTAGGCACGTACCAAAGTCCTGACACAATTCCGAGCGCTGGGGGTTCTCTAGGTCTGAAAAGTGTGCACCGGCAGCCAAAGTAGCTAGGAGTAGACTAGAGTATCCTATTGACTTTGTAGACAGCCAATTGCTTGAGATCCTTCCTCGATTGCGGAGCTCACCGGATGCATAGGCGCTGAGATATAGACAGATATCAGACTCGAATTTGTCAACATCGACCAGGATCGGATTAAACGGATATGCGCATATACGATAGAAATGAAAGAATCTAGTTAATCAGTATGCGGATTGGAGGCACTTTGGTATAGATGAGTTGGACGACATACTTCAACACCTCATCTCTATGTGGAAGAATATCAATAAGGGCCGTCCACCGTTCCTGTGGCGTTTTCGACTCGATGAATGGGTAGTTGAGATATGTATTATGAAGACCGAGGACCGAAGTCGCTTCTCGAGCCATAGAACCATGCGGATCCTGCTGGTGCAGCATCGACACAAGCGAATTATCTCCCGCGAAGACATAGCTGTCGTCATGGTGCCTGGAGCCTTCAGGGCTACCGACGGGAGAAGAGGGGGGAAGCGATCCAGCGTCCGCAGTATTCCTGGGGGAGTGTGACTGCACGTCCAAGTAACTCGAAACACCCCGGGTTCTGCGCGGTGACTTATGCTCCGAGCGTCTCTTCGCCCTGCTTTGAGGCGTTTCAACATTATACGCGCAGATTTGTGGATGCTCTCTCCGCGTGCAGGTTCGGCAGGGCTGCTCGCCATCACATTTCACCTTGCGCTGGCGACAGGGATAACACGCCTTGGATTCGCGCTGTTTCCGCTTCAGGCGTAGCACGCGATCTATCTCTTGGCGCTCGAGATCCTGTGAGCCCCGAGGGCCGGATTCCATCTCGGATGACTTCGGATCTGCTCGGGTCGGTGAGACCGTTTGTGTGCACGGCGTTGATCGGTTCGCAAAACTGGGCTGATGACTCTTAAGCATGCGCTATAGGTACTCGTCGGCCAGTGACGTTTACTGCACTGGCAGTTGATGTTTGTGTCGCTTATTGGCCGATTCATGAACAGTGCGACGTTGGAGCCTCGGTCGATGGCCACTGGTCACGTGGTGATCCATGGCTCAAGCGGAACAATGAGTCTTCCAAGATGAGTGGAGCGAATCTGGCAGCATGCCCGAGCCTCCGAGACCCGAGACTAAGGTGCCTCAATCGGCCCGAGTGGAAGCCACAACAAGATCCGGCTTGCCGGGCAGTTGAGTATATAAAGGCATAACATAGTTCAGGTCGATGAACATCCCTGCTCGGTCAATCATACAAAGACATACTACATCAAAGCACTGCTCTAATAAAATGTCCGCCACTGAACCACACCTCAACTTCCGCTCCTTCATCGAGGCCCTCAAGGCCGACAACGACCTCGTGGAGATCAACGAGCCCGTGAGCGCGTATCTCGAGGCCGCCGCCATTACCCGTCTTGTCTGCGAGAACGACGAAAAGGCGCCGCTGTTCAACAATGTCGTTGGCGCAAAGGATGGCCTTTGGCGGATCCTAGGTGCACCTGCGTCTTTGAGGAAGTCGCCCACGGAGAGGTTTGGCCGCCTCGCACGCCACCTGGCGCTTCCTCCCACTGCGAGTATGAGGGAGATTCTCGATAAGATGTTGGCTGCGGATGAACTGCCGCCTATTCCGCCGAGTATTGTGTCTACTGGGCCGTGCAAGGAGAATAGCATCGAAGGGGATCAGATTGACCTTACGAGGCTCCCTGTCCCAATGATTCATGCGTCAGATGGTGGAGCCTATGTTCAGACATTCGGTAAATCCCTTTCTACCGGAAGAAATCGCCGCTAACAGGAAGCTCAGGCATGCACATCGTCCAATCCCCGGACGGAAAATGGACAAACTGGTCGATCGCCCGCGCCATGGTCCACGACAAAAACCACCTTACAGGTCTCGTCATCGAGCCCCAGCACATCTGGCAGATCCACCAGATGTGGAAGAAGGAGGGCCGTGACGTCCCCTGGGCACTAGCATTCGGCGTCCCCCCTGCGGCGATAATGGCATCCTCCATGCCCATCCCTGATGGGGTCACGGAGGCTGAATACGTTGGTGCCATGGTTGGTCAGCCAATTGAGTTGACAAAGTGTGACACGAATGACCTCTATGTTCCTGCAAATGCAGAGATTGTGTTTGAGGGGACGCTGTCGATTACGGAAAAGGGGCCTGAGGGGCCGTTTGGGGAGATGCATGGGTCTGTTGCCTAACCTACTGTATCCTGCGCCGTTTAACACTGACTATGGCTTAGCTATATCTTCCCCGGCGATACACACATCTGCCCCAAGTACAAGGTCAACAAGATCACCTACCGGAACAACGCAATTCTGCCCATGAGCTCATGCGGAAAACTCACAGACGAAACCGTAAGCCAGCCCCCTCACCCTCAAAAGCATCAACTACTAATGTACGTCTAGCATACAATGATCGGCTCCCTCGCCGCCGCCGAAATCCGCAAACTGTGCCAAAAAGCCCACCTGCCCGTCCTCGACGCCTTCGCCCCCTTCATCTCACAGGTAACCTGGGTCGCCCTGCGCATTGACACGACGGCCCTACGCGCCCTGAGCGTAGACCCCAAGGCCTTTGCGAAGCAAATCGGCGACCTCATCTTCAACCACAAGGCTGGGTACACGATCCACCGCCTTGTCCTGGTCGGCGAGGATATCGACGTTTATGACGATAAGGAGGTCATGTGGGCGTTCTCAACGCGGTGCAAGCCTGGTGTTGATGAGGTGTTCTTCGAGGATGTTCGGGCGTTTCCGCTTATTCCTTATAATGCACATGGGAACTCATCGCCGGTGCGTGGCGGTAAGGTTGTTTCTGATGCGTTGTTGCCTGTGGAATATACAGAGGGGAGGAGGAATTGGGAGGCGGCGGATTTCAAGGAGAGTTATCCCGAGGAGGTCAAGGAGAGGGTTTTGGGGAGGTGGGAGAGTATGGGCTTTGCGAAGCTTGAGTAGGCAGTCCAAGGTAGTTACAATGCCGATTATGGGCAGTATGGCTAAGTGGAAAGGTGTTCTGTTGTACGGTATACGCCTTTTTACTTTACTAGTCAGGTGAGGCCTTTTGTGAGAAGATACTTTGGTTGATTAGTCCAACGAACTATGCATGTGGCTCTTATGAGGGATGACGCGCAGCACCAAAGACTGTCTATCATACGCACAGTATAAGAAGTAGGGTATCGAAATCACAGTCATGTTAGTTATGTTATGTGTAGTATAAATCTCTGTACTCTGTATATACTGAGCAGTTCAGTACACACTTTAGCGCGACTAAGCCTTGAATATCACCTTATTTCTCACCATTTTTCCACCTTTCACCATGTCCAGAGAAGACGATGCCCAAAGAAGCCCGAGGAGATACTAGAGTCACATAAAGAACCGAGCTTCAATGAACTGCAATGAGCTTTGAGGGGGCGGCAGGCTCCTATGGTTGCACCTGACTGCACCATGGGGATCGGTCTCGTCATCAGGCCGGCGATTCCATAAGAAGATATTCGGTCATATGTCCAGTGAGATAGATTTGAAGATACCGTCCACGAGCGCGTGCCCAGCTCTGTCACTGTTGCCGAGGAGACTGTTAATTTGAAGGAACTGCGAATCACAGTTGACAAAGGTGCGGTAAATGATGTCTGATTGGTGTGCTGAACGGTACCTACTTCTGGAGGCTGTTAAGCTTACTTTAATCTCCAATAGAAGATTTATCTTTATAGGTTGCTTAGCGCTTCTGGCAGTGGGGGCTGAGGCAATATCGGATCTCATTCCCTCCTTGCTGGAGATTCTTAGAGATAAGAACGAACTTTAAAGCTGTCTTTGGCCGAGTTTTGAAATGTGGCATCCTTGTTCCCTTACCAGTCATATTTCTTGATACGCAAGCGAGCCACGGTCTCTTCTAGTGTTCTCATATAAGACCCCCAAAATTCGCGGGGATCTATCCCTCCATTTCACCCTTCGTAGGCCTTTTGCATACTAGTTTAGTTGGAAAGCTGGCTGTAAGAGATCTGCCTGGGGCTAAAGATTACCGTAGGTATTGTCGAAGACTCGACGGCCACGTTAACGCTAGTCTCCGTGCTGCTGGGCATTTGTTGTCTCCAGCCCCCGTGCCCTTCAAGCCACTGTTCTTAATTCGGTCTCTGCCCAGGTTAAGTTCAGGTGGACTAGCCACATCGTAGACCCACAGACTAGTTGGCGTAGGTCTCTTTTCTTTGATGATTTCGAGTCGTTAGAGGTGTGGTTCGAGATGTTACACGCAAAGCCTGTATAGGCTAACAGGGATACATATATAAAGCATGGTCTGGCCTAATTAGACTTCTAGAGGTGTGAATATAGTTAACAACTCCCCGAGTAGCGTTTAGAGTACGCTGAATATGAAGAAGAGAAGGTACATGCAAGAGCTAGAACAACTGATGAGCTATATTGGGTATTGACTTGACTAACTGGAATTGTAATGAATAACGAAAAGCTAGATTTACCGACTGATGTACTGATTAGAGAAAACACGGCTATAGAAAGTTATCAAATATCACACCAGTTAGTTAGATTGCATCAACCGTTCTGGTTCCTTTTTCTCTCTCTTTTTCTCTCTTGGGTTCATGTTAAACATGGTATGAGTATAGCAGTTTAATGATCTCATCACTCTTGGCCCATTCCAAAGGAGTCGTCCCATCCACATTCTTAGCAAGGATATCCACCTTCTTGTCGACAAGGAACTGGACCAGCTCCTTCTCGCCGTCTGCCACACAATGAGACAAGATAGGGGCATCAATCTTGGCTCCATTGTCGAGCAGGATACGCATCGTCCGCAGCTGCCGGCGGACCAGATGCTCTCTGAACAAGGAAACGCCCTTGTCAATTGGGTCAAACTGGTGAGAACGTGCTGTAGCGGCTAGGAAAAAGGGGGTGCTCGATTCGCAATCCAAGCAACTGACCGCTGAGCCCAGCCGCAAGAGCAGCTTGACCATCTTTGGTAAGCAGGCAGCAGCAGCATAATGCAGGGCGGTCCTACCCCGGGCGTCGAAATGGTTCAAATCTGCATTGTGAGTTCTTATAAGGTGCCTCACCAGATTCCTCTGGTCAGCGGCAGCCGCATGGAGAAGGAGACAGGACGGGGAAGATGGCATGTCCCTGGCCTTGAGCTCTGGCCGCTGGGAATAAAGGGTGTCGATAATATCGAAGTAGCCTATACAGGCCGATACTTCCAGTATCTTAGCATGGCTCTCACAGATGACATCAGCTTGGGTGTCAATAATGTGCTTTAGCACATCTGAATGGCCGAGGTGGGCGGCGCTAAGTGCTGCCCTATTGACCGTCTTGGGATCGATCAATTCAAGGTTATGCTCCATGAGAAGTTTGAAAACAGGCAGCCGGCTGCGGCGGGAACATGGTGGTATTGAGGCGTTGACAGCGGCTTGGAGAGCAGTTCTGTGGCTCACTTTTGCAAAGTCCATGCGTTTCAACAGTGCGCGGCAAGCTCCACGCTTACCTAGCTCTGCAGCCAGGACCAGTGCTTTATGTCTCAGGGCTTCTTCGCGGTGGGGAGGATGCATGGCCTTATAGACGAGAGTCACGACGCTAGACGACCGGTTCGGTACTGCCTCCAGAAGGGTCCGCGCCGTGATCGCGACGCTTGGTGTTGCATACACAAGCTTTCTAATATCCTCATCTGTTAGATCTGAACAGCTGAGAGCAAACTCTAGCGCAGTGACCCCGCCGAGGTCCGGAGTGCGGTACACGGCATAAAGTCTCGGGAGGTGGCCGAGGAGAAAAGCAACACAGTTGGAGTGTTTCTTGCGGGCAGCATGGATGATGGCGACTTCTGGGTCGTATCGGTGAAGCCCTTCATCCGGCGTGTCGCAGAGTGGCCAAACAGTTTCCATTAGCTCGAGGTCTCCCAGATGAGCCGCGGCCACCAGAAGCCCGTTGGGATTCGTCTGATAACCGGCCTCCGACAGCCACGCGTCAACAATCAATCGCAGGCACGGATGTTCCATGGTCAAAGCGAGGTCAAGGGGTGTTATATCTCTGCCACCCACCTGCAGCACCCTTGCAACAGATGCTCCGGCTCCAAGTAAGATCTCAATTGTTTCAATCTTGCAACCTGGTTCCCATGTGGCTTCGGGACCGCGACTGGAAACTTCATGCTCAATAGCTGCAAGCAACGGGGTGATTCCATGACGATCGGGAGCATCGACGCCAGCCTTTAATTCGGTCAACAGCAGTTTCAACCCTGCGAGATGGTTCATGAGCGCAGCGTAGTGAACCGCGGAACGCCCACTGGCGTCGACTGGCCCTTGAAGCTCGGGTTTAGACAGTAACCAGCGGAGGTACTCCAATTCCGTCTGTTCCGTTTCGTAGTTGTCGTGTTGAACAAAGCCGAATGCACACTCTAATGGACCAAACCCTTCTATATCCAGATTATTAAAGGACAGTCCACCACTAATCAGCAAGTCGATAGCGGGAGGCGGAGCACGGAACAGAAGTGCGTAATAAAGCGTGTTCCACAAAGTTGCTTCCTCTTTCAGATCCAGGATAGAGTCTTTCCCAGTAAGAAGGAGTAGTTGCTCACGAAATCGGTCTTTGTCGAGTTTTCCGGCAGCTGCAAGGTAGGCAAAGCGTATGACATTAAGGTATTCGAGCTCGGCCTCGGTATCTTTGAGGAGGTTAATAATCTCAATGCTACCGCCCGCGGCCTCCAAGAGGCCATACATCCCCTCATGGACGTTGGGCAGCTTCTCGTCGTTGAGTACATGAAGCACTCGTTTGTCTTTCAGAAGCGTCTGCACCTTTGCGATGGTTTCCTCTTCACACGCCAGAAGCAGCTCGCTGTACTTTGACCAGAATTTCGGCAGCTTGTCGTGACTCACTCGAACGGTTTTGAGGAAGGGCACACCCTCTTCCGTTCTGTCCCAGACGCGAACAACCTCATTCTTTTCATCCTCTAGCAACGGAGCAATAATTCTCTGAACGTGCTTAGAGGTTATAGCAAAAGCCAGCAAGCTTTTGCCATAGAGGTATTTGCCGAGTTCAAGGATCAGCTCCTCAGGGAGGTTAAAAATGGAAGGAGTCATTGATGACTGTGGCGATTGGCAACTAGGAATGTTCGACATTCTTGGTTGCAACAGTTGTTGGAATTTCAAACTGATGAATATGAGGAATAGATTGGGGAGCCGGCATTCGAAGGTATATATACATCTCAAGATGCTTTATCCCACCCGTCCTTTGTCTGTTGAGTTTCCGAGTTGAATGAGGTTGTTACACCTTGCGTCCGGACTCGAAAAAGCTTTGCATGGGGATTAATGGGCACCAAGAGTGCCTTTGTCGCAAGTGAAATCCATCAATGGGTTCAGGAAAGACCCAATGCCCTAAGTTGGTTTCACCACTCAATGGCCATTGTTGGCTCACAAAACGCCAAAAAAAAAAAAAAAAAAAAAAAAAAGCCACCACTAGTCCGCACAACTAGTATATGTTGGAAGCCCCGCCTATCGGTCCTTTGGCTTCCACGGAAGGTTCTAGCACACATGTCTTCTTTCCTTTCATTTAGCTATATCTAGCGATTCCTTAGCTAGATAGCTTCATCCTTCCGACAGATCTGACAAACATCTGAATGCATGCATCTTCTTTGGTCATGGCTGAGTTCTCTGCCGGAGCCGTAGCGCGCTCTGTCAGTATAAAACAGAAAAATAAAGGAGTAACTGAGTGGCAGCCACAGCTAGTGCTACCATTTAAACTGCGCTTCTAGATATTGGGCACCACGAACAACGGATTTTCAGCTACCTCGTATCGACTAGGCCAAACTGTAAAATGTATCAGATACCACACCCAACAAACAAGTAAATTAACAGTCACGCTGAGATCAGCTCATTATCATGGCTCGGTTGATCACAAGGCTGCCATCTCGCTATTTTGCCCTACCTGCTTGACGCCGGCGCGAACTTCAGCATATCCAGTAACTGGGGAATGAGTGCTTTCGAATATGGCATGGTTATGAAGTTCCCTTCCTACGACAGTCCGGAATCTCCCGAGTTCAAGCAAAGAGCCAAACGTCACATAGAGGCAGCCCAGATGCTGCTTCGGCGCGGGAGAGACTCTAAGCTCGAAAAACGACTCGGTCAGCCTTCGTTACACCTGCTAGCGGAGCATGGTGAGTTTGAGATGCTACAATGCTTCCTTGCAGAGCTCGGTATCAATGTGAATTCTTGCAACGCTAAAGGGCGAACATGTTTTTGGTATCCTTGCAAGGTGCGGGCATATGATAACACCAAGTTCTTGCTCGAGGTAGAGGCAGAAGTATCCAAAGCAGATTTTCCAGGTAAGACCCCTTTGCACTATGCTTATGATGGGGTTATCAAGCTGTCGTATACGGCGAGATGAACTTGATGCCCCAGTACATCGTTATATTCACCTTATACTCACTTTATGCATAATTAGAAGATCAGTGGCCCACGCTCTCTCCTGTTTAAGCCCCTCCAGTAGGTAATTTTGTTGGATTGAGAAACTGCACCAGCTGGTAACGTCAAACAAAGCGAGCAAAGTCCCCTGAAACGGGGAATGTGCTTTGTTATCTCTATAAAAGTAGACACGCCTCAAAGACTTGTTTGTGCGTCCATACAAAGACCTTTCTTAGATCTGCGGCAAAGTGAACCTAAAGGGCTCAGGGGCTACAAAGGATATATTCCGGATATAAACACGATTGATACCCATGTATATTAGAATGATGCGGTAATTAGAAGAGATATCGACAATCAATATCAATCATGGCAGCTACCTTTTGTATAGTGGGATGTCGTTCCCCTAATGTCAGGTTGGGCTTTTGTGGATTTCTTGCGCGTACAGTGTCTGTTTTCTTGTTTATATATTGGAAGGAATAGCACAGATTCACTGTTTTTCAGATCAATGCAATGGTAGGATTTTCTCGATACTATTTGACAATTCATGACTTCATGCATAGCTTGCTGCTAACTGACGATTGCTAACGAAAGCATAAGCCCCTTATGCTCTATGAACAGCGGCACCGAACACCTTTAGTTAAATATGCGTACACCTCCCGAGTGTTATCCAACAGTAGGTTATAAGGTCCTCAAGACCGCCGATAGCATCCCCCATTCTTGAACGCCACATCCCCGGCGCAAGATCCCTTCCTAATAGCACTTTCAATATAACATCTCGCGTCCTCACCCTCGGTCCAGGGCCAGTGATCTGCACACAGAAAACGATTAGCCAACACCCCTAGCCTTATTCCCCAGAAAAGCGGCCCAAAGCACTTTCGAACATACAGTGAAAATTCAAATCCAGCCCCTGCATCGGCTTGACCTCGTACGTAACAGGATGGTGCAGATGATATGTGAGGTACGGGCTGCATCCCTTCCAGTCATTGCCGCCGAGATACGCAACATTCGAGGGATTCCGGCCGCACTCGCCGATGATGTTGTCGATTATGCCCTTGCACCAGCCGTCGCCGGTGTTCTGGCCTGTTGGTTCGATTTTGACAACGTAGTTGAGTCAGCCTTCATATTCGCACGGCACAACCATGAAGCTCCTTTCCTGCCTGGTGACTCACTCCTTACCCAGCGACCCTGTAACCCAATCCATCAACTAACCAACAACCGCAGCTCCCCCTGCTCGCCCTGACCCTCACCCCTCTCACAACCTCCATTGCAATCCCCCACACAACAGCCCTCGCCGCCCACGAGACAACCAAGGCTACCACCACCATCCTCACAGCACGCGCCGACGAACCGCCCTACCTCGGCGTCGAAATGGGCGGCATCCACCTCTGGACCTCGAACCGCAACGGCCGCTTCTAGTTCCGGCTGCTCGGCGGCCTGCGCATCGTCCCCGCGCTGCGCGCCCTGTGGGACGACAACGGCGCCGTCATGGCGCGCAGCTTCTACACGCAGTTTGTCAACCGGTGGGACGACCTCTTGACCGGCTGGAACTTGGATGAGACTTTCCTCGCGCTGTATAAGGATCATCCGCTGAGTGGGATTGTGGGGTTGCAGTTTGAGGTGGGTTGGATTCTTCTACTTCTACTGCAAGATGTGGGAATTGGAGAGATGCTAACTCGAATCGTATTGGCTATAGTGCCACGACAATACACCAGAGTATTACCAGACGGTGGTCGATGTGATCAAGGGCTATTTCGAAGAACATAACAACAGAATCAAGGTGGACGTGTACCCGGTCGAGGATGCGTTTAATGTCGGTGGGAGATTGCAGGTGATGCCGATGAAACGGGATCTGGAGGATGCTGGGGATTCTGGACTGGTCGAGAGACAGTCAAGTTGCGCTGCGTTTGACTTGACCAGTACGTTCAGTTCGCATATTCGGTGGCAGCCTGACGCGGATATCTACGGGATCCCGATGTGTGCTATGCCGAGATCTTGATAGGTTTGTTGGGGAAAATAAGTAGATATTGAGGGGTGGAGATGAGGAATAATGATTATATTTTGAAGAGGTACTGGTTTCTTGCTTTGCATCTGGGTATAACGATCCACGGACTATCACTCTCCGGAGTACTGTCAACAAATGCTAATCGCAATACAAGTGGAAGATTGGCCAAAATGACTTCGCTAGCCACCAATATGGTGATAACATAGACGGGCCACAAATCAAAGGGGCACTTTATCGTGTCCCTGGATCCCCGAGACGGGCGTCAATACTGAGGCTTTCAGAACAAGGCACGCCACCGATAAAACCAGGTACACGTCAAACACTTTTCACCTCCAGCTCTAAAGCCAGTAGCCACGCTCGCCTGCCCTCCCGGTAATAGGGTGTCGAAAATGCTAAAATTGAGGTAGGATACGCATTACGCATCTGTATGGGCCATGACACGCAGAACCACTGTACTGAATCAAGACCCAATCAATGCTTCCGACAAACAACCTCTGCACTAGGAATTGAAATCAAGGCATCCTCATGCTCCCCCCACTCCTTCCAAACCCCCGAAATCTGCTTAAGCTCATCCTCAGTCGCAAACCCACCCTCAAGTGCCCCCCTCGCAAACGCAGGCTGCAGAATCCTCTCCTGCCACGCGCCACTCCACCACTTTATTTCGTCAGGTTTGGCAAAACACCACGAAGAAACCGTCGACTCGACATCCTGCACATCGAACCCAGCCCTCCGCGCCCAGACATGCAAGTGCCGCCCCGCATTCGGCTCGCCCCCGTTCTTCCTCGCGACCTGGTCATACAGCTCCTGCCACCGGCGCAGCCCGGGGAGCTCGGGGTACCACATGAAGACCGAGTAATCAGATTCGCGGGCAGCGACGATTCCGCCGTTTCTGCAGACCCGCTTCATTTCCCGCAGGATTGCCACGGGGTCGGCGACGTGCTGCAGAACCTGGTGGCAGAAGACGACGTCAAAGGTCTCATCATCATAAGCGAGTGAATTGGCGTCCCCGGTAACGAAGTCGATGTTGGTGATCCCCCGCGACTCCGCGAGGGCGCGCGCGCCGACGAGGACATCGCCTACCATCTCGAGACCCGTGACGTGGCCCTCGGGAACGTAGGTCGCTAGATCGACTGTGATTGTCCCTGGGCCGCAGCCGATGTCTAGGATCTTCATGTGTGGCTTGAGATGGGGGAGGAGGAAGGCCGCGGAGTTGAGGGCCGTCCGTTGGTTGTGGACGCGGAGGACGGAGGCGTGGTGGCCGTGGGTGTAGGTTGCTTTTTCGGCCATTTCGGTGGTTTGGATATTTATTATTGGAGATATTCTGAATACTGTACGATTGTAAGGTGGAAACCCTCTCCCCGATGCGATTTATATGTGCTGCTCTTGATCGCCGATATCGGGCCATCGGCGTGAGGGGCCCGACCACCCCCGCATAATGACAGGCGAGGAATCAAGAAGGCTTTTTGCGTCTGCTGATTCGTCGTGCATTGAGGATTTATTTGCTTATTCCTTTTCCCACCAACAAATAGTATACCCACAAAAGACGGCGTTTCGCGATGGGTATCCTATACCAGTGGCTTGTGCCGGGGGGGCAGCGCAGGCAGCGTGGCTGACCTTGGTATAAGAAACACGTCTGCTGGGAAATATCTGCTTGAACTACGTGAGAGAGTCAGAACATCACTCACTATGGAAAATGCTTGAGCGACCCTTCCCGCCAGGCCTAAATTTGACAAAGTACTCGTCCATTAGATAACCCGTTTACACAGTACGGGCGTTGACTATATAAAAACAAATTCCCAGTGGTGATATGTTGCTCTCTGCCGAAATCCTCTAGATCTCACAAGGGCATCCAGACAAACGATCAATTTATTAGGTGATGGTCCTGCGGTTTAAGCCCCTGTGTAGTTCCCAGTTGGGTAGCTTGGGTCCTTATGGGAGCCCCTTCGACATCAGGCCCATCTCAACTTGAGGCGAGTGTTCAAGGAGATCGAGTAAAACGCGCGGGAAGGGAAACAGAGAGAGGCTGCAGTGGGTGTTCCTTCGGGCTCGTCCAAGGCTGGTGGAGTATAGCGACTTGAGTAGGCATAGGTTCTCGGGACGGTTGTCGCTATATTAAAAGAGATCCGTGCATAGTAGAAAGATAGATTTCTGAAGAATCTGGATGATTGAAGGTATTGTATCCGACTCAATGGTCGAATATACTATAGTACATTGATCTTGTGCCTGCTAGGCTTCCATTAGGTAAAGAAAAGTACAGTATGGTACAGAAATCGACTTTCGAAGTCGAGCTTAGATGGATCGTGAAGGTCGTCATTGTGTATGTGGAGGCTCTACTCGAGTTAGTATATCTTCAACCCCAACGAGTCATTCATCAACATACCGATAGCCGCAGTCATATCGACTTTCGCAGCCGAGGGTATAGGAACAGAAAGAAAACGACGACAGCGAGGAGGACAACAAACGTCGGGACGACCATAAAGGTGAAGAGAAACAAACTGAGGCCGAACGCGAGGTTCTGGCCTGGGAAGAGTCGGCGCACCATGGGTTCGAGGGTCGCGGGGATCATGAGGGCGATAGGAGTGGAGTGGTTGAAGGAGATTGGAAGCTTGTCTGGTGAGGCTCGCTGATTGACGACGAGAGGGTTCGTTGAGTATAAGTGGCAGGGAGCAGGGTAACAACAAAGCAGGGGTCTCCCAGCTCCCGATCCCTTGATGGGTTGGCTAAATCAGATGAATCCAAAGCTGTGTTCGAGGGATGCTTATAACGCCTGCAAAAAGGCTTGAATGGATTAATGCTGGATGCCTGCAAGGATGAGCCATTATTGGTGAGCAGCTCAGGCTGTTATTGGCTGGCGGCGCCACAGTTCCACAATCTGCTCCACTTGTCTGCGGCTTGTATAGACTCAGGCTTACGGTAGGCAGCAGAATTCCCAGTTTGCAGGGGCGATGAGCAAAGCACAGTGATGAGACTGATTCCTTCTGGCGGTGGGAAATGCTGATGCCGACCGGGCCTGATTGGCGCAGGCGTTGTCGACCAGAATAGCAGCAGTCAAATTCTGACTGAGGGCGCAGAGAATCAGTTCGGTCTACACGGCGAGTGCAGTGGCTTGAAAATCAACATCCGACAACTCCGTACATCTAGGCAACAGTCAACGCATCTAACAATCAGTTCCTAGATTGGTCCGTCTGGGAACAAGCGAGAATCCACCGCGATTGACACGTCTACGACATTACTGGTTGAGCCCTGTAGGGCTGACGCCGCTTACCCAGTCATATTGACTGAGCGATCAAAGCGAGGAATGGAGTTACACGCCCGCTTGATCATGGAATCTGAATCAGCAAATAATGGCCTTGAAATGATCGCAGACTATTGGGAGAACCCCACCTGCTCTCATAAAGGCAGGCGTGCAGGTCGCTCCTTCTGGAATCCGAATGGCTCGCCCGGCGCCTACTGATGCAGCGTCTGTCGGTCTGTCTGTCTGTCCTCTCCGCATTTCCTCCCTCTTAATATGCGTCCATCCCTCTTTTGCCCTGTCTCGTTTCTCCCATAATCAGATCCTCTACAGCCGATGAATCTCTCTCCAAACTACAGGCCTGCGGAGCAGGCACAATTAGAGAATTTCGGCGTCGACTGGGTAGTCCTCTATGAGTTTGGGGATCTCGGTAGGACTGTCGTCGCTGTTTAGGTTGAAGTGCCCGACTAACGTGTACAGACCCATCGAAAGCCATCGAAGAATTCGAAGCCCTGCTGCAAGATCTACATGAAGCCAATCTGGAGGCACAAGTACGCCACGGGCATGGAGCGTCCCTCCTAGTCTTCATCAAAGTCCCGCGTCATCATCTTGGCAATCTTGTGCACCAATCTAGGTAGGGCATGCCTCGGGCGTCTGGCCATTCGTTCATCCGCTTATACATTTCAGGATCAAAGACTGGCTATACGGTATTATCCACGAAATTCCCGCCGGTGACGAGCAGACAATCGCAGACGCCGAGACCCCCGCCGAAGCCCTCCGATCGGTCTATCATGCAGTGACCTGGAAGAAATCGCTTGGGGGAGCCCATATAACACCAAAACATGGCAAATGGAAGAATATCGCTTCGGCCTTTCCGTTGCACGACCAAGCTGCCAATGCAGAGCTGCTGCGGAAGTGGAGCAGGACTATACTATTGACAGCGGAAGATCTGGACTCCATCCGGGCGTTGTTCGGGGAAAAGGTGAGCTGACTGGCGCTGCAGATGGAACAGCAGCTAACAAGTGTAGGTTGCGTTCTATTTTGCCTTTATCCAGTCGTACTCGTCGTTTCTCGTCTTCCCAGCGGGCTGGGGCATGGTCTCGTGGTGGTACTGGGGATCCTACTCGATTCCGTTTGCCCTGGGCAACTGTCTTTGGGCGATAGTGTTTGTCGAATACTGGAAGATTCGTGAGACAGATCTCGCTCTTCGCTGGCAGGTCAAGGGAGTCGGCGCTCTCAAGGTGACCAGGGCCAAGTACGTTTGGGACAAGGAGATTCGAGACCCCAACACTGGCGAGATGGTCCAGTACTTCTCCCCGTACCGACAATTCATCCGGCAGCTGCTGCTGGTCCCCTTTGCCTTGGTGGCCAGCCTGGCACTCGGCGGGCTGATTGTGGTGACGTTTGCGCTGGAGGTCTTCATCTCGGAAGTGTACACGGGCTCGTTGAAGGGTTACCTCGAGTTTCTCCCGACCGTCATCTTCTCGCTGTGTCTGCCATCCATCAGCGGTCTCCTGACGAGCATCGCGACCAGGTTGACCAAGTACGAAAACTACCGGACTCAAGATCAGTACGACCTGGCGCAGACGACGAAGCAGTTTGTGATGCACTTCATCACTGCCTTCCTGCCAACGCTGCTCACGGCCTACGCCTATGTGCCCTTTGGAGCGAAGCTCATACCTCATATGAGCCTTCGAGGCGAATCTGCCAATCTCACACACGATTTCCACATCGATCCCGGGCGGCTCAAGCAGGAGGTCATTTATCTCTCTTTGACAGGCCAGGTGCTGAGTTTTGGCGAGGAGATTGTGCTGCCGTATATCAAGCGAATCGCACTGCAGAAGTGGCGAGAATATCGCAAGCAGCACGCGACAGCTCAGCACCGGCGCCAGGTCTCGCAGGCCACGAGTCAAGTCCTGCTCGACGACCCCGACGAGAGCGCCTTCCTCGCCCGAGTCCGCAACGAGGCCGAGGCCGACGAGTACAACGTACACGAGGATACGCTGGAGATGTGTGTGCAGTTTGGCTATCTCACGCTGTTTGGCGCATCGTGGCCGCTGGTCGCGCTTGGGTTTCTCGTCAACAACTGGCTTGAGCTGCGTGGGGACTTTTTCAAACTCAGCCTCGAGTGCCAGCGACCGCCCCCGATCCGCGCGGACTCGATTGGGCCGTCTCTACAGGGCTTGGAGGTGCTGAGCTGGTTAGGCGCGCTGTCGACCGCGGCGATTGTGTACCTCTACCGCGACGGGATGGTCGAGATTCGCGTCTCGTCGCTGCTGCTGACGCTGCTGCTCGCTGAATGGGCATATCTAGCGATGCGATTTGCGGTGAGCACCGGTCTACGCAAGATCCTGAGCGGCACACTACAACGCGAGGCGGCCAAGCGGTATGCAATGCGCAAGAAGTACTTTCAAACAACAGCGAGCGAAGGCAGCCCGCCACGAGGAAAGCTACGAGTGAGATTCCGCGACCGAGTCAGTGTCTACACTAGTGCGACCGATCCACCCTCCCCGCAATCCGACGAGATGCTCCATGAGGCGACCCTGGATTCCGAGCGGCGCTTCTGGTCGGGGGCCAGTAGTGTGTTGGACGATGGGGTCCGCATCATCAGGGCCCTGGGCAAGACGAGCCAAAAGGCAGAAAAGGAACTGTAAATAGCAGCATACTGTAGGTGGTCGAGAGATGTGAGAATAAGCAACGTGATCAACTCCTGACAACCGGTGATGTCCTAGCGTAGGGCTGTGTCTTGGCCCCCAACAGCTCCAACGTCCAAGAGCTCAGCTCGACCCCAAGAGGAAGGCTGAGCCCGAGACACGTCATGGTGTCGCAGGATGTGTCAGGTTGAGGCTCGCATCCTGATCTGCTCGAAAGTGAATGTGAAAAGGATGATGGCAGACAAGAAGACACAAGAATTGCGTCGTGGCACATTAGGCAGCCACATTGTTCCTCGGCAATGAATTGTGCATGACACAACCATGGGTTCGTGCAACTGTGGCAACTGGAAAGCTGCATCCAAGCATCCAATGGCCGTAGTCCTCCAGGATGGGCAAGCAAGGCAGTGTCCAACTGCTTGTGACGGGCTGTGGGCATCACTGGTTGCAACGTCATTCGAGGAGCAGATTGTGGAATCGCAGGCAAATAATTCGGGGCTAAAATTAGGGGATCGGCAACCCGCGCGCCTGGGCTGACGCTGCAATTTCCCACATTCAGCAATTTTCCAGCAATTTCCCTCGCCAGTCGGCCAGTCGCCAGGTTCCGCCGTTTCTCCAGCCTCCACAGGATCCAGTACCCAGACTTGGTCCAGTGCAGCGCCATCCATCCTGGCTGCGGCCGGTGGCGCAGCCCTCGCCCTGCTCCAGACAATTTATTAAATCCCCTGAATCCGTCCCTGAATCAACAATCTTATCTCTAAACCTCTCTCTGCAACAAAAATCTCCATCCACACTACCACCACCAAAATGAAGCTCTTCCTCGCTGCTCCCCTCCTCCTCACCTCCGTCCTCGCTGTCCCCCAGCAGGACGACGACAACAGCCTCGGCGACAGCATCGGCGACATCATTGACGACGTCTCCGATTCCGTCGGCGACGTCGGCACCGCCGCTGAAACAATTTTCGACTCGGTCACCGACTCCTTCGGCTCCCTCCCCACCGACGTCTCCTCCTGGGCCTCCGAGGTCTTCGAGGACGCCTCCACCTGGGCCACCGGCGCCTCCTCGGACATCGAGTCCGCCCTGTCTTCCATTGCCTCCGAGGGCGAGTCGCTCTTCTCGACCGCCTCGGGCGAAATCACCTCCGCCATCGACGACCTCTCTTCGTCGCTGGACGACATTACCGCTACACCCACAACCACTGCTGTTGAGACAACCACCACCGGTGCCGATGGCTCGGAGACTGTCACCACGACCAATGTGACGCAGACTCCTTCGCCCACGGCTGATGACAACAACGACGATGCCAGCGAGACGACGGATTCCGATGATGGGGCTGCGTATGCTACGCCGTTTATGGGTGTTGCTGGTATCGTCGGTGTGATTGGTGTTGTTGCTGCTCTGTAGATGCTTCTATCGAGTTATGGATATGAGCAGAGGGGGATGGTTCACAGTACATACTGCATAATTTTGGGGAACGGAAGGAGTGGAAAGGCAAGGAAAAGAAAGGAACTGGAAATACTACGCATGCATGCATTTGATTGCAATTGATTGATTCACACTTACACTGTACATGATAACATGGAATTTGGAATTTGGAATACACTGGTCTCTCATTCATTCTACTGTCAATACCAGACGAAACCATCGCTGTATTATATGGAATACCAACCACGCGACCCAACACTCATCCATCCACCCATCCATTCATTCATCCGTCTAGATCTCCCTATACATCTATCTTCGTATCTATCTATCCTTCTCCCCGTTAACCCTCTGTATCGTCGCACTCGCCATCGCAGCCTCATCCCTCAGCGGCGCCGGCACCGGCACCGGCGACGAGGTTCCCGAGCCGAGCGTCGTCCGCGGCCCCGTGAAGAAGCGGTGCGCATACAGATAGTAGTACGCCATGCAGGCGATCCAGACGAACCCGTTGATGACGATGGTGTAGTTCATTTCGTCGGCTGGTGAGGGGATTACATCATCGTTAGCCACGACAGTCCTGAGAGAGAAAGAGCAAAAGCAGAGCACGCCATCGCCATTGCATTGCACAAGAACAGGCAAGGAGCAGAACTACTCGCAGAGGACCAGAAAAGGAATGAAAAGGAAAGGAGTGAAAAGGAAGAAAGGAATCGAAAAAAGAAAAAGGAAAACTCACGACTCGGCCCCCTCACCCCCGGAAACATACTCAGCACTAGCCCAAACCCCAACCAGGCGACCGCAACGCCCGCAACCGGTTTCGACCACGCATCGCCCGTGTAAAACTCCCCCGGGACAAACCTCCCTCTGCCCCAGGTCAGCCGACAGAGGATCGGAACCCCCCACGCGAGATAATTGCTCGCGACGAAGAGGCTGAAGAGTGCATTCGCGGCTATACTGTTGATTAGACAGAGGAGGCCAAAGACCTCGCAGATGAGGAGGAGGGCGACGATTGACAGAATTGGTTGGTGGGTGATCCCCAGCCGTGGGATGTGTGAGATGCGGCGCAGGAGGGGCGAGAAGGGGAGGGCGGAGTCGCGGGCAAAGGCCCAGGTTTGGCGCGAGGCGGCGACGATCTGGGATTGATTGATTAGTGATATTGGATTAGTTGTTGGTGGATGGGGATGTGGTGATTAGTGGAAGGGGTTGGTGGAGGATGGAAGGATGGAGCTAGAGTGGTGAGATCTTGGGTGTTTCAGCTTCAGCTTTTAGCTTCGGCCATGGGGGGTGTATTTGTATGTTGGGTGTTAGATGCAGGCACTGGATGGATCTTGGAGGTCCAGGGGAGAGCGACGTACGAGGCTTAGTCCGATGAGGAACTGGATCAATATGAGGACAGCCATGAAGCCCAGCGCGCCGGATTTGCCGAGGGCGTCGTAGTAGATCTATACAGGTTCGTCAGTCTTCATCCTCTCCGACTAGTGCGCCATGTCAACGCAGGGTGAGAGAATATGTAAATGTAAATACCTGTGCCATAGGCTGCCCAAAGACGGTCCCCGCCGTGTTCCCAACAACAGGATCCATGACGGCCGCAATCACACTGAGCACCAAAAACCCCAGCACACACGCACTCCCCGCCGAAAACAATATGCCCCTGGGCACAGCCTTGGCCGCATTAACCGCCTCCTCGCTCATGTGCACGCACGAATCAAAGAAGCCGATGGACCAGATGGGCGACATGAACGCGAGGATAAACGTCCACCCCGTCGGCCAGTTGGAGAGGTTCTCGACGTGCGTAAACACATACGAGGCTGAGTTCAGTGAGCCCCCGCGCGAGACTTTGCCTGCGGGCAGGGCGATTACGGTCGCGAGGATCAGCGCGACGTTGATGTATATGCAGAATGTTTGAATCCGCGGCATGATGTTGCTGAGGAGGATTGTGCAGAGGGCGTGGATGAGGATCAGGCCCGCGTAGAGACCGTAGATTGTCCCGTTCGAGGCGCTCCAGGTGCCGTCGCGGGCGATGGAGATGCAGGCGAGGATCAAAAGCGAGAGAGTATCTACGTCCAGGTCAGCGCGCGTGCACTCGGACGAAGAAGGGAAGGGGCGTACAGTCGACAGAACATATCCCCCCAATCAGCCCGAGGGTATTGCTATATCCAACCAAGAAGCTGAGCGGGTTCTTCCACCTCTCGCCGGCAAAGTAGTGCGTCCACCAGTACAGCCCGCCGGCCGTCGGCATGGCAGAAGCCATATCGGCCATGGCGAGACCGACGAAGAAGATGAGTATACTCGCCGTGAACCAGCCCTGTACTTTATTAGCGTCGATCACACGGCGGAAATGGATCCCGCTGGGGGCCCATCCAGGCGCAACTCCAGCCCCGTTTCAAATTGGCCCAGGAGATTGTATACTACATACCCAAACCATCCCCGCAGGCCCCGCAGGTAGCGAAAACGCAATGGTCGATGCGATCGAGGGGACGAGGCCCATGATGCTGAATGCGATCGCAAAGATCTGCACGGTCGAGTACCGCCGGCGGAGTTCTTGCTTGTAGCCCATTTTCGCTGCGCAGGGAGATTAGTTTCCGCGGTTCCCTCTGCCCTACGGAGCACTCAAAAGCCAAGGGTAGCAATGGTGGGGGGGCGCGAGCTAGCTAGCCAACTCACCAAGTAATTCCTGATCGTGGATATCGGCCAGGGCATCCGGTGTGGCGGGGCCAGCGGTGGCTGGCTGGCTCTGGTCGCGTGTGAGATGCATCGTGGCCGTGGATTCTTGGGACGCTTCCTCCCCGCGGCTGTTTCGTGCGATGCGACCGAGTTGAGTGGGAGAAGGCCGAGTTTAATCCTCACGGACGAGACTCAGTCGAGAAAGACGAGAGGTCAGCTCCGCTCAGCGCGGGCCAGCACCCCTGCCCCAGTAAGGGGCTCACCGGCCAGAATGCTCAATGATCAGCGGCCATGATTGACACGAAGGGATCGGGCTCGGTCCGGATTGGCCCGCGTGCTTTTTGGTTGTGGACGGAGACTAGCGGCAAAGGGAATGCGTGTGATTGGGCTGGACTCTTGTTAGAGTTTGCCTGATGAATCATGACTGAATTTCACCTTTTCCACTATGTACCATTACTATGTATCTGCTTGTATACGACTGCTGTTCAGCTATTACAGTATATTTAGGTATATCCCTGATACTCCCAAGACCCCTCCCTCACTCACACCTGCTCAGCCCCATCCGGCAGCGGCCTCGCCTCTCCCGGCGAGACTCTCCCCGGATTGTGACCCCGCCCGTTATGCTCCATGACCACATTCCCACTGCGCCCGCCGCCGCGAGGCTCCGTATTGATCGTCGTGGTATCCGAGTAACTCGGACGATGGAAATCCCACGACCCGGCCCCGCGCTTCGCCTCCCACTCGTTAAAGTCCTGACCCGGATTCACCGACTCGTACGAGAACATGCGCAGGAAGTAGTAGAACCCGCAGGCGAGCAGCGAGCCCAGCAAGGGCCCCACCCAGTAGATCCAGTGGTAGCCCGGGAAGCTGCGGTTGATCACGTCCGGACCGAGCGAGCGCGCGGGGTTGAGGCTGCCGCCTGTGTAGTAGTCCCCTAGAAACTGCGGTTAGCATGGCGCCGGCAGGGAGAGGATGTAGATGGCGCACCAATCATCTCCGTCACGAAAAACGTCAACCCGATCGCGACGGGGGCGAGGAACGTCGATTTGTGCTTGACGACGGCGAGCATGATGATGACAAAGACGAGCTGGGCTGTCAGGAACATTTCAATGAAGAGGCCCTGCGAGATGGAGGCGCCTCCGCCGAGCCGCGTCGCGACGTTGAGACTACCCGGGAACAAGGCGCTCACGACACCGGCCGATGCGATACCGCCGACGAGCTGCGCGGCGAAAACAGAGACGCCTCTGATGGGCGGCATGCCGCCGACGAGGCACAGCGCAAGAGTCACCTGTCCAATCCATTAGCTGGGCATATACACATAGTCCGCACAGCGCGGAGACATACAGCCGGGTTAAACAACCCCCCGGTAACGCGATAAAACGCCCAGACATTGACCATGAGCGAGAATCCAAAGGCCAGCGAGGAGTACAGCAGAGCCGAGGTATTTGGCGGCGCGCCCGCGACGGGTTTCGGCGTGTTGGCCACCTGCGTGCCGGCAAAGGAGAAGAACAGGAAGAGAAAGGTGCCCGTGAACTCGCCGGCGATGGCGATGAGGTTGTTGCGCGTGGTGTCGGCGAGATGCAGCATGGGCAGCTGGCCGCGGTTGCGTCGAACCACAGGGGTGTCGCCCTGGGCAGCGTTTTGGCCCCAGATTTTTGGAAGCTGCATGACGAGGTTCTGTATAGTGCAAAGGTATATATCTCTGTGGATGGGGAGGTCTAGTACGGAGAGGTGGACAGATGCGATGCCGCCGAGTAGAGCGGCATTATATGTTGTTCTAGCATGAGTCCTTTGATGGACTCGTCTTTGGTCGTCAACGTCATGACTCGTTGGGATCAATCTCGCTTGAGGCTCTCTTCCAGTTGCAATGTTACTCTGGATCGGCTCTGCAGACTGAATCCGGGGTGGTTGTTCGGCTGAGGAGAACCTGAGCCGGTCCAGGCGAAAATGGACGACGTCAATATGTTGGAGAAGAACAAAGAAAGCGTCCCAGACCTTCTCCTTTGTAGATAGTCGAGTAGGCTACGCTGCACCCTGTTTGCTGCTTATCTCTGGCTCTGGGATTGCCGCAATGCCATTCGCCAACCGGGGCTGCTGATAACCCTGCGTTAGCACCCCGCCAGTTGCTGCTCAAGCACTAATGGATCTACAGTATCTGGTCTATCTCGATCCTCCTTATCAGGGCCATCTCCCATCTCCCCCGCCATCCCCTCTGTATCCCTCCAGTTCGTGCAACTTTGAACTGTGCTGCGATGATCGCCTTCGGCTACTGCTCGGATGGCTCCACGCTGGCTCCGCGGAGAAAGGCAGCGCTTTGGACCACGCCATTCACCTTCCGAGGAGATGCCATTACTCATGCGCCCATAAGCGGCGGAGAAAATTCTGTATACACTCCCCCATGTATAAATACCACTCCTCATGACCTCACGACTCGACTCTTTTCCAGTATACTTTTCCCGAACCACAGATCCACCAAACTCAATCGCTCTCCCTGACTCGTTTTTTGCTACCATGTCGCTCTCCCCTGAACAGGTCCAGCTCATCAAGGCCACTGTGCCTGTCCTCCAGGAGCACGGCCTCACCATCACCAAGCTCTTCTACGACAACATGCTCAACGCCCACCCGGAGCTGCGCGTCGTCTTCAACGTCTCCAACAAGGTCCACGGCCACCAGCCCATGGCCCTCGCCGGCGCCCTCTTCGCCTACGCCTCGCACATTGACAACCTCGGCGTCCTCTCCCCGGCCGTCGCCCGCATCTGCCACAAGCACGCCTCCCTCTACATCCAGCCCGACCAATACGAGATTGTCGGCAAGTTCCTCCTCGAGGCCATGGGCCTCGTCCTCGGCGACGCCCTCACCCCGCCCATCCTCGACGCCTGGGCCGCCGCCTACTGGCAGCTCGCCAAGCTCATGATTGGCATCGAGGCCGACCTCTACAAGTCCGCCGAGGGCTGGACCGACTTCCGCGACTTCCGCGTCGCCCAAAAGGTCCCCGAGTCCGATGTCATCACCTCGTTTTACTTTGAGCCCGTTGACGGCAAGCCCCTCCCGCCCTTCATCCCGGGCCAATACGTCTCCATCCAGATCGACGTGCCCCAACTCTCCCACGCCCAATGCCGCCAGTACTCGCTCAGCGACCAGCCCAACCCAACCTACTACCGCATCTCCGTCCGCAAAGACGCAGGCTTGGATACGTCCAACCCCGAGGCCCCCGCGCACCCGGGCTACGTCTCCAACATCCTCCACTCGTCCGTCAACGTCGGCGACATCGTCAAGCTCTCACACCCCTACGGCGACTTCCGTCTCGAAAACGCCGACGCAACCACACCACTGGTCCTCATCTCCGCGGGCGTCGGCCTCACCCCACTCACGGCCATGGTCAACTCGCTGACGGGCTCCTCGAGCACGCGGCCCATCCACTTCATCCACGGCGCGCACACGGGCGCGTCGCGCGCGTTCGGGCCCGCCATCGCCGCGCTCGCCCAGAGGATCCCGACCCTGCGCACGACGAATTTTTTCACCGTCCCTGGTGAGAATGATAAAGAGGGCGTCGACTATGACTTTGTCGGCCACGTCGATGTCGCCAAGCTCGATGGCGACAAGGACCTTTTCCTCGGCGACAAGCAGGCCGAGTACTATGTTTGCGGGCCGACGAGCTTCATGGTTGACACGAAGAAGGCGCTTGTTGCGAGGGGCGTGGATGAGGCGCGCGTGCACATGGAGTTGTTTGGGACGGGGGGTGTGCCTGCGGCTTAGAGGGAGTATGAGCCGACCAAAGTCGAGTCGAGTCGCCCGTCTGTTCCGAAGTGGGTGACGAGTGACGAGTGCGGCACGAGTGCCCGAGACTCAAAAGGCTATCGCATTCGCAGCCTCGCTTCGTGCCTGGACGAGTGACGATTTTTTTTCCTTTCCTTTCCTTTCTCCCCTTTTTTTTTCGCGTTGGCGAATCATGAATCATGATATCCCGGGATTTTACACGGATCATCCCGAGTTCCCGAAGTTCTTATGTAATTAGAAAGCTAGTGGCGTTTCTGAGCTCTTGGCATAGTACTGAATAATAGAATCTCTTCTCTCTTCGACTCTTTCTGGATGTTTCTGGCGAGTCTGCGGCGCTACGACACGTGCTTCGGCCGAAGACCAAGTCTGCCATCCCATAGGTTGCAGGTGGGAATGCTGGCTGCTGAGGAATCACAGCAGGGTCATTGGTGAGATTTTTGTGTGGGGCCCTGTCACGTTATGATGTAGGAGTATCGTGTCACGTGTCGCACTTGCGGCATCGATCGGGTGGAATAAAGTAGGGACGCAAATTATGTATGCATAAAGGTGCTGCATTATGCCCTGTGGGGATCTTGACAGTGCCACTGTCAGTCGAGTGCAACATGCCACCTTCAGGTGCTACGATTCAAGGACAGTGAGCAGTAAACAAAACTCGAGACCGATGTAAGGCGCCATTTGGAATATGACCGGCTGCTCTCTCGCTGATAAGAATAGAACCTCACACCCATCATGCATCAGGCGCGAAGAGACGAATACGACGACCTCCCATCCAACGAAGGCCCATCGCACCCCAAGGCTTTCGCAGCATCCCAAGTCTTTCTTCAAAATGATCTCCACTCAAACACGAACCGATGATACCTTACCTCGTATATAACCCTCCCCTCTGAGCGAATTCTTCAAACAACCACACAACATAACCATGCATCGCATCGCATACTTCGTATACAGCCCCGCAATCCCAAAATAGCTCGCGACGTTGCATCTCCGCTGTCGATCATCGACCCCTCGGGCGCCTCAACACGATACGAAACCGCACATGTTCAGGAACACGAGAGGTCGGCGGATGGGATTGGTGGGTGGTTCGGCATGCGGGCGGTAGCTGTGGCGATCTTCGTATCTAATCGAGGACTGGGTTCTTCAGGGTCGCGAAAGACGAGAGGGTGAGGATGGGACTCGAGGGGATGCGCAGAATGCGATGGGTGGGATTGGGGGTATGGGCGAGGGTATAAAGATAGCCACCATCGCCGTGGTATGCAGTCTCAACAAACAGGCGACCAGAGTCAAGCTCAATCCCCATCGCAATCGCCATGATGAAATCCCTCCTTCTTTCTGTCTTGATCCTCCCGCTCGCGCTGGCCGCCAAGACGTGCACCAGCAACGGCGCGCAATCGCCCTCGCCCTACAAACTCACCATCTCCGCCGACAGCGCAGCGCTCGCAACCCTCTCCGAGATCTTCGCCAGCGCCGGCAAGAACGTCTCGGTCTCCGACGTCCTCGACTCGTCAAACCGCGCCCTGACCTCCTCCAAACCCCCCATCGGCAACGGAAAGCCCACTGTCCACCTCGCCTGGAACTCCGGCGACGCCAACACCCCCAAGTGGCTCCCGCAAGGCATCACCAGCTCCGCGGACGCCGACCCCTCGGGGAAATGGGAGGGCCGCGAGGCGTGGATCGTCAGCTGGCACCAGGACGACGACAGCAATGCGCGGGTGAGTTTTGTGGATCGCGCCACGGGCAAGTATCGCCATGTGTATCTGGTCAGGCCGGACGGGGAGAGTTTCGGGCCGGTGGGCGTGCATGCGGGCGGGATTGTCTGGTACCAGCAGTGGCTGTATGTTGTTGATACCTCGGTCGGGGTGCGCGTGTTTGATCTGGAGAATCTGTGGGAGGTCAGTATTGGGGAGGGGCTGGGGAAGCAGAGTGACGGGAGCTATGTCGCGGAGAATTACCGCTATGTGCTGCCGCAGATTCAGTGCGTTTCCTTCCCCCCTTTACCTGGTTCCTGGACGCTGGACAGAGATGGAGATGGGTGGATGATATGATATATACTGACTATGCATTTGTCGCAGCTACTACCGCTTCAGCTCCACCAACGGCTCCAAATTCCGACACAGCTACATCTCCCTCGACCGCAGCGACAACCCCCCAACCCTCATGGTCGGCGAATACCAAACCGAAGACAGCACCGTCGACATCCGCCTCGTCAAGTACCCCCTGGACCCCAAAACAGGCCGGCTGGCAGTCAACGCCGACGGCGTCGTGGGCGCTAGCGAGGCATACTGCACAAACTTCCTTCGCGTGCAGGGCGCTTTCGCGCGGGACGGCGAGATCGTTCTCTCGCGGAGCAATGGCGGGAATACGGGCGGGGACATGTTCGTTTGGACACCTGGTAAGGCGGCGGAGAGCCATGTGGGGTGGTTTCCTCCGGGCAATGAAGATCTGAGCTATAACCCTGTGCGCAAGGAGTGGTATACGGTTACGGAGCATGCGGGGAAGAGGTGGATTGTTGGGTATGATCGTTATTAGTAGGGGGCGATGGGATGAGAGGGTGAAGGGGGTTGTTGATCGGGGGTGTATAGCGAGAATATGTTGCATAGTCACTACTGTACATACTGTGTCCTGGTACTGGAGAATAGATCAGCACGTGAGCAAAACAAGAAGAATTCTCTCGCAGGATCTACAGCATACGAATGCAAATTAAGCCATGGATGCTAACCTGTTTTCTCGCCAAGATCCATGACTGTAAAACATACATCATCTCTGACGCACGCACATGGGCCGGAAATGATTATACCCGCTGCAACGATGGAATCCAGATTCCAGGGTCCAGAGTCGGCCGCTACGCCCAACCAGGCTCGAAATGAAGCGTGTTGCGAGCCCTGTCGGCCGGCAGCGTTGTGCAGGTGACTGGATGAGGTGAGGACGGAGTCTCAGTTCCGCGTCAGACCACGATGCAGTACCGGCCAGATTGGGCGGAGGCCGCCGGTGCATCTGACAGGTGATGACGGGTTTTTGACTGAGGTTTCTTCATGATCTTGTATATATTATGGTGTTGATGTGTGCTTACTGAGGCGTGTGTCAGAGGGGTGTAAGGAATGGTGTGTAAGGAGTGTGTTGGACAGGCAAATAAGAGGCATCGCAATCGTGATCAACGGTGTTCCTGGGGATCCCTTAGCAGTAAACACCGCCAGCCAGGCTCGGTTAGCGCTCTATAGCAACGGGCTGTATGTATGGCATCGGCTCCGAGCTACGGCCGGCCATCCTTCGCCCCCGTTCTCGACCGTTGCACGAATCAAGAGGATGGGCCCGCGATCGTTCCGCAGCCCCACAGCCTGTCATGTCGTTTGTCTGGCGTATGTCGCCCTTTGTGTGTGTGCATTTGGAAAGGGCGATGATGAGAGATCCCTAATTCTCCCTATTCCCTTTGCCCTCGCCCAGGCCAGCATCTCGGACCCGGCCGATATGCCCTGTGGCCACATCTGGATCTTGAGGATCCGGTGAGGTGACTTCGGATCGTGGCCACCGAGCAAGTCAACGTGCAGAGATTGTCATCTCTATCAGATTCTGATCCGGATGAGCTGCCAGACACGGGTGTGTCTCGATAGTGCTTCGGGAGTCGCTTCGGGACGCACTGCTGGGCCTGTGGAAAGCCACCTGCTATATAATAAGACCGTCCGTGGTTCTCCTTCCGTCTTGCCACCCAAGTTCCAATTCACATTCATCAGCATCGCTAGTCTGGACTCTTTTGAATCCCAAAAGCAAATCCCGAACGACCAAACACCACATGGCGTACAACATGTCTCCTGATCCCCTCTCGGCCAACTGGTCCTACGACAGCGCCATTGACCTCTTCTCCCTCAACACCATGATGCCCGAGTCCTTCCCCATGGACATCCCCAACGACCTGTTCTTGGAGTCCAAGGACCTCCCGTCCGACTTTTGGGCTGCCCCGACCGACATCAACGGCTTCACTGTCTCCAATGAAGACTCCCTCTCTTCTGTACGCCTCCTCTACCCCTCTGCGATAAACAATACTAACATCCCACAGGAGGAAAGCGACGACCAGTCATACTCGCCAACAAACTTCATGTCCTCAACCCCTCCAGCCTCAGCCGACATCTCCCTCTCCTCCCCCATCGCCCTCCCCCAAACAGCATCCCAGAGCGCCGCCTCCAAACGCAAGGCCGCCTCCATCTCCACCCGCTACTCCTCCTCCCCCGAACTCCACCCACAGCAACAACCCACCACCACATCCGCAACAACAGCAACAACGTCATCATCCACATCGACGGGTCGGAAATCCCGAAACAACTCCGACGACTCCACCCGCGGCCGAAACGCCGCCAAGCGCGCCGCCCACAACATCATCGAGAAGCGCTACCGCACGAATATGAACGCCAAGTTCGTTGCCCTCGAAAAGGCCATGGCTGTCAAGCCTTCTGGATCGGGTGTCTCCAAGACAACATCGACGTCGGCGTCGGGAGTCAAGTCCTCGGCGTCGCTGAAGAAGTCGGAGATCCTGAGCAATGCCATTGCATACATGCAGGAGCTGCAGGAGGCGAATGAGAGGTTGAGGAAGGAGGTTGCGACGCTGAATCGCAGGGTTTCGTACTGCTGATCGACGTCGTCGTCGTCCTTTTCATCCTTCATTCGATTCGATGTCTCTTCTTTTCCTTTTCACCATTCATCTTAATCTTTTGGAATAATCGCTTGATTCAATTGCTTGTTTCATTCCGTTTCAGCTGGACTGACTAGATTCCGGGTTGTGGGGGCGTTTTCTCTCTACGTGACTGACTGTCTCACTCCAACATTATCTCGCTCACCTCATCCTGCCCCATCCTGCCTCACCTATCTACTCCTATCTCCTCCTGTACAATACTTTCTCTGTCTCGCCTTGCATGTCTCCATACAGGAAAAGCTAGACGAGGTCCCTTGGCGTTCTCCTACACTTGCATCTTTGTTCTCATTTTCTCGGTCAGGTTTAGCATGGCATGGACGGAATACCCGGAAAAAGTTGGTCTGGTCTTTTCTATCAGGTTGCCTGGCTTAGCACACGAAAGAGGCTCTCTACTACCTTTACCACTACTGCTCTGCATGGCAGATTGCATCAGTTAGATATACATCCATACAGGAAGAAAGAAAGAATACAGATCAATCTGCAATGGCAATTCCCTCCTCCAGACTCCTGTTCTTCCTCCCACCCCTCTGTCCGTGTTTCAAATCCACACCTCCGGGAAATTGAGCATTCAGCTGGTGGGGTCCACAATTCCCCCTCAGGCTGGCCTTCTCTCGTATGTGCGACCGAGTCCGGACTAGGGCTATAAATAGACGGTGGAAATACTAGAAAAGTCTCGATGCAGGTTCCCAAGCAGCTAGTAGCAAACCTAGCTAACTAACTTCCGGCCCGCTTGCCCGTTAGCCTATCGGGGATTTGAACCTGGGCTTTTGGATTGTGGACCATTGGTTGGTTGGCGTCGCCGAACTTCCGAATGCTTCTGATTCGAGGCGTTTGAGGTGCGAGGTTTGGGATGTGGAGGGACTGATTCCAGGAGGATTTGAGAAGCAGGCTCATTTTGCATCTCGATTTCGATAGGGGTTTTAAATGACTTCGGGGCGGGCTTTGTTATCGACCTGGCCTCGCCTTTGGTTGTGGTTGAGGCCCGAGGGGGCCGTTGGCATCGCCAAGCACACATGACTCGACAGGATCTTTTCGTGGATCGGTTACAGCCCCCTGGATGTATTTGATACAGACTACCGACCATATTAAATGGGGGACTCGAATATGAGTGCTGGATATGTACTCACACACGTGAGATCGCCATCACGAGCTCCAGCCCCATGCGTCTTTCTTGGGCAGCAGGCCAGAGCTGCACCCACAAGATCCTGCCAAGACTCAGGTCCCTCGGCCTGGATTCCAAACTTCCACTGGCCACGCGTAGATGGGAGGCCGATGCGGTGACCAAATAAGGACTAAGGGCGACGATTCGTTGGAAGAGGTTGCATTTCGAGTCCATGTACATATGCCTCCCTGATGAGTCCTGGAATTAGAGTGTGTCGCCCTTGGGGAATGAGGCTCGTTGCTTGAGGCTCAAGGCGGCTAGTGGTAGTTACATACCTGTCACTTGGCCAAGGCAACGGCTCGTAGTAAGGCGACCAGCCCTTACGACAACGGCGTGACGTGTATACTAGTATCACGACATCCTTGCCGATACCTCTATCTGAAAACCCGATCACCGATAGGTCGAGTCTTTCAGCTGGCAACTACGCGGTACATGATTCGCTTTCCCTCTGTTGATTGCGACACTAACTATCGAGGGGATTGGCCTACGGGTGTGTAACGGAGAAGAAATTATCTATTGAACTCTAAGCAAGTACTTCTGTATCGTATTCTTAACCCTAATCTCAAAACCTTAGAGAAGATTTTCATGTCACTCGCGTTGATGTTTTGACCACTCCACACTCCTGCCACTGTACCTACCTTTCACACACCTTTCATACATAATCACACCCGTATCTCACAAAGCCAATACATTAGATACATGCGCAGCGTCCTGTATATCTGACCCAATGAACAAACGATGCGGTAAAGCCTGTGCCATTGTTTGGTAAGCACATGTAATCCCATTCAACAGAGAGGACATTGCTTGCACGCAGAGAATGTGTCCCACCACCAACCCTGCCTGTTCCACGACATGTGGGCAGAGCCTGGCATTTGCCGAATGAGGAATTGCCTCACATCTGGGGGTTTGGTCTTTTGACTACTATAGAGCTATATCACGCAAGTATTCCTTGGTTGCTATTAATGTATTTGTCAAGTTCAGCTTAGACATGATTATCACACTCTATCAGCACCGCGTAACCCTCCTCCATAATCCCCCCCGCATTTGATTATTTAATTTGTCGTGTACAGTAACCAGATAGACAGTGAAGCACATGGAAAATATTGATTACCTAGAGCCACAGACTATGGAAACTATTCCAGCAGCACTCGAGAATTACATATGCTGGGATGCCCTTCTTAGTCATGGCGGATGATTGTAGTTTCTGGACTGTGCCAGGGGTGGACGATCGGCATCTTATATGCTTGAAAGTTGACGAATGCATCAATCAGGCCAGGAATTCCCCTGGAGATACCCATCGCGTTGAATGGCTGATTGGGATGCTCATTTTGCGGCAGCCTCACTCAAATGTCGATTAGCCCAAGGCTCTGGGCCATCAAATCACTTTCGAGTGAGCCGATGACACTGCTTATTATATTAGATGAGTTCAGCTCCGTCTTGTCACTTCTTTTAAATTGTTGCTTACAGGAGGCCTGCCAGCTGGACACGTGCCTCTTTGCCAGCCGAGTATCTCTATTTGGTAATGTGGCCAGTTGACTGTGAGAGAAAGCTGCTCCAGATAATCCATATAGTCTTTTTTTTTCTGCCCCGCTCCCCACGCGTTCCATACGTAGCTTGGGTCGAGGGACGCAACCTTGTTGGAATCAACCCGTCGCTCTCAACAGCCACACAACGTCTTGGACAGCTACCCGCTTTATCTTGATTCATGCTATCGCTTCTTAGCAAAGTTTCAGCTTAGCTATCTAGGTGCACCGATTTATCCGTGCTTGATACTGGCCAGATTGAGGATATGACTACCTTAGTAGAAAGAGTCAAATTTGAGTCCTGGCCCAGGCAGCAAGTTTCAGCCTCGTCCAGGCTATTCTTACCCTGACGTCAGCCGAAATGTTCTGGATGAGATAGGACCAATATGGCACTCTAGGTCATAGGATATAGCCAGGGAGGTGCCTCTCCCGGCACTCCGAATAGGTTGAATAGTACCCATGGTTCATGATCCAACCACGAATCGTGTGTTGTGATGCGTGCGATGATATAAAATTCCACCAAAGTAGCTATGAAGAAAGTGAGACGCTAGTACCCCAAAGTCGCTCGCTCTAGTTCCCCATCATGTGTGCTAGATAGACTTATGAGGAGAGCCCTTTTCGAACTGGCGAGAACATGCTTAGTGTCTGTGTTTAATCCAAGGACTAGGTTCTAGACGAACTCACCCACTTCCATAACACAAGGCTAAAATGAGCCATCAGCCTGAGCCAGCAGCGACGTGAGTAGCGCCTTTGTGCAATAATATGGGGTATTGTGGGCACATATCAAATTTAAGCTCGCTTCAGCTTCCCCAGATGATATACATAGCTCTCAAGATACAATATATCATCTTGTATTCATTCTTTACTATTCCACCCGTTCTACCAGGCTTCAATAAGTTATACTCTCTGTGTGTTCTTAGAGGGCTACTCACTCACTCATAGTGGTAAAGCCAATCAGGGTGCGTGCTTTTGTCACTGTCGCCAATTCCTCAGGGAAGCCAGCCAAGGCTTCGATCCCAGATCTTTCCCTTCTTTTTCCAGTCACTTTGAATTGACACCAAAACTCGTCAAGAGCAAGGCCCTTTATTGGTTGCCTTTCTCGTCTTTACTGTTACTGCTCTACCCCTCATCCAAACATGCAAACAGCTCCCCTCCAAGGCCACTCTCAACGCCGCCTCCACCACCAGAAGACTCACCCTCGAGTGACACTGCTTATCCTCCCCTCACTTTTCTCAACTCCACCATTGTGCAGAGGCACCGCACTCTTCGTGAGACGCCGGTCTGACTGGAAGCCTGCCGTTATATCTCCCACCCAGGAGTGCCAGAAGCCTCTCCACTACGAAGCCCGGTAAGGTAACACCGCCCATATTTCTCTTCGTGCTTCCACTCTGGCGCCATGAAAAGGGACTGCCGCTCTCTGTGAAACGGTTGGTACCTTCTCCATCACCGTCGGCATGGCCGAATCTTATTGCTCCGTACGATATCCCTCTCTCTCCACACCTATACGGCTCGACTGACAACCATTGTTCGCTCCTAGCCGTCGATCGAAGGACCCGGAGTCCTTGGTGGCCGTTGTGGTCTCAGTGGTCGCAGTGTTCTCAGTGGTCCTGATCTCATTGGTCGGGGTAGTCTCAGCGGCCGCGGTGGTCTCCGTGGTAGCAATGTTCTCAGCGGTCGCGGTAGTACCTGTGATGGCGTCGGTGGTCGCGGTCCTCATGGTGGCTACTTTAGCCGTGGTCGCAGTCCTACATACAATGGCCGCATTGGGCGTGGTGGCTTGAGCGCTTCGAGGCCTTCAGAACAGGAGGCAAACCCTGAGCTGTTAGACAGCCTTCGTGGACAAAGGGTGTGTAACACTGCTGCAGCAAATCAGGTAGGTTACCACTCTATCGCATGCCATGCTATGTATGCTACGGTACTCACAACAGTAGACTACGCGCTTGGCCTTGCTTAGGCTGGAGCGGGCCGACCTGGATCAGGCGATTGATAGAATCGAGCAAAAGCGGGCGCACCTGGTGAGCGAGATTTCAGCAGTACAGCGCCAGCAGGATATCGCTCGCCAGCGAGCTCTCGGGCTCGTGCCAGCGAGATGTCTTCAGGACCGGCTCGAGGTGATTGTGGTGGTGGTGCAAAGTAGTGGATCGGCTTTCTTTCTTTTTTTTTTTTTTGTTCTGTTTTCCCCTCTTCCTTGAGAAGAACTACTAGAAGTTGTCTGTTTTCGTGACCTGGGGAGGGGACTCATTCTCTTTTCCTTTCTTTCCTCGCTTGTTTACTTCCCTGTGTTCTACTTTCTTTCCCCCCTCCCTCCTTGGGGGGAAGCCATGCGAATAATCCATGGCATGGCGGAAAGCAGGCCCTAGTCTACCTAGCTATGCATCCTTTAGACAGTAGCGGCGGCAAGGAAGCTCTCATTTTTTGCAAGGATCGCGATCTTGTGTGTAGCCTGAGCCTAGCGAGCCTTTGCGATCTGACAAAGGCATAATCTTGATTCCTTTCTCCCTTTTTCCTCTGTCTCCATGCAGACGCCGAATCTACATCCTCACACTGAACCGCAGAGCAATCGCAAACATATCCAAAGGCCTAACAACGTGTCTATCACATCGAGGGCGTTCGTCGAAAGACGAGTCTGCTTTGTCACTTGGTGGGGTTGCTGCGGTACAGATACAATCCAACTGCATATACACCTACGGCCGTTCTTTCATCTTGTTATTCCTACCTTCAGAGTCCTTCAGATTGGAAGGCTCAGATAATGGGATTAGTACATACATAGCAAAGGTTTGCAAATGGCTGGTGGCACTTCATGAGTCTTTTCTTTTTTTCTCTCCCTCTCTTCTCCACTATAAGATGACTCGGGCAGTCTGGCAGTATATGAGATACGAGTAGTAGTGGATCATTTCCCCCAAGTCGCGAGGAAGCCCTATAGGGTATGCTATCCCCAGGGCAAGGCATCAGGTTGAGCGCAATCCCATCAGTCGGCCCCTTGAAGAGCTTGTATCAAGCTCAGCAGTCTTGCCGAACCTGGCCCAAATCCTCGCCGCTCGGGCCATTATTGACGTCGCCGCATAAGGATGGTAATGCCTACTCTCCATCCTCTCCCAAGATGCGAGGAGCAGATGAAGGCTACCAACTTGTCGCATATCAGGGGCTGTATTTACCTCTCCGAACGCCCTCGTAATCCCGCAACTATTGGTTTATCGGTTAGTGATTACCACACTCAGGCCTGGGGCGCTGGGACACCGGGAATATCCTTGAGGAATGACGGGAAGGAACACACGTCCCGAAGGCATGCGGCTCCCCTGATACCAACGCAATGCGCCACGCCACAGTACCACCCACGCCAAAGCAAGGCCGGGCAAAAGCTGCTCAGAAAGCGCGCGCTGGTCTGTACCAGCGGTGCAGAAATTTCAGCCGCCGGTGGCACACGGATCGTACGGGGGACAGCTAGAGAACAGGGACCGGCTCCTGGAAAGGCACAAAATTCCCCTCATCATCCCGAGCTTAAACACAATATGGATCTTGCCTTAACCCCTGAACATACATTTTATCTGGGTGTATCAGAAAATGGCTGGGTTGCGGGCGTGTTCGTCCTAAAGGCAGGCAGGGGGAACCATAGTGCACGGTAGGTAACTCGGCTTTCCGCCCCGGGACTCCCCATTCACCTCCCAATGAAAGTAAAAAAAAAGGGCCAAACTCAGCCGCGTAATACCTGATTATTCCTCGCCGTATATACTCATCGGAGCCCGCGCAACATTCTTCCCACTCGGCGCCGCGCCCACAGCACCAGCAACCGACCCCCCGACGGAGCTCCCACGAACGTCTCCATCCCAAACATCCCCCTCACGAGCAATCCGAAGCGAAAGAGAGAAACTAGTCGGACCCGGTTCCGGCAAGGACATACAAACACAACGTGCTCCGACTCCTAGTCCAGGGCAAAGCCCGCACGCCGGCGTGAATTCTGTTCTGACACTTACACCCCAGACTCAACTTGAGGCATCCCACCAATATACAGGCAAGTAGGAGCCCTTACGCGGAGCTTTAGCCTATGGGCTGTTCATGGAGGACATCATTACATGGTTTGAGGACCGGTGCTCTACAGCTTTCATCTACATTCACTTTCGTCTGTTCTGTTCCATACACCGTCCGCGTCCTTACATTCTTTCTTTCTTGCACTGAAGCGAATAATCGACGAGTGTCAGGTGAGAAAGGTAACAGCTACATTCGGTGAGTGAGCTAGAAGTGTATCCTGAATGGACCATCCCTGCACCCAGTTCAATAGACCAAGTGTAGTCGCTCATGCCGCATGTCCTGGGTAAGTCTTGGAGACATCCAATCTGCTTATCCTTGAAATTGAGCTGAATTGCAAACTCTGACACAACTACTCGACATACATGCACAGTCCGAGGATCCTCCCTAGGGCTGAAGGCAACACCTCCACGAACACTATCAGGCGCCCTATCAATGTCGCACAGACTCGCTATCCCGCGTGTTTTATTGGACGTCGTTCCCGAAGCGCCCAGTTCCAAAACAAGCACTGGTTAACGACGATCAATTGTCAGAATGAATCATTTCCTGAAGAACCGCCGTTCGCGGCTCGACGTGGTGAGTGGTTTCTATCCTTGATCTACGGGTCAGCGTGGAGCTGTCTGAGATAACAAGATCTAGATCATGCGATACAGCGAACAAGGTGAATCGCCCAGCCCAGCCAGCTCGCATCCCATGCTCGCCAATCACCACCGAGATACGAAATCAAATTCATGGCGCCATCTCGTCCGCCCTGCCTCGGCGTCGCCGTGAAAGTGCAAAGGGAAGAGATAAATGACTCTCCGAGTGTTCAAAATCCCTGTGTCACGTCAGAGTTCAGCTGCCGACACACTGCAGGAAAATTTCTGCGTTCTGCATTTTATTTCCTTTTTTTCCCTTCCTGTCTAGGCAGCCGTTGTGTCGCACACTGTCACACTCAGCCCTCGTGGCTCTGACAGAGATCAATGAGGAAATAAATTCGTACCGCGACGCAGTGTGAACGGCGATCGTGGAATATTGTTCCGTGGAATGGGGCGAGACTGGCAAGGTTCAAGACATGAAATAGTTATTGACCCAAGGCGGATCCGGCAGCGAGGAGAGTGGGAGGGACGAGGAACGAGGACAAGTCGCAAAAAGAAACAGCCTCGCTAAATATAGCATTAGCATTCCAGAGCTTAAACGAGCCTCTGAGACGCGATTGGGCGGGCGGAGCCAAACACGGGGTCGGGAATGTTGATCATTTAGGCTCCGGGGCAAGTCGGGGACGGAGTCGGGGTCCAGAGAGGGAAATCTCGTATCCACACGGCATTGCTCATATTGTCCGAGAGAGAGATCGAGGGAGAGGGTGTGGGAGATGGGCAGAACTAACACGGCTGCCTAGATTAGATAGCATATTATTGGGAGCTGATTCTCGCTCACGGGCGAACTCCGAAGAAGAAGCTGCCTGTGAACCAACGCCTTGTATCCTGCCCCTCTAAACCCGAAATGGCAATTACGAGGGCCAAGGCTGTTCAAACTTCAAACTTCAAACTTCAGGCCCAGCGAAACGAGTGCCAAAAGGGGTCTGGCGCGAGCTTGTGCGACTCTCCGACTCTTGCCCAGGGCGCTCAGCCTTAATCTCATTGGTCGCTCCATGGCACGCACTATCTCAAGACGCTGACCACGTTGCGCCAGGTTCCAGAATGTTTCCTTTTTGCAAGACATTTTTTTCTTCGAACCTCGGGTCCAGCTGCTGCTGTCTGTCTCTGCCTGTCTGTCCACACGGCAGCCTGGAATCCAGACACATCCGAACCTTGCGCTGCCCACGACACCCAATGGCCATCGCGCACCTGCAGGGACTTGCCCAGGAACGACAAGATCTGCGCGCGGGCACTCGAGACAGTCTCTCTCGTGCAGGCAGTCTCCCTTGCTGAACCGACTAGACTCAGCATACGCTCTCATTGCCCGAGACACGCTCGACGCTGGTCAGCTTGAGATGACGCTAGGGGGTTGCGAACCGCGATGCATTCTCTCTCATCTTTGCGTGTTTCTCTATCTCCCCACGCTGCTAGCCTGTTTCCGACCACGTTGGCTCTCACTCGGCGGAGATTATCCTCTCCTCGGTAACGTTGCGTCGCACAAGCCTAACCCAAGTGGCCCTTTTGCTCCGCCCTGGCTGGCCTTACCTTACGTGAGTCAACAGCACGTTTCGGCAGTTCACGCTGCGGCTGATCAACACCTGCATTGCGCTTTGCAGGGTAGCAGCTCGTCCAGCACTCGTGGCCAGTAAGAAAAAAGAAAAAGAAATACCACACGAGGTCGCTCGCTAGTCATGGCTATTTTCAGCCCCCTCAGAGTCAGACAGACCGCCCGTTGGGGAAGTCGAAAACGAGCCGCGGAATGTGGGAATGTCGAAACTTTACTTGAGCGTGAAAGGCGCCGTGTTGGGGAGTGAGTGAGTGGTGAGGAAAGCACATCGCACCCAACTTGGACCAGACAACTCTCTGTGGCCTTCTCACTGCACACCACCCCTTTCCCTTTCTTACTATAGCTCGTGAGCCGGAGCCCGCCAGTGATCCAGCCCAGCCAACGAACCAATCAGCCAGCCCATCAAGCAGCCCACCCCCTGCCTCAACATCGGGCGGATGAGGCATGGCTGAAGGATCGCGCCGTGCATGACGTTAATGATCCTTCCTGGTGTTTCGGACGGGTGAGGGGGCGCAGCCAGCTCCGGCCCCGACCCCGGCCAGGGCTATGGGCGTCGTCCGGCTCGATCCTAATCCTGGTCGCCATGCTTTGCTCCGCTTCCCTTAAAGGCATGGGTTGTCCCGCGTTGGCGTTGATCGTTTTAGTCTGAATAAACTCTGCCTAGCCTTGTTCGTCGACTTTGAGGATTGATCACTGTTATCGCTGCTGCTTATATCTACTCATTCAGCATCCCTATATACGACGTCACTACGATGGGTGAAGCTCGTCGACGCTGGACTGCATCGGAGGATGCACTCCTCTGGGACCTCTATCAGATCGAGGAGAAAGGTGTGCCCGTCTAACACTCGGAAACCGCAAATTGAGCAATGCTAACGATGCCTGCCCCAGCACCCACGGGCAAATCCCAAAAAATCAACTGGAACGAGATCGCGCGCCAGATCCCCGGACGCAGCAACAAGGACTGTCGCAAGCGGTACTATAACCGGTTCACGGGCGGGTTGCGCAAGGTATACACACACACACCCTTGATCGGGTCCATGATCGAGCTCGCCTTTGCATGTCACACGATGCTGACGGAGAAATGTAGGGCTCCTGGACGCAGGACGAAGACGAGCGGCTGTTCCAGCTTGTCGAGCGCTATCAGTACCGGTGGGCGGCGATTGCGCAAAAGATGGAGACGCGGAATGCGGATCGTGAGTTGGTTTCTGCACATGGACGTGGAATGAGACGCTAATCGTGGATGCTGGCAGAGTGCTCGAAGCGCTGGCATCACTGCCTGAACCCCGAGTTGGAGCGCAGTCCCTGGACGGACGGGGAGGTATGTCGTTGCAGCAGCCACGAAGCAAACGCGCATGACAGGGCTAATGAAGCTAGAACACGCTTTTGCTCTCGGCCGTTGGAGTCCACGGGAGTAGCTGGAAGGAGATTCAGCGGTCACACTTTCCCACGCGGTCCGCGAACAATATCAAGAACCAGTGAGTCTATGCGTACCTTCCCTTTTCTCAACACGTCACGCAATGCAAGTCTAATACTCCGCTCCTCAACAAAGATATACAATCCTCAGCCGCAAAAGCCTGCCCTTGACGACCCTGCACCCCTGCTGCGCATCTCCACCCCGGACAAAACCCTCCTCCCGCCGCCTCCCATCCTCGATACCGTCAGCCTCATGCTCAACATCAACATCGTCAACGACGAGTTCCTACATTCCCTCCTCCTCCTGCACCTCCACCTCCGACACATACACGTACAACTCGCTAACCTCCACCCCACAACTCGCCGCAAACGACTACCTCCCCGCAACCCCCGAGACGACGGGCTCCATATCCGCCTTCAACTTTCCCCACGCGATGCCGCTCTCGTCGAGCGGTGATCCCGGTGCATTCCCATTCGACTATCGCGCGGCGATGTATGCCGGGAGCGGCGGGATTGATCTTGGCAATACGGGTTTCGGGGGCTGTGACGCTGCGGAGATGGGGTATGGGGTTGATATTGGTGTTGGGGTCTCGGGGTTTGGGGAGGGGCCGTTGTTGCGGTATACGCAGTTTTCAGCTGGCGGGGGGTTTGGGCTTTGACGGTGCGAGATGGTTTGGAATGGAATGGGACAGGATGTGATGAATGTGGCCTGGATTGGACGAGTCATGATGATGATAATGATGGGATAATGGCGCTTGGGATGGCTTGGCACGCGTGGCTTGGGTTCTGGATAGACGGGTTCGGGCGGGATACTCGACGGTTTACATGGAGTTTTTGGTCTCATTCATGTACTTTACAAGATTGACTGTGTGACCGCTGGAAGCGAGACAAACACTTTGCGCATTGAAACCCAAGAGTGCAGCGTCGCAGGCCAATCCGTAACACCAAAGACTCGACCTCGGACTCGAGGCCAGAAACCCAGGAAAATCTGCATCAACAAAGACACGAAATTCATCCCCAGAACTGGAAGACAGATACAAGCACGCAAATCTACACATCTAAGCTGGAATGTAGGACGAACACCATTACACGGACACACGCGACCGAAGGGGCCAGTGTGCAACGTCCGCGTGCTGATGGCCGCCCGAGTTGATTTTGGTACTAAGAGGCATACAGCATTCGACACTCTAACATGATATTTTTTCATGCAGACAAGCCGTCGCTGGGGTGTAGTACCCTCGGAAAGGACGAAAAGAGGGGAAGAAAGGGGGGGTACTACGGGACGCGGAGGTGACGCCGGTCGGAGATGGGATCTCGGGCTCATCAAACATTAAGCATGGCAGGAGATCCAGAACAAAGTCAACGGTCGCTAGCTGGAGCTGGAGCTTGAGCTTGAGCTTGAGCTTGAGCTTGCGATGCAAAGAAATCGCGAGTTGTTGTATGTTGGCGTCGTGCGAAGGGAGGAAAATTCTGCGGGCGGGCGGAGGCTTTATAGCCCGGTTCCGTGGGCGGTCTAGCTGCTTGTGGCTAGTGTCGATTAGCCGAGGGTAGTCGGTGCCTGAGGGCCTGAGGCAGAGTATCAAAGTACTCTCCTGATCTTGGCAGTCGCCTTCTTTTACAATTCCTTGACGCCTTCGGCAAATAGGACGAGGCTGAAGGGCCTGATCTCGACATCTGTAGTCTGCTATCAAGACTGAGATACTAGCGCCGACAAGGATTTCGTCAAGAGTAATTTTCATCGACTTCACAAATCACTTTGGGGTCCGCAAGTTCCACAGATATTACATTCAAGCCTGACCTTTGTCCCATGCCTACAAGACTATCTATGAACGTTAATTTAGCCCGGCTTCGGCCGCCGTGGGATGGGATTGGTGTTGCTGCGGAGATGTCACAGTATATCAGACGCTTAAAGGAGATGAGACAGACTCGCAGAGGAATATATATCGCGTGCGTTTCAAGGTCAAAGGAAAACCACCTTCAGAGTGCGCTTTCCTCGCTCGTAAATCAGTATATCTTGAGCGTATCTTTATGGATTCTGTTACAACTGTTGCCTGTGGATGGTAGATCCAAATTTTCTTCTTGGTAGTTTAGCCTTCACTCTGGCCGACGCCAATGTTACACTAGCTTCTGCGCCGAGGGGACGTGATCATGTAGATAGTACCTCCAGATCCCTCGAGATGCGACATAAAAGTGGTACATGAGGGCTCGTAGCTGCTAGTATTCTGTATCTTACAGATCGACCTATCGGTGAACGCCGTGCTTCTCGTCTCAACTGAACGGGGACCTCCCCGGATGTATTGCTGTAGGGGGGTTCTGCCTGAGCATTCTGGTTGCTCTACAAGAATCTATCTTCTTCTTGCTTTCTATCATGGTCCATTTCTATGCGTCTATTCTCCGTCTGTCTACAAGGCCAAAGCTCTAAGCTTCCGGTTTCCAAGCCCAGATTGCTTCTTAATATCCCATGTGTGCATCCATCGTCAGGGCCACGACTGAATTTCCTGCCACTTGCCCCAATGGTGGTCCTTGACAAATGTTCACCTTGTCCGAAACACATCTTCTGGCTTCGAAAGGCCTAACCATTCCACTTCCTCGAGCGGACCGCCCTCTAGTTTAGCTTCACTCCGGATTACACGGGCTCTGGAATCGTGGTGTTCCCGGGCATGGGGCTGTATATTAGTCTTAATACTCGTAGCCATTTTTCCAATAGAAGATCACAGGAATGCAGCAAGAAGGAACGGAGGCCATTGTTACAGAAAGGACGAGCCAGCTTCAAAGACCAAGGACAAGGCCGTAAAAGCACAAGCGTCCTCCGAGGATAGAGAACAAAAGTCCTCGAAGAATTCGGAGAACGAGCCCCCACGAACTCGACAATCCTCTTTGTTCAAACAAAGAAACATTCTGAACAATGCCCACCTCATTATCCCACCACAAAAGCCGCCTATAAATGCCCATCTATCCCACCCCCGTCGGTAAAGACTCCTCGCAAATCTCAGTCTCACAGTAGCAACACAACCCGAAACAAAAACCCAACACCCATATATGCAAATCTATCCAAAATGTCCACTTACGTCCTCACAGGAACATTCACGCCCGACCGAACCCTCACCGAGACCTCTGCCCGCGAGATCTGCACCTACTTCGCCACCTTTCTCCGCAGTAAGCACTACAAGGCCTACGAGGTCTGGGCAGGCTACCGACCCAAAGACAGGGCGTGGCGGTTCCTCGTTGCCCTGCGCGGCCCCGTGCGCAAGATGCCTGACCTGACGGTCCTCAACGAGGTGCAGGATCTCTTTGACGGGTACGTTGCCAAAGAAACGGGTCAGACGCGATGGGTCGAGGCGCTGGAGGATCCGTATTGCTGGGATGTGGAGGGGTGGGTTGATTGGGGGAGGGGGAAGACGGTGGACAAAGAGAAGGAGAAAGAGGATGGGAAAGGTGGGTCGGGGTCGATAGAGTCTTTGACCATGTTGTCATGTGACGCGGTCTTGGGTGAGGTTTTTTGAAGCAAGGATTTTTGGTTTGGGAGGGGGTTCTTTGTTTGAAGCGGTGGATTTGGAATGGATGTTTCCAGCCAAGATTAGCGAGATTAGTTCGATGTGAAAGAGAGATACTCGTAGAGTCTGCTTATAGTATCATGGTCAAAGTTTATTTCATGTTTCTCGTTTTTACCCCTCTCTTTTTTCTTTCAGACAAAAATTAGATGCTCTCAAGGCAAACTTAGTCTTACTTCGGATTCGACTCGTTTGAGGCTTCGGAAAACTGGATTTTTTTGTCCAGCAACGCCCGGTGTTATTTTTGACGCTCTCTTTCACACGACGAATGAGGCCAAGGGCATGCGGCCTTTCTGGAAGCCCGAGTTTTTGGGCCAAGGAACAGATGATAAGAGTGATCCTTTTTTTTCCTTTAGACATGGCCGCAACCGGCTGTTGTCAACATGGGCGGAGCCTCGGGACAGGTATAAAGATGGCCTCTCCTCCAGCAGCACTGGCAACAAGACCAAGCTCCTCCTCAATCTCGTTTTCACCACTGTGTGGTTGAAAAAAAAAACAAGAAAACGCACTCTCAATCTTAAAACATCTTTCTTGTGGACTCGCTGCTACGATCTCTTTCTCCAATCAACCCTCTGTGAGATCAGCGAAACAACATCTGCTGTCCAACTGTCCCGCTATAAGCCGCGCTCGACGGTCCAACCAGCCACGCTTCAATATCTCATTGGCGAAATGGTTCCATGGAATGCAGGTGCAAGCATCGCTCAGGATATATGGGAAGGGAATGTACTCGTAGCCGAGATGCCCAGGGTTCATGACGCACTGTCAGCCAAGCATGTTCTGGAGCAATTCATTGTGGAAGCTGGCGGCACAACAAACACCACCGACGTGATTATCGGGTATCATCCTGGGAAAGAACAGTGGATGCTCTTCGGGCGCCTGAGGTGGCCAGAGTATATGATACGGGTTCCGGACGACGTGGAGGATCAGATGCCGGGATCGTTGATGCGCCAGGAGCATCGGGACTTCCTTCCCAGATCATTCGGGATCGACGTCTTGGACATTAAGGATACTGTTCGACTATTCGACCCTGGTGCCAACAAGCAGAGATACCATGCTGCAATTGCAGAATTGGAGCCAACGTCTGTGTCGCACGTCATGCTGTACAGGAGGATTCCTTATCTGCTTAAAAAGGATGGCAAGATAGTACGGCACGACTACAACAGCTACAAAGCAACGCTTCACCTTGACATTGGAGGGTTGAGCAAGGTGTTAGATCGGCTGAAAAGCGAAGAAGACGAAGTTGACTAGGACTCGACTAAGTAGGAGCGGTGGACGGCTGACAGCGGCAATGGTTCTTTTTTTCTTTTTTTTTCTTTTTTTTTCTTTTTTTTTCTTTTTTTTTCTTTTTTTTTCTTTTTTTTTCTTTTTTTTTCTTTTTTTTTCTTTTTTTTTCTTTTTTTTTCTTTTTTTTTCTTTTTTTTTCTTTCAAAAATACTGATTCATCGCTGGTTTTCGTGTATATATACGCTCTTGTATTCCGAAAGGCCCGGGGGCAGCATAGATGGGTCCATGTGGGTGAAAAGAGTTCGTTGATGTAATTGTCTTGATTGTAGTTCAATGCGAACAATGCCTACTGATAAACATGGGTGTTCAAATTCTGAGCAGAAATAGATATAGACGCTGACTGCTTTCTAATATTAATGATCTTTTGCACTCTAGAACTACTTGGTGGGATGGATGGTGACCGAGTCAAGTCAAGTATGGCAGCATTTATCTATTTGGCGCGGGTTCTGTTGCGACGTCTAGCACTTGTTACAGAGATTCAACCGGGCATTTCGTGGTGGGTTGTCAGTTGGAAACCTTCTCACTTACCGTTCTCATTTAGAACTTGCCTAAGTGGTTGTTGTGGAGCAGCATCCGGAGACTCCAAGTATATCCTTGCTCAGAGGAAATAATTGTGCTTCTGAGGGATAGATACACTTGGTCCACTGAGCACTAGCCTAGGTGGTAAAATTGAATCCAGGGATTGTATTACAAAAACATGGATGACTCCTCGGGTTCGGTGCTAAGACTTCTCTTCGTGAGCCTTGTACGAGATAGTCTCTAAGAAACGACATCTTCGTCCACGACAGCCAACTTGACTAGATCACCTCGCACGGTGAAAGCATTACAGGGGGCTATATCTTAGTAACTGACTGATACCCCGCCGAGTGGTCGTCAAGGATATACAGCCCACTCTTCTGATACCAGATAGCTTCGCGATTGAAGAGGAGGCTACTCGCGTCATGGATACGCGGTAGTGTGGATTCAAGGCATTCGAGTCGCTTTCAGGTTGGGCGGCCGACAAGCTGGTAGGAGGGTGGTACAACGCTTTTGCGGTTGAAATCGCCAGGTCTATTGTCCAGATGTCAGTAACGAGCCAGCCACCAAGGAGATGAAAAGAACCAAGATTGGAGGCAAAGTCACGGTCTTCGGCCCGCAGCTTCTCTGCTCTGCCCAGCAGTTCGCGTTGACATTTGACAGTTGCTGCCTGCGCAGTCTATACACCACTGCAGCCTCCGATCGCGTAATTCCCCCCTCGAGCAACGATCCTGCTCTTGCTCCGTATGGCACAGCTCTGCCAGCACACGGAGTACGTTTGCCATTTCCCTATTGCCGAACCATCCAACAATGACCACCTTAGGGTGTCGGCTCATCTGCGAATTGAAGGCATCTGGCTAGGAGCGATGGAGAGGTGGGAGGTTACTCGGTCGTTCCGGATGCGTGTGCAGGCAGGGGTTGAGATCTGACAGTGATACTCTCGTCGCAGTGGGTCGCTGTCGGGGAAGTCGTAGACACAAAAGGTAAGTCCATGTTGTAGCTTGTAGTAGGGAGGGTATGCTAGGTACAACAGCAAACTTTCTTTTGAGGTAGGAATCGATGTTTCCAGTCGCGAGAAGGGTGTTGATGGATCGTTCTGGGATCAAGCTGGGGCGAAGCCCCGTTTGGCCGGCGCTGCTTGACTGCTCACCTGTTATTCTGGGGAACAACCGACATCCTAGTCATTGCCGGAGGGGCTGGGAACCAGGAATGTGAACACAACGTTAATCTGCCAATTGCTGAGCGGAGGGGACGTGTACTGATCATTGATGGGTGCGTATCGGAAGCTCCAGACTTACGAAATGGGGATAGAGACAGACATGCGGGCAGAGTGAGCGGCCAAGGGCAGCGGGGCGGGTACTTGGGTTCCCTGAGGCCTGGTTACACGCACATTCGCTTCGACATTTGTTGGAGAGAATATCGAGCCAGCAAAGCTGACCGGAACTCGTCAACACCTGCTGCCTAGGCGAAATACGTTTGTGTTATTTGTCTTATCCCTCCGTCGACATCTCCAGCAGCCCTCAAAACAGTCTCCTTGCAAGCTCGTGTCACAACACCTTTCATTTTACATCCCCTTCTATTGTGAAAAGCTATGCAGGACACATTTGCGTTAGCCAGCGCGGCAGTCGCGGTCTCCCTCAACGCAACGAGAATTCAACAAGCGCTTCAAAATGCGGAGTGGGTCGAAGGCGACGTCGCATCGGAGATTGAGGAAATGGAGGTGTACGTCCAGCTTCTGGAGGAAGCCGTCGACAGTCTTTTCGATCGTGCTGAGCCGATTCGACCGTCTATTCTCACAAGCTTGCGCCTTTGCCAAGAGAGGCTTGAAGTGATGGAGAAATTACGTGGCTCTGGATCAGGAAGCCTCCAGGCTTCAAACATTGTTGGCCACGCGGCGTACTTCAACAAGCGTGTGCAAATTCTTACGACAGCCATGGCGATGTGCGCGATGCTGGGTTAAACCCAATGAACCTTGCTTGCTGACTCTGTTCATAGCGCCGCTCCGCTTCAACAAACCCAAGATCACCTCGACAAGCCTGCACCGGCAGATGGCAAGCCGCGATACGAGATACCTGATCACGCTGAGCCAGAGTTGGTCGATTGTATGGTTCCGAAGACATTCCACTTTACCGCAGCCATCGAGCTCGAGCAGAACACTTTCAGAGTCCCGTGGGCGCAGTTTGATACGGCATCGACATACAACTGGATAAGCAAGGAGCTGGTAAAGACGCTAGGGCTTTCGGACGAGATCAAAAAACTTGAGTTATCCGAGGAACTCAGGAATACTAAGTACGTTTCATTCAATAAAAGTGAAGTGGAGCCTCTAGGCACGATAAAGCTTTCCTGGTACGCGGCGAATTTCCCTCCGCCCCAAGTGCCCCTAACGACCGAGTTTTTGGTGGGCAAGGATATCGCGGTGCGCCTGGCAATCGGTTCAGAATTTATCCTTGACAAGGAGCTCCTTGTGTACAACTTCAAGTCCCTTGGTGAGGGCATTAATGTGCTTCTGTGCAACAAGAAGTCCAAGGGTGAACTTCGCATATGATCCGCGTGTGATGATGATCGTTGTCTAACAGTGTCTAGTCCAAATGCCGGAGCCGAAGCAGAAGGATAGTGACCGAGAGAAAAGAGAACAGATGATGGCAGCGGCGCTGGAAAAGATTAGGCAAGACACGCTGGAAGGCTTGCCTCCGCAAGCCAAGTCGACACCAACTCCACCTTCTTCCCAAACCCCGGGGTCTAAGTCTGGCCCGGACTCGCAGCAACGAGGAGATACTTCGGCATGATTGTGGAAACTGGGTAGCAGCCACGCCAGGTTCGTGGGTGAGTTTGGCGGAGAGGCGAGGACGTGTGCTTGTGTGTGTATCTTGGGGCAAATGTTTGCCAGCAGAAAACAAGAACAACGCTTTATTTTGATTCTTCTCAATTGTCGAGAATCGTAATACTTGATAGAGCGCTGCTGCTGCTACCGTCATCAGCTAGATAAATGACCAGCATTTCCCACATGACTCTTCCAACACTCACCCGGGATACCAAAACTTCCGCCGCCGTGCTACTCCCCTCAACTCGAGGTCGAAACAGTGAGCTGCACGGCGTTAGTGAGTCGCACTGTGTTGGGGAGTGTGGGCGACATGCATACCTCTTTAGCTTCAGGTGGCTTAGGTAACATGCGCTGGCTGAACTCGCGAGAGGCCTGGGGCAGGTATTCTCCGTCTTTGTGGATCCAGTACGAGTGGGTTTCCAGCACGTGTACGTAGGTCACTCCCTGACACAAGCTGGATTCAGCAGCATCCATGAGCGGGCGAGCAGGAACGCTTGCCGGTGGCAGGCGTTGTCGCTCCTCTTTGGCGCTGCCATTGAGTAGGTGCTCGATGGCTCCGAATCCGACCCTGGGATTGCCAAAAGAAGCTCCCATGTGTCCCGAGCCACTAGATACCCTTGACAGGCTGTAAAGTATGAGCAACCACACTTTTGGGGGCTCTCGAAGATTTTTTCCACCGTGCCCCCAGCCGCCGTGACCGTGAAGCTTGAGCAAAGGTCCCGGTGTAAGTCATAAAAACCACGTTTCCCAATACGATGATATAAGTGCTAAGAGCCGGTGGTCGTCCTGACTCTCGTGCATGCTTTTCTTGGCATTTGCGGAGAACCTGCCCCTGAAGGAAGTTGCTCCGAAACGGATCGCGATATGGCGAATACTATAATATACATCAGTAGACGTGATGCATAATGCTTGAACATGGCACGCATATACTTTTGAGGTTTGTCAGCTGGCGGTTGACAATTAACTATGTGGAGAGTAAGACAATTGAGGTGAAGGAAGGGAAGCCGGGAAGAGAAGGAGGTGGAAGATCAGCGAACTGGATTGCAAACTACCGAGGTACATGAAGTTCTACTGAAGCTATTTCGGACTGACATGGTCGACGACAAGAACATGAAGGATCCTGGAGGTAAAAGAGAGGTTTGGGGTGTCACGGCAGTCATTTCATTCTCCCCAACGGTATTAAGACTAGCGAACCAAACCGGAATAGGTCCTCATCACGGATCTCTCCCTCAGTTTGTTACAAACACGACGGCTACCGTCATCCAACTATGTTGCCGGGGGTTAGCGACCAAGTGCCACAGCAAGGGGCCCACAAAACATACCTGACCATGAGGATGAAAACATCAGTCTGTTTGGCAGAAGTGAGCACCGCGAGCAAGGCGGAGAAGGCAATCGCGTACCCTCCGATAAAGAGTAGACACATAGCCTTGGATGGGATCTTGGTGAGAGCCAAGAGTCCCACTGTGGGCACGATGGCTGCGATGACCGACGAGAGAATTCGAGAGGCCAGCGAGAGTTTGTCCTCGGCGTATGCGCTAAGGTCGGTGCCCGGGACTGTCCAAGGGGAACCCTGGAATACTGTTAGAACGAACCGATCTTGGTCTGGAGTGTGACATACCCGTTTAAAAACCTGCACCACGCGATGAAAAATCGCCAGTAATCCTCCCCGAACGGATCGGGTGATGCGGTCGTCGTGGTCGCGCTCCGCGAGAACAACCAGGTCCTCTCGATTCTCCGTCAACCAGTTTTCTTCCGTAAGTATTCCCTGTTGCGTCAGCACGGACCCAAGAGAGTCGATCTCGCGTCGCGTTGGCTTTGAGAGCCTATCAAAAAAGGCCTTTTGCTGGACAGCCGCAGCTATCACATCAGTGTCAGTGCCGCCTCATTAACGTGCTTCAAATCCCACGCTCGTGAGGAGGAGCTCACCATACTCGGCCAGAGCTCGCCCAAGCGCCTCCATGGTATCATATTGAAGGGAGTCGGTGTCTCTTGCCGTCGCCATCTCTTGGAAAGATATCGAGAACGTCTGTCTGATTTGGTCCCCACTCTCGCTATCTGCCCTTTGCTGGTCTCTTAATTGCACTAATAGGTCACTGAGCTGGGCTTGTAGTCTGAGGAAGTTGAGCGAGTTAAGGTACCCGAAACGCCTAACAATGGTCATTTCAGGATATAGGGCCATGAGGTAAGCGATTTGGGCGTAACCGGTGGGGAGGTTGGGACTCGGATTGCGTCCAGTCTATATCCGCGTATGTTAGCGTCATCAGAAGCATCGACGGGGCTGGCAACGTACACCAAGTTCTTCCATTGTGGGCGTTGACGGCAAGTGTGGATGGTGTATTATGAATGGAAATCTTGTGATTATTAGGGAAGTGAGAGCTTCTGGGAGTGAGAGCTCCTGGGAGTGAGAGAGGAGTTGCAAAGTTGAAGAATCCCAAAGCCCAGCGGCTGTTCTATGCTCTCAATGTTTGGAATCATCGCGCATGACCCTGAAAGAGGATACAAACGGCATTCTTTCAAGCCTACGTGCAGCATCTAGCCTCACTAGATCTGGCCCACATGTTCTTTGTGTGAAAGAAGACCTGATGCCAGTGTCTTCGTTCCATTGCCAGTTATGCCAGCACTTTTTAACGAAACTAGATGGTAATAGGGCTGGAGTGTCTGACTTTTAGCCACAGGCGCGAGATTCTTGGCAGGTCCAGGTTTCGCAGGGGCTGGTTACACCGTAGACGCACTATGGGCTCCGAACCGCTCTGATTTGCCAAAGCTTCCTGAGAGACGCCCCATCCGCGGTTAGATGCGCAGAGAGAACGTTGACAAGCCAGAAAAGGGGTAGCAGGACTTTCCTTGTGTCGTCTTTGGGACCCTCCTTGATGCTCTTGGAGCGACTGCGATTCACCGTTCCTCAAAGATGCTGATCAACCTCATGCATGTTCTATTGCCTTCTCTCCATCCTGTTCTCTTGCTGTTATCATGGACCCATTACAGGTCTTGGTCGACCTTTTGGCTTGACTAGGAACCGCGTTGCTCTCGCCCTTCTGGTCGAAAAGACCTTTTTTGGCCACCTTCGCGCTTCCGACTTGCGTCAGGGGAAAATAGCAGGCGAGAGAAGAGATCTAGGCCTAGGCAAACCCGCTCGATGAACCATTTCCCCATTCATTGAATCCCCCAACTTAACTTCTCTGAGCCATTTGACACCCGGTTCGAAACGGCCTGCGACATTGTGGAGGTGGCTCTAGTGAATCAAAGAACCTCATGAGTCTCTCCCGGATGCGCCCCGAGCCGGTCGACATATCAAAATGGTAATACGGCGTCCCTCAATGTATGTCCATCTCAACTCATTACAGCCGCATCCGCATTGACACTTTTACGCTGGTAGTGCGCAGGGAAACCGTCCATACCCACCGCACCGGCACACCATAGTCAGGCAACGACCGGATGAACCGAGCAGAGAAGAGGGTCGATCCTCCACACAACCGTTCCACGAACGAATAACAAACGATACCAAGGATTCAAACCTGTGGAGGTGCACTGCGACCGTGGTTGCCAAAGACACGTCCACAAGCCGCGACGCAGCTCTGGATACAGCATCCTAGAGGCTCACAATACTCCTGGAAACCCCGGGCGTACACCGCAGATGGCGGATCTGACGCATCCGAAGAAACAAGCAGCGTCAAAAAACATCGGCTCGGGGCAGGCGACATCGATTTCTTGGGGCCAATCTGCCTTGATCGGCATCGGTGCAGTCAATCTCATTCCTTCAGACATCTGCCAGAGGAGAACCTATGACTTGAACATTGAGCGGGATTATTTGATGGAATATTGTCGGACTCAACCGTATACCCGGCGTGAAACAATTTTTTTTTTTTCTAATAAATCAAATTAATCTGCCTTTTACCTCATGACAGAAGATGCCCAAAGGTACGCATTCAGCATCGCTCTTCCGCCAATTGCATTACCTGACGCCACACAGAGGAGGATTTGGGGCAGCGGAGGAAGGTGTAAAAGGGCCGGGAACAAACGTGCAACCTGCAAGGGCCAGACAAGAAAGGCCGGTGAAGAGACGGGAAAGCATGCGCGAGACGAACCACGATCCTTCCAACTTCGCCGTCGACCTCAAGGCCATATGCACTTCCGTGCGGGCAAGCGGTCGGGTGAAGAAACACCCGAGATGCGGACTGGGTACATTGATGGCTTACAATCTACGTTCAGAGGCATTAGTATCTAGGGGGACTGCTCTTTGAACGCCTGGCTGGCATGTGCTCCACTTGCATGGTGGCGGAGAGGAATCTTTCTTAATTACATAGATCATATAACAGTTCCTTATGCTGACATGAGTCGATTTAACATTTCCAAGCATTGACAATGGTCCTTTGTAGTCCGTCTGGGCCGTACACCGATGCAAAAACTAGCGGACCTTCGATTAATACCGCCCAGTTCGCTCTCTTCTTTCCCAAAACACGGGATAGATCTTTCGCGGCAGTCGAGCATGGCTTTCCGGTCTGTATCACTTAAGGAGAGAGATACTGAGCTGTTAGTAAATCATACACGACAACGTGATTCGACCAAGTATTCCATACCTTTCTTTGTGCCTCTCTGTATGATCTTGAAGAACGCGCTTGGCATATCGCCCCAGAACAAGCCAGTCATGCTTTCCGTCACGTATGGCCCAGAACTCTTCCCCATCCAAGACAAAGAGGGTGCTGGCATGAGTCCAGTCACGTCCACTGGCACCCATCCACTGGCGTGCCAGAGAACCTGCAGCCCTCGTGGTTTGCGCCGTGCAGTCTTCGGTTGGCGAGTGGACCTCCCTCGAGAAGACGACTCTGACGTGAGCCAGTAGTTTTTCTGGCAGAGAGTCGGCACTTGGAAAATGCACAGAGACCTTTTGGACACCATCTTTCACGGAGTGCCCTAAGAAGATGGTAAATGCTTTGACACCTGCCCGGATTAACTCTGTTACGAGAACTTGAATACGGCCGGTGGCATCTTCGGGTAGAGATCCCTTAAGAGTAACACTGGACATGTTGGTTTATCGAAGGGGGTGAAATGTGCTTGAGTGACGTGGTGAGGTAGATGGTGTCAGGGCCGATGCTAGGAGAGCGAGGTTGAGGCGCGTAGATGGAGGACGTTGTGGTATGAGGCAGGCTTTGGGCGATGGCGGCGAGGAAGGGAGAGGGAATTAAGCGGCTAAATAGTAAATACTAGGAGTCACTGAAATATTTTGTATCCCGTCTCCAGTCCTTCTATTAGATTCACCGCGTCCAGAGATATCATGCTACATCCACTAGAGGCCGGAGTGATCCAAGAACAACCAGTAGAGCGTACCTCAACACTCGAAGCAAGCGGTGGTACTTCTTTATAGTGTTGTAGAAGCTTTTCTGGGTCTGGTGTCTTTCTGTCTGTAACGCAACGACTACTACGGAGGCACATCACACAACGAGAAGTAGGACTAGCCCGACGATCATGTGCGATATTGATTCCGATGCCGTCTCCTGTATTGGCGTGGATCCCTTCTCAAACTCCTCGCCATCTCTGCATGCACCCTATCGAAGTATCAATCCAGTCAATCTTCATGTAGTCCTGGTGTGGCTCGACATGTGGCGGAGTACTGTGGCTCTCGCTTTTGCCTGAGGCGACGAACCACGTGCCTGCGCTCACTTCTGCGGGTGCAATGGATATTCACCTGGCCCAGTGATGCCTTAAGGTTCTGATCTCTCACAAGTAGCTTCAAGGCTCTACGCTACATCCTCTCATTCTTGTACGATAGTAGTTGTCGGCACGGTGGCTGCGTGAGGGTGCCTGTTCACCTACCCAGGTGGATAGCTTCGTGTTCTGCTAGGTCGCTCCTACGAATCTACACACATCTCTGACTTGCAGGGTGACTTTTTTCTTGTACGGCTTTTATGCAGATGATAGTTTGTCCTGTTTCTCTACAGGTCCGATCTCTGCCACGCTAGGGCTTCCGTGTCTAGAGTTTGAACAGGTTAGCAGAGCCTGAAGGGCTGGCATACGTGGTATAGGGCTTTTTTTTCCCAATAGCGTTAATCCACCATAACTAGGTAGAGAAGTCACAGAGGCTACGACACCCGCGTCCAAGTGTGGCAGCTACTGGTCGTATTCAGTGGCAAAAGAGATCAAGTTGAGCATCAGCATACTCTCGGTAGACAGCTTTAATTAAAAGTGTTTCTTGTCTTCTGAGCTGGGGATTGACGGCACGACTCGCAGAATTATCGTCCCTGTATCAAGATTCACTAACAAGGCTGCCAGAGCACTGGAGTCACTAACCTACACCATGTTTAGCGAACGAGCTATATTGGGGTTAGCAAGCCTATCCGGCGGTTGTCGTAAGCACTTCGATACGTTCGGCAGCCGGTTAAACGGAAAGAATGAATAAAAAGTCCGGAGGCAAGCGAATGATATAAGGAAGATGCTCTCGAGGGCGTGCCTAGCTCGGTAATTATTGCTGAGGAGGTGCATTTAGATGGACCGCAAACCATGCGGCAGGTATAACAATGGATGAGAAAGAAAAGGCAGTGTAGATGTCCAAAGTTGTTCGCGAGTATACATGTACGCCAAAAGTAATTCTAAGCCTGGCCAACTTTATTGCTTAGTATACCTACCTACCGTGGTCAAATGTATAATGCGCTGGCCCTTTTTGTTTATTTAATGCGCATGTATGTAAGTAGAGCACCTAAAACCTACACGCACTCCCATCTTTATCGACAGCCAACGCGGGCATATCCTGTGTCGGCCAGTACCCGTCACAGAAATCCATATAGCTGTAGTCAAACTTGATGACAATCTCAATTTCAGCATCAAAAGGCGTCGTATCGGTATCCCACCGGCCTGGTAAGTGTCCCAAGCGGAAGTTGCGCAGGTGCGGTAGTTTTCTTGGAATGCCTTGAGATAGTCGCACCACCTCGTATCACATCGGGCTTAGAGGTTACGTTCCAGTCTTGGGAGCGGTTTGCATGTGTCAGGGGCAAGGAGCATGCGATGTAATCCATTTGAGCTGGCTGTCATGGATGAATGTGTAGCTGCCGAGCGCAAGCGATTTTAGCCGTGGGAGGTGAAAACCATTTAGGGAGCATTTAGGGTAGAAGTCAAAGAGGAAGGAGGAGTAGAGGGTTAAATGTTGAATGTTCGAGTATTGCAGTTGTTGGTCCTCGCCATTTAGTTGCAAGCGTTGGGTAAAAGGTGTACGGGGCATTGTGCTGTAAGAGTCGGTTAGTCGTTTTGTACAGAGTAGATGGATAATACAAGACTCGAAATACCTCAAGGTCAGCCTCCCCGTTCTTCTCAGTATGCTGATTTGAAATTTTCAGCCGCAAGAATCTGAGCCCGCTGAGGACTTTTTCAAGATTTCGTTGAATATCAAGGTCAACCGTGTCAATGTTCTATAGATGTTAGATTGCGAGCTCAGTTGGTGAGACGCCAGAACAGCCATGGTCTTGCACATCACAGAAGACCGAAACACGATGGTTTGCAGGACGTCAGGCTCCCATCTCTCTTCCCTGCCGCTGCAATCAGGGTGGAAACGTAGGACAACGCTTGGTAGGCGGGAGAATTCGACCAAGCCTTTGACCAACTTCCAGAAGCGGCGGGAGAGATCGCCTTGGTCTTGATGCTGGACTTGTCCACCTTCTCCATTCGAGATTGCCATGCACTCATCATCGTCTTCATCCTATACTGGGTCAGTATCCCTTGGAAACAAAACACCGTGGCCAGGCAAAACCCACATCATCCCTCGCAGTATCAAGAAACCTTTTTCACAGACCCCCCGAGGACACTATCACCCGGAATATTCTGGAATTCCTGCCAATTCGCCTTCGTTGGGCTGAGTGTAATTGTCTGAAATGGCGAGCACCGTCAAATCTCAATTGACAACGCGCTAGTGAAGCGGAGCTTCTTGCGCCGGTCCTGGTCCACTTAGTGGAAGACGCGCAGAACGATCTCGCGGGGAAGGGATAGGGGATCGGGCATTCTAAGGGTACTTTTGAGATACTTAAGTAGAGGGAGGTGAACTGGGCGGGTTTTATTTCCGACAGAGGAGAGAATGCATTGCGCGCCTGGAGGCTGGAGTTCCTGGGGCCCAAGCCTAGCTCTTAAGGTGTTCTTGGCGGGGGCTACACAGAAATGGGCCTCCGGTTCCAGGGCCCCAGGCTGGAAGGAAGATTGAGTGGAGGCACAAGGGATATCGAGGAGTTCGGGATCTGGCGGTTTGTTGGTGGAATACCGTTGAAGTTAGGGAGCATAAATAATCTCAAGAGTCTGTGTTTGACCACGATGTCGAAAAGAGCCTGGATGACAGCAAGGCTATGATTGAGAGAGTATCCCATGGAATGACTATCTAGATACTGCTAGGAGAATGTTAAGTCATGTACGGTACGTGGCGAATTCATCAGCGGGCTAATGGGCTGAGTCTATAGATTGTGACAGGACTACTCCACGCGAAACAACCCCGGTTAGGGCTATTTATAGCTTGTCCCCTTGATGTACTGTCTTTGAGTATAGACAGCACTCTAATGCTGCCTCATATGGCAATGGTGGTGGAAACTGCCTCTCTTCCAAGCTAACACACTCGGGAACATACGAAGATGCAGTTTGGCTGGACATTGCGTAGTGTACTTGAGAACCTATGTATTCTGGCTATTCCTCGCAACCACGAATGGTCTTTTTCACATATTCCTAGCCCTTCAAATAGCCTCGCAGGCCATTGAACAAAGTCTTGATAAGATACGGGGACTTTGGAACTAAAGGTATTCGCTTATTTCTTGTATTTTGAGTCCAGGTCTTAACCGCTTGTTCCTGATTCAAAACCCATATCAGTTCGACTGAACCCCAAGAAGAGACTGGATTACATCACTAGACCTCAATAAACTCTGGCAAATCGTAAACAGCATCAGGCAAGACTATCCCCCTCGGCGCCGTCAAAATCCCAAACTGATAGGTGAACCCGGACCCCGCTGCACTCTGCCCGTAGAATCCCACAATCTCCTCGTCGTCACTGGGTGCAAGGGTGACAACGGCCTCGCTATCAGACTCCTCCGCTCCATGTTCACTGTCATCCTCATCGTCCTCATCCTCGTCATCGTAATCCCTGTTACCATAGTTCAGGTGGCCCCACGCCTCCCCGTTCCCCAAAGTCATGCGAATCCCCGCTAGACTCCCCCACCCGTCATCCTTCTTGCAGATCACGACCTTGCGGATTGTTTCGCCCTCGGGGAGATTATGGCTTTCAGACGCATGTCCGCCAAAGGAGTGTCCGCCTCCGGGACCGCAGTTCCGATGCGAGCCGTCGGCGTAGTAGACGACTGCGCCGTCCATGGTACATCCAACGCGGAGGTCGATCGAAGTCGCGCGGTGGAGGGCACCGTCTTTGCCGCGGTTGTGGAGAAGCATGGCCCAGCGGATGTAGCCTTCGTCGTCATTGTCGTCATTGTCGTTGTTGTCGGCCTCGAAACTGTTCGAGTGCACGGATTGTTTGTTCAGGATGATGTTGCTGCCCGGGATGGAGATGTAGGGCTTTTCTCTCAGGAGGCTCCAGGCGTTCTTGGTTACCCGTTCCTTGCCGTTCATGCCTAGGGCTGTGATCTTCAGTGCTTTGCTGCGGTCGAGGTCCTCGGTCGTGGTGTTGATGCTGAAGGCTGTGCAGGTGCCGGTGATATCACTAAAATACTCTCTGGGCTCGTCGGTGCCGGTCTGGACAGAAACCCGCGCAAGTCCTGCCTTGCACGACACCTTGATGATTTCATCGACACCCTCACCTGCATCAACGTCGACTTCTGCATCAACTGCAATAGTCACTCCAGCCTGCCTAAACTCCGCAGTCACAGGATACTCATCCCCAGGTAAGGCAAAATGAGGCAGCAGCTTGAACTTGAGCACGTCGCGTAAATCCCACTTTGCTTCATTCTTCATCCCAGCATTCCCCTCATCCTCGATAAAGTTCATCGCCCACGCCCGGCTATACCCCCTCGCCATGATCCCTGTCGTATGCCCGGCCCCAAACGCATGGCCGACCTCGTGTAGGAATGCGCCTTGTCCGACGAAGCAGGCGCCGCGCATCGTGTCGCATTCCCCGTTGTCGTTGCCGACGCTATCGCCCGTTGCGGTCTGATCGACCAGGCACGCGGGGACTTCCTCGAGGAACCGCGGCCATGAGTATGTCAGGTGGCTGCCGAAGATCCCCAGCGACACTCCGTCACTCTTGTGGCATCCCAGCGCCGCATGCCCGAGGATGAGCTTCTGCTCAGCGGAGTAATGCGCATCGAGGATTAACCCGGCGACAACAGGGCGGGTGCCCGACTGGAACACGGGGATGCCAGAGGCAGCCAGGGCGGACTCAAAGTACTGGTGTAGAGCCTCCCGATTCCGGCCACGCGGATTCTGCTGCGCTACCTGGGCATCGCGAATCTCCGCGACGGTCTTGTCGGACCGGACGATGTGCACTTTTGCGACGGCGCCCATTGACGCCGATGATCCGCGTTGTGCTTGACTATGAGTGGTGCGCAAAGTGGTGGTGCTCCCCCACTCCTCATCCAGCCGGAACGACCGTCGGCCCAGGCCCTTTTCACGAAAGTCCTCGGCTGTCAGAGCCTGCCACATGTACGCGGCCATGCGGAGCTTGGCGACAGCGGCGTTGACATCGCTGTGCGCCGTTGCGAACGCGCCGTGCTTGGCGGGCGGGCAGTCGATGAGTAACGGCGAGTCTTTGGCGACCATAATAGCCAGATGCAGCGGAGGGAGTTGCAACAGCGGAACGTAGTTGAGCGAGATTGTTACCGAGTCGTAGACGCCGGATGCGTGGTGGAGCTTTAGGTTGATGGTGCTGATACCAGGGGCGAGCATTGCAAGGGCACTCCATTTACCGGCGTGCAGGGGCCAGTGCTGGACTGGCTGGGACTGGTTGAAGGCGTCGGTTACAGAGACCGAGACGAAATTTGTTTCGTGGGCATAGTCGAAGATGGGGCATTCCCCGTGCAGCGCGATGGCGGTTTGATGGACAATCTCTCCGTCGATAACGTTGGCGACTGTGAATGGGCGAAATTCGATCGGCGTCGGTTTGACCCGGCGGGGGGCCGGGGGAGTGGACTCGGTGTCAATTGAGCGTTTTGTCATGATGGGCGATGGATAGAATACAAGAGGATGAGCAGCTGGCGCCTTTTAACCTGGTTCATTCGCGTAGGCCCCCGTGGCTGCCTGCGCCCCCGCTAGTCCAGGCACAGAGCTACTGCCTGGGATTCCAGGTGGACACCTCGCTGCCTGATAAATGTCCCCAGCTCCAGCCTTTCAGAACTCTCATTCTCCTCTTCAATCTTCCTGTTTCCTTCCAGACAGTCCCTGATCGGGTGGTGACCGACTGCGAGGACAAGGGCAAAGTCGGGCTGGGCACTGGCAGCTCGTATGCGGGGAAGGAGCGCCCGCCGCGTCGCGAGCCAAAACATGAACGCACTGCACTTCCCACGAGTAGTTTTGTCCATCCGAGTGCACTTATCTCTATCGCCCCGATGCCATTAATACACCTGCCCATCGAACTGCTCACCGAGATCGCCGAGTTGCTCGAGTACGAGGACGAGATCAATTCACTGTCGCGGACGTGCAGATTCCTCTACAATCTGCTCGGCCCCTTCCTCTACAAGCACAATGTGCGCCACGGCAACAGCAGCGCACTCGCTTGGGGAATCATCAATAAGAACATGGCCACCATTACCCGGAGCCTAGACGCAGGCGCTTCTCCGAACGCGTGCGACGGGCGCGACGGGCGAGAGCGAAAGCAGCGCCCCGCAGCTCTGGCGGCGATGCACGGGAACGAGGCGGCTTTTCGACTTCTGTTGCATCGCGGCGTGGACTTGAGCTGGGACACGGAATGCGCGGAAATCAGGCCTCGATATCCAGAGAGGCCGCACGGGCCGTTCCTGTATCTCCATCCGTCGGGCCAGTTGTTTTCAAGGGCGGCGGCGAATGGTCATGCCCACATGCTGCCTTTGCTGATGGGACTCTACAAGAAGGAAAAAGGTGTGTCCTGCCCCATTGCGCACGGAAAGGATCTGTTGGGCAGCGCCGCGAAACTAGGGCACACGGGTGTCGTAGCGTTCTTGCTTGAGCATGGGGCCGATCCAACCGTCCGGCATGCGGTTGACGGCACCCCGGTTTGCTGCGCCGCACGGAACGGACATCTGGACATCGTAAAGATGCTCGCTAGCCGAGGCGTCCTGGGCTCTACAAGGCGAGAGCCGCGGGGCGAGCTCGACAGGGACGTCATGTGGCCCATACTATGGGCTGCAGAGAAGTCACACCCAAAAGTATTCGACTATCTTCTCGAAACCGTTGATTATCTCCGCCTGGTCCAAGTTCCCGATGACAAGGGCGCATTTCTGGCCGCGGCAGCCATGTCCAACAAGGTGGACCTTGTCCGTGATCTGCTGGACAACCGTCGCTACCATCCCAGCGGCACATGGACAGATCAGCGCAATTTCTCGGCCGACAAATATCCAACCGCGCTGTGCTGGGCGGCTTCCAGGGGTCATGTCGACATTGTCTCCCTCTTGCTGGATCATGGGGCTGACCTCTACCCACCTCCTCTTATGTCCAACCGCCATGTGGCCTTGCCCTTACCCGAAGCAGCCCGCAACGGGCACGGAAAAGTTGTCGACCTATTACTAGACGCAGGGGCCGATCCATCTGGTAAGCTGGGCGGGCGACACCGGGGCATAGATCCTGTACTACCTCTAGCCATCCCCTTCGAGTCGATCTTTTCCAGGCTACTCCAGGCTGGTGCAGACCCGTTGCTCTGCAAGAAAGCAGGCAAATCGATAGCCGGTCCGGTGATTGCATCAGGGAGCACCAGTGAGATCCAGATGCTGCTAGACTGCGGCCTAGACATAGTACAGGATATACAGGGAGAAGATAGCCTGCTTCTCTTCGCCGTACGTGGAGGTAAGCGCGTCTTCGAGTGGCTCCTCCAGCAGGGCCGCTGGGACGATCTCCTCTCGCCAAAGGGCAAGAGCGAAGGAGAGCTCGAGCAGGCCATCAACCACGCCGTAGCTTCAAATCAAACCGAGCTCCTTGACCTCCTCCGCAAACAGGGGTTCCGCATCCCCTTTCCCAATCCAAAACGCAATCTCTTCTTCACCGCGGCGGCGGGATCTTTGGGAACCCCCAATGCGAATCCAAAGGAAACGATCAAATGGCTCCTCGACCGCGGCGCCCCTCAGTCCGAGCTTGACAACGCCCTGTTCTCGATTCCGGACTACAAGTGCCACCACCGGCGGGGTAGCAGATTCGAATCCGCGTACTGCTGGCACCGGGACTGCAGCGCGCTGCCTGACCTGCTGCGGATCCTGCTTGACGCAGGTGCGAATCCGCTGTACTCGAGAGGATACGCTATAGTCCGGTTGTGCCGGGATATACGTACACTGCGGATGATCCTCGAGGCAGTCGAGGCGCGTGGTGGGACTTGGCCCTATGAGGGGGTTTGCCTGCGTGAGGCTGAGCATCTTTTGATGGTCGAGCACCCGCACCATGACCGGAGAATCGACAAGATCCTGCGTCAGTATAGCTGGCGGCTGCAGTATGGGGTTTCTTGACTTTAACTTTGACGTATGCTGGAGGTTTGTAGTGAATGAGGTGCGCGGAGTGGGATTACCAGAGGCGTGGGGCAGATCTTTTCGTCTCACACGGGGCTTTTCTCTAATATTCTACCAGGCTCGAATATTCCCCTTGTTTGTTTGATGTACTGTTCTTGAGTGCGTATCCTAGTATAGGTACTACGCGGAAACTCCAGGTAGACAGTTGACCTTGCATGGCCAATAGACCCAGCACACATTCATAATCAGCATATACCCACTGGCTGACAGTAGGCCCTCAAAGCTCGGACCACGAATAGAGATATACTAGAGTACAAGTGACCCTCAACTGAAAGACGAAATGATCCGTGGACCGCCCCGACACTCCCCAGCCCAGCATAGCGCCACGCGCACGACCTCGGGGCTTCCATTGTCGTAGCATCCCATTCAACTAGCCATTTCACCAAGTCCCAATGATACGAGGTACCCATATAATACCGCAACTTGACCTCGCTCAAGTAACCAGCCTATGCCTTTCCACAAGAACACATCTCCACGTACAGAAATGGGCACCAGTTAACAGCGGTACAGGCGGGAGTAACCCAAGGTCAAGGTTGACAATCTATATGTACGAGACGGGCAGACGGCATGAATTGTACTCCGTAGATGCAAATGCTTCGTTCGGTCAAGCCAGTAATGGACACTACCTTGTCGAGCGCTCGGAGTCATACTACTCTGGCCACACAACTCCAATATTTCTGCATGCCGTGGTCACACATCCAGGAACCTGCATACAGTGGTTGGTCGATAAATCGCTCATGTAGAGGCCGGCTCCATCAACCTCATGCAGTCCTACGGTGATGAAGCTGTATCACGGGGACATCTGCAGAATCTGCTGTTCCTGCGAGGGGACCTCGACTTCTTGTTTTGGTCTAACTCTTCTCCCATTCTCCTGTATTTAACCCAGTCGCTCGCTCAAGTTATTCAATGAATCGCACCTTTCGATTCTTTTATTCCTCCTTGTAAGCTTCGTCGTCGTTCCCCTCCGATAGCGCTCATAGGTTCTGCATAACTTAGGGTTTTTATTTCCCAACGAGAAACTGTCAGAACGAGAGCCAACTAGGGCACTCCGTATAGTGCAGTACGCCCTCAGACCTGTCCGCTGGCATCCGTGCTGCAAAACCCCCTAACCCGAGTATCCAGGAAAGTTCATTACCGAATCCCGTGGCCGACAGCAGAGATGCGTATTTCCGGGGACCCTCTATTGTTATCCCAGATCTCTCAATGTGACCGCCTCGGAGGCGCGCTGATCCATCTGCTTGAGCATCCAAGCAGGGCGTGGAGGCTAGCGACGACGATGTCTTGGGACGTGGCTGAGCACCACTGATCTGATGCCGATCGTTGTTCGACATGAGAGTGGGGTTGAACTTCAGGCGGCCTTGCTTCTTATCGAAGAGGAGTATATGCAGAAGGCTTATTCGCGATGAGATCGGGCGTGGTGCAGGATATGGACCTTGGTACCGATATATTCTCTACCCATCTAAACCTCGTTATCCGCCGGTGATCTACAGGATGATTGGCTCATTCGGACGGTCATCCGGCTCAGATCGCATCATGTTCAATTGCATTGATATACTCCTCACGGTTGAGAATTGCGCAATGGGGGCAGACCTGGAGCCTCTCATAGTTAATTTGTCTCGCCGAGGAGATATATTTGTGTCAATTGGATGTTAAGCAGGAAGGGAGTCGCGTGACAGGGGATGAACTTTTCCACGACGCAAGGGAGACACCTGTAGCCACATGTCCCAACCCAAATTCCTTGCCGCGGAGAACAGCATTTGGAGTGAGGCTGAGCCAGGCAACACTACAATGCAGGCAGCTTAGCACATTCTGAGGACATGATGACGCGACCAGTCAGCAACCAGCGGCGTCGAAAAAAGCCAAAACAGGCCGGCCAATGATTTTCCTCAATTCTTGTTCTGTCCCCAGTTAGCGCCAGTTAGCGCCCACTAGTGCACTCTTAGCGCGGTCTCCCGGCAACGATGAGCGATCGGGGATAAACACAGCAGCCACAAATGGTGTCATCGGCCTGTCCAGATTGAGATCGGCTCCTCTTTCTTTTCTTCCATCTCCAACTTCCCCGTCAGCAAGGGCGAACGTCATTCGCGCGACATATCGCCAATTGTTGCACAGAGGGTCCGAAACGAGTCAGGGTCCGGCCAGTCTTGGGTGCACTGCCTCGACGGTTTCACCTTTCTTTGTGCCCTGCAGGCAGCACTGTAGCTGGCAGCCGCTTATATTCCAGACAAGTTCCCTCCCCACAGTCACCGTCCAGCACTAACCACGACCGTTCGGTAGTAATGCGGCGATCGGCTTCGGCGTCGATGCCGTCGACATCAATTCCCGCTCGACACTCGCTATCGGCACTCTATCTTACACTCTTCACCCTCCTGTCGCTGCTCACGCCCCGCGCCGCATCCTACAGCCTATTCCCTCCCCGCCACAGCAATGCCGTCGCAACCACGAATAGCGACTCCCTCGCGGCCCGCGACTCTAAACCTTTTCTACTGCGCGTCATGCCCCTCGGCGCATCGATAACAGTCGGGTACCAGTCGAGCGACGGCAATGGGTATCGCAAGCCGCTGCGGGAGCAGCTGCGCTATGCGGGGTGGGGGGTCGATATGGTGGGGAGTCTGACGAATGGGACGATGAAGGATAATGTACGTCACCTCTATCCGGCTAATTGGGATTCGGTTGTACCATTGGTGGATGGGTTCATATGATGTGATATGCCACGGATGGTCTGGATGGTTCGATATGTATGTGGCCAAGCTGACGAGCTCTTCTCCGTGCAGCAAAACGAAGGTCATTTTGGAGACACCATTGAGCAGATCGCCGCAGCCGCCGCTCGCTCGGTCGGTATGCAGCCGAATGTTATTTTGATCAAGTGCGGACCTACCCCTTGTTTCCCTCCACCTCCAGGCCTACAAGCTACACGCCGAGATGGGATGCTAACAGACAGACAGCGCCGGCACAAACGACGCCCTCCATAACAGCGCAATCCGCGGCGCCGGATCCCGCATCGACACCCTCCTCAGCGACCTCTTCACCGCAATCCCCAACACGACCATAATCCTCTCGACGCTCATCGCCAACACACACGCGCAGCGCGTCGTGCAGCGGATAAGCGGCGAATACCGCAACGTCGCTGCGCGGCGCCGCGCGGCCGGCGACCGCGTGGTCCTTGCCGAGATGAGCTATTTCGTCGGCTCGGAGTATCTCGTCGACGGGACGCATCCGGATGATGACGGGTATCGGGCGATGGCGGCGGTTTGGTGGGCGGGGATACAGGAGGCGGAGAGGGCGGGGTTTTTGGTTGCTCCGAATGAGGTTGAGATTCATAGGGAGAGTACGAGTGCCAGTGGCGGATCGGGATCCACGGCGAATGTCTCGGCGCTTGTTGCGAGTGAGCGGAATGGGACGGAGGGGGAGGGGCTGGATGATGGGCCGGTTGAGGATCCGGGGTTGCCGAGTTATATTGCGCCTGCCCAGCCCTCGGTGGATGATGATGGGGCTGCGGTGAGGAGTTGGAGTGGGAGATTTGGGTGGGGGGTGCTTGTTGTACAGGGCTTCGGTGAGTTCTCTTGCCATATTGATCCTGCGATGTGGGCGAATGGCTAATGATGGCAGTATTGGCGCACCTGGTGAGTTGAGCGTAGACTTGTATGAGACGAGCTCCGATACATGATACACGATCGACGAGAAATGCAGCATACAGCGAATGAAGATCATTGTTCTATCTAGAAACGAAACTCCAAGATCTACATTGCACCTATCCAAGCGTCTAAAAAGATTTCATCCCCTCTGTTCTACTTCATAGACGTACCCCGCCTCAGGCAGCAAGTGCAATCCCCTTCAACTTGGCAAAATCCGGCGTCCCCAACCCCGTAACAGGATCCCACCCAGCCGTGGCATTCCAGCTCGCAAACGGGATGACAGGACTCCCATTCGGCGGCCCATTGAACCGGTCATTCCCGTCACACCCCAGGCTGCCTCCATGCACGATATCATTCAACCCAGCAACACCGGCAGAGTACAGCCACGGATTCAAGAAACCCAAAACAGGCAGGCCGGCCTTGAGTCTCGCATCGTTGAGCAGCGCAATGACCCCGCTGAATGCCGGGGCAGAGCAGCTCGTCCCGTCGTACAGCTTCACGACGCCCTTGTCGTAGACGGCGTAGTTTGTGGCCTGGGCGGCGACATCCGGGAAGGCGCGGCCACTCCGGTTAAAGTACGCGCTCTGCACGTTCCCGAGCTGCGAGAGGTACCCCGAGACAGCGGCGTTTTGCCAGCTCGGCCGCGGGAACAGGTCGCTGAACCCCCCCGAGGAGAAATACACGCCGGCCTCGGGCGCCGTCCCATTCGTGCCGCCGACAGAGGTCACCCACGGACACGACGCCGGGAACTGGGGCGGGAAGTGCGTGGTATTCTTCCCATCGTTGGTCACGCACGAGGATCCTACGCCGCTGTCCCCCGATGAAAAGAGCACACTCACCCCGCGGGACCCGAGCTGCGCGTACAGATTGCAGACGGCGCGCGCATAGCTTTCGGGGATCGTCTGCTCGTTTTCGCCATAGCTCGTCGAGATGACTTGCGGGAGGGCATCCTGGTCGAGCTTCAGCACGCCCTGCAGGAACTCGAGGTACGGCTCGTTGGAGTTGTCGTTGGGGTCTGGCTGCGACAGGTCCGGGACGAGTTTGCCGCGGCCGCCGGTGGAGAATTCCGTGACGGGGAGTGGGTGGCTGACGCCGACGATGTACTGCAGGTCGAGGTTGGCTTCGCCGCTGTCTTCGGACGAGGACTGGTCGTTGAGCCCGCCGTTGAAGGTGACGACGGAGAAGTTCAGCCCCGCGGCGCCGGGCGCGTACGTTCTCTCGAACCTGGCCAGATCGTCGTAGCGCGCGTACTGCTCGAGGAAACTCGCAAACCCAATCCTGCTCCCGCTGCGCGCGTCCGCGGTATACCCCTCGGTGTTGTACAAGTCCGCCAGGCAGTTGGGCGTGATCACGTCGTTGCAGTGCTCCAGGTCGCCCTGGGCGACCGCAGTCGTCAGCCGACTGGTATCGATATCCAGCGCGGGCCTGGACCGCATCGTCGCGCGGTTCGCCTGCAGGCTATCAAACCGCGTCGTGGGCTGCACCATGTTGACATGCGGGGCGATGGCCTCGGGCAGACTGTAGCTCAACGTTCGCAAGACCTTGCGCACATCGCGCGTGTTGGCGTTTGCGACCGCATCAAGGTCTGTATCGGCATGCGTGTACCACAAGAAATCCGCATCAAGCAGCTCATTCGCTTCGCCGACTGTGGTCTGGAAATTCACCCAGTCGGCGTCCGTCTCGAAGTCTGTGACGCCTGCGGCGGAGAGCCAGTCCTCGACGGTGGAGACGGCGTCGTTGCTGGGGAGGAGGAGCTCCTTCATCTCGGTGTAGGAGCGGAAATGCCGCCCGTAGTTTGTGTGGCCGGGTGTGCTCATGTCAAGGAGGGCGCGCTCGAAGCCCGTGACGTCGTGCTGTTTGAGGGCGATGCGGAGGCGCAGCGGTTGGGTTGCTGCGGGGGTGCCAGCAACTTTCCAGCCTGTGTGTGTTGTTAGTTTGCACACGGGGCGTTGCTGTATTCGTGGTGGTGGTGATGGAAGTGAAGGTGACGATGGTAAACGGAGAAACTACGGTTTGTACGTACCATCGGGGATAGCGCTCAGCCGCTCAAACGCCTCTGCGGAGACTGATGCAGCGAGGGCAGCCAGTCCCGCGAGGGAGAGGGTCGCACGAGAGAGGGGGAAGCGCATGGTGGTGACCAGGCAGACAGACACAACCAGGTGTCTTGTCACTGAAGCAGGTCGAAGCGCTGAATCGCAGAATGCTTCGAAACCAAGAACAAGGGGCAGCCTCGCCCTTTAAAACGCAGATCGCATGATAACATAACCCATTGTTGTCATCTCCCCACATATTATCTCACCCTCGTCAGCCATCCAGATTCCACCGGACAATGCAATGGCCGGAATATCACCTGCTTGAATGAGTCTAGGGCCGCGATTGCAATGTCGCAGCGCTACTGCGAGTGGCTGGCCAAGACGGGGCTTCAAACAAGCAAGCATCCAGTAATGTCTGGGCGTGTCCACCTGAGTCTCTGGTCTTGTAGTGTCATTGGCTGCGCTGGGTCCTGATCGTCAGGGGTCCGCAGGGATCGGCGCCGGAATGCTGGGCGCGTGCTTGCGAGGCCGAGGTTGGCTCGGCCTTTTTGCGCTGGCTGTTTCGGAGCAAGAGGATCATTTTGGAATCGCGTTATCTCTAGCTTGGGGGTATGTTGCATTGCATTGCATCGCTTTGCTTTGCAGGAAGTGGCCTGATGAACTGGCGAGAGTCGAGTGACCGGTCCGTTGAGATGTGGTCAGGGCTAATTTTTGGGCGGTCGGGGTTCGCCGTTTGCTGGAATGCAGAGCGGAGGGGCCATGACGGTCGATGCTGCCAGCGAGGTCGTGGGGGATGCATCAAAGTCGTTTGTAGATGGCCAGGATGCTGCGACTTGACGAGGTCGAGATGGGGTTTTGCAAGTAGAGTAGAAAGGCATAAATATCCTCTTCTTTTCCCCGGCAGATTTCTTTATCATCTCCTTCGTGTACATACTTTTCTTTGTTGCTTTTTCCCGCCTCGTCCTATTTCTCTTCGCTTGTATATATTGTTGCATCCATTTACTCTTCATTTATCTGATGCGACGGCTCCATCTTACTCCAACACCAGCCCCCGCCACCCACACCACCTTCCTATCCGAGCTTCACTCCCGATTATAGTTTCTGCATGGCAGCCCCGGCCATGTCGTTGAGAACAAATGTCCCGGGCCGCGAAGACCTTGATGGCACCGTGTAACATCATCTTGCCAAACAGGTTCGCCGCTTTTCATAGTTTGCCGATCACCAATGAAAGTCTCCGGGATGCATCGTGGTGGTGTTGGATATGTCATTAACATTTGTGAGTGGTCTTCCTGCTGCTTCCATCGCCCTCGCATGCCTCGCGCCTTTTTATCTTGGTATATCTGCTGATACATCGAATAGGAGAAACTCCCAGAGTTTGCTGCAGCTGTCATCCTTGGTCGAAGTGGAATACAGCACTTTGTAAGCGAGCGAATGATGAATGGTATGTACCACCGACATTAGTGGACAGTCTTTGGTTTCCTTGCAGGCATCTTCTTAGATTCTTCCCTGTCATCGGTCATTGTCACAGCTGACATATCACCAGAAGAAAGCGCGACCCACCACAACTCACCAAACCATCCTCATTTGCACTCCGCGCAGGCGAGCCAGAGACAGCGATGTATTATTTCCCCCGGGAGATACCGCTGATCCAGCGCCAGTGGCCGTCTGCTGTGCAGGTTCATTTGCATCACCCCTGCCTCTGTCGATGATGCTCACGCCCAAACCAGGTCCGTGTATTGAACCCTTGAAGCATGAAGAAATGAGGTGGCAAGCTGGGGCGTCGAGTCGAGGGTGGTAAAACAGCCATCTTCGCCCTGATGGATGAAACCAGACCACCACTTCAGCGCGGCGTGCAGGAAAGTCTTTGCGATGATCACAAACTACTAGGTATGTACCGCCATTATTTTCCCCTACAGCCCCGTCAAGCATGGTGATGCTCTTGCTGAAACCAAGCCTAGTGTCGCGATCATCGCCGAACTGCATGCAAGGCAGAGACTCCACGTTTGGTTTGTTGTTTACGGCGGAGTCATCTCGCCTCATCTCAACAGGCAGACATCCCAAAGGATCTGGGCTTCACCACGGATCGCAAGGTGATTGTCGAGATGAGGGTGCGGGGAGCTTGGGGTCGTTTCCCCACGATAATCGTCAAAGCATGTTTTGCGTCTCATTGTGCTGATTGTCATATTTACGAGACGGAAGCGACATGGTGATTCGAAATGGAAGATGCCAGGGCGTGGGACCACCGTTCCCACGATCATCGTCAAGGGAGTCTGCGACTATGCCGATACTCACAAGCACAAGGGATGGAGAGGAGTTTGAGACGCAGGGAACATTCAACTTTCTGAGCACGTCCGAGATGTTAAAGCCTCTGGTCTTCTCGTCCTTCTTCCAATTTCCGCGTCAGCATCCTCTCCGGCCCCAGGGGGCATGGCATGGGGTTGTGTTCCGACAATCACTGCATCGCCAAGACATGATTGTCAGGTCTGCCTGTGACTTTGCCAAAGACTTTGAGAAGAACCAGCAAAGTCTTGGAATGGGGGACGAAGGCGTGGGGACTTGTTCCCACAATCATCGTCAAGGGAGTGTGTGACTACGCGGACGGCTTTGGGCAAAACAAACGAACGTTTGAGATGGAGGGAGCAGGGGCATGCGCCCTTTTTCCAAATCTTCAATCCCATGTCCTCGTGTCACTATGGTGACAGTCACAGTCGCATGCAAAAGAGCTGGCAGCCGTATGCTGCCCTCGCAGCCGCATGTTGCGGTGATTCTGGTCCTCCAGTGACGATGGCCAAAAAGTCTTTGAACTGAGTACCTGTTGCGCCGGGGGCTTTTGTCTCTCTCAACTGGCGACGATAAATAGTGACAGGGGTGTGATATCAACATTGCCTGTAGTAATCTTGGTACGCGAAGAGCTAGCACAGGGGTATCTAGGAAAACCATGCGACAGGTATTTGTGCAGAGAGCTTGTGGATTCTGCACGAGGGCTGTTATCGTCTCACGCTGGAGGGGCTTTGAGTTCTGGAAGCACTCAGGCTTTGCTGGTAATTTCAATTCAAACCTTCCACGGTGGATGGGGATCGATGGCGCTGATTCATTTCGCAGGAGAATTTCCAACAGGTGTTGTTCCTGGATTTATGATATGCTGCGTCAGAACTGTCATCCCTGCTGTTCTCATATACAGACTGACCTTTTACGCTCCAGCTCATCACAATATGCCGCCAGCACAATTCCGGCGAGAAAACATCCCGATCGCCCATGCACTGTTTCAGACATACTGCTCATGTCAAAGCGCGCGACGGCATGGACACTGCTGAGGTGGAACTCCAGCTCGCCTGGGGTCGTCCCCCATGTCAAAGCTGGGATGGCGGCGGTGTGTGTCGGGCATGTCCCGGGTCTTGCTGTCGCAGGACCAACCCAGCCGACGCATATTGGGCGTTTCCGAGGTGTGCGGAGCATCCAAAGAAACGGCTGCCTGCGACTTTTGACTCTTGACGGAACATAGTTGGAGCTACAGTCGAGCGAAGGCCTGCTCTGGGACATGGTCCGCGGCGCCGATCGGAGCCAGTCGAGATGGTGAGCTGGTGGTCCCAGCGATATTTCCACATTCGTCCAATACAGTGGTCCTGGCTGGGTACAGCGTTATTGGAATGACCCAACGTGAAGTCGCTCAGCAGGCACCTTTCAGTCTGTATACGTGGAGAACGAGGGCGCGTTTTGTGGAAGCCCTGCACGAAGTTGACGGCACGTATGGCCTCTACAGTGGAGCTCCCAATATTCCATGCGGGCGTCCAATACAGGCTTATGTGCTGTGTTCGGTATTCTTTAGTGCGTTGTGCACAAACCCAACTGACTCGGCTCCTAGTGGAGATGTTACCGGTCGATGCCCGCCTGTATCATGGCCTGAATCTGGACCGTCTTGCCGCGGTCCCCGGTTGCTGCATTGCATGCTCATACTATCTCTGGTTTTGTGTCGCTGACTACACCAACAAATGAAAGAAGCTTCTGACCAATCTCTTTACATCCCTAACCTCGGGGAGAGCGTCCCGAATTAAGATGGCACGCGAACAACGGCCTGGAAGACGATATTCGACAGTCTGAAGTATACTCAACATCCTTCTGGACGTCGGTGGCCCTGCGGCATGATCTTATGGACGCAAATGGAGGCAAGCGAGATGGCGGGAACCGAATATAGTGAAGTGAGCTTCCCATCTCGCACTTGGGGTCGAACCCACGTTGGACAACACGCGCTAACATCTGGAGTGCTAGATAACGTCGCCTACAAAAGGCCTGTTTTCGACCGGCTGTACGCCCGGACCATGCCAAGGTCAGCCTCGAAGAGGCAGGGCAAGGCTACGGATGAGATGAGACCCCGCCTGGCCCTCAAGACCTATTCAACCGACCCCGCAACGATCCCGGTGAAGATGCACACTATCCTCACTTACTGTGCGGCGCGTATGACGGTTGATATGAAACCCGCCGCTCATAGCTGATTGTTAATAACCACCACAACGACATTTCATGTCCTGTCATAATGCGGGTCCTCGAGGAACGATCTGGAGGACCATGCCTCCGGACATACGAGACCAAGGAGGGCACATGGACAGAATTCACAGACGTTGCCTAAGACCTTGATCTTGAGATCCAACAGACGTGGCCCCTGAAAGCGAACAATACGACAATTGGTCATCGTCTCGCGCCGGGTGCAAAAACTCACTTGTGATAACCCAAAGCTATCCTGCGTCCGCCTTGACGTGTCCTTCTACCTGCCCTGCGCCCACAGCGAGCGGGCTAGACTTCGGCATTTCAGCTTGGTTTTCTGCCCCATTTTCTTTTACTAGCTTTGCTGCTATGGTCTACGAGCCCAGTACATATGCCTGCCACACTGGATGTTGGCTCTAGGGTGAAGCCTAACTATCTGCCATACACACCACCAACATCGCTCAGCAACACATCGCTCAGGTCCCGAAATCCGTCTTGATTACTGCCGCTTCCCATTACCAATGTTTCAATTTTGCAGCGGTCTTTGGCTGGCACGCGGACAAAGTAAGCATCGCCTCCTTCTCTGTCAGTCCACTCGGTATGTCAGTACCGAAGCCTCTCGCTTAGAGATGAAAAGACTGACATCATTTGTCTGCAGCCAATGGCAATGCCTGAGTGCCTTGGCCACCGTTGTAACTTGCATCGATCCTAACGCGGGCGCTGAGGAGTCCCTCACTCCTGTGGAGATATAAAGAGTATGCACGAATTCAAGGATCTTATTCCGATTCATGGTATGGAAGCGTGGACGTCTTCCCTCTGGATTGGGAGCATCCATGTAACGCGTGTTGCAAAGTATGCCTGACCTAGCTTTTGCACTTGGCAAGCTCTTGAGATACGCCGCCACACATACGAGAGCTTCAGCGAGCATTCCCATATCTCCGGATCACCCTCAGCCACGGCATCATGTATCATGCCCACCAAAACACCAACGGCAGCGAGTTACGGAGCTTTGATATCGCCGCCGGCCAATACGACACCGACTTCACAAGACGTCTCGATCCAAGGAGATCTACAACCGGCCTTGTCTTGTTTGCAGCCAACGGCCCAATAGCCTGGTCGTCGAATCTCGTGGCACTCACCAATCGCGTCGCGAAGCTGATCTTTCGCAGGGCGGCGGTCAGCAATGAAAACAAGTGATGGTATGTTTTGCTTGTATACGTCCGTCACAAGACTCAAATGTATTGCGTTGACACTTGGGAAAGCTGCGGTTGGAAGAGGGCAGACTTTCAGCTGCTTTCAGAGCTCGTTGTGTGAGACTCTCAAGATTGTAATTGGTAAGCTGCCCAGATCTGTTATTTCAAGCATTGCCCATGCTGATATGGGCATTCTAGGGGTCCAGGTCAGTTCAATGCTGCGCTAGAGCTCTTTCTCCCAACATTGGTCCCCCTCCATTCCTTGCGTGGACGAGCGAGACTGACGAGGCCACAGATTTCCGCAGGACTCAGCGGAGCAACGCGCAAGGCTGCAAATCATCCAACGATCCACGAGAAGGACAGTTCTCACCAGAGCACCGAAGGTCCCGGTGTGGCAAGGACCCAAGAATCTCCAGTGTACGCCTGCTCGCGGGTCTTGTTTGCTGCGCACACAGCTACAATGGCCCTCCCGTCAGCTCCCATGTACCAGAGGTGTTCGAGAAGATGAAAGTTGGGACAGCAAGCTCTCTGTTAACTGGGGCGCACAGGGCCTTGTCCCAGATATTGGTCGCTTTACAGAGATGGTGCCATTAGCTTCAACCAATTCTATTGCGCAGAGAGGCTCGACGCAACAAATAGACCGAAGTACAGACACGGCGGGTACGCTGGCAAGGGCATTATCGATACCTGCAACTACAAGGAACAACAGATCAGTTCTCAAGCCGGCCAAGAACTAATAGTATGCAAGGGCCTGCTATTGCGCTGATCAAGTACACGGGGAATATGCCACCTTTTGTCTCGGCTCACATTGATACTACTGCGCTCGTTGTGCCAGATGTGGATGACAAAGTGCCCACTGTCAATATCACACTGGCCAGAGCAGCACCCGCGAACAAGCTCGGGAACTCCTAGATATCGCCTGTGTGGTCCTGGTCCTGCCCAATGCCGAGCATCTGTATCCAAAGACACTTGTCGGAATAGGTGGCCAGGCTTCCTTGCAACGGCATACTGCCAGGACGACCAATATCCTACTCGTCGAGTTCCAGAGAGTTGTTATCAACGGTCACGGGGCCTGCAATAGCCTCCTTGACCGAGTTTTTGCTGCTGGGCTGCCTGGCCCGACCGATGGGAGCGAGAGCACCTGGCAGCAGGATCAACCTGCCACGAGTATTTACGCGTCTCCATGACTTCATTCTCCAGGGCGAGATTTGCGAAGAGGCGCTCTATCTGCGCCCGGAACACCATGCCGACAAGTAAATGTCTCCATGGTGTTGGATATCTGGAGCGATCACTGATGGGAAAGACCCACCGGAGTGTGGATTATCGGCTTCTCTGCTTGTGGATATCCCCAAATCGCAGTCCTCTATCTACCACCCATTTCCAACAAGGAGGAAGCACGCCACAGAGCTCAGCTGGGGGCGATGTGGTCTTCCTCACCAACGTCTGCCACAAGTGTTCACAAGGACAGGGGACCTGTGCTCCTCTTCTCCCACTCCCAGCCGTATAGACATTGGTTCAAGTGTGGGGAAACAGACATCCTCACACATGAACTGTGCCGAGCACAATGGATTCTGCGCCACGTTCTCTCGGACCCAAAAATGACCCACCTGGGGTTGAATTTTGTCGTGGCTCCTGGTCACCTGGGTCATCTTGGTGTAAGCTACAACAACCACCCATTGGACCGGCGACAATGAACGAATGAAACAAAAGGCAACGCCGAAGACAGAATCCCACGGTGGGTCTTCGGTCTGCAAGACTAGATGGACCAGCTACCGTCTGCCTGGTACGGGCTTTGTAGCATCCATTCTGCCATCGCCCCATCTCGCGGGCGTTTCCCATGGACTTGGAAGCAGACACCGCTTGGAGACGCGATTCCCACGCTTCTCAAGTCATCCGAGTTAGGGTGGCCCGCCGAGCGACCAGCGAACTCACTAGTCCACGGTAGGTATACCCTTCCTACCTACATGCGTGTCTTTAAAGGTACAAATGTATACGCCACCAGGCCGCTGCAGTCGTCCAGCACCTTCTTGTTGCAAAGCCGATAAGTATTCTGCTCACGATGTATATGCGCCTGACGCTCAGCTTCCTTCTCGTCCTTCGGTACTCCACGCTTGTGCAGTGTTCGGCGCCCTTATGTGTTCGAACAACGACAGTCTGCCGCAGAACGGGGGTATGTAATTATGGGAAGATTCGCGCTCTATCAATCCTGCTTATCGGAATCATGGAGCCGCTTGAGTTTCGTTGATATCCTCGTCAGCAACAAAGGTGACGGTTATGGAAGGTCTCAGCAGGCGATATGATCTTGCTTCCACGGTCAGCATTGGCACCTTTGCAGGCTCTCGGCCACTATCGAGTCAGGGCCTTTTCTGCCATTGTGGATAATAAAACAATCCTGCGAGTCTAGAGACCAGGATATTTCCAGGATTGGGCCACTATGCTCCCGGCGCGTCTCTGTCTCCTCTCAGAGGAAAGACCTCGGTACTTCAAAAAGTGGTACGCTGATATAGACACAACATGGGCAGGGGGTTGCATTCAAGATTGGCGCAGATAACCTTATCAAGAGGGTCTAGAGCTCGATTGGTCGTACGTGGCTGCACGCGGCTATATCAAAGCTTGGCGTCAGAATTGCACGAGCCTAAATGGCAAACGGTAGGTGACGATGGTGCACCATCAATTAGCAAGCTTGTGGTAGTGGGATGGAGCGTATGGAATGGGCATGCCGGCTCCTGGTGTGGTCTCTTGCTGACGATGCTTCCATGCCAACAAGACGGCATCCTGCGACCACCCGTCCCCGATGGGTGAGTTGAACGTGGAGACCTTGCCAAAGGGGAGCGACGAGACGGAAATATACAACGTTGCGCTCGCTGTTCGCCCTACACGCTGACGGCCAATGAATCAAGTGCTGGCCTCTAGCACGGTCGACCTCCTTACTGAAGGGATAGTGCCTGTTCCCCAAAGATTGGAGCCTCTAGTATACATCACTACTGAGGAGAGAGCAACGGGTGGTCTAAGACAGCATAAAAGACTGGGCCCGTCCTCTGGATATGCGGAGATTCCGGAAGGCTCGAGAGCATAATCGCATTCAAACCACCGCGTTGACAGCATTTCACTGTCAGGTCGTCTCGGACGACCACTTTCCATCTTCGCAACACAGCCCCCGTGTCCTGGCCTGCTTCTGAGAAGCAACAAACTCCTAGAGATAAAAAAGAACAGCTACTGGTTTATCAACCTGACCGTGAAGGGCATGGTGGCCATAGGTTTATTGATGGCCTGGATCAGTGTGCTGCTTTCTGGCGGTCTTGATATCGACCAAATAGGAGGATTGTTCGTTCACGAAACTGCTACACGAGGCGCAGCAGCGACCGGCCGAGAACGGATTTATGTAACGATGCCCATTACTGTGGGTGCTCCCCTAGGTTTGCCACGGCACAACTTCCCCAGTCGTCTGAGCGCAGATGACAACCTGATCTTGAGGCTTATCCTCTCTGCCTCCCGTACAGGAGACAGTGGGTGGTCTGGGAAGCCTTCTGGTTAGCGGCTTTAGCCAGTTGCCACTTGCCTTGTGCCTTGTGCAAGAAACCTACTGTGCTCGTGCGCGAGCTGGAGAAGATCCAGTGACGGACTGCTGGTCTATTACTATCAATTTCTTCCATCCTTCCACTGCTTCCAAAGCTTTCTTCGTGTCGCTATTGAGATATGGTCTAAAACAGCAAAGTCCGAGTACTGTCATTTCACGACGAGTGGCTGGGCTGAACAATTCAAAAGATGGTATGTGTACCTCCAGCCCAGATGATCTCCCTGCCGTTCGTCCCAATGTCGCCTCTTGAGGAACATCCAAAGCCCCACCGCGAGTCTTCAATCTGGTCCCAGGACCCGGAGGGCCTGAATGACTGACAGGGAACTCGTTACGGATGATGAAGTTACCCTCGCATTTTCGGTCCTCCCTTGCCAGCTCGCCCCAATTGCGAGTCTCACAGAAACCCGCCAGGGCAATCACCGGCAAATGGGGTTTCAAGGTTAAACCGGTGCAGACAACCTCATTAAAAGATTCAAAGCACGTTGGGTCGTCCGCGGACTTGCGCAGATCTGCGGAGTTGACTACTTCGAAACGTACCCCCCTACAGCGAAACCAGCATCTGTAGGGCCCATCTTCTCGCTCGCCGCAGCCTGGGGCCTTAGAATTGTCCAGGTCGACTTCCTGCTAGCATTTCTTCAAGGAGACTTCTCCAACGGCGAGGTTATATACGTGCAACAACCAACTGGCTTCGAGGATGGCACCAATCATGTCTGCCAACTGTTGCTCTCGCTATACAGCGCCAAACAGTCTGCGCGAAACCGGTATCAAAAGATCTCCGGGCTTCTAGGAGGCCGGCCTCTTCTTCGGTAGGGTCTTCCGGCATGCGTTGTGGTTACAGCCGAGCCACCCTCGTGGGCTACAGATGTATTTTTTTTTGCTTGCTAGTGTGTATCTCGCCATCGTGGTCCACTCGAGTCACTTGGCGTATTATCCGTGCATTCAAATGGCGGATGTGAGAATCAGACTGGGAGTAGCAGTCACTGGGCCTCGGGGTTAACTCTCCATACAGCGCGTCTCTTGGACTGGCCACCAACAAGCTCCGCGGGTTCGAATCAATTCCCTACTTTGCGCTCCCCTAGCAGATTGATTATCGCCGGAAAGCTTCTGCGCCCTTCTACCACGCTAACCTTGTCTCCGTCATAAGGCTCAAAAGTGTCTGCAAACATAAGCAACGTTGGACCGACCGGTGGTGAACCAAGCCTATAATGCGGCTTTCCACGGGCCAGCTGTGTTTGAACTCGGAGATATCGAGATGCCTAATCAGTGTCCGACCCCTGTCGGGCAGGCCTAGATGGCACCTTGGCTGGTTGCCGGCCTGGGAAGGCCATGCACGAGGCATGTGGGGGCATGGGGGTCTCTTAATATCCAGATGCTATAATCAGCCTGTGTTTACCAATCCTACCATTTATCCAGCCCAACGCCTCTGACGTTCACATCGGTCAACACCATCAGAAAGCGCGTCTCCAGGCGGATGCTTACCAGTGCTCACTTCCACAAGTTCGCCCATCGAAAGGAAGCTCACCCAAACAACAGCCGCAGCCGGCCTTGAGGATCTGTCTGTGGATTTCGGCATAATGAAGTGCTTCGCCTTCTTCGCAATGGGAAATCCGATAATTGCCGTTACCTGCTGGAGACCTAAGCCAAGTCGCCGACAGCGGAGGCGAGTCCATGGCAGCTCTAGAATGGCGCAGTCTTTATACCTCCAGCATCCGTGTCCCGTGTTCATCTCCTTGCTATTCCTCCTGCGGTCCTCTTTTCCATGTCGCCAGGAGAGCTGCAACAAAGCATCGATCCCGCAAGCCTACGCCGAAATGATGCTGCCAACCGACCTTGTTCCTTCCCATGAGCGCGCTGCCAGATGTCGTCCGCAAAGATGCAGCCCTCGATCACAAACTCAGACCCTGATAGTGTGCGAAAAAGGTCTCTACCTATGACAATTGGCCTTGGCTGCGCCGCACTGATACCAGCAACGTGACATCTACCGCGAGATCTTGTTTGTGATCCGGGAAATCAGTGATTACTGTGATGGTCACAAACTAAGGACATGAATGACGCTGGCGAAGACTTTCCCCTCTCTGGGAAAGAGGCATTAGGAGTGAACAGCATCTTGTTAACCAAAAATCTGGCAATCTAAACATGGCCGGCTCTTTGGTGGACCCTCCAGAACAAATGCCTTTACACACTCAGATTCCGATAACTCCAGATTCGACATTCAAATAGCGCAGCAGCAGAAACCGCTAATCCTTTCCTCTAAAGGCAGCCAAGTTCGGTCCATTCAAATTGGCCCAGGGCTCTAATATTCACGGTTCTGCCATGTCTCGAAACACCGCCAACAACACTAAATAGCTTCCTACGCCGTACAAGCCCACAGCCCACGGGTGCCCCTTCTGCCTCCGCTGTCCAGTTGGGGATAGTTTTTTTTTTCAGCGGTAAGTGCACCCTTCAAGATAATCAAAGAAACCCAAGACCAGTGCGCTGGATAAGGTTCCCAGGCGGTGCCAGAAGCGAATACAAATGGTCCTACACTAATGCCGTACTGCAAAGGGGCCATCCCATATACCTGGGCTCAAAGCCTTGAAGAACCCTCACGCTGTCAACCTACACAGCCATGTTTCATGGCCTTTCGCGAAGAATACGAAGACCCAGGCACGTATGAAGCACATCGATATATCGCCCCACTGGGTGAAGGATGCGGTTGAAAAGCGTCAAATTATCCTCCACCACACCCCAACGGACGAACAGATTGCTGGCGAGTCCATCGGCCAGGACAGGAGGAGGAGCAACGCATATACCGGCTATTCCAAGACCATACGATTCAACGCTGGCAAGAATACAATAACGCACACAAGTACATCCCGCAAATCACGATTCCGGATGAGATCGCCGCGAAGGCCCGACGAACCGCACGTGCCGACATGGCCCTTGCGAATACCCAGTTCAAACGGTTCGTCGAAGTGCTGATGGTAAAGGACCTCACCACCACCTAGGTCCTATAAAGAATCCAGCACGGTGCGTTTATGGCTTCAACTATTTCATAGCGCAGCCTTTTTGACCGTGTTTTACCCTGCGCCCTCGAGGGCCATCCTTTCCTTCATCCGTTACCCAATTAGCCAAGAGCAGCCACCTCGAAAAGACCCCTGCAAACGACCCGATCAACGCTTGGGGTGGGGTGGCATCGACACGGCACAGGTATTGCGGAGTGCTGCGTTGATCTCGTTTAGGAGATCCTCTACTCGGTGGATCTCGAGGAATGTTGTCTGAAGCAAAGCAATCCCCAGTTAGTCACACACTTCAGTTCTTACCCGCTTTTGCTGGGATTCTACTAACTGATTCGCGGCAGAGATGCGGACATGGACAACCTCAAGAATCGCTTCTTCATCTAGAAGAGATCGCAAACATGTAACTTTATTGTCTATACCGCCTCCAGAGCCTCAGTCAACTGGACAGCACGTCCCGCGGCCAGTGCTTCTAGCTGGCGCATTGGCTTGTGAACCGCGACGCATTACTTCAATTCTACTTGCTTTCCCACCACCTTGTCGGGCCTGGATACGTCGCTCCATAGTCTGGTCAGTGAATCAATGACCAGCACTGCAGTACGGGGTGGCGGTTCAACGGCGCGTATAGACCTCTGCTCCGCGTGGTCCTCTTGAGGTGCAACGATTCGTGGGTTTCGGCGCCTTTAAAGACTGCGGATGCCTTTCCAGTACCGAAGAGCAGGAGTTGTGGCTGAACCATACCACAAGCTCGAGAACCCATAGGGCAAACACAGTCGAAAGGATCGGCTATGGTTCCGACCCCCTTTGATTCTCTACTACGTTTATATTATCGGTGACATGATTATGCCTCTCTGCTATTGATAATGACCAGGTTAGAGGTCACCGTGGGCTCCCTCACCCGCCCTTCGGATGCGCTGAGCCAGCCGCGCTGCGGCTGCAAGAGGATTTGCTGGTGTACTAAAAAAGAGTCATGCTCTACCCTGTACGTGACGAGCAATTCCACGTCCTTGGCCTCATTCCGCAGCGCTACCGACACTTCCAGAACTTCGAGGTCGCCGTCGAAACATTCGACCTTGGCCGTGTCGGGTGGCTGTCATATACTTGCCATAGCAGCTCCCGACCCAGAGCGCTCACTTGCCGCCATACAACACATCAAGGTGCGTCGAAGACGATTATCAAGCAAGATCCAGGAACGCAATACGGCGATTTCTATGCCGAACCCAACGCCAGCAGATTACCCGGATATTATATCTACAACATAACGACTGAAGAAGCTGAGGAAACTACAGAATCACAGCCGCTGGAACCCGCAGAGCCACATACCTCGCTGCCGCGCATCAGGAAGGACCAGGTGAAGGTATTCATCCCTCCCCGCCGCTTTGGTCACCTTTCAATTGGCAACGTCATCTGAGCTGCCCGCATGACTGACGGAATGAATATCCATGCCCTCGCTATCCTAAAGACGCCTGCGAGTCGTGCAAAGTCGCCAATGCCACTATACACAACGGGAGGCAGCGCATCGCGGCTGTCGAGAAACGAGGAGAGCGCATATTCATTGACCTTGGTGGGGGTCATAGCGAGCTTCCTTTCGGTTTAATAGTGGAACACACTACTGGATGTTCATCGTTGACCAGAATAATAACTACACGACTGTCTACCTCCGTAAGCAGAAAGCAGCACGACGGCGGATTACAGACAGAACCTGCTGTGCTCATTAGATTCTGTGGAGAAGATGAGGTACGCGCTTCCATATATGACCCCTTCCTGCGATTTACGTAGGTTGACATTGCCCTGCAGCTCCACTACCGACCAGACGCCCACTCCCATGAAGGAGTTCAGATACTAATCCCGGCGAGATCTCATGCTTGAAAGAAGCGAAGTCAATAATACATCATGAAGATGGCTGCATTTCTAGGAACGTTCCAACGGTCTTCACTCTCAAAATCAGGTACCAGGAGTAGTAATGGTCAATTCCTCTTCCGAGCAGCATGAATAAAACTGCTCACTTCAGGCCTGCCTGGACTCGCGCTTCGATGAGGCTGTCGCAACATCCGGTGAGATCGCCCAAGTCTTCATCCAAGAAGGAATGTACGTTAGGCTTGCACGTCCAGCTCCCATCGTCGCCGACTAGGGCCACTCATACCCTACCACATCTCACACAAGCCGAGTCTTAGTCTTCCCCTGAACAGTGCTGGCGACAGGATAGAATCTTTTTAAAGCTGCCCAGCCGCCGTATACAACGGCGATGGTCGCCTCTTGTGCTCTACGCGGGCTACGTTCGTCCACCACAAGCTGCCTTTTACACCATCCGCATTGACTTAATGAGAATCATACCAGGTCCTTCCTCAGAATACCTGGCCGTTGCGGAAGCGATTATCGCTATCCCAGGGCCCCGTAACCATCCTACTGGTGGACACGGTTATGGCTACCCGCCGCCTGGTGGTGGCATACTACGTCCACTCCGACGAACGCGAATTCTTTGCTCTATTCTCCACCGGATCTCATCCTGTCACTTCTACCTCATCGCCGCCTGTGAACAACAAATAAGTCACTTCAGCAGGTGTTTGGTCTCGATTCAGGACCTCAGCACCTCAGTCTTCGAAATATCTCAGCGCCGACGACATAGCTTCGGAGCATCTGGTCAGGTGTCAAGGACGAGCAAGTTAGGGCTCAGGGTGAATCCGTTAGACGCAGGGCGGATACGCTAAGTGCAAAAGCGAATGGAAGAGACCCAGGTATGAGCTCAACCATCGCCCTTTCACCCCCCTCGACAATACTAATCGAAATCCTCTAGCACCCCATCAACAAAACGCACAACTCCCATTCCCAATCAGCCACTCCCTTGTCTCGCCGCTCTTAGGTCGCGGCCTCGAAAGACGCCTCAGCAAGTCCAACACGGAGTACAACAACAAACGCGACTGGTACACGAAACTCCTCGAGGAGCTCTTGCCCACTTCGTTCTCAGACTTCCGCAAAGCGCGCTTGTCATTCCATTTCTCACTCAACACCACCAACATGACCACGATCCTGTCCCAGCAAAACTTGGTCTGGGCATGGGCCAACAACTTCCACACCTCTGGCCTGGCCTGGCCTTCTCTCGCCTCTGAACGAGTCTTGTGAGTTGGTCATTGGGCTTTCCGCGCCCCAACCACCGCACCATTCTGTGACCCTACAGCCAAATCGCATACAAAGCAGAGAATCAGATCAACGATCTGGTTTATTAAAATACCAGAAAGGAGGTCGATCTTTCCGACACTCACCACATGCGAAGCGGAGTTTAATCAGATCATCCAAGCGGCGAAGAAAGCCTTCTGCCTCCTAATCCTCGAAGAACGGGCACCGACGAAGTCACGACGTGTGACCTGTACAGCGACAGCCAACCAGCCATCGCCTCCACGAGACTACCATACGCAGGACCGCGCCAAGCATATCAAGAAGGCACTGTTGTGCACTGACTCAAAGAGGCACTCACAAGGCGTTATGTACACCTACGTCTTAAGCCACCAGACAACCAGGTTGTCATCAACCTCACTTGCCCGTTTGAAAATATAAATTTCAAGCGATATGTTGAGATTTTGAAGGTCAAGGACCTAATCGGCGTTTAGGCGCGGTACGGAGGCTGAAGCGGTGTTCGAATAGCTTCGAACTCCCGATGCACGGCTTTAACCGTAAATTTCGAGCGTCTTTTGGTCCGTCTCGTGTGGGCACTAGCACCTTGGGTGAGCCCCAGAACCAGATACCAACCCCATCCGCGAAGATGGGATCTTGGAAGAACCAGCGCCTCGGTTTTGCCGTCGACTGTAAGGCCCTTCATATCCATCCATACAAGTTTGCCATTGCGATGGGTGCACTGACACTTGTGTTTCCATAGGCCATCTATCTGCGTTGGATTCCACAGTATCTGGTTCTCCTGCCGACTTGATAGTCGAGGAGCATGCTTCGCTGGTCTGGTGGCCCATTTGTCACCATCATCGCTGGTGCTTCTCGCAAATATAGTCAAGGTGCCCTTGCTGCTCGCGGAATACGATGGCGTACAGCGCCACGGCCTTGGATCGGAGCGATGAGGATGCTTCACAGTCCGGTGTTTTGTATAAGATGATAATGCGCCAAGTACTTGCCAGATATATCTCGCTGATGGCATAACTGCGTTTGTAATCGCTCAAAAGTGCGAGTCGCATCGTATAGTCTTCCGCCATGAATCGACGCGAACTACGGCTGCCGCCATCCGTCGCGCAGGCCGGCTTGACCGGGGGCACCACGGGCAGAATCTGGACCGCAGACGGGGTAGCTTGTGACCAGTAGCAGCACTCGGCGATGCCGCGACTCGACAACCAACCCGCCTCCCCAAAACCTTCAACTGATGGCGGCCCATCTGCGCGGGCCGTACAAATCGAAATCCCCCGAGAGAGTCCACCAATCAGGGAGGTGCGAGATACGGGCGTCAAAACAACACATACGCAGGACCGAGAGCTTGAAGCCGAGGCAGAAGTCTTCACCACTAGTCGAATATAGACATTATTGACTAGTCCTCCAATATCCTCTGAGTATCGGCAGCGGGCTGTTGAACCTCTACAGATAGGAGCGCAATATCAAAAAGAGACGGTTGGCGATTTTGTTCCCGGCTGAAACACCGGGGTTAATACGACCAGGGTTCGAGTGGAGAGACGTCTAGAGACTCAGAGGCGGGCTCATGAGACGGCTAGGCCCTCCGCTTTTGACAATATGCCGACGATTTGCCCAACAACAGTGCCGCCACGGTACCAAATCATGTGGCCCAAAACACCTTGTTTCCACATCATCATCCTTTGGCAAGTGATTAATTCTATTGACTGTTGCCAGCATGCCTTTCCAAATGCACCTATGGCTCAAAGAACAACTATCAAAGTGGTACTCATGCACCTAGTCATCATCCAGCACGGCACAGTCTCGGGGATTGACCCGCGCGTGCTATCCGTCCCACTGGTTGGATACACACGCTTACCAAGAGGACATGTTAGTCGAAACCATGGATGCAAAGAGATCTGAAGTGCGCCAGAGACCTCCTTTCCCATGAAGGATCCGACCACAAGCTCCATGGCGCCTTTTCCGACGTACCTTCCTTGAAAGAGGACTGAGGGTTGTCCACGACGTTTTGGTTGGTGCAGTGCAGGGAGGCGAGGCGCCGCTCGTCCTATGTCGTCTGACCAAGCCAGGGGAGTACTAGGCTAGCCTTAGCTTCAGTGTGGGACCAGGTCGGTCGATGTGGCTCTTACATGCTCCCAACAAGTGCATGTCACGTTTGGAGACCTGAGCGCATGGACTCCAGAGGTGACCATGGCAGCTACGACATCCTGGCTAAATACTTAAAGGATGTGTCAGCCAAAGCGTTCCCGGTCCGATTCCAGTCCTTGTTGCGGGTTTCGCGGGACTATCAGCCCATTTGCTTCCATCCGCCAGGTTGTCGTGCGGAAAATGGCACACCCACCTGGGCTGGCTGATGCACAGTCCGCGAAGAGACAGACACCGCTAACCGGGTCCGCTGGATATGTCCATCATGATTTCGATTGACGACCGTAGCCGAAGGGGCCTGTTCCAGAAATCACACGACTCCTGCAGCAGCCAACTCCACAAAGCCAGAGGACCAACCGCTCGCGTGTTCTTGAGCAATGGAACCGACGCCTGATGCTCAGCACAGAAAGTGAGTTCCTTCCTGCTCACCGGTTTTCTCAAACAACCCTTGCTACGATGCACTGCAAGCGCCACAAATAACCCAACTATGAATCAACAACCTCTGTCTCAACAACCTCTGTCTCAAATTCTCACGCCACCGGCGACGCCGTATTTCCGCTTACACCCAATAAACGCGAATGCCCATGCCACGTAAACGACCCTCTAAACCACCAAGACTTCGTGTAGGCGGCTGATGGATGCGGCGCCCCGGGGGTTCGTGTACTTTGCCCGACAGGTTCAGGCCCGATGCTCGTTGAGCCATGAGATGCTGCCGATCGATGCACAGATATCGACGCATTTGGGAAGTAAAGCTCATTGGAGGTCGTCTTCATATCGACATTACCATACACCCGCATGGCCTGTGTGCGCCCGGACGGAGAGTGTTCTACTATTGCAAGCTGAATGAGCCAACGGCGACCAACACTTGGACGCCTCGCAGACCTAATCTCTGACTTGGACCTGCTCGTGCTCAGACCGGAGAACATGACGTTCGGCCGTTCTTATTTGCCAGCATCAAACATGTATATGAGCTATTCTAGCATTCCTATTATCCCATGCTGCTCCGCTCCCACCCCTGTCCGAACAACCTGGGATGACCACAGATAGCTCACCCGACGTAAGCATGGCCGGACACCGCTGGTCGATGATATGGACGTTGCAGAAAGCTGGTGCGTTTCATACCGCGATACCATGCCATTATGCCAGGTTGATGATTACTGCCTGCGACTGAGCCCACATAGCAGCATTAGAGATACAAGCCACTAGGATCCGGGGGCCTGTCCGCCTTGTCATCTGCGAAACAGGCCGATATACAGCACACTGCTCAAGCCATATCAGGTTACTGGCGTCTCCTGCATGAGACCCCAGGAGAAAGGTCCGATTGAGGGTGGGATACTGGCCGATGATCGCGGGCTTGGGAAGCCCCTGCAGGCGCTGAGTTTGATATACACGCGCGCAAGAAAGGCCTCCCCATCAGCTCGACACAAGCCAACCCTAATCGTCGCGCCGACGACCGTGCTTCCGGTCTGGATCAAGGAGTGCCGGGTACGCTTTGGTGACGAACTCAATGAGCTCGTCCCCGAAATCAGGTCACAGTCGCCCCGATCCTCCTACTTTGGGCACATGACAAAACCCGCCCCACGCGGCGGCCACTTGCTGAGCGGCATAGCATAGAGTGTTGCCTGCTTCCATCAATTGTGTCCCACTCTAGACACCAAATCTGCGGTTCTAATAATCCAAGGCTTGCCCATTGCATTGCAGCATTGTAGCGTCGCACAACTCACACCCACAGCGAGCCGCTCCATCTTCGCCAGTCCCCGACTCGAGAGAAAGGAGGCGCCTGCTCTGTGACAAAATCTAAAATAGAAGCGCAGATACAACACCCCCCCGGTGGGCGGTTTTGCCGCAGCGCAGCTCAAAGGTGCAGGCCACATTCTCCCATATGCGATGTCCCGGCTGCGGAAAAAACGCAAGCTAGTCGGAGTATGTGCGATGGTCTCATCTGGAGGGATCGGGTCCAGGAGGCAGCGGATGGCCTTGTATAAACTCTAGATTAATCACCAATCTAGAAGGGGAAACAGCCTAGCTACGATTGTGGGGTGTTGCGAAGACAGTTATTTGGTATTCTTCGGGCATGATAGCTAGAATTATACATATGCAGACACATCCTGACATGGCCTTGTCCTGGTGCACAAGCCAGATATTTAAATTTGCAGATCACTCAAAACAATAATGGTCCTACAGCACGCTAGGTGGTGTACTACAGGCCTAAAATGCGTGTTAAATTATTGCAGGGAGTTTTTACATAGGTGACGTGATCATAAGAACTAGACCAGCCAGTACAAACCTGTCACCCAATATCCTCCGCATGGCAGGCCTGCGAGAAGATACATGGTTGGTCAGAACCGGCCAACAAAGAGTACTGGAACTCATTGCATTCAGCGGAGCTCGAATAGAGACGATAAAGCTGATAACCAGCGCCCTTCTTGACAGTTATGGTACACGGTTTGATTCTTGCAGACCATTGAAGGATACCTAGGCCATCCGTAGATTGAACGCCAGAGAGAGCTAGAGCCAGCCTCATCACACTAACAGGACTGCATCAACAGTACGGGATCGACCCTGCACACCAACCCGGCTCTATGCCCGCGGGACAGCACTTGAAAGACGAAGCTTTCTTGGACCAGTCATGGTTCGGCTGGTTTGGATAATGTCCCCAGCAGACTTGCTCAATCTGCGGCAAGCCCTGAATAGCGTTTGTATGCAGGTTCTTGCAATTGTAATCCCTGGAAAAGGCTTGTTAGTTCATATATCGATAGAGTCCGGCAAGGGAGGGTGGGGTCTGGTGGACAATAACATACTCCCAGATGACACACTGGTAGCCCGGTGGGATCTCCATTGCCTTGAGATTGTCGTTGTATTGCTGGAGGGTACCGCCGGCGAGGTCAACTGTTGGTTGCTAGGTTAGGTGACTAACTTCTTGTGTCTTGCGTGAGGAGTGATCGGCATGATGGACGTACAGCAACTGCCGTCAGCATTCACAGCATATGAACTGCTCACGCCATTCTTGTTGAAAAGTCGAACCGAGATTGCGCTGGCATAGCCAACGAAAAGCAGCTGGGCGACTACTCCTGCACGCATCTTGACTAGGATTTTGGGTCGACGAAACTTGGATGGTTGAATTGGAGGTTGTGCAAGAGAGAGTGAGCAACACTGATAGATGCTTGTATTTATACCCATCTGATATCTTGAATCAGGCAGCCCATTCTGGCCTGGGCAAAGGTTGGTAATTCCTGACCGATCAAGAGCGGCGTCGTCCGTGGTCCAGCGGCCACTGCCGCAGCCCAATCTTCCACCAACCCTTCATCCGCTGAAGATTCAGCTACCGCGACCTTTGATCGATGTTACATCCTGTGGTCGTATGTCGATATGTTTCTTCAGGGTTTAGGACGAGGATGGCTAATTGTTGCTAACTGTTGCGGACAGAGCGCTCGTCCCGATTGGTCGATATTCAGTCTGGCGGCTCCTGCAGCTGAGACGCCCAGCCAGCTGAAAGCCTCAACGGCCGGGATTGGATTATTTGTCTCCCTTGTCCCGCGCCTAAGTATGCAAGGCCTGAAGCAGCGCTTTCCTAAATCGGAAGCAAGAAAACATGCCCCCCTCTCGGGGTCTGTGCTTGCAGATCTCATTGGCGCGGTACTAAACAACCAAACCCCGTGTGTCTTGGTGGATATTTGGTTGTACCCGAGAGAGCTGTTGGTGTAGAATGATCCTGTCTGATGCATTAGAAGTCCTTAGAATGTTAAGATGTCCTATTTCGGGACGCGTTTCGTCGCCCAAATTGTTTGCGCGTCTTGACGACTTGTCCCCGGCTTCCCTCCGGCCGCGGTGTCGTCGTTCCGACCACAATGGGTTTTTGTATGGCCTCTCAATACTACCTGAGCAACCGCCACCTCTTTAATCATATTCTCTATCTCTTACAGTTGCGCTCCATCATACAAATAGCGAGGGGTACGGCTGTCAATCAACCAAAAGACCTAGTCAAGGAAGAACTAAGGACAGACAAGACCAGAATGGGATATAAGTACCTTAACACTGCTGCTGACTTTTTGTTACGTGAATAGTAAAGAATCCTTCGTGCGCGGGCACGAGTCCACCTTGTACGAGTCCACCTTATCTATTGCACCAGGATCACTGGGGACCGGTGATGATGGATTGCCACCATAGCGTTCGAGCAGACCAAGCCGCGGATCGACCCCATCGTCTCTGAGGCAGCTTTTTCATAGACTTCTTTATTCGGAGCTGCACAGTTCGCTGCTGCTTGAGCCGAGAGCATGAGGGGTGATAAAAGGGCGAGAGACTTGAGGAGCTTCAGTTTGGTAGCTGGTACCCAGGGTTGTTTTTGTATGTGTGAGGGATCCTGACGGGAAAGGAAGGTGCACTGTTTGTGTTTTATAGTTTCCTGGAAGAAGCTTCGCCCATGTTAATAATGGCCCTTGGACTAATATCAGCTGTAATAGAACCGCAACCAGGGAGTCCATTCAGCCGCACGGGTTCCATGTACATGAACTTTATCGGCCGCTTCGCTCAGTTTTCGGGTTGCAGTGCCCATGTGTACTTGCCCAGTTAGCATTGGGTTATTATCCCACCCGACTAAAACGTTGAACCATAGCTTGCTCTAGACTGTCCCGATCATAGGGGCAAAGGCAGTAGATGGCCCGTGCAAGATTCATCTCTAAGTACATTCTACTCAGTGCTTTAGGATTATAGAGCTCAAAAGATATCAAGCCCTACATACTCTATTACATCCGTATATCCCCGCCGTATATTAGTACCTTTCTAATCTACCTAGTCTTAATACGTAGATCCACGCACTGTGTTCATTTGTTCGACAATCAGCCAAGCTTCGTATTCACCGAAGGTATCGATAGACAGAGACTATGTCCGGCGTCTCAATTCAGGCCCTTTCTAAATCGAGCAGTCCAGCGGATTATTCCCTCAAGCCCACCAAATGCTCACTTGGCCTCGGCAATATCACACGAAACCCCCTCCGGCAAACCCGCGCTCTTCAGCTCTTCCACCGAGACACCATCAGGAACGACAAACCTACCCCGGAGCAAAGTTAGCAATATAATCCCCTTGCGTACCTATCACACCCATGCGGTCGAATTTAGGCTATACTCACGAGGTCCGATGCGTGGGCGGCATACTCCGCGTGGAGAAGAAGGGCGCCTGCTCGGTCGCGCCTTTTGAGGCGAAGACGTCGCTCGCTCTGTTGATACAGATCGGATTAGCCTAAACGATTTGTCCAGTCTAGGTCTTCGAGAGGAAGGGGGCGGTTGGTAGCGCGGTGGGAGGATACCCACATCTGCTCGATCTGGCTCCCGTGCTGCTGGTAAGCTTCCTGGGAGTCGTATTTGATGATCGCGGTCTGGGATGGGATTCGCTTAAGAGTTATTCTGGCAAGGTGGTAGATGCCTGGGTGAGCTTACGTATTTGGGCATGGTGGTGGTTTCTAGCAGGGAAGGTTGATGAGAAAGTCAGGGTGATATGATTGTGATGCGGGGTTGCGTGGGTTAAATAAGGGGGATTACATCATAGTGGCTCCGAGGCGGGCCAGGCACCATCTTGTCGATCAGGAGAGTGGGACTCAATCTACAAACTACCAGAGGGGAAGAGAACAGAAGGTTGAATGATGTTTGCAAAAAGAGGAAGAGAAAAGCCCATGTCTGCGCTGTCGCTTACAAAATCTCGCTCACTCTAGTCTAAACTAGCATGTTGATAAACGGACGACTGGTGCAATTCGATCTATCAGTCATCGTCACCAGAGTAGTGGGCTTCTTCGTCGGAGCTGCTGTGGTGTTCTTCGTCACTATTATCGGCTGCTCGAGAAGGTTAGCAAGTTATTCCCATACAACAGACAAGATGGAAGAGATAACGGTGGTATTTCTAACCAAGTTCATGACCCAGAATAGCACCTCCCACAGCACCAATCGCCAGACCCGCAGCACCAGCAGCAAGCAGCTTGCCTGTATCGCTGTCCTTCTTCTTCTCCTTCTTCTCCTCGGGGTATTCACCACCGTATCCTCCCTGGTGGTAATCCTGGGGCGGGTACCCAGGCGGCGGGACCGGGGCAGCAGCATAGTAGTCACCACCACTGCGAGACTGCTCACCACCACCGTAGGCGAGCTCAGCAGGAAGAGTCCATTCTGTGCGGCCAGTAGATGTTTCGACGAAGAAGGCGCGCCGAGCGCTGGGCTCCCATTCCTGGATCCAGCCGATGGGGAGGGGAGGTGGGGGGTATTGAGGAGGGCGGGCGGAGGGAGGAGCGCTGGAGTAGGGAGGGCGAGAGTCGTAGGAGGAGCCGCGGTGCTCTTCGTAGGGCGGGCGGTCGTATGGAGAGCCGCGGTGTTCTTCGTGAGGTGGGCGGTCGTAGGATGGGCCGCGGTGCTCGTCGTAGGGAGGGCGTTCGTAGGGGGGCCGCTCGTACGGTGGGCGTTCATATGGAGGGCGTTCGCCGCCGCCGCCGCCGTAGTAGGTGGCTGATTCTCCGTAGTATGACATGTTGGTGGTTGTGACCGAAGGGACAGGGAAGCAGAAAGAGGCGCAAGGAGAGAGGACGCTGAGATGGAGATGGAGATGAAGATGGGAAAAGAATGAGAACGAGGTCAAAAACAGACGGCCGTTTTCTCCTTAAATATCTCTCCTCCCCCAACAACGGAGGGGAAAGACGCAGAATAGAGGGGCATCACTTCTTCACCACGAGATGCCCGCAGCCCACCTGGCACCAGCCCAACTCACCCTGACCCCCCTGACACACAGCCCGGTACTCCATAATCAGTAAACACAATCACCGTGACGGGCCCATCGTCCCCTCCCATCACCAGGCTACTATCGAATTCTCAAACCGGAGATTAATGCTGTCGCGCCGCGCGGGCCCTACAAGGCGACTCAGAGCACAGCCATTCGCTCAGAGGAGACGCAGTGCGACAGCGACATGCAGGCCTGGCGCTAAGAACGGGTGTTTCCACCAGGCCAGGAGCAATATCAATAGTGGGAGTGGCTAGAGCATGCAGATCGAGACATGGAGATGCAGGACAGCTAGGCAGCAGCATTATTTTCTCCACCGACCTCCCCTGAGGCTGTGGCTGGTTTTGGCACTTCTGAAGAACTACATTCATTACGGACACTGGACACTCTCCCCTTGGACTCCTTCTTCGGGAGTATCTCCGTAGTGTCGCATGTACTCCGTACGCAGCGAAAGACGTCTGCAGAGGCCCAGTTGGAGGGCATGACCAGCCCTACGCTAGACTCACATACTAGATCCACAGGGCTTGGCGCCACACGAGGCTAGTAGAGTGGCTGTTCCTTCATAAAGCTGTCCAATCGGGGGACATTGTGCCGTCACTAGCCACATTTCAGTTCCACTGCAAGAACTCCACCGCCACCTATCAGCCACGACTGAATCATGACAACGGCGACGTGTTGCTCCAATGCGCTCATGACTCCCTCCTGTTGCCGATGGTCGACCCCATTTCTGAGGCATTTTCTGTGTCAAGCCACGTGTAGGTTGCCGAGTGGCTGTGACATTGCTTGGAGATGATATCCTGGTTGGGGGAAGAAATTGTTGAGCCACACTTTCCTTCTGTGGCATTGGGTTCCTTCTAGTTGTGGCTGGTTGCATTTCTGGCTCGCTTGGCCGCGCTCAGGCAAGCCAGTCTTGAACTGAGCCACACCTCGGCCCATGAGAAGACAAAAGTGTTTCGCGCCCTTCCGGCGTTGCAAGAGACATGAAAGTCAGGCATCGCGGATTGATTCTCTATCAGTTGCTTCCAAGCTATGTGTAATAGATCTGCACTGGTAGATCTCAGCAGCCTTGGCTATCGTGGGAGGTGAGGTTCAATAGAAGAGGACTGAAAGTCGACTAATCATCGGTTGCATGGGAAGGAATGCTGTGTTTTGTCATGGTGTTGTGGTCGGAGATGGACACCGTAGCTGTTCTGTCCGTGGCCTTGAGGGTTTCATCAGTGGAGGGCTAATTCGCCATGGAAGTACTCAAGGAAACGACCGTGACAACCGGAGCGACGGTTGTTGTCCAAAGGTTGGTGAAATTCGAATGTCCCTGGGCAGAAGATGCTTGGTATCCATCGCTCTTTCCCTGACTATAGCCCAACCCCGCAAATGACCCCCCTCCCCCAGTGGCTATTCAAGTTCTCTTCATGGCCATTCACTTAAGGGGGACTTGCGCCTTAAATCATAGAACGTAATCATCTATTCCTGGGCTTCCTTGCGTTTGAACTTTCACAAGTAGGGATATGGATCTCCGGCAACATAATACCACGATATATATGTAATCATCAACTTTGTCCACCACCGCTGACCAACTGGACCCATTGCAATTTCAACATTTAAATAAACAGAACCTGGCGTATTCCTTCATCTAGGTCCAATCTCCTGTCACAAGTATTACGCAAATGTACTCAATATCGTCCGAAATACCATACCGGGATCTAGATTCTAAGCTCGCACAGAGAACATGATTGCATTAAACCACAAAAGTAGCGCAATAATTCTAGGCTTTAGTAGTGGTCAATTATTCCTACCTCATCTATGAATGCAACACAAGCAAGACATAAACATCTGCCTGCAGGTAAGGGGTAGCCTTACAAGTCCCCAAATTCTGACTCTGCCCACGCATCTTGCAATTGTCCTTGGGGCGATAGTCTAGTGGGATCTGATATCTACTCCGTACAGCTTCGCTTAGTTCAAATTGAATCATTTTGAACAAAAATGAGTCGCGTGGCAATGATTGCGTACAAGGCAACCCGACGAATAAATTCGAGGCAGCGCGAGTGAGGCGGATGCGGAGATAAATTGGACCCGGCCAGATCACCACTCCACTTTCATCTTCTGAATCAACTCCTTGCCTTTCGGAATGTTCGTGGACATGGATGGCACCTTTAATCGATCTCAAAATAGACATACCTGACGTCCAAAGTCCTTTTTCCCGTCACACAGTTGTTATGACGTATCCTGTTCGCTACGCTGAATGGCGTATTCAACGGCGTATTGGGGGAACCTCGGAGTTCGGAGAATCGCCTCCGAAACGATCACGAATTCCCCAGCCAATCAGAAACACCAACCAGACTCAGTGGTGGCTGTGTCGAGATCGATTATTGGTGGCCTTACAAGGTCCAAAGTACGATCGTCATTGCAGACAGGGAGGGCGAGAAGATTCCAGATGCCGGTTGTGAAGGAGGAGTACCTTCATGGATGATGGAGAGCCCCTTGCTGCGAGAATGCTGCTGATGACATTGGAATCCCTTTTCTGACGGGGTGTTATGCAGGAGCATTGCGTTGGGGTGTTGCGTCCACGTCAGTCTGGATGCGCTCATGGCATCATTGGGGAACAGTTGGGAAACACAGATTACCCCGCTAGCAAGGGATTGCGTGGCGGAGATAAGAATGATTCTTTCGTCTTTACTGAAATCTGGATTGTCGCTGTTGGTCTTGGCGTACGTCGGGTACATAAAGCCAAGTCTCGCCCGGGTGGTGCAACCAAGCTTCACTCTCCCACCACACGAAGCTTACTTGCTTCTTCTTTCTATCCATCTCTCGATTTTGTCTGGTTCTCACACTTTCTTCTCGACCTATTGATCGTCGACTGCCACCCTCTGTTCTGAATTTATGCGTAAGTCCCTTTCTCCTGCTATCCAACCCCCTGGTCCCTGAGAGCGAGCCGATCTTGGCAGCTCTGTGCCTGGCTTGGCTCGCGGCTTGTCCTGCTCGCAGACCATCAACCCCAGTCATCACAATCAAAGCTAACCAACAATTTCCATCGCGCAGACCGGATTCGTTCGTGGGCGAAAGCTCACGCGTCTATCAGCGGAAACTCACAACAAGAGGGCTCCTCTGGAACCACAACCCCTTCCCAAGAAGCCGACGAACCCCCTATACGAAATGATCAAGTGAATGATAAACCCGCCGGTGACCCGACCCGCTCGGGCTCACCAAGCGATGGAGAGAAACAACCACAGAAACCGGGACTCCTGCCTCGCATGCAGGCAGGCAGCGTCCGTTTCGTCCGCCACACCAAGACGGCTCTTTGCCACAGCTGGGTCAATGTCCTCTTGGTCTTTGTGCCCATAGGTATCGCCGCCGAGGCTGTTGGTTTGAATCCGGCTATCATCTTTGCGATGAATGCCGTCGCTATCATTCCTCTAGCCGGTATCCTCAGCCACGCTACTGAGTGTGTGGCCAGCAGACTGGGTGATACCATCGGAGCCCTGCTGAACGTCACGTTTGGAAATGCAGTCGAACTGATCATCTTCATTATCGCCCTGGTCAAGGATCAGATTCGCATCGTCCAAGCATCGCTGTTGGGATCGATTCTGGCGAACCTTCTCTTGATTCTGGGAATGGCTTTCCTTCTTGGAGGTCTGCGTTTCCAGGAACAGATCTATAACAGCACCGTGACTCAGATGAGCGCCTGTTTATTGTCGCTCGCGGTTACCTCGCTGCTCCTGCCTACCGCATTTCACGCCTCGTTCAAGGATTCCGCGAAAGCAGATTCAGCGACGCTCAAAGTGTCCCGGGGAACGAGCGTGGTGCTGCTGCTCGTATACGTTTTGTATATCGTCTTCCAGCTCAAGTCGCACTCCTACCTCTATGCCAGCATTCCTCAGCAGGTCATTGACGAGGAATCTCACCCCGGTGTGCTCGCGGATTTCATGAACTCGTCATCCGAGTCGTCGAGCAGTTCGTCTTCCGATGAGTCAGACGACACGACAACCTCGTGGACTACGGCAAAGCGCCTCAAGCGCGCAGTCAAATATAGGCGGCACAGGAAGTTTAGCACTACTTCGCGAGACACGTCATCCCCAGACCTACCACGCAAATCCTCCCTCAATGATGTATCATCTCTGGGGGCCACGCGGAAACCAAGCTCTACTAGTGCCTCCAGCCCTAGTCAACGCGATGATGCCGGCTCCTACATTGTCGACTTTGGCGACGACAACCGCCCAACCGCTGATCCTGTCTCCACCTCCCGCTCAACGATTGAACCACAGGCGAGAGATTTTGGCCAACCGGCAACGAGCATCAAGTTTGATGAGGAAGATCGAGGACACCATACGCGGGAGCGCAAGACCAGGAAGAAGGTTCGCAAGCAACGGGAAAAGGCAGAAAGGACTGAGAAGCTCGTTGTGCCTGCCCCCACGGATCCCCGTGTCTCATCTCTTGCCGCGGATGAAGGTGTAGGGACCGTTGACTCGCCAAAGAAATGGTCTCCTTTCCGCCCGGGCCTGCCGTCTCTGCTGTCCAACACCGTCTTTACCAACCCACCCCCTACTGCCGGTAACTCGCGAGGCGACCCGCTGGGCAATTTCAACGGCCTACGCCGCACCCATTCTCTGCCTTCGCTTTCGCAACCTCCAGCTCACCACCGTCAACCCCCAGTCGGCAACGCCGTGCAATTCGCCCGCGTTGCCGCTCGCATGCCTGACGCTGTCAACCCGGCGGCCCCCCAACCCCAAGAGCACCCGGAACCCGAAATGTCACGCACAGCCGCAATTGTCATGCTCCTCCTCTCGACAGCTCTCGTCGCCGTCTGCGCTGAATTCCTCGTCGATGCGATCCCCGAGATGGTCGAGAGTTCCTCCGTCAGCGAAGCCTTTATCGGCCTTATCATCCTCCCGATTGTTGGCAACGCCGCAGAACACGTAACGGCAGTGACCGTCGCAACCAAGAACAAGATGGATCTCTCGATTGGTGTCTCTGTTGGCAGTAGTATCCAGATTGCTATCTTTGTCACTCCGCTCGTTGTCATTCTGGGCTGGTGTATGGACAAGGATATGAATCTGTACTTTACCCTCTTCGAGACGATCTCGCTCTTCGTCACGGTATTCGTCGTGAACTTCTTAGTTCTGGATGGAAAGTCGAATTACTTGGAAGGAGCGTTGCTTATCGCTGCATATGTGATTATCAGCGTTGCGGCTTTCTTCTACCCCGACGAGGGTGAGTCCAGCGCCCTCGGGGGTGGCTAGATGCGCTCACCCACCGCCCGGGCATTACGCCACAGCCCTAGTTTGTGATGGAATGGAAGGCTTATTTCTGAGATGATGAAGAGTCTTCGGGACAAGCACCGGCGGTCGTAATGGACTTTGCGCGGAAGTATCCCGGATTATGGACTATGGACTATGGAGAAAGTGGACGAGGATGTTAGTGTTTATTTGATAGTTACTAGTTATCAAGGTTTCCTACTTTGTCGCACAACAGAATGGATTTGAATATTTCCTATCACAGCTTGTCATCTCCTGTAAGCTGACGCGACCCTTGGGTAGAATAAAGCCGCAAGGCTGATAATCGCAAAGTCGATAGACCGGAATCTAGCCTCGACTGTAGCCCAACAACCTGCGTGACCTAAAACGTGGAAGGGAGAAACGATATTTCACAGCCTGGCTGGGGCCATGCAAGGAAACCACCTAGTACGTACCTGTACTGCCGTTACATAATTGTATTCCCTTAATCGTGTGCCTCATAGCGCTTAGGCAACCCTTACAGACAACTCGTCGCGCAGAGTTTCTTTGAAGTTCGTTACAACGCTTGCGAATCCCAAGGGCTGGCGGTTGATTCTTTAGCCGGTGAGACCGTGAGCGTTATCTGATGGGCGAATAAAGGTTTTACGATGGACCGGGGTCTTATTGTAGTGCTAGCGAGGTGACAAGAGTAGTAATACTGAAGCTCTGTAGTGCGTTGGAGACTTGGGTACATTTCACAGAATATCATTCGGGGCCAGGTATATAGAGTCGTGATGATGTCAAACTCGCTGGATACCTAAAGAGAGGGAAAAAAGGATATGGCACAAGAGTTCCAACTGAATGCTAGTGATGTAGGATTCAGTCACACGGAGAGCATTCAAGTATATCAGGCAAGCTCAATGCCTGGGGAAATGGCCGGGTATAGAGGCTGTTGAGTATGGCTTTGCAAGACCCGAGGCGGCATCCCGAGCGTCCCAATCCGGACCGATGTCGCCACCAAATTCTCACGACGACAAAAGCACGGAGCACACGGGGGTTAGTTATAGCCCACTTCTTCCTGGCGAGCTGTATATTTTTTATTTATTTTGCTCCTTGGGTCTGAATCAACTTGTCGACTCCTGTCCGCCTGTAACCGGATCATGTCTCCAGAACATGGAGGCCTGACCTCAGCGCTACCTAGGTACTCCTTGGAAGAACCAAAACACCCCAGAACCACTATCTAACCCTCTACCAGCCTCCCGACCCTCCGAAAACTCCTCCCGCAAAACCTCACACGGCGCACACTCCTCTTGATGCTCAAAGGCGCCCTGCCACCAACAATCGTCATCGCCATCTACCAAACCGACGCAATCTCCGACATCACACTCACAGTCGGCTACCTCTCAGCCCTAATCTCCGTCCTGTCGCAGGCCCTCACACCGCGCGCAAAATTCCTCAAAATCTTCCTCTTCGACTTCCTCGCAACCTGCGTCTCGGCATCGCTATGCTGCCTGGCTGTTTTTTGTGCGGTTCGGGCGCGGGAACATACCGCGCACTCACGCCCGGATTCTGCGTCCTCGAACAGTACTAGTGGTGATGGGGGGGACTACAACTCCTCCGCCTGCGCCGTGTCGGGCATCTGGCTCATCGTGCTAATCTGGGTCGCAAACGGGATCCGCGCGTGGAGGCCGGCTGAGCTCCAGGATCCCATGGTTGCATTCTCGGTCTTTGCGTGCGTGACTGTGACGCGGGCGGGGATGTTCATGTCTCTAAGTGAAGGGCTGGGGTTCGTGAGTCGACTGCTCAAGGGGTTCCTCATTGGGTTTGCGGTTGCCGGGGGCGTTTCGGTGTTCATATATCCGGTTACGAGTCGCGGGGATGTGGGGAGGGATGTGGTAAAGTATGTCACGGGCATTGAGGGGGTGCTGAGGGCTGAGGGGGAGTTTGTGGATGGGGTTGAGTGGGAGCAGGGGATTCCTGGGGGGAGGGGGACTGTGCGAAGTGTGCGAGAAGGAGCAGAGAATCCCAATTTGGGTGCCAAGTTGATGAGGGTAAACAAGCTCCAGTCCGCCATAACGAGTCTGAATGCTCTACACGGAAAGCTCCAGTCGGACCTTTCCTACTCCAAGGATGAGATTGCTTGGGGGAAGCTCTCGGCTAGCGACCTTGATCGCATCGGCGGCCTCTTGCGCAACCTTCTTTTGCCGCTTTCAGGAATGGCGATGCTTCCTGATATTTTGGACTTCATTGTTGAAGATGAAGACGGGTTAAGTGAGATGGGCGAGGGGCCACAGGAGCCGGTGGAGACCCACCAAGTGGCTCGCTTGATGAGGAGTAAGCTTCTGGAATGTGAGGAGCTGGTGAATGGTGGGCTGCAGCATGCCCTTCTGCAGTTGGAGATGGTGAACCCGAAGAGCCTGGAACGACGGCACAAACAAGGTGACGATGAGGCCACAGTGCCGAGTCTGGATCCTGCTTGCGCTGACTTTGCTTTGTTGTTTCACCAGAGGTTGGAGGGGTATAAAAGTTCCCAGTCGAAGGACCTCCCAGTGGCCCTCTCTGAGTGTGAGAAGACGAGTGATGCAGCTTTAGAGCAGCAAAGAGTCCCAGCCAACGCCGATATCAGGCAGGAGCTCTTTCTCATTCTCTACATGTCGCAGCTGCAAGAGAGTCTACTGACGGCAACAGCAGACTTCATGCGCTTTGCCCACAGCAAGATCGCCGACGGCACAATGAAACGAAACAGGCTCATATACCCCAAAATATCACTCCATAAGTGGCTCTCAATCTCAAGGAAACCAGACGATAAGGACCAGACCCCCTATACACAGAACAATGCACACGAAGAATATCCAGACCCCGAACACCTCCCTCCCAGGAACCCCTGGGAGAAAGCAAGCACAATCCTCCGGTACATCTCCCACCTGATCAGATCCGAAGAAAGCATCTTCGGATTCAGAGTCGCTGCCGCTTCATTCTGCGTCGGAATCCTCGCATACCTCCACCAGACACAAGACTTCTTCATCCGCCAGAGGTGCATTTGGGCAATGATTGTGATTGTCATCGGCATGAGTCCGACGAGCGGACAGACATTGTTGGGGTTTGTGACGAGGATCGCTGCGACGGTTGTTTCGCTTGCTCTTAGTCTGATGGTTTGGTATATTCCTGACCAGAAGACGGCGGGGGTCCTTGTGCTTTTGTACCTGGCAAATGTGTTTGAGGTAAGCCGATCACAGAGTGTAAAGAGCGTGCGTATTGACGTGCATAGTACTATTTCTACATCACACAACCGCAGCTCTTCGGACCCTCGGTGATTGCAATTGTCACGTTGAATGTTATCGTCGGATACGAGCTACAGGTACCTCGCCATATTCCCATATTCTCCCATGCTATCCATACCAGCCCAACTAACCCCGCAGATCCGCAAACTTGGCCTCGAAGTCGGCACCTCAAATGGCCAGCCCTACTACCCAATCTACCTCTTCGGCCCCTACAAGCTCGCCGCCGTAGCAGCCGGCTGCGCAATCTCCTTCTTCTGGGTAATCTTCCCGTACCCCGTTTCCTCAAAGAGCACGCTCCGCAAAAGCATCGGGCGCAGCCTGTTCGTCCTCGCGAGGTTTTACAGTTGCATGCATACAACGATCGAACTCTGGATGAGGGGGGAGTTGGGAGATGGTGAGGATGCGACTTCTGCTTTGAGGAGGCTGGAGAAGATGCGGCATGGGATGTTTAGGGAGCAGATGATTCTTCTGAATACGCTGCGCACGCTGAGTCATTTTAGTGCCTTTGAGCCACCGGTTGGTGGACGGTTTCCGAGGGAGACGTATGATGGGATTATTGGTGAGGTTCAGAGGATGCTTGTTTGTATGGCTTTGATGGCGAGGACGGCGCAGGGGCTTGAGGCACCCACTTCGCCTCCAACACCAACACCGACGGCAACATCACCGACGAAGAGAAACCCCAACGCAACCAACGAATCAGAACTAGTGCGACAGCCAGAAACCCCGTGGTCCACCCGCCTCGCAACCATCGCCCTCGAATCCACCACCTTCAAATCCCACTCTATAACCTCCCTTCTTTGCCATCTCAGCTCCGCAATCAGAAACGCGCAGCCACTACCGCCCTTCCTGTCTGCGGGCGGCTCGTTCCCACTAGCGAGACGGCTACGAGAGGTTGATGGCGGACTCTTGAGTCTTCGACACGTCGAGGACCCGGCCTTCTCGGCGTTTGTGGCGATGGAGGTGCTTAGGTCTGTTGCTGGGCACGGGCTAGCGGGGTTGTTGAGGTATACTATTCCCCGCTGTTTGCTTAGATTCGGGCTGGCTCTTTGCGTTGTTTAAATGGCATGAATGTCCTTGTTTGCTAATTCCTTTGGTGCCTTGTAGGAATGTGAGGGAGTTGGTTGGGGAGATTTCGTTTGATTTCCAGATGCGACCTGCGACGGATGAGGCGGAGAGAAGAAGGTTGATGGAGGAGAGCGAGGATGGGTAGACTGGGTGGTGCCATTTTATGGTTTACGTAGAAACTAGGCAATAGGTGCTTTGGTGCTGATATCATAGTCTTACTAAATGGAAAAAACTCATTATCCAACTAATAGATGGAACGTTGGAGGAACTTACGATACATTATTAGCCAGAGGAACTTTGTGGTGCAGCTCCCTTCTAGAAGGCTGGCTAACAATCAGCCCCAGATAGTGAAGAAGTCGTTATAGACTGCTATGGAGGTGTTGCCTTCAAATAAGGATGTCATCTAGATACGATCACGGAAGTGTCTATCCACCTAGTGCTACCACACTCTCCCATACTTCGCGGCATCCACAATTGCCTGGACATCTGTCCTTGAGCCAAGACATTTGCCCATGTTTATGGAGCTCACAAAAGGGCCGTTGGGGTTCGACAAGGATGAATAACCCATTGTAGGGTCTAGAAGTAATTGGACGTAGTTGGACAACCAAATCAAGACTAGATCCATACATACAAATATGTCTGCTGGCAAGCGACAGTAGTTACAAAATGACTGCGGAATCCCCAGTCACACGTACAAGGGCCCCCAATCCATGTTTCAAAGACCTAACTATCTCCCACCAAGCCGCCCTTCACATCCCTCTTCGCAATGGGTCCTCGTAGGTAGGTCCCGCTTTAGTTAGCTGGTCTTCCCATCGAACAAAGATGATATGGAACATTCTTCTACGCATCAAACGACCTGTGAGACCTATAGTTCACAGTAAGATGACACTCATCGTCGTTATTCGTGCTAAAGCTCCCCTTGTGGTGACCCAAATAGCCTCCGCCGTATCCCGCAGGAGCTGCCCGCCAATCGTCTGGTCTCCGCTGTCTTTGGTCGTGCAGATTAGGCAGCAGATGCCGACGGGGAACTGGCCTGGTCGACGTGGATATTGCGGATCGCGGCCTGGCAGTCGGTGATACTAGGTGAGTAGGTTGAGCCCTCGCAGCTTTAGTGTACTTATTACATGCGAAATGCATATGTGGATTGTACCTAGCTTGGCGGTCGAGAAGAGTATGTATAGGGTGTCTGACCCTGAGGCATGTAGGGCAATGTCCACAGTTTGGCTGGTGGGGATGAAGAAGAGCAGAACCAAGAGATCAAGAGAAGAGTAGCAGCACTAGTAGCAGATGTTAAGTTGCAAGTCAGTCACCCAGAACCAGCTCGCTTCTCACAGGCAGACCGATGGATGGGTCTACTAACTCGCCTCCTACTACGTGGGCGCGGTGTAATCAGGCACCACGTTTCAGCTGCTCCCTCCGCCGCCGCCGCACCTCCATCTCTCCCCTCTCAGCCCCAGACATTTCCTCAAACATCCGCTTCGCAATGCGCAGCTTGCGCAGGTTCCCATCCTGCAACAGCCGGTGATTTAACCAAAAATTCGGCACGGGAATGTTGTCATCCTCCGGGTCGGGGGGCGGTAGACCCTCTGGGAGACACTCGGCATCGCAGCGTTGATCGAGCCGGCGAAGCTGCTCCTCACTCCAGCCCTCGACGTGGCGCAGGATCATGTGGATATGGCTCTGCCGCCAGGGGACCTTGGCAATGTAGACGTCACACTGCTGGGGGCCCCAGCCCTGTGTGCGCAGGCAGATGTAGACTCGTTGTTGGTGCTGGGGGAGCGAGGAAGGGTCGATTGGTGGAGGGGATGGAGACGGAGGAGCGGTGCGGCCGCGCGGTCGCGGAGGGGAGTCATCAAGCGATGGGTTGATCGGTAATTGAGTGCCCGTCGACGGGGTGTTCTGAGTCATGTTGGACTGTCGGGTTGATAGAGGCAGTAGTGTTGGGGAAGAGGGCGAGAGGGAGGGGAAGCTGGAAGGGGAAGCGACTGCCTTATGTACCTCGACCTAGACAGAACCAGGCACCAAGAATCAATGACTGCCTATTGGTTGAGTTGGCTTTTACAGAGATACGGAGACTGCAAAGCTACGACTAAATTATGGAATGGTCTGCCAGCCCTTTTCGCCCACCTCCCGCCGTGCAAGGAGCGAGCCAGGGTTCTGCGGCAGCAGTCTGACTGGCAAAGTTGCGAACCAGTCTTCTGGGACAAACTATTCAGTCGAGTGGCTCTGGATGTGGATTGGGAGCAAGGATTGATGCCGATAGCCAACATGGAGAGGTGACTCTCAATGTTGATTTGCTCAAGCTGAGCCCTCGAAGGAGCACTAATGCCACCATCAATGATTAAACAGCAGGGAGGGTTTTGATCAGCCGAGCCGGCGGCTCTTATAGGTTCCTGCCATGGACGATCATTGCTTAAAGTGCGTATCTTGGCTAGCCTCCTACCCTGGCTTGGGGGCGACTATGAGGGTCCTCGATCAGGCGGGCATGCCCCAGGTATCTAGTGCCACGGATTGTCGACAGACAGGGTCCTTTTCTAAAATTCCTAGATTAGCACAGCGATGGCGTTAGGTTTTCTCCAAGTTGTACATGGAGGATGTGGAAAATGATATAGCCTCTAAGCTGCTTAGCGGCCACAACACTATAAGGACGCCCCTCTGAACAAAAGTACGCTCTACAATAGGATACGATTGCGCAGTTCTTCAATACCTCTGGGCATATGTCCTGGAAATTCCCGCAGAGACCCGCTGATACTCTGTATAACCGATGGCATCTCGCTCTCCACTTCCTATCGCAAAGCTACCACAGGTGGAGGGAGACACCTGCCCTAGAGTCCGCCTTGCGCTTGTAACAGGATACAACTATTCCGGGTGGTGAAGGATAATGCAGCAGCAGCACAAGCAGCAGGGATGGGCCACCGACCTCAAAACGATGACCAAGTCTACGAGACACACACGGAAAGGGAGCAAGCGGCACTCCATTCGCGCGCCGGAGTTTTCAAGCACCAAAGCACACCGAAAAGTTATAATAATGTTGTCTGCGGAATATTCGATGATCTCAGATTTATCTCCTAATCTCTTCACAGCATCAAGAAACATTAATATTATAAGCCTTGAATATTACTTGAATGATCGACCCAGCACCCATAAGCCAACGCCCTGATAAAATTATTATCTTAACTATTAACAGCTTATGCAACCTAGTTGTACTTTAGCACGTTCTATATCTACCCAGGAAGCTGTCTCGGCCTATTGCACAAGCCAATCGAGCGAGGCGTTGTGCTCAATCCGTGACCTTTTAGTTAGCCTTGGAAGCTCGGTGATAATAGTGTAGTTACTATGGACCTTTTAATAGCGCTAATATAAAGCGCCTGCCTCGTTCAATGAATTAGTGCGTTCGCATCCGTGGAACTAGCATAACAATTCCCCACTAAACACCAGGCGGTCTTTCGGGCCACTGTCTCATGGAAAGTAGAAAGGCGCATCAAGGTATTAGCACTAACCGCAGCAACACGCTTAGAGGCTTATCTATCTAAGACTGGAGCTAGTAGCTTTACCAAGCGTCCTTCGTCTATTGCCCATGACAGAGGTAACTAAGGCAATGGCAAGAGTGGTGTTTGTCAGGGCGGACGCTGCTAGAGTATAGTAAGGAATAGAGCAAGTCAAGCGGCCGGTTCCTCCTGCTAAGCCAGGCACGACGAGACTAATATTACTTGAGTGGCAAGATCTACAGTTGGATTCCTGTGCGAGGGTGAGGGGCTATCTGCTCTCAAACGGCTTGCCTATCAGGTTCTTCCATTGTCATTCCTGCAGCCGTATCGGCTAAATCACTAGCCTATACCCATCTTTACCTCGCTCCTCGGTCAGGTGCTTGAATGGGACTTTTGGTGAAAGAATCAGAATAAGCCAACCATTGATAGTTCATGCACTGAGGTCTGCCAGGGGGCGGGGGGGCGCGCGTTTCCTTCTGCGTTGGGAGCATTCTCAGCAATCGGGACTGCTCGATCCTGACATTGAGCCGTGCGTCATAGCAACTGCTAATAAGTACTCCATGAAGCTCAAAAACAGCCATAAGGTCACTTTGGCGTTTCCTGGACTTAGGGCCCCCAGTCTGAAGGATAGAGGGTCCATTGGTGCAACAGCCACGGTGCTGGAAGACCGGATGAAAACGATGCTGCTTGCTTCGCAGCCTTCCACCACTCCACCAATGGTCGTCCAACAGCGGGGACTACTTCGTAGCACGAGCGACATTGCTGAACGGCTTGGACATTGATATGACCCCGGCGCACATTATGTAGCTCTCCGATGGCTGGATTCCGACGTTCTTTCCCACCCCAGAGGCGATTGGCTTGGGCGATGAATGCTCCGATGGTCTTGCCGATGTTCTGGACATCCGGCTTACCGGAAGGCTCTCGCTAGTGAGTGAGAGTTGGAAACCAATGGTTGGTACTTTTCATGTGCCTTGGCGCCGACCAGCCGGTTCTCGTTCTCCTCATGTCCAATAGACACACCAAGACGGCTTTGTGGTAGAAATGCTCTGTGGGAACGACGAATAGTAGGCGTGAAATATCTTCTGGGGGCTAGAGGGGACGGCAGCAGATAAACTATTCTACAGGTACCGGCCACAATCTTCTGAAAGCGTAAAAGAAGCTCTACATTGTCTCTGCTGTTCTCAAAGTGTACTCCGCGTACAAGCTGCATGCACCCTAGAGATTCTGGACCTGTTCTGTAAAAGCGCAGGATGGAGAGAATGTGGTATTCCTGGACTTAAAGCGGGCTCTCCTAAGGTTTTGGCACTGTTATGAAGACTGCCTCTGCTTTGTCCACGAGAGCTGCCGGGTGTCTGCATCCAGGCACTAGGGCCCAGTAAAGATTTGGTCACAGCATGCTTCATTCAATACGCACGGGAGACTGCGTGTAAAGCCCGCCCTGACAGATTCCCAAAGCGTAGGTCCACCAATCCAAGGGTGCCTCAAGAATGCCCGCGAGGACGGATCTCAATAGGCATTTTTAGAACGCTCAAAGAATGTTCCACAATGTCTGTATGCGCTGTGCGCCCTGTGCGATTACCTTGCGTCAGTATCCGCGCGCCATCTCGCTCGGCAATAATGGATTGATCATTATCACGGGACGGCCAGATTATCTCCCCTAAGATAATATTCCTTCGTCTCACAAGCGGGTCGTTTAGATCAGGAGGATTTTAATAGTCCTCAAGCCCCTTGTCGCGTGGGCAGTTCCTATGGGCCAAAAACAGGGCGTTTGCTTTCACGATGTCTTCCCCGTTCTGGCTGCTTACGGAGCTATAAACATCAGAGGGATGTTCTGGATACCCGTGGTCAATGAGATCCGTGGATTGGGATCACCTCATCGGTGCCAATGACACTATGTGTCGGTCCGGGAACACAACCAGGGCTGACAGCAATGAGCACAGCCAGAGTCTCCGTCCGTCCACCGTCAATAGCTTTGGAGGCTCTGCCCATCGCCAAGTGGGCTGCCCTGGCGGCATGGAGACAGAATGGCTCATGAGCCAGAGCTATATAAAAAGGCCCTCTCGCAACTGGGCGCGTGTAGCCAACTGTCCCGGATTACCCCATCCACAGTAGAAGACGGGGCGAAGAACCAGCGCGGAAGACCACCTTCTTTCATGGGCTGACAGGGTCAGAGCTTCTGTCCAGGGAACACCAAGGACAGCAATAGGTGCATTCCTGCGCAACAGGAGAGGTTGTAGCTCACTTCCATCGAGTGTAGTAGCTCATAGGAAGCAGTGTCCCTGAAGACGAACGTTTTCCTCATATAACAGACGATGGCTTTACCAACTCAAGCGGACTATGCCCCATTCTTCGAACCTTCATCACGTTTTCCAGGGCAAGTTCGACCATATTCCACTGCAAACCTCCAAGCTATTGCGCTCGTCGTTCATATTGCCCATCAGTTGCGACCTTTAGATGAACCTAGCGGGGCCCAGACCAGTATCTGTTGAGGTATCATAGGTCGATGTGCAACAGAGGTACACAACCCCTAGGAACGAGTCTTTGTCGGCAATAATGAGCAGGCCCCATAGCCTCATAGCCACGTGAGAATACCTTTTGGCACTCCATACCCGGGTAGAGCATGGTAGTGGTGGTTGTGATTAGCACGGCCATCTGCACATGAAGTCGCATCTAGTATACATCATTCGTGGATTGCAAGTGATGATTTGCCCAAGACTGCCGGCGGTGCCGACATACTCAAGAAAACTCCCCTAGTATCGCACGAAGGTCAGACTCAAGGTGGCCGCCCTTTGCAGCCGCCGGCCAACATGCCAGTCGTCGTTGAAGCCACTCAGCCGCGGTGAAAACGACTGAGATGCACCTAGAAAGCCTGAGCGTTATGTTTGGGCCAAGTGTAGAGGATTGCGACGGAAACTGTACCCCGAATGCTGGATACCCACAGTGGTACCTGCACGGCCACAAAGTAGGCGCTGAAATCCGAGCGGCTGTTGATCCTTGTCAACTTAGCATCGTATGAGGAGCAGAATATGTGTTCGGCAAAGGCCCCTCCCCGCTGAGCTGACGCGCCTCCGTGATAATCTCTCCCCATAACCTGATTACCGAGTCAACCTTGATTCGCAGAATGGGCCTCTCTAGGAAACATCCAACAGTCAGCTGAAAGCAGAACATAAGAGATGAGGTTAACGAGAGGCTGGCATGTCTGAACAGATTTCCTCATTTGAGGGATCAGGTATCTTCAGCTGTGATCTCCATATTATTCCATCTCGACGAAGGTCTCTACTTCTCTCGCATTTCCATACGCTCATATCTGCTTGACGTTGACTCTAGCCGGCAGCACTTCGCAGCGCTTTCTGCTTTGGGATGAAAAGAAACGACCAAATGGCATCATGGTCATCAACTCCCGCCTATTGCGCATGGTGACTGACTGCCGTAGCACCCCACGCGGGACCATTGGGCTAACCCGCTCCCGATATAAATGGCAAAAACGGCTTGTTGCTGTTCTATGAGGATTAAAGGAGGTAGCTGTTTTGCTCTTGGAGGTCATTAATCCACCTACACCAAGGAGTATCCGTTCCGGAGGCGGCCAGCCGCATCGACGCGATTTCGTGCGTGAGTCCTGATACGCTTTACAGACAAGGCGCAAAAATCCCTCTTATGTTAGATTCGCCGGGCCTGTACCAGGCGTCAACTATAGCTCGATGGCATCAGGTTAGGCGTCTCATTATAGTATTGCACTCTTTCGAAGGATGGGCTAGTCCCTAAAGCTGATTGACACTGCCCACGCAGTGCTTCACGCTTATTGCGTTATGTTTGTGCGACTGATGGCAGGGGAGGGTTGATAGAATCCCAAGGACTAGAGGCCAGCTCTCCGCCAGTCTCGATGAGCTTGTCTGTTGAACAATCATACAGCGTCGCGCCATGATAGACCGTTGGCATTACTGGACAAGGCGGACAGCATTGCCTGTTTGCGTGGCTGGTCCTCCATTTGAAAGTACTTGGCTTTAGAATTCCACCACCAAACATTTCGGTCATACGAAAGGGTTTTGGAGCGGAGTTGGCCAGGCTCAACAGGCCATGCAGCGTCGTGTGCATACATGTGAGGCTAAAGAGACTCTCTGTCTCCTTGCTGTCTAGAGCACCACGCCCACAGCCTGACTCAATCAGTCAACCGAGCGAGAAAGAGTGCAGCCGACTAGTCCACGAACGCAGTAACTTCAACTCTTTGAGAAGATAGCGATCACATGTGCGTTCGTTAAGCTGCCAGCCTTTCCACCCAGGTCATAAATATATTTCGTGCCGAGGAAATGGCTCACCAAATGTCAAGACTGCTGAGCCGTGATACTGCATTTCAAATAAAATCGATCGTAATTTCAGCCTAACCTTACCATGTCCAGCCCCAGGCGGGGCGATTATTATACCATTTGGCTTGGTATCGATGTTGCTGATATGTGGCGTCGCGGCAGTTTTTTCAAGTGTGGGCCCTCGTGGTCCCCACCACTGTAGGCCAATGCGGCCACTGGGTATAATATAAAATGGGGCTGTGGTTTAGTGGTATAATGTTCCCTTAGCATGGGAGAGGTCCTGGGTTCGATTCCCAGCTGCTCCACTTTTTTTGCATTCTGATGGCTCATGTGCTGCTATCGCTGCATCTACGGCGTCCGACAGTGTGTTGTCGTTTCAAGGGGCGCCGCCAGTAGATGACATGGTGTGCTCTTCGTTTTTAACATAAGCGAATGTGGGGCGGACAGGGCCGACGGAACAACTGAGATTAACATTCGTCTTTTACGCAAGCCTGGGATGCACGACTGAGATTTCCAAGTTCTCAGCCTATCGACAGGCAGAAGCATCTGCATTGGGAGCCTGCATCAGTGCCTGCTGGCATGGCTGTCATTCATAATGGCCTCGACGTGCCTATTTTTCTACGTGGTACTTTGATGATCTTCACGCGTTTTACAACAGACGCTCGGAAGGTGTGGCGGGCGAAGCTTGCGTACAACTGACGGTTACGGTCTCTGTACCATGTGCTGGGACGAGGGAGGGCCTCGGAAGGGATGGGTTGGTCTTTGGGGACACCACATCCCTGCGGAGGTCACGTCTTTGAGGAACAAATCGAAGCACCGGCGTGGCTCTTAATAGGCGCCCATGCCCTGTCTGTTTTTGATCCTAGAGAGAATGGAGCTCAATGTCGTTCATCAAGCTGTCTTGCTTGCAGCCTGGTATCCAACAAGATCTGGTGATCCTGACAGGAAGCAGCCTGTATTTCTGATGGTGCTTTGAGCTCGATAGAGCCGGGATTGTTGGATTGCCATTGCAAGTTGGATGTTGGCATTTTGATTGCTTCCCTGGACGATGCGTTTCATCGCAATGCTTGTCTATTTTACGGTGATCCTGGAAGACCATGCGAGTTCCATTTTTGCGCATGAAGGGCATGGCGAGGTGGCAATGTCGCTGTGGTACAAGGTGGTCTGGGTTTCTGGTTCCACTGATCGCTTGATAGAGATGAAACGCATCTATTCTGGATTCAGTGGGATCCGGGGCATTTGACCCTTCAAGGTGGCTGCGGGCTTATGGCCTGGGTGAAAAAAACACCACAACTGCAATGGGATCAGTGTAGTGGGGTCCAGCCCGACGAATTGGCGCACTGTTTTCTACCAGAAGGACCCCGGAAGCCCCCAACTTGTGAGCGGCTGTGAGGACTTATCTTGGAGTTTCCATGATAAAGCGTGTCTTGTCATCAATCCCATGTAAGGGGTTGACTTTGTGCTAACTTCTAAGAGGTGCTGTCCATGTCTCATCCCATTTTATTGTGAAGAATGACTCCTTTGACTTGGTTAGTGCTAAGAAGGTCATTAATGAGGCCCTGGATGCACGTACAGAGAGCAAAGATCCACTTACCATGTCTTAGCAGGTGAGGACCAAGTACTTTGCTCGCTCCCATCTCGGCCCACGAAATTGGGCCCGCCTGGGCCATTTCGCTGAGGAACAGTAGAACATGAGCTGATTGCGCTGAGCCTGTTTCTAGATCTAGCAATTATCGTACTGGCTGTATGCTGTTTATGCAGCGAGCTTACAAGTCGATCCTAGGTAGATTGACTATTTTCCACTCGCTGCTGTAGACTCCTTCAAAGTCTGTAGATCATTCATCGTGGGATTTGCAAAGGCAACTATGGTCTTACGTAGCAGTTTTCCGGTGAGGGCGATATGAGCGGAATCGGAAGGGCAAAGGGGAAGATGTGGGAGAAGAAATTGTCCGACCGATCGGGGGCTGGACGAGAGATTATATAGACTGCTGAACGGAGGTTTGAGAAACAGGCTTCACGGGCTTGAATTGCCAGATTCACACCCGAGGCGCTTCTCCACACCAGAGCAGGTGAACCATTGACATCTAGGGATATACCTTTTACAGGCCTTGTGTCTGGATACAGCACGTTTCCCTATAGATGGCGTGATTCGTAGGCAAAGTAAGACTTGCCAATGCCACCAGTAGCCAAGAAAGTGAACTTAGTTCGCGGGGCTGTGTCTGTCGTGGCTGTCAGCAATTACCTTCACGGCCTTTAGGGTGGACATGGATACGTTTCTTGGGGCCATATATCATTCACTCGCTCATGCCATAAGTAAGAGATATTTACCAGGGCATTCATGGAGGGCTTCACATTCAACGCAGTCACCTGAATCATGTCGGGGCCTGTCTGTGTTGGCCTTGGCGAACTACGACGGCCTGCAGTTTGAAGAGAGACTGGTGCATCTAAGTCTTGAAAGATGTTCAGGGGGAAAGCAAATTCATGTTCGAATAGATTAGACAAACAAGACCCTATAAGAGGGGTCAAAAGCCCATGGCTGACTCCCAGTCAAATGGATATGATAAGGAGATGTATGCGGCTGGATGACAGCAGATGCCAAGTTACTTGGGAACAAATCTGGGGTCTTTGATTCCCGGCTGCTTGGGAATACTAAGACTGTAAAAGTACACCTGGCTCCCGAGGGCCCGGTTCATGCAAGGGCTGTCACAAAGATCAGCTCCCCAAATGCTGCCCAACCGCCTAATCTGGTGCAGAGTGTAGCTGCAGGCTTGCCAAGCAACCCCATTGGCCAGTCTTACATATTCACCTGCAGATAGCAAGGAGCATGCATGCAGCGTAATAAGGGGACGTATCGGATCTTTGCGGTGTCAGAGTTTGGGGAAAGAAACTGCGGATGACGTGTTGGACAATAGAGTTTCGCTTCCAAGTCGATTTCAAGTCTCGAACTTGGACTCGTGCCTTCTGCAATTTCGCTGAGCGTCGCCAACTAAGCTCCAACACAACGTGCGATCAAAATGGGATCCATTGAGAATTCATGTTTGATTCCCTCAGTGAACTACTCTGAGGTTCTCACCAACGATGGAGCTGCTGAGGTCTTCGTGCAGGCACTGAAGACCTACGGAGCCTGCCGGATTCGAGAACATGGCATCCCCAAGGATATAATAAAAAATTGCTTCGAAAAGGTCTGTGGTTCCTTAAATGCCGTCTCTTTCGCTTTTTACTGACACCTCGGCCAGAGCTGGACATTTTTCGAGCAAGACCACGAGGTGAAAGCCGCCGAGTCGAGCACAATCCCTGGTGCGCGCTACGTGCCCTTTGGCAGCGAAAAGATCAGAGGCGAGGCACATCTCGATGAGACGCTCGAGTTTCGACATTGCGCCTACGATTGGCCCTTGCCGTGTGCACCCTGCCCAGCACGCGAGCTTCGAGATGCCTGTCGCCCTTTCCACGAGGAATGTAACCGCGTCCATGCGACGCTGCTCGGCGCGATATCATCATCGCTGAACCTAGCCCGGCCCTTGACCTCAATCCACAGCCTTCAAAATACATACTTTGCTCCATATTTCTACCACTTTCCAGACAGGACGGACAAAGAGACCCTTCGCGTTCCTCCACATATCGACCCGACAACCCTCCTCTTCACCTTTCAAGACGCCCTCGGCGGCCTCAAAGTCGCGGACCTCAGCCAGCTAGCAGGGAGATCACTCTCCGCCCACGCAGTCTCAGAGGCAGGTGCCGCGTTCATCCCCGTTGTATGCCAACCTGGCGAATTCCTGGTCCTTGCGGGGAACCTTCTCCGGAAGATTCTTGGCGGCGCGATGAAGCACTCGGTGCATTGCGTTGAAAGGCCCGTGGGAAGCTCGGGGTTCCATTTGAACTACTGGACCATCCCCAATCTGGACATTGCTTGTCAGGTTGGAGAGAGGGAGGAAACTGTAAAGGACTATCTGGCTAGGGTGTTTCCGTCGGCGTTTGGGGGGGCCTAGGGTAGGGGTCTGAGTATGTTCTATGGTTGAACAGACCTAAGGAGTGATGATTTGAAACAACCCGGCAATAGCGTACTACAGCCGTGACCCTGGGACCATGAATAGATGGATAGATAGATAGGGGAGAGTGCGTCCTCGCTTTTATCAGTACTCTGTCCATAACGTGGCTCATGTTGAAGCGCCCGGGGTCATATTACTGAGGTCCGGTCGTACAACCTCCGATATTGGATATTCATGCATACTTCGGACTGCGTCAAACATCTAGGAACCTGAATCCAGCAATTGGTCGATATGTGTCAATACAAATCGCTCATGTAGAGGTTGTCTCGTCAAATTCATGCAGGACTACGGTGAAGAATCTGTACCACCGTGGGATTTGCAGAATCGGCAGTTCCTGCATATGCTTTCTTTCTCGGTTTAGTTTTTCTTATATTCTCTTGTATTTGACCCAGTCGCTCGCTCAGCTTATTCAATGATGATTCAGGCCTTCAACTGTTCATTTCTGCTCTATTTGGTCATAATTACCCTCAGATAGCGCTCATAACTCTCATCATTGCCCACTGGTAAGTCTGATGGGACGATAGCTAGCCCTGAATTGCGCACAATGGAAATACGACGTCAAGAGACACAGGTCATCAAGAATGAATAAGAATCTACCCAAAATCAACAAGATGTCCAACTTCCAGAGCCAGACATCAGAGCTATATACAAAAGGCGCTCCCATATGCTAGAGAAATCACATCATATATGCAAACAAAACCCCATACTTCCACAAAATCCACCCTACCTCTCTTACGTGGGCTTCTAGAACCGCCTCGCCTCGGCCAGAATTGCCAGCGCAGCCTCATCCTGCACAAGGCTCAGGGGCGTATCCCCCCGCTCATCCACCGTCACAACATCCGCCCCAGCCCGAACAAGCAGCTGCGCCGCACCCAGCGCATTCTCGGCAATCGCCCAGGCGAGCGCCGTGCGGCCATGCAGCCTCTTCTCCAGATCCGCGCCCCGCTCAATAAGCAGCCGAACACTCTCAACCTGGTCTCTCGCCGCGGCATTAATCAGCGCCGTGGACCCCTTATTGGACTGCGCGTTAACATCGACGCCGGCCGCGACGAGCATGCGCGTGATCTCGACCGAGCGAGCGGCGGCCCGGATCAGCGGGGAGTTTCCGGTCGGGTCCCAAGGGGCCGGGTTTGCGCCTGCGTCGAGGAGCAGCTGGACCGCATCTGGGTTGTTCGCCCAGGCGGCGTGATAGAGCGGGGTGAGCCCGTCGGCGTCGGCGAATTCCACGTCCGCGCCGGCGTCGACGAGGAGGCGCATGCAGTGCACGGCGTTGTTGGCCGCGGCGTGCGCGAGCGGCGGGACGCCCAGCGCGGCATGCGTGCCGTTCACGTCCCAGCCGCGCTCGAGCAGGAATTGGACGGTCGCGGGGTAGTCCCTGGCTGCTGCCCAGAGGAGGAGGTTCTCTTTGCCCCGTTCGGTGAAGTCGGGGACGCCGTCGATGGCCACGTTGGTGTCTGCGCCGGCGTCGAGGAGGAGTCGGGCGGCTTCGAGGTTCCCGGTCATGAGTGCTGCGACGAAGGCGCTGCGGTCGTTTGGGTTCTGCGAGTTGGCGGAGATGCCCTTTTGCAAGAGGATCTGGACGAGATCAGTGAAGCCGACTGCGGCGGCAGCTGCGAGGAGTCGCACGTTGTCGACTGAGATCTCTTGCGTGATGTCCTGCTGGATCAGCCAGAGGGCAACATCGTGCCGGCGGCTCTGCAGCGCTGTGAACAAGGGCGCGAGCTCCGGGCGGAGGCCGATCTGGTTCGAGTCCATGTAGTGCACGAGGAGCTGCAGGACATCGAGCCTGCCGTACCTGGCCGCAGCGCAAAGGCAGGCGGAGAGCGGATACGAACAGTCGTCGCGACGAAGCAGGCGGTTGCCCATTGGCGGGATGTGCGAGAGCATCAGGTGGATCATTTCGTACGGCTGCGTCCCGACGGCCATCTCCAGCGGGGTCTTATTCCACTCGTTGGGGGTGAGGAGCTCGTCCGGGTCGAGATGGTCGAATAGATGGCGGATTGTGCGCTCGCGCTGGGGGTGCGGCCACCTCAGCGCCCTGTGGTAGAGGTTGTCGCCGTCGTGGTTGATAAAGTCGAATCGGGTCACCCCGGCCCGCTGGATCAGCCACTCAAACGCATCCTCCCCGCCAAAGTTGCACGCTTCGGCCAGTGCGCTAAAGCCGTAGGGAAGGCCGGGCCCGACGGGGAGCAGGTAGTCGACGTTGACGGTCCCGGTTGCGAGCAGGGCCTCCATGAGCCGAATGTCGCCGAGGTGCGCAGCGGCGATGAAGAAAATGTCCGCGGCAATCAGGGGCTCGTTGCGAGCCTCCAGGGCGCGGAACGCCTCCCGCATAAACTCCGTCCATCCTTTGCTGATTGCGCCAAACAGCATGTGTTCGGTCGACGGGGGATCTACGCTGAACGAGGCGCCCCCGTGGAGCAGAGCAACGGCCGACCGCTCGGCATGCTCGCCACGGGCAAACGCCGCCTGGGCAAAGGGCGTTCCTCCGCTGGCAGGGACGATCTGGTTCGGGTTGGCGCCGTGGTCGAGCAGGAGCTGCACAACCGCCGGGTGCCCACTGCGCGCGGCGAGGAACAGCGGGAAAGTGGTCGCGGTGCACTGTCTATTCGCCCCGGCCCCGAGATCCAGCAGGGCCTGGATCGTGTCGATGTTGCCGGCGTCGATCGCATAGGCGAGCGGCGTCGCGGCCCCAGCAGCCTGCGCGTTGGTTTGCAGTCCGAGTTCTTTGAGGAAGCGCACTTCCTCACCTGAATACTGCGTCGCCGCGTAATGGAGCGTCGTCGTGCCGTCAAAGTCGACGATCTTATGATCGAGCCCGGCATCAACGAGCAACTGCGCGCAGTCGTGGTCCTTGATCCTGTCCGGGAACCCAAAGAGCAGGCGCATGACCTCGTGCAGGTAATAACCCCTCGGCTTGCCCAAGTGCTTGAGAAACTGGGCAAGGAATCTAGAATCGTTCCTCAGAGCAGCGGCCATCAGCGGCGAGATGGCCCCCTCGCGCTTCAGCTCGGTATCCCTGTTGGGCTCCGAGGATCGGATATCGGGGTTGACGCCAAGTTCGATGAGCCATTCAACCGTGTTCTCAAAGCCCACCGCACAGGCGTAGGTCAGGGCCTCGAACTGCGACTCGTGGTACTTCATCAACATGTGTTGGCTGTTTCGAAGGATCCGCATGAGCTTCTGTTCTTGATTGTGTGTGGCATGCCAGGCGATGGCGCGATGGAGATCGCCGCTTTCTGGGGTGGGGGTTTCGAGGACGAGGGTACAAAGCTGGTTGATTTCGCGGTTGGCGAGGAGGAAGTTGAGGAGGGATTTTGTCGAGAGGAAACGCGAGATGCGGATGAAGAGTTCCTTGGGCAGGTCGAGTAGCTGCGCGGCTGTGGGCCGCGGGGGGATACACGGTGGGAGTATGGATGACATTGTGGAAGGAATCTGGATTAAGATGGTATGCTTTCCTATTCGGGACGAGATGTTCTTCTAATACTTATAATATCCATCGCGTTTACTGTACACTGTGCTATTTTCTACAGGTACATTGACTCTGTCGTTGACGCCTTTCAGGAACTAACAACGAGCTTCGAGAGGCAGATGTATCAAAGCGTGCCGACAACAGATCTTGGGACCGGGGCCAGATACCAAAGAGGCTCGACAAAGCAACCGAGGACTCTCGTTTCAGCTCATTCAGGCACAAGCCCTTGTCTTCGGCGCCCCAACGAAAGTCGAAACCACATCTGTCACACCTCTTCCATCTCAATATTCCAACGAGAGCTTCGATTTCCGAAAATAGGCGGATCTACATGACACTCTTAACTACCTTTTTACGCCTTACAATCAGTCTTGTCAGGATCCTTCTTGTGGAGTCGTTGGTTCCTTGGGGTCCCGTTCATTGTTGGCGGTTAGGGCTTTGTCGCCGAGACGCGCTTCAAACTGGACCTTTGCTCGGTCAACCAAGTTGGCTCCTCGGCCTCAGGAAAAGCTGAATCCCTGTTTAGCTTATGCTTTGTAGTCTGAAGATGGTCAAAGTATCATGTTCAAGTTTCAACTATCGGACTTGATATACATTACTCAAAACACAAGGCCCTAATAAAGCGTAGGTGAGTGGTGCTCGAAGACAAAGACACCTCCAATCCATGACAAAAGGACCTGGTTCTAAATATGGGAGTCAAGTAGGAGGAAACTAAGGAGATTGAAGCCCTGGGGCCGTAGCCCAGCATCTAAAGTGGCTTGATGGAATGAAGTACGTCGAAATCTATGTAGAGCCACTGGTTGACCCATTGGATAGATTTCAGAATACTAGAAGAGTTTATACGATATATTATACCCAGATTGATAATTATAACAGAGGAACCAAGCTGAGCACCGAAAACACCAGGCCCAAACACCAAGCAAGAAGGAGCCAAGTTTATATAGCACAAGAAAACCATGGTTATACAGATCAGACCGACCCCATCGCATTAACAATCAGCTCCTGCAACTCCGCCGGGGCGTACGGGAGAACATGATCTTGTGCGTTCTTCCCGTCTTTATTCGTCCGGGACACGTCGCACCCCTTTTCAAGCAGAAGCCTCGCGAGCTCCGTAATGCCCTCCCAGCACGCGTGCATGAGCGCTGTTGCGCCGTAGCAATCAGCCGCATCCGGATCCGCGCCCTTCTCAAGTAATAACCGCGCAGCGCCAACATTCAAGTGTGTTGCCGCTATGATTAGCGCCGTGCGCCCTTTCCTATCCTTTTGATGGATACTCGTCCCCTCCGCAACCAGAACCTCCATAGCCTCTGTGCACCCGTGTGCAATGGCGAGCATGAGCGGGGTCTCGCCCTTTATCCGTGTCTGTTGCAAGGTGCTCGCCCCGCTGGGGTCTGCGGCCAGGAGAGCCTTGATCACCTCTGCCCTGTTGCCTGATGCGGCCCAGTGGAGGGGGCTGCGGCCGGTTTTGTCGCTAATGTACATGTTGGCACCTTTCTTGAGCAGCGCCTGGACGATCTCGACGTTCTCGGTGTATGAGAGCGGGGTCCAACCACTGATATCGATGGTATTTACGTCGGCGCCTTTGTCAAGGAGCAAGTTGACGCAGTCTGTGTGACCGTTTTCCACGGCGAGAGAAAGAGCGGAGCGCTCGTGATCTCCCAAAGTGTTGATATCAAACCCTTTCGAGATGAAGAGTCGAAGCACGTCAGTGCTCCCCCAGGTTGCTGCAACGAGTGGAAGTTGTGAGAACTTACCGTCATACTGGGAAAGAAACCACCATGGTGATCTGTCGCATTCGGTAGCACCGGAATCCACGAGAAGTAATACGGCGTCGACCTGATTGTACCTCGTAGCCTCCCAGAGAGGCACCGGGGGATCCTCGCCCATGGCATGAATATTGACTTTTGCTCCCTCCGCGATCAAGATTTTCATGGCCTCTAGGTTGCCCAACCTGGAAGCTACGCTGAGAGGGTGGGACCACTGGAGGCGGGTCTCGGGGTCTGCGCCGAACTGGAGAAGGAGTTTCATAATGTCAGTATGCCCGCCGCGAGTGGCTTCCATGAGAGCGCATGTGTGGCCCATCTCGTCATTAACATGAGCACCAGCTGCAAGCAAGGCGTCCGTGGCAGCGAGATGGCCATTTCCGGACCTTTCAAACAAGGGGCATGTATCATCGCAACTCATTGCCGGGCTGGCGCCGTGTTGCAGCAAGAGTTTGATGACCGCGACGTTTCCACCACGGGCGGCTGAAATCATTGGGGTATTCCCCTCGCTCCGGCGGTTCGGATTGGCCTTGGCCGTGATCAGCATTTGGATGATGTCCATGTGAGAATTTGAGATAGCAGCTGTCAACGGCGTATCAGAGCGAAACCGCACTCTTCGCTGAGTCGATTCGAAGTCCGGCGTGACACCTTCACTGAGAAGCCTAGAGACGATCTTAGCGCAGCCACCTCGGCACGCAGAAATCAGGGCTTCATAGCCAACCTGAGGGTTTGTTTTATGTTGTTCGAGGATGCCATCGAGGAGGTAGCCCATCGTGCGCTCTTGTCGGTGATATCCAGCCCATTTGAAGACCCGCCGTTGTTGTTCTCGAGTCAGAGCGTACAAGACAGGATGACCGATTCGCCAGGCATCTTTGGATGTACCAACAAATGCAGCGAGAGTGTTTTTTGTGCTGTTCTGTGCAATTTCGAGGATGAGCTCCTCGGGAAGAATGTTGAATAGACTGGCCATCTGGGAATTGTAGTGTGGAGTTTTAATTGGAGTGGAGTGTGGTTGAAACTGGATGAGGAGTATTGGGTGAGTGGAGGATATGCGGTGCTTAAATATTTCTGCATGTCTTTGTCTTCGAGGCCATTGACAGCCGTAGGCGTTGTTTGGATAATTGTATTCACAATACCAGACAAGGAACGACAAAGCCTTCGCAGTTTCATACTCAAAGTCCTGATAGCTGCGGCGCTCGGAGCAATACCTTCAGACAAAGAATAATCAACAGCTTCGTTCTTTGACAGCCACAGTTTGGTTTGTCTGGTAGTGGATTCGTGCTTTCGGTATACCCATTGCATTGTTGGCATCTCGACGGAAATGCACCCCGCAGGCTTTCAGGTCTCTGACAAGAGTCGTTTCATTTTCAGATCAACCCAAGCCCAACCAAGCTGGAGGATTATCCGGGAGTTTCATAAAGTTGCGGATCGACAATCTGATATACGCGATTGTTAGCGTTGATATGGATGGCCCATTCAGGTACAGTGGAAAACTCTCCATCCGAGACAAATAAACGCTGATTGAGTCGCGATAATCAGCCGACGCCCCAACAAGGAAAGAGGTCGAAGCAGGGAAGCGCTCCAGTCCAAACAGGCGAAGAAACCCCGAGAGAAGCGCAAGATCAATCCGGATCACCCGCAAACAGCCTATCGTCTGGGATAGTAGTGCTAGGTGAGCTCTGAAGGGAGAGTGAATACCGGCACCTGCAGAGTCAAAGGCCATCCAAGTGGAAAGCGAGTGTCCAACTTGGCCAGCCCGCAGCGCCCTGTAGAGAATTCTGGCGGGAGCAGCCAGGGAGAACTGTTTGCATTGAATCAGCGCCGTAGCTGTATAAATGACGATAACAAGGATGTTGGCTGTCGAAGAACAAATCTCTCAAGATTGGAGGTTCTGGAGGAGGCTGTTGGTAGCCCTTTGCTCCTTCCTTGACATTCCTTAGAATAAGCAGGCGACGCTGTTGAGCACGCGTGATGTGCCACGAGAGGTTTAAGAGACGTCTTAGGGTCAAGGGGAAGGTAATGTGCTTTCTACATTCAGGGTCGCCCTACTCTGCCAATATATCCAAGGTGTGAATGACTACAGTTCGCTAAATATGGAGCAGCGCCGGAAGATGGACTACCCTAGGTATACCTTGACTGGAACTACGAACTAGAAGATGTAGATAACAGATGCACAGTCCAAGGGACAAGGGTCAATATGATTATTGGTTCACAAACACAAACTAACAGGACCATTTACGATGGAGGAGCAGAGTTGGGAGGAGGCGCCAGGCCCGCCCTCGTCTTCCTCGCCTTCCCCAGAAGATCCAGCAGCTCCTTTGCCGACGGAGTCCCACAGAGCGCGGGATTATTGACGATAAAGTATTCCGTCGTTCGTCCGTGATGGTCCGGTCTTAGGTCGCACCCCGCCGCAAGGAGCTTCCTCACCGCGAACATGTTCAAACACCCGGCCGCATACGAGATGGGCGTGATCCCCAGGGCGCACTGCGTGTTTATATCGGCATTTCTGCTGAGGAAGAGGTCGAGTATCGCACTCTGGCGGGCAAAGTCTACCGCGACGGAGAGTGCAGTTCGACCGCGGGAATCGAATTTGTCTTCAATGTCCGCACCATGATCCAGTAAGAGCCTGGCAATCTCGGTGTGGCTCTCTATAGCCGCGGTAAGTAATGGCGGAGGGGGGTACGCACCATCAGGGCCGCGGGCGCCGGGGTCCGCGCCGGCCGAGAGGAGGATTTCCACGATCGACGTATGCTGTCCATGTACGGCGTAGTGGAGAGGAGTGCATCCTATAATACCAGCAGCATTGAGATTCGCACCATGGGAAATCAATATCTGGACCAAAGCTCTGTCCCCATTTTCCGCAGCCTTGCATAGCGCCGTTAGACCAAGGGCGTCTAGCGCATCGATATCGAGCCCTAGATCCGTCGCCAGAAGCATGTTCAGCACCTCGACGCTTCCCCAAGTTACTGCGGAGTGCAGGATCCTCTCACGCGTGTTGATCTGAAGCGTCTCAACGTTCCAATTATGGGGACTATTTTGGTCGACGCTGCTCAGGTCCACTCCACCGGCAATCAGCAGCCGCGCGACGTCGGCATGGTCTTCGCGAACCGCAAACGTCAACGGGCTCAACCCCATTTCGGGCTTGTCGAGCACGACCTTGTGGGCGAGGAGCTGTCGAACAACCTCCGTGCGCCCGTTCTTGGCCGCGTATATCAGTGCCTGGTAGCCTATTTTCGGGTCATCCTCATTCGCAGCAAGGATCCCGGGAAGGAGGTAATCAATTACCGAGTCCATTCGAGCTCTACACGCCCATGAAAACGTAAGCAGTGAGTCGTCGACACTCAGCGTGTAGAGGACCGGGTGTCCAATGCGCAGGGCCTGCCTGGAGGCGCGTAAGAATCGAGCCAGGTCAGCTCGTGGAAGGCATTTGGTGATCGCCAGGACCATCTCTTCGGGCAACTCGATCCTGTTATCAGCTTTCTCGGCGAGCTGGATTTGATTTTGGGCGTCCATGATGAAAGATGTTTCCCCGACCGGCTTAGCTGAGCTTCGTATATCAATCTAATATCTCACAGTAAACGGCCAGGCCCGCCCGGGTAGCTTTATAGCCTCGAGCCGGCATTGTTATTTTGGTTCATTGTTGGGTTGACAAAGGCGGCAGCGACGTTATGTAAACAAACCTGAAGAGGCCGCTTTGTTTACTTGTGGCCATGGTTGGGCATTGCATAAAGGGATCCGAAACTACTGCATTGTTCAACTGGTTTCCTGAAGCTTTTGCCCTTTGACCGTGATCCTGCAAGGCTCTTATGGACATTCAAGTATGTGCTGTTCCATTGTTGGCTGTGGTTTGGCATAATCGGGTCTCTCTGTTGTAAGAAGTTTGAAGAGATAGAACCAAATGGCTTCTATTGAAACTATCCCGTAGACGATACAATGATTGGAAGGAGGATGTTGGTCGTGGGGAGATTCAGCTGATAGACGGCTCTTTCCCCAACAGTTTCGAAGATGACTTTAAGCGTCTGCGCCAATAAATCTAAAAGAGACCCCCGGGGGTCATCGGGCGCCTAAGCCATCGCCAGCAATTAAAGAGCCTTGAATCTCAAGAATACAGCTGGAAGTTATCCTTATGCAGACCTCACACTCCTGGTGATGCTCCTAGGTAGTAATATAATAGAATAGTGCAATACGGAACAACAAGATGTGACACGCCTTAGAGATTAAGCACCAAATGTAAGGTCATTGGTGTGCTTTTACGTGCGTTCTCTTCAACGCCATTCTAGACATCAACTATTACCATGATGCTGGAGACTAAATCATTAAACTAGTTCAAGACCCCATCTATTCCATCTTCCCATCATGCCCCACCATATTCCTCTCATTCATCCTGGCAAAGATCATCTGCGCAACCGCATCCTCTGTCTTGAGGTACGTGCGCTCCCCCCTCAGGAACCAGAACCCCACCGCAACAACAAGCATAACCCCAAACACCGCAATCGCATAGTTCATATCCGCCGGAGCCGGATTGGGCTCGCCGGGGAAGAAGAAGAACACAGTCGTAACGGCACAATACACGACGCTGATCCAATTGACGGTGTTGCCCCAGCGGCCAAGTCGGAATGTACCGCCTGGTGGCAGACGGTCTCGGCCGACGTAGAGAAGTGTGGCAATGGGGATGCCGTACGAGACTGTTAGCGCGATTGTGCTGACGCTGAGAATCGCTTCGAGGACGGGGCTGGCAAAGAGGTAGAGGACGCCGACGAGGGCGATGATGAAGCCCTGCAGCCAGAGGGCGCGGACGGGTGCTTTCCATTTTGGATCGATGACGGCAAAGTAGGCACTCCAAGGGAGACCGCCGTCTCGGGCAAAGCCCCAGGTTAGGCGCGAGGCTGTCGTGAGGATACTGATTCCCTGCCCCAGGCCGTTGAATATGAACAACGCCAGTAGGACAGAGGCAGCGTCCAAACCGGTAGTTTCTTGCATCAGTTGTATGAATGGGAGGTCTGCGTTGACGACGCTGTCAACATTTTGGATACCGAACAGACATATCACCATGAATATGAAGCCAGTTATGGCGCCGACGAGCACCGCCAGCCACATGACTCTAGGAGCGTTGCGGCGTGGATTTGGCAACTCTTCAGCGAGGTGGACTACTGAGTCGAACGCAGTCAGGCCATAGGCCGCTTGAACAAGACCCGTAAACCAGACGACTCCATCAGGCCATCCAGTCCGGTTGATCCACTGTCCAAAGACAAACGATGCCGGTTGATAAGACAGACCCGGTCTGACGGTGACCGATATAAGGATTGCCATCGAAAGAATGACAAACAGGGCCGAGAACCAGATGCCGACAAAGTTATTGAGCCAGGGAAGAATCTGCTCGCGCCGACAACTGACGACATTGACAATCGTCAGGATAAAGACGCAGCCAATGTAGACCAAGAACTGCAGCCAGCCCTTCCCAGCGCCGTCCCACTCTGGATCAAACATGGTCTTCATCCCCAGCAGAAACTCGGTCATAAAGGCAACTTGCGATGCGGTCAAAGTCCACCAACCAAAAGTGTTGATCCAGGCACAGGTATACGACAGGAAGCGGGCATTCGACACCCGGTACGTCCAGTAAGCCTGACCCAGGCACGAGGGCATTGAGCTCACTAGTTCACCCAGGGATATAGCAACACAAAGGTTGCAACAAGTCACAAGAACCAAGCCCCAGAGGATGGTGATGGACCCGCCGTTGGTCAGCCCGCTGGACAGGCCCTGCGCGAAGGTCGAGTATGTTCCTAGAACACAGAAGGCGAGGCAAAACATGCTCCAGGGGCTGAATTTTCTTGACAGAGCCTGGACATGGCCCATGTCAGCCAGATCTTGTTCATCTTGGTCGCCTTTTTCGACGGGCTTGACGTTGGCGTCCATCACGAAGGATTCGGATAAAATTCTGGACGGATTGAATTTTCTCAAGACATTGCTAAGGGTCGGCGACGGCGACATATATATAGATTGCTCAAGACATTGAGTTTAGGAGGACGAATGATCGCAATGGGCGCTGCGAAGAAAATTCAGTCGGGTGTCGAAAATTGCGGGGAACACCGTTCGCCTTCCAGTCTGGTCCGTCAAGTGGGTCATTACCTCATTCCTGCAGGGCTTTGACGAAACAGCGTTATTCCTTGAGAAAACAACTCGGGTGCAGAATGTCCACTGGGAGTACATCGTAACGTGAGAGTAGGGTTCTATTGGAGTAAACAGCCTGAAGGGGAATGCGACCTCCCGGGGCCCCGCGATGGTGACTTCCTCTTTCAGCAGGTCCATGCGTGGCAGTCACGACAGAAGTCTACGCCTAGCGCCAATCTATTTACAATAGAGAGGATCTGAAAATCTGGGACAGCATTGAGTCTGCATTTTGTTCTTGCCGTCAAATCCTTTGTCCATTGGTAGCTCCATCCCCGCAATATATATTTCAGAGCCGACCCCAACGACACATGAAGCCCCAAGATACGTATTCCTCAACAGCACCAACAACTCCGAAATCCTTTCACAATCGGCTTCAACAGCTGCGATACTCCAATGGCGCCTCCGCGTAACTGGGAATACCCCTATCGTGGTCCTGCCAAGTTCACCCCGTCACCCAAACAATGCTAATAATCCTTCCCATTCATAGGCTTCAGCTTCAGATTCTCAATATCAACCCCTTCAACAACACGGACCTATCCCCACAACGTTAGCTTAAATCCCACCCTTGTTCGAGTGAGTCACCCGCCGGGCGCGGGGAAGCACAGCTGCGGGGGGCGAAACAATCATTCACCAAGAGAACCACCAACATTTACTGCGATAATATTCGCCGCCTCGGGACCCTTCGCATAGACACTCGAGCCGCAAGTTGAGCAAAAGTAGTGCGGGAATTGCTTGGTGTTGAAGCGGTATTCCTGGCGCCATTGTTAGCCTATCGCTGACCCAGTATCTCACAAGGGGTAACTATTGGGGGATAGTAGAGGACATGTACCGTCACCGCATCCTCTGCATGGTCGAACACCACATCTGACCCCTTGGGGTAGACGAGGAGATATCCGTTCCGTGAACACATGGAGCAGTTGCACTTGGCCACCTCGGATTCTTCGAGGGGGGTCTCGAGGGTGAAGGAGAATTTCACGGCGCCACAGTGGCAGCTCCCCTTGTAGGTCATTTTGAATACAATTCAATTCACGCGGAGGTGTCTGATGAGAAGTCGTGGTACGGAATGGAGAGAATACGAGGGAGCGCCTGGGTCCAACTATAAATACTTCGGGTTATGTGGCTGCTCAGGTGACCCCACTTGACTCACACTTGCTCATCTTCAGCTCAGCCTTCGCACCCGAGACAGCTACGTATATAATTCAAGATGGACTATCTGACTTGTCTTGAGAGGACACTATTCCCGTACGGTTGAGTCAAATAATGATGCTGTGCCCGGAATATTACTGGCTGAGGCCTCACTCACGCGCTCGTATTCAGCGGTCGAACGCACCACTGTTGGGACAGGTTGACTTGGCAGCTCAACCTCAACCTCAACCTCAACCCCTGGGAGCTAATAATCCATCGCTAGGGTCATGGAGCCAGTCTTGATCAGGCTCTTGACTACACAATTTCAATCGCATCGAGACCAGCAGACGGAAAATATCAAACAGATGTGACTATGTGTTGTGAGTACGAGCAAGGCTATTGGTTCTCGATCTGAGTATAGATAGATAGAATACAGCTCTGCGAAAACTGATAGGCAAGAGGCTCTGCTATATCGCCTAGAATGGTTGCTTTTGACGGACCCAACCCTAAGCCCCTGTTGCGTGGGGAGTCCCGAGCAAGGATTCCTTGTGGCGGGGACCCTCTCGAGAGTTCTGCAGCTCGGTGAGGACGCTTTGGCCCTGGTAATGCTCGTCCGACATAACTCCAAGGCCCGTAAGGCTACTTGGTATGGTTGAACGTGTGGTTGAGCCTCGCCCGTGAGCGAGTCCGACCAGGCACAGCCTACCAAGTCACCTGCCTTGCAGAATAAGAGCAGGGCCCATTGCCCCTGATTAGCCATTTAGTGGATAACTCTTACTCTTTGGCAAGGGCATAGGGCGTAGTTCCTAGTGCCGTGAGTTTTCCTATAAATAAACATGCTTGACTATATGATACATTCACCCTGAATGCCATTCGCAGAAATAGGGCTGGGTCGTAGGATAATGATCTGGCAGGGCAATCCGGAGCAATGGCCATCGCAGGCAGGTCATCAAGCACTGAAACAGTCAGGCTGCAGATCAGCTTGTGAAACACCATGTACATATCAGACAAGGCTGGACGGCTTATGGCCACCCAGGATCCTTCCGTCGACGCCCACTTGGGTAGCAACGCCTTAACCTGTGAAACGCTGAGGCCAGACGCGGCTACAATGTCAACGCCGCTTATATGTCCGCCCGCCCGGCAACCCAGCGACTCTGCGCACAAGCTTCGAGTCCTCACTCCTGCCTGTACACTACATCCGCCGAAAAAAAAAAAAAAAAAAAACATGACCATGGCCTGGCACGGCCACCGCGCGGCCAGACAGTCGGCAACAGCTGACAATGATAGCAACCCCGCAACTGTATTCTTTGTTGTTGCAGGGATATGTATCAGTCTGGCGGCACTTGCCGTTGCGATGCGACTGTATATCCGCTTTAGGATTACGCGGAATCCGTGGTGGGATGATGGTAGGGTCTGCGGGGCGCCTTTTATGTTGCTGGTTTAGTTAATCCATGACCTTTAGCAACCGCGGTGATTGCACTGGTCAGTGACTTGAAGATCTTGACGAATATAACAGAGTAATGGTTCCGGATTGGATCATTTCCCGATAATACCGGGGGCTAACGATCACCATGCAGATCCAAGAGCTCGCGGCGATCCTCGGCCAGCCCGCCGTCGGCGTTACCAAGCTAACGTTACTGCTCCTCTATCTGAGATTATTCTCGCAGAACACTCCAGTGAAATGGGGAATCTGGATAGGAATGGTTGCATGTTTTGCGTTCTATACATGCAGCATGTTCATCCTTACCTTCAGACTGACTGAGTCCGGCGTCAAAACGGCCTATGCCGTCACGGTGTTTGGGGTCGTCACGGATCTGTACCTAATCTGTCTGCCGCTGAGTGTTGTGGCGAGGCTCCATTTGAACCGCGCGAAGAAATGGCGGGTTGCCGGGGTGTTTGCAACAGGTCTTCTGTATGTATGCGGACCCAAACGAGAGTCTACCTAACCACCGTAGGCTAGTGCCGTTAGGCTAACATGAGACCTCTAGGCCCGTTGTGATGAGCATCTTGGGTTGCATATTCCGATTCGAGTTGGAGGTTCTGGATTATGCGCATGATATGCTGCCCATCTATCTTGTCTGGTATTGTCTTTGCGCCTCCGGTGTGTCACCGAGATCAGACCGGCTACTAACGGCCTTCGCAGCGTGGTAGAGGTGAACATTGGGATAGTCTGTGGTTGTCTCCCCCTGATGGCCATCCTATTTAGGAATCCACAAGACAAGCGCACCCGCCCCTCTCCGATAAGGATTCGCTCTTGGCGGGGGCCATCGAGGCCTTCGTGGTTTAGCATAAATATGCTCAGCGGAGTTGGTCATAGGCCCTATTCTAGGGAAGCGCTGGCAGGCTCAGACCGCAACGTCGAATTGGTGCTGGCAGAGGTTAGGCCTTGTGTGAATAGGGGATTGAGCAGAGAGACAGTGATCGCAGTTCCGGACGAGGGTGTTTGACGAGAGGCTCGCAGCTGGGGCGCGCTCCAGGCACTTTGTCTTTTTTTTTTTTTTTTGCTTCTTTGTCGATCAGGAAGTCTCAGACAAAGGGTTGGGCCTAATCCTTTAAGCTCATACTCCTGGTTTCTAGCAGGACGCTCCATTATCCTGCTGCACTGCCTACACAGGTATTGGAAATTGACTCGTCTACTCAATCGTTGGGATTGCATCTGCCCCCAAATCAACCAGCTGGGTAATACAGCCAAGTGCCAACATCAAAACATGTGTACCCTGACCTCGACAAGAGCCTCTGCGAGTAGTAAGATGGGCAGCGTCGTGTTTTCTGACGTGAAGAGTGAGATTGGCCCCGTCTGCAATCTCATCCACTTGATCGCCCCCATTGTGCGACCTTGTTTTCAGCTTCGCGGACCAAAGCCACACGCCGCCTGGCGATTATGGTCTCTGACCAGGGGCAGCCCAGTCAGTTTGCATGTCGGTGACAACAGCAATATTCATCCCTCTTCATTCCAGTAGGGATCAAAGGCGTAGATTCTGTCCCCAATTACCTGCGTGTCCTGAAGTAATAGGGAGCAGCCGTTGTGCAGAGCAGGGTTTTCATCATGCAGCTCACCACACTCGATGGCCAATGTCAGATCAATTTTTGGCTTGGCCACCTTCGGGGTTTCCTTATTCTTGGGATGCCTACCAGGTCGCTCGTCCCAAGGGGATATGTACCCTCGGAAGGGTGGATTGTTCGCAGATATGAAGGGGAGCTCCTTTGGTGGGAGGCCAGTCTTCACACTATCGCGCAAGCTTGAAGATGTACTGTGGCTAGACCTCAACAATAAGGGAGCAAACAGAGTTGCCACTTTTATGGTAGGGAAATAAGTGCCTTGGTGATGAATTGGTGATGCCGACAACACTGGAACAAGCAGTAATCCAGGGACAGCAAGGCACGTGATTACCCCAGGTGGACGCTATGCCGTTTCGGGCGATGAACAGGCTGACCCGGCAAATCTTCGGCAAACCACCTTCAACACCACCCCCAGCATCATCAACAGGGACCGCCTCGCCTCATCCTTCAACTTCGCATTTGTCTTTAAGCACTTAGCCTTGTATGCGACTCGCGAAGTAATCCCCCGAGGCTCTTGTTGGCTGTTGATAGGACTTTCCCCCTGACGGACCGGACAACCCACGCTCAAAACGCCAACAGCCTCGGCGAGGTTACACCACACCTGCGGTCTGCTCGGATAATCCGAACTTTCGCTCCCTCATCTCCGGCCTGGCAGGATATTGGCAATGATCGTTCTTGGAATTCGGGACTTGATACGCCGAAGAAGGTTGCCCGCTAGTATGGTCTCGGATCATTCTCCGCGCGATCAGCATGGAAGCGATGAAGACGCGGGGAAGCCTGCATATCATGCTACCTTGCGTGGCCGTGACGACAGGGTTCGGGCTATCATTACCCCAGACTGATCAATCTGCTCGATTGCGGGGAACCATGTCCACGCGACCGAGCCAAATGGCAACATACGCATAAATAGGGGCCATCCGATGGTCAACATTGCTCATCATCGAGCAACCATGTCGCTCTCAGTATCACAAGTCTCGTTCGAGCACCACCGAGCCGCTCTAGGAATTGGGGAATCGACACCTCGAATCTCCTGGAGGTTCAATGGTACTGTTTCCAATTGGTGGCAGAGTGCATACGACATCGAGATCAATCGCGGTGGCCACATAGAGACATACCACACCAAATCTTCTGACTCCGTGCTGGTGCCTTGGCCTGGCGAGCCATTAGAGTCAGGCGAGGAAGCGACCGTCAGAGTCAAGTCTTTTGGTCGCCACCGTCATGATAATACGCCCTGGTCGGACCCGGTCAGCGTTGAGCCGGGCCTGCTGAGCCCAGAGGACTGGCAGAGCGCGGAAGCAATCGTGTCCGATCGAGCGACCGAGGTGAACAGTACGCATCGCCCAATATACTTTCGCAAAGACTTCTCCGTGGATGAGGAAGTACTCGCGGCTAGGTTATACATAACCGCACTGGGGGTATACGAGGCTCATCTCAATGGACAAAGGGTCGGAGATCTCGTCCTTGCACCCGGCTGGCAGTCATATGCATATCGACACGAGTACAATACCTACGATGTCACGGACCTGCTACAAACTGGTGATAATGCTATCGGTGTCACCGTGGGAGAGGGCTGGTGGGCAGGTAACATTGGCTTCTCAGGGAACCGCAACATCTATGGTGATACGCTTGGTGTGCTCTGTCTGCTTTCCGTGACCACCTCGAATGGCACAAAAACCTTTATCCCTAGCGATGGGACGTGGAAGTCTTCAACGGGCCCCATAGTCGCCTCGGAAATCTATCACGGCGAGAAATACGACTCGACACAAGAGTTTGAGGGTTGGGATAGCCCTGGGTTCGACGCCACAGAATGGCTAGGGACGCATGCGGTCGACTTTGACAAGAGTGTCCTTGCTGCCCCAGATGCGCCCCCCGTTCGACGAATCGAGGAGCGAAAGCTGGAAAATGTCTTCTCCAGTGCGTCGGGAAAGACGGTGCTCGACTTTGGGCAGAATCTCGTTGGGTGGTTACGTGTGCGCGTCAAAGGGCCGAGGGGCAGCACGATAACATTCGTCCACACCGAAGGTATCACTTCCGTTATTTTCTTAGCTTGGTCGCATACTAACAACCACAGTCATGGAGAACGGCGAAGTTGCAACTCGTCCCCTGAGAACGGCAAAGGCCACAGACAAGCTCATTCTCTCCGGCGAAGACCAAGAATGGGAGCCATCGTTTACCTTCCACGGCTTCCGGTACGTGCAGGTCGAGGGCTGGCCCGCGGAGACAGAGCTCAATGCAGACTCCATCACTGCGATCGTGGTAAATACCGACATGGAACCAACGGGCTTCTTCAACTGCTCGAATCCACTTCTTAACAAACTACATGAGAACATCATTTGGTCCATGCGTGGAAACTTCCTCTCTATCCCAACAGATTGTCCTCAGCGCGACGAGCGTCTTGGGTGGACGGGCGATATTAACGCCTTTGCCCGTACGGCGAACTTCATCTACAACACCGCTGGCTTCCTCCGCGGGTGGCTGAAGGATGCATACAAGGAGCAAGTGGCAAACAACTGTACGCCCGTGGCCCCTTCTCCCCTTCTATTCATTCAGAAACCGCAACTAACGAAGCAGACGCACTACCTTTTGTTATTCCTAATATCTTAGGGCCCTCCGGGGGCGCTGCCGTCTGGAGCGACGCGATTGTCTCTGTTCCCTGGGCGCTCTTCCAAACCTATGGTGACAAAGGCATGCTTCTTGAACAGTATCCCGGGGCACAAGACTGGATCGATAGGGGACTTCCGCGCAACGAAGTTGGTCTCTGGAACAGATCGGCGTTTCAGTTTGGAGATTGGTTGGACCCCAAGGCCCCCGCGGACAGTCCGGGTGCTGCTACGACGAGCACCAGCCTTGTTGCGGATGCGTATCTGATCCATAGCACGGAGCTTCTCGCAAACATCTCCTCGTACCTCTCTCTACCAAAGAACGCTGCACAGTACGCTCGCGATCGTGAAAGGCTCACGCGTCTCTTCCAATCAGCCTGGATTACAAGAAACGGGATCGTTGCCAATGAAACGCAGACGGGTCTCACGCTCCCGCTCTACTTCAAGCTCTTCGCGAAACCACAGCACTACACCTCTGCGACCGACCGACTCACCAAGATAATCGCCAAGAACGACTACAAAGTCGGAACGGGCTTCGCAGGAACACATCTGCTCGGCCACGCCCTCACAGAGTACGACGCCGCCGACACATTCTACAAGATGCTTCTGAACGAGGAAGTCCCCGGGTGGCTCTTCCAGGTGATCATGAATGGCACAACAACCTGGGAGCGCTGGGACAGCATGCTACCAAATGGCAGCGTAAATCCCGGCGAGATGACCTCGTTCAATCACTACGCCGTCGGATCCGTGGGGAGCTGGATGCATGAGAATATCGGTGGGTTGAGTCCGGCTGAGCCCGGGTGGAGGAGGTTCAATGTGTCTGTGAAGCCTGGGGGTGGGTTGACGTCAGCCGAGGCACGGTTTTTGTCGCCGTATGGGCTTGTGCAGGCGAGGTGGACTGTTGAGAAGGGTCAGAAGGGGGGGTGTAAGGAGGTGTTCAAGTTGGCGGTGACTGTTCCTGCGAATAGTGAGGCTGTTGTCAGTCTGCCTGGGCGCCCGGTGAGGGGGAGAGGAGACGACGAGGTTGTTGTCGGATCGGGCGTTCATCATTTCGATCGATGTTTGAAGTAGTTGCTGCTGGATTAGTGCTATCGATGCATGGGCTGAAACTTAGCCTGAACTTAGCCCAAGCAACCGGTCCGTGACTGCGTGGGGACTTATTCTAGCGAATCGGATATGGATTCCATGCTTGGACGAGGCTTGATTAGAGCCAAATTTCACAAGCTTCACAAGGGCACTTCGGCTCCATTGAAGATCCAGTTCATCCACGCCGGACTAGATACCACGAGGCACCTAGAAAATTCAGCGCAAAGCTGCCTCGGAAAAACGATTACATGCTCTGTGACAACCAAAATTCAGGAATGGGTTGCTGCGTGGGGCGTGTGTTTTACCAATTTTCGAATGGACGTCGATCGTCGAGCACCACTATACCCACCATAATCGAGAGCAGCCACCTTCATTGGCATCGCAGACAATTGCTTAGCACGGAGCCCTCGGCCACTTTACCTCTTCAAATAATGAAACAAGCCGAAAAACAAACCATTATTGAACTCCGGCTCGCTCTTGGTCGCGGTTGCCCTATAAGTCAGACCCATCCACCCGCGCATTCCGAAGACTCCGTACAGGGAGTCAAACCTGCTCGGAGGAGCTCGAAGTCCAAAGCTCACTTTCAACCACCAGCACCATGTCCCGACTCACCCTATCCTCTCTAGTCCTCCTCCTATCGGCACCCCTGACCCTCGCTTGGGAATCAACATTCGACTACATCGTCGTGGGAGGCGGCACCGCCGGCGCAACCCTCGCAGCGCGCCTCGCACAGGGCTCACAATCCGTCGCGCTCATCGAAGCAGGAACGCACTACGAATCCAGCTGGGCACTCGCTGCGATCCCGGGCGCCGATGTCCTCCCCGTGGGCTCTGATCCGAGCACACAACTCGATGCGGATTGGGGGTTTGTGACGACGCCGCAGACACATGCTGCTGGGAGGGAGGTTCACTTTGCGAGGGGGAAGGGGTTGGGTGGGTCGTGAGTACTCACTTCTTCTTGGGCAATGAGGAATGAGGGGAGGTATGGATGCTAATTGCGATGGGGCAGGTCGGGGTTCAATTTTATGGTTTATCAGAGGTGTGACCGTCCTTCAAGGTATCACGAGATGAACAATAACTGACATGGCTAGGCCGACTCGTGAATCTATGGCGCAATGGGCGGAGACGGTTGGAGACGATAGCTATACATTCGACAACGCCCTTCCATTCTTCAAACGGAGCACAAAGTTTACGCCACCTGATACCCAGGCCCGGTTACAAAATGCGACGGTCAAATACAATGCCAATTCATTCGAATCCAGTGGCGGTCCACTAGAGATCACGTATTCCGACTACGCAATGCCGTTCTCAACGTGGATGAGGCTTGGAATGGACGCGATTGGCCTGCCGGAGTCGGGCGACTTTAATAATGGTGAAGTTAATGGGTACCAGTATTGTGCATCGACCATCCGGGCGAGTGATCAGAAGCGGAGTACATCGGCATCTTCATTCTTGAAGTCAGGAGACTTGAAGACGCTGAAGATCCTTGACAAGACACTCGCAAAGCGGATCCTCTTTGATGACCAGAAGAATGCAATTGGCGTCGAGGTAGCGAATCAACTTGGGTTTCTTTCAAATATCACGGCCACGAAAGAAGTCATCATCTCTGCCGGCGCCTTCCAATCACCGCAGCTGCTCATGGTCTCTGGAGTCGGACCAAAAGAGCAGCTAGAAGAACATGGCATCCCCGTCGTTGCTGAAAGACCCGGCGTCGGCCAGAATCTTTGGGACCATCCATTTTTCGCGCCCAGCTACCGAGTCAACGTTGAGACCTTTACACGACTGGCCAATGACTTTGGATACCTGGCCTCGTCCTCCCTCGACTTCATCCTCAAACACTCAGGTCCACTGACAAACCCAGTCGCGGATTTCATAGCATGGGAGAAAATACCAGACAATCTCCGGTCGAACTTTTCCTCGGAAACACAGGAAAGTCTAGCAAAGTTCCCCAGCGATTGGCCAGAGGCTGAGGTACTCACGCCTATGTTCATTGATAACTTACTACCACTATGCTAACGAAATGGCCAGTACATGTCTGGAGCCGGCTACGTAGGCAACTTCTCCAACCTCCTAAAAACGCAACCCAAGGATGGGTACCAGTACGCTTCAATCCTCGGCGTGTTGATTACACCGACCTCGCGCGGAAACATCACCCTCCACTCCGCCGATACATCTGACGCTCCCCTCATAAACCCCAACTGGCTCTCCACACGCTCAGACCAGGAACTCGCAATTGCCCTCTTCAAGCGGATCCGCGCCGCGTTCACTAGTGACGCTATGAAGCCCGTTGTCATCGGCGACGAGTATAACCCCAGCCTCGCCGTAGAAAGTGACGATCAGATCCTGGAGTGGATTAGGAAGAATGTCATGACGCTTTGGCATCCAGCTTGTACGTGTAAGATGGGCGTGGACGGAGATGAAATGGCTGTTGTGGATCACAAGGCGAGGGTATTTGGGGTCGGGAGGTTGAGGGTTGTCGATGCGAGTGCGTTTCCGTTTTTGCCGCCAGGGCATCCTCAGAGTACTGTTTGTAAGTCCTCCTTTCCGTTTCCCTCGTCCATTAGATATCGCGGCTAATGAGGGCAGATATGCTGGCTGAGAAGATCGCGGAGCATATATTGAGTAGTTCTTAAGGCTATGAGGTTACTTTATCGGACGTTAGAAATAGTAAACGAACTCGTATTCTAGTACGGCATATTCTATAACATGCATTTAATCAATTCTTAAAATATCATCAACGCGAACAACCCGCCCCGTCTTGATACTCTCATTAGCACATATCCCAGTCAAGATAGAAAGAGCACCATCAACATGGCTTGCAGCCCTCCGGTACGGATCACTCCCTTTAACTTCCCCGAAGAGATCGTTCAACAGCTCCGGATCCCCACCGCCATGCCCACCACTCCCCTCGGGAATCTCAATCTCAACGGGCTTCCCAAAGTGCGGACGCAGCAATATCGATCTCGATTCCAGGGCACCTTCCAGCGACTGCTCGCCGCCGGAGTTCACATACGACTGTTCGACAACTTCAACCTCGAGCCGGCCCTTGCTCCCATTGAACATAACCCTGAACCCTTCCCAGGGTGCATACGCGGTCAGGGAGTACGTAAGCACAGCCTTATTGCGGTACCGAACCATGACCCCCATCGTATCCTCGATGCTAATCCCGTCGCCGAAGACGGATTGGTCGCGGTAGTATGCGTCCTCGTGCTCCGCGTCCAGGTACATGGCCTTGAGCTGCGGGTTCTGGTCAAGATGTAAAGCGAAGGGGTCCTCCTTCGCGACGTCGCTTCCAAAGGCCCGGGAGTAGAATTTCGTCTCTCCGCGCCTCTCGGCATTCTCACGGCCGTAGAAGCGTAAATCGCCCATTGCGACGACCGTCTCAGGCCGACTGCGTAGCCAGAAGTTGACGAGATCGAAGTGGTGCGTGGATTTGTGCACGAGTAACCCGCCGCTGTTCCGCTTATCGCGGTGCCAGCGCCGGAAGTAGTCTGCGCCGTGCTGCGTGTTGAGAAGCCACTCGAAGTGGACGGAGTTCACTTCGCCGATTGCACCCGAGGAGAGGAGTTCGTAGATCTTGGTGTTGTGCGGCGCGTATCTGTAGTTGAAGGTGACACGAACTTGTTTCCCCGTCCGCTCGACGGCATCGAAGATCTCCCTGCACCGCGGTGCGTCGATGGTCATGGGTTTCTCGGTAATCACATTGCAGCCGGCATTGAGGGCGCGCGTGATATAAATGTTGTGGGTGCGGTCGATGGTTGTGATGATGATTTCGTCGGGTTTGGTTTCGGCGATCATTTTGTCAAAGTCGGCGGCTAGGTATGTGGGGATTCGTGGGTGGTTGAGGGCTTCGAGCTTGGAGTTTGCATAGTCGAGGCGGGTTTGGTTCGTGTCGCAGAATGCGACGAGTTGTGCGGTTTTGGGGAAGTCTTTGATGATTGCTGTGTAGAAGAAGATGGCGCGGCCGCCGGTGCCCACGAGGGCGTACTTCTTGGGCATGTTATGTGTTCCCCTTCAGGGTGATTGATTTTTTGCAGGAGAGCAATTTCTGTGCTTGGTGAATTGGAATCCCCGTCCTAGTACTTCTGCTAAAGGTGGGCAGTTACCCCGTATAAAAGCGCCTGCGGAGAACCTCGGGCGAAGTGAGCCCGACAAAGGACCGAACAGCTCAGCGATGCATGGCAGGAGACCATTTCCATGCCCAAAGTAGCATTTGCGCAACCCCAGGCGCAAATAGGCTAAATGACAGTTGGAGATGTCGATGCCGATTTTCCATGAATGAGAGCGCTAGAATCGGGGCGGGGAAGGGATGATCGGCAACCCCGCGGTCTGGGGTAGGGTCATCGTGTGATATCGTGAGGGTATCCCCTTCAGAGACTGGTCGCATTTATCCAGCCCTTGTACAATATCTGCCTTGGCGAATCCTGCGAGTATCAGTGTCCAATCGCGCCCTGGTGTGTGATGGTCAAGAGGCACAAGCCGGCAATGGGGAGCTTGACCTCACGCCCTTGTTAGCCATGCTCCGGGAAATCTGTCACCGAGAGGGTATAAAGTGCTTTGTCTCCAACTTTTCGCCGTTGTGTTGTCGGTCTTTGAGGCTATACGACACTAGCAGCATCCAGCAACATGAGCGACAAGCAACCCCCCGCAGGCCTCGAGCCCGCCGACGCCATCACACCCGCAGTGGAAACCCGTGTGGAGCCAACACCCACTGCCGAAAAGGCCGCCCAGTTCCTCGCCAAAGTAGGTGGGGACCACTCATTCACGGCGGAGGAAGAGGCCAAAGTCCTCCGACGCATCGACCTGCGTGTTCTCCCTCTCTTGCTCGGCGCCTACTTCTTCCAGCAGCTTGACAAGTCCTCCCTCTCTTACGTATCCATCTTTGGCCTTGTCGAAGATGCCAATCTCGTCGGCCAGCAGTACTCATGGCTCGGCTCGATCTTGTACTTTGCGCAGCTGGTCATGCAGCCGGTTGCCGCGTTAGTTCTGGTTAAGCTGCCGACAGGAAAAGTTATTGCTGGTGCCATCTTCCTCTGGGGGAGTTCCTTGACGATCATGGCGGCGTGCACAGATTTCCCTAGCTTGCTGGGGTTGAGATTCTGTTTGGGAGCGTTTGAGTCGATGATTGGTATGAGCTTCCCTTGCAAGGATATCGCTGTAGACCCGACTGACACCTTCGGTCAGCACCATCCTGTATTGCAGTCACGCAGATGTGGTGGCGCCGAGGCGAACAAACTGGGTAAGTTCCTCAAGCTTCGTCAGAAAATGGACAACTGACCTCGATAGGCGAGCGGCCGCGTGGAACGCAATGAATGGTGTCACATCAATAGTTCGTATCTCCCTCTCTGCCACTGGAAAACGAAACCTAACTGCCTAGGTCGGGAGTCTATTCACGTATGGCCTAGGGCATATCAAAAGCGACACGCTCTATTCCTATCAGGTATTTCCTCTCATCCAGATCTGCTCTCAAGCGACATTGCTAACCCCGATAGACGATCTTCATGCTGTGTGGTCTTCTCACGGTCGTGTACTCTTTGATCGTACTCATATTCATGCCAGACTCGCCGATGGAAGCCAAGTTCCTCTCCGAGCGCGAAAAGGTCATTGCTGTTGAGCGTCTCCGCGCAAACCAAATGGGTGTCGTCTCTCGAGACTGGCGCTGGGACCACGTGTGGGAGGCCGCCTTTGACGTGAAGACCTATTTGTGGTTCTTTTTGATTCTTACAATCTCGTGCGTGCCCTCCCTTTAGCTCTAACATTTGAACGGGGATGGACAAGAAATCGGAGCTGACTAAGGATCGATACCAGGATCCCAAGCGGCGGCATTAGCACCTTTGGCTCCCTCATTATCAAGTCCTTTGGGTACACGAATTTCGATGCTATCCTGTTTAACCTGCCCTTCGGTGCAGTCCAGGTCGTCGTCATCCTCGGCGGCGGGTGGCTTGCAACGAGGTTCAAGACCAGAGGACTTGTTATTGCAGGGATCGCAACGATCGCTGCTATTGGTACGATTCTAATGCTTACTGTTCCCAGAGAGCACAAAGGTGCGCTTTTGTTTGGATACTACCTTGTAGGGTTTCCCCTGGACCATCGTATTCGACGTATAGGCCCACCGAATGACTGACTGAATGCAGGTATCGTGTCTAGCGGGAATCACGCCTTTGATTTACTCCTGGCAAGGAATAAACACGGCTGGTGATACGAAGAAGAAAGTGAACTCTGGCGTCGTCCTCGTAGGCATGTGCACGGGCAATGTGAGACTCGCCGCCGTCGTTTGGCATTCGTGGGCTGACCGACTTGCAGATTATCGGACCTCAACTGTACTCCATTGATCAGGCACCCGAATACCGTCCTGGTTTGATTGCGAATCTGGTGCTCTTTATCCTTGTTGGGATTCTTGCGATGTATGGCGCGCCCCCGTATCCTATGTTCTCACAATGCACTAACCACTTGGGCAGTGTGGTGGATGTATATCTGTATTGGCTCAACAAGCAACATGCGAAGAAGCGAGAGGAGCTTGGAAAGAATGCCCGAATCGTTGATGAGTCGATGCTAAGAAAGGACGAAGTGCAGGAGAGCAAGGCACTGGAGCTGGAGGATGTTGGCGCTGAGAGGGACCGGAACGCGGTTGATAAGGGATTCCTCGACACGACAGACCTCAAGAACGAGGACTTTATCTATGTCTATTAGGCGGAGGAGCGAACCTTGGCTGCGAACATGGGGTATATTGATCTTTTCCTGGTACATTCCATTTGATACGTACATGTATGTCGCTATACAACGTGGGTCAAAAGTTTGTGCACACTTCCCGCGACCGTGGAACTTCTAAACTTCGACAACAACTTCAACCAGCAACAACTCCACCAAAATGAGAGCTTTTGGCACCGAAATAAGCGGAAATCGAAGGCCTGGAGGTGAACTGTCAAAGGAAACTCGCGCAGCTATTATATACGCCCTGGCCGCTGGTAAATCGCTGACGAAAATCGCGACTAAGTTTCGCGTTTCCAGGCGCGTGGTGTATAATACCAAAAACCGCTGGATTACCACCAAAACACTCGAAACTAGGCCTAGAACAGGAAGGCCGTAAAAGGTTAGCAAATCAACTGCAAGATATATATACCAGACGATACGTAGATTTCCAACGTTAAGCTGGAGGGCCCTCGCTACCGGCACACCTAATTCTCTCTCTATCTCAATAATTAAGCGGGTTCTAAAGCGATACTATATTAGGAAGTAGAAGTCAAAGAAGAGAATACCTTTATTAAAAGAATTAGCGAAGAAACGATACAAATTTACGAAGTTATAGTGGAAATATAAGCTTTAGAAGCGCTGGGCCTTCTCTAATAAATATAGCGTCTAACGAAAGGCCTCCCATGGAGTCTAATTTATCTTTCGCTATTAAAAAGAGGGCTTTAGGGAGGATCTAGTGAATCTTGAGGTTCATGGGAAGCCTATATCGCAGATGGTTTGGGCTTCTATCTAGCGTGGTGGCCGGTCAAAGTTAGTAGTCATGGAGAGGGACCCTAAGGCTAAAAAACAGGGATATAGCGCGAATAGTTACATCTAGGCGCTCGAGGAAGGTCTTATTAAAAACTACAAGCCTGGCTTCATATTCCAGCAAGATAACGCCCGGATTCATACAGCAGAGAGGACGCAGGAGTGGTTTAAATCTCATGGGATTTAGGTTATTAAATGGCCTCCACATTCACTAGATTTAAACCCGATCGAGCACGTCTGGAATATGCTAAAGAGGACTCTTCTAAAGCTTCATCCCTTTCTTTTTGAGGAAGGAAGGGCTAAGACTGACTGGAAGAACTTCCATGAAGCTATTCAAGAAGCTTGGTGGGCCATCCCCCAGGCCTTGATTGACGGTTTAATCGAGTCCATGCCCCGCCGGATAGAGGCAGTAATTCGAGCGCGCGGCTAGTACACGAAATATTGAATAGCTTCAATTTGCATGTATTAGGAAGTCTTAATTCGTTGTGGTTGTTGAATTATCGATATTTGGAGTTGGTGGGTGAACTATATATTTTAGGGTGTGCACAGACTTTTGACCTATAGTTGTAGGTTGAGCCTAGGCTAGTCGGTAGAAAGTCAAATACTGATTCTTCCGTGTCAGAGTTCCGCAGACTCATTGCATTCCATGACCATTCAGGCACAGAGCAAATAGCAGATGCAGAGACAGGATACGCGACGAGTAGTATAATTCACTCTGTGCAGGTCCCTTCCGAGCGCTCCTTTGTCTGACTTGGTAGCCGGATAGTAAGGTATAATATTCACAACAGCGGGTATGGTTTTGCTTCCGACCTGGTCCAATAGTTGTCAGCGAATGTTTATTCATCGTAAGGGGAATAGACCGTGTGTACTAACACATAAGCGGGAACTGAACTCCGACAACGGATCCTTGATCAACTAGAATCGTCTTTCATTGTGAAGGACTCCTGGTGCTTCCCTTGCCTCTCACCATCTCCTCGCAGTAACCTTCTTTCCCTTCTTTTGCTGGACAGCCTGTCCAATATTGTTTTCCTTCGCTTGGGACGCTATCTTCGTAGACAGTTCCACAAGCCGGCCATGTAGACCCTCGAGCGTTTCCTGAATATCACGTATTTCCTTCAATATCGTTTCGATCGTGTGGTGCTAACCCAAGATTAGTCTCAAGCAACGAGCGCAGAGAGAATGGCGTTTGTGGTTTCTTACTTCTGGACGCTTCCTGCTCTCATCAGCAACAAGGTTGTTCACGTGTTCCTCAAGCTTCGCTTTGTCGATTTTGTCCTTTAGGCGCTGCTCCTGGCGTTGTTTCTGAGCTGTGGTCAGCGGAAACACGTTGTTGTAGATGAGGGGATTGAAACCTGGATTCCCCTGGCTTGTCCTCTTCTTCTCGACATGGTGGAGATTGAGATGGATCAAACCATGATTTTTGAGCGAGAATACTCTCAATTGAGGGCGGAGACGGAGACTGGGGAATGGACGGAGTGTCGTTGACGGGAGCCGGCAGAGGTGAAGCTCTTGTGTTGCCAAAGATGGCAGGCAGGTCACGGGGTCTTTGTTACCTGAGCCGATTTGAGTGAATTGCTTCCCCCACAGATTTCTCCTTTCCTCATAATGACTGATTCCCTGGTGCGCTTTGTTTGGCTTCTGATGTTTAACTCTGGCGCTATACTCTAACATGACTTGCAAAGATGTGTTGAAGTTATCTCTTATCATGGTTAACCCTGGGCCTTGAAGATTAGAGAGGTTAAGAGGACTTCTAGTGCTGGTGGACAGTATGCAGTAAGAAAGAACCCGACCAGCCAAATAATATGCTAAGAAATACACAGAGTATTTGCCTCAAACCCGTTGGTCGGCCACAACTGATTTTGAACCCTCCTTGCCCGGCGCGTACTTTATGCTTGCACGCGGCCTAAAATGCAAACTCCATGCTGCCCGAGATGAAGGCTGACTGCTGCGCTTTTGAAAGCTTGCTGGATGGCCCAGAATGCCTCAGCTGCGATGACACGCTTCCGCAATGGCAGGGCTAGTGCTCAAAGACAACGCATGGCATCCACAAACAATGGGGGGTCATCGCTTTGTGCGGACTGCGCCAACGACGCTTTGTCCCATTATAACACATTCATTCCCTTTGTTCTTCCAGAAATCAGACAATAGGTATCCGGACAAGGCGCATAGTTCCGGCCCAGATATAAAATGAACACCAAAGCCCAATTTGAAATCCGTATCAAGCAACTCCACTCGATAGTATTGAACAATCTGAAGAAAATTCACAATGTCGAGACACTTCAGTCAGCTCCCCGAGGAAATTATTCTGGATATTTGCAAGAACCTCTCTACCAGCAGCTTGGCAGCTTTCGTCAAAACTTCCTCACGGACCTACCGCATCGGCCAACCAGTGCTCTACTCACCACAACCTCATAGCCGAGAGCTACTGTATGTCATTAAATGGTCAGCGACAAACCGCCAGGAACGTACTATGCACTATGCCCTCCCTAGGATTCTACGCTCAGACGAGGAAATAAGATTCAGAGCATTGACGCAAGCTAGTAAAGCTGGTTTTACTGACATTGTTCGCTCCATACTCGATAGTGGCGTGTGCCCTGACCCTCCGATTACTGGCCTGCAAAGCTCAGAAAACCCATACGAGTTCGAGGAGAGCTCGCCCCTCATGGCGACATTGGAAGGCAGACATTATGAGATTGCAGAGATTCTACTGGCAAGTGGCACTGACCCCGGCCTCTATGGCATGGAACAGGCTGCGATGCTAATTGCAGCAGGCGACAAACGAATCGGCCAGATGTTGATCGACCAAGGTCTACAAGTCCACGGCGTGGATGCTGCAGACCATAGCACCATGCTGCATAAACTCTGCAATATAGAACACGTTCCCATGGCTGCTATTGAATTGCTCCTTGAGAACGGACTTGACATCAACCAAGCCAACGCCAATCAAGAGAGCCCGCTCAATTGGGCAATCCGATTCGGCAAGCCCACATCGACTCAGCAGGATATCGTCCGCCTTCTCCTCTCCCGAGGCGCGCCAATAAATGAGCCGTGTAATGCCAATGGAGATTTCCCGATTCACGTCGCGGTCGCATTGGGCGAAACCCAAATGGTAAGGCTCCTTATCCAAATGGGCACATCGGTCAATGCTGTTAACAATCAGGACTCTACTCCACTCGGTGTCTTGGGCTCCCTGGGCTTTGAGAACTACTGTAACGACCACGAATATGAGACGGCCAAAGCTCTTCTGAATGGCGGGGCGTCGTTACAGCGGAACCTCTCCTGGGCGGCACGGCTGATAAAGAGAGCTGCAAGAAGTGGGCATGTCAATTACGTCCGTCTGCTTCTCGGCGCTTGGAAAAGTCAAGTACCCCAGCGGCAACCACTGTCACTTCCAGCTCGTTTTCTCGCAGCGGCTGCGCTGGGAGATGTTCAAATGATGCAGGATGTGCTGGACATCGACCGGGAATTCTTCTATACCCTACCAGCAGCCAACCCGTCGGTCCTTGAGGTTGTAGTCAGAAGTGGGAGCCAAAAGGCTGTTCGATTTATTACCAGCAAAATACACTACTGGCCAGGGAACCATAAGGTCACACTTCGCCATGCCCTAGCTCACGGAACAGAGGAAACGATTCGCTTCCTACTCGCACACTTCAGCATTATCAAAACAAGGGATCTAATCAAGGCAGTTGAAAGAGACTCACCCGCAACGCTCACACTTCTTCTAGGTCGGCTGAACGAACTCATTTCGGAGAGAGACCAATCATCGCCTGAGGATGCACTCGAGTTCGATGACGACGAGAAAATCACACAAAATATCAGCCAAGCATTGAAGGCTGCAGCGACAATTGGCAAGGTCGAAGCGGCCAGTCTATTATTGTCATTCATAGCAGGGCACAGGCTGGACTGCAGTCAAAACCACCTCCCTCTAATTATAGCGACAACGCACGGGCACGAAGTAATCGCTCTGATGATAATCCGCCAGGGACAAGCACTCAACACTCCTGACCAAACCGGAAAAACACCCCTAATGTACGCAGCAAGTTTTGGAAGAATAACTCTTATGAGAGCATTGATCAAAGCTGGAGCTGACCCAAGAATGACAGATTCAGATGGCAGGTCTGCAATTCTCTTGGCAGCCGCAGAAAAGCAGCACGACGCCGTCCGATACCTCATGGAGACATTCCCGCTCTCCACGCTTCTACCCCCTGGAAATATCAAGACGGAGGCGGCACGGGCGAATCTCATAGCTTACGCCGCCCGGTATCGCATCCCCGACCTCGGAGACTATCTAATGACCCATCCCGACATCTACGAAAACCTCTTTTATCTCTACTTCTGGGCCGCCCGTCACGGCAAGGCGCACCTCGTGGACGTTCTTCTCAGCCACACCCCGCTCAAGCTACTGCAGCGAGAGTCATACCTACGTAGGCGAGAAGAAATAACCGAGCCCGCTTTGGTCTATGCTACTTCTGCCCCGGCGGAGAGGCTTAAAGCGGCAAACGCTCTGCTCCACCACGGGGTAGACGTCAATTTGGATGATCTTAAGGGCAGAACGGCTTTGTCATATGCTGCGGAGAATGACTACGTGGACACCGCGAGACTTCTGGTCGCTGCAGGCGCAAATACAATAAAGGCTGACAAAAAGAAGAAGACACCCCTCCATTATGCCTCGAGCGACGAAATGATTAGAATTCCGTATTCTGGAAGCTGAGCAGCTTCTTTTGTTATTGTCTTATAAGTGAAACCTTTCTCTCTGCCTCCCCATTCAACTACATACAATTAATCAAAACATATCAACCCCATTAGAAGAGTTGAGAATTAACATATGTGCTCACTCTTTTGCTTAGTATGCTGTAGTTTTGCTAGGCCCACACCCCCTTTTACTATATATGCAAGTCTCTACCTGTGGACCCAGCAAGACACAACGAGGACTAGGAACGGAAGATCTCTTGCGCTTGTGCTTCTGACTTGCAGCGGCCCTGCGGCATCATCAACCTTCCTTCTAATGCGCTGTTATAGATCCCTTGCATTGTTATCGGTTTCAAGTCTCTCTGGACGTGGTCGAGATTGGATATCGTTATCGTTCGCCCTTTTTAGAGTCTAGGCCCCGACATGTGGGGACTCTGATCCTTGGGGGAAAATACGAGCGAAGCCAGCTTGGGGCCTCGCTCCCACTGGCAAGAGGGTCCCCCAGTATACTAGTGTGTCACGCAAACTCGACAGGGTATTAAGAAGGGCTAAAAAGCCACTGCCAGGTTCCCATCTCGCCTGTCTGACCTTGTGCTAAATGGGCACTAGCGTGGAGGCCTCCAGGACCAGGTTACGCTCGGCATTTCTTCCCTCCCCGCGTCTCCACGTTTACGACGGTAGTACCGCCCACGGAGGCTTGCTGGGATGCTACATGGATCACATGCAATCTGACCCGGTGATGGTTTGCAGCGGTAGGGGATGTGAATCGAGAGTTTTAAGGGCTGGAGTGCTCGTTTACAGCTTGTCCCTTATAGGCTCGTCTTTGCCTTTCCAAACCGCGACGAACAGGGTCCAAACCCCCTCGTTCGTCCTGAATTTTCGCGATTGGCTGGACGGCTCGAAACCCGAGAATTCTTGCGAATTCCCCAGATTTGGGGTCTCCACATCTCACGATGCACTATCGATGGTCATGGTCATGATGAATTGACCACCAGCTCTATAAAGAAGTGCTTGCGCACAATGGCCATCTCCTATCTACCTTTACTTTTCCATTACAATCTCACTTCGGATCCCATTCCCCTACTTCCACCACGATGGACGAAATCAAGGCGTCTCGCACAGAACGGGAGGTCGTCGACCCCCTCAAGCCCTCAATGACCGGCACCGTGGGCATCAGCGATGAGATACTCGCCCAGATGTCGGACAAAATCCAGGACTTCACCCAAACGATGGAACGCGCCCACCGCGCTTCCGAGTTTGAACACAGTATGACCAATGCCGAGGCTGTCAAACTCTACCCCAAGGCCATAGCCTGGTCATTTCTCATCAGTCTCTCGATTATCATGGAAGGGTACGATACCTCACTCTTGGGCTCATTCTACGCCTACCCTACGTTCGCGAAGAAGTTTGGCTCGTGGGATGAAGGCTCGCAGACCTATCAGGTCACCTCGGCCTGGCAATCAGGCCTTCAGAATGGAACCCAAGTCGGTCAGATCATGGGATTGATGGTGGCTGGCCTCATTGCCGACCGGTTCGGGTACAAGAAGACAATGTTCGGGGCCATGGTTATCCTGTGTGGATTCATCTTCCTCATGTTCTTTGCGCAAAACGTCGGCATGCTCTTCGCCGCTGAGCTGCTGTGTGGCCTTCCTTGGGGTGCTTTCCAGACCTTATCCGTGACCTATGCGGCCGAAGTGGCGCCCACGATTTTGCGACCCTACCTGACCGCGTACGTGAACCTCTGCTGGGTGACAGGACAATTCATTTCGATTGGCGTCCTCCGCGGTCTCCTACACCGAACTGACGAGTGGGGCTGGCGAATTCCCTACGCTATTCAATGGGTGTGGCCGTTGCCAATCATGGTGGGCCTCCTTTTCGCACCGGAAAGCCCCTGGTGGTTGGTGCGCCACAACCGACTTGATGAAGCAAGACGCTCTCTCCTGCGCTTAACAACTCGTGAAAACAGGCGCTATGACCCAGATGACGCAATCGCCTTGATGGTGGTCACGAACACTCAGGAGGAACTCAGCCGGGAGGGGGTTTCGTACTGGGACTGCTTCCGAGGCACCAACCTTCGACGAACTGAGATAGCCTGTGCCTCCTGGATGTCACAATGCTTGACTGGGATATGGTTTGGGGGCAATATAACGTATTTTCTTCAACAGCAGGGATTTAGCGCAGACCAGTCGTTCAATTTTGGTCTGGGGTTGAACGCACTGGCATTTTTGTCGACCCTTGGCTCATGGTTCGTTATGCGGTGGGTAGGGCGGCGTAAACTCTATCTCTGCGGCACAGGAACAATGCTTTCAGTTCTTCTGATCGTTGGTTTTATGGGTATACCGGCCAGCAATGCGGGAATCAGCTATGCCTCAGCAGCGATGTTGATGCTCTTCGTCCTCGCCTATGACCTCACAGTTGGCCCCGTGTGCTACGCCCTTGTCTCTGAGATTCCATCTACTCGTCTGCGGATCAAGAGCGCGGTTTTAGCTCGAAATGCGTACAACATCACAACCATCGGAGCAAATTTCCTGAATCCGCCGATCCTCAACCCGACGGCCTGGAACCTGCGGGGCAAAGGTGGCTTCATCTGGGCTGGATTCTGCTTCCTTTGTTTGGTTTGGATGTACTTTCGTCTTCCTGAGCCAAGTGGCCGTACCCCGAGTGAGTTGGATGTGCTCTTTGAGAATAAGATCTCGGCGAGGAAGTTCAGTGAGACGGAGGTGGATACGTTCCGGTCTGTGGCGATGCAGGAGCATTGACCTTTTTACTTTCTTTGATTGGTTATGTGACTGTTTAGTGCTCAAGATACTCTTTATTCAGGTAGCAGTTATCAAGGGCGGAGTGTCGTGGTGGTGGTGGTGGTGGTGGTGAACGGCGGCAGGATTTCCAGCGGGATTCGCCCACAAGTTTCTTCGAGGTAGTTGTCAGTCATACGCTAGGAAAGCTAGTATAGTCTTAACAGCTCTCTAAGAAATTGGATTCAGATTTAGGATTGAACTCCGTTTACATTTCAACGATGATATATTGTGGCGTCCCGCTCCCAAAGACTTTATAAACTCTCTCACCTTGCCGTAAATCCTCCATATCTCTCCCCATATTCCGCAGAACGCGGGGTAGGCTTAGTATATAATAAGGATCTACCCCTTTTTAGCAGACCCTGTATATAATGTACAAGCATACTACTACCCAAAAATGTGACAATGAGCTACCCCTTCCTCAACCTGCACCCTACAACTCCCCTGCTCTATAGCCCGTCAGAACCCGGCATCCCACCCTCCAAGAAGACGACAGAAGAAAGGTTAAAGCCAGAGGTATGTGCACTGCATTGATATTTATCGCGCTCTATAGCAGTTTCGTCTAGAAAGCTAACGCCACACACCCCCTGGATTAGGGCGGTGCACCCTCCAATGCCGAACCCAGACTCACACTCTCCCCCCATACCAAATCAACGGGGACGATACATGACTTCGCCAGACATGTCATTACACCCTTCGATGTGGGCTTCATGCTCGATCCTCTCAAGCTCAGCGCGGCTACCCCGTTCCTCTCGCCCGTGCTCCGCGTTCCTGGGCCAATACGGTACAAGGAATTTCGAGTCGCCGATTTTGAGAGCACCGGGGTTGAGCTGCCTGACAGGTACCCGGAGCTTTTGAGCCGTATCCCGAATGTCCGCCTTGTTCGTGTTTTGCCCGTCGAATTCGTAGTCGAGAAGGAAGATTGTGGTCGCGGCACGGAGTTGAACGCACAAAGGATTAGGGCAGATGGACGAGCAGATCAAATCCAACCGCTCATATCCACATCGTTGCGGATCGCGAGTGGAAGCGTCGACATGGTTACAGCGCGCAGTTTGCATAAAACATTCCGACTGGGGCGCCAGGCTCGCGCTTCAGACATAGAGCGAACCCTTGCTGAGTGTTTCCGTATACTACGACAGGGAGGAATCCTAGAGTATATCTTCTTCGAACGACGGCTTAGCAACGCTGGGCCGCGCGCCAAAGAGCTAGAGGAAATATGGAATGTCGACGTTGATGGTGCTTTGTCAATCAGTCATTTCATGGCGGCTCTTGACCAGGCCGGCTTTATAGGAGGGCAGCATCTTAGGACGATTTTTGGGTTGGTTACTCTGAATCGTTTATTCGATGAGCATGGGAGACGGAGAGGCAAGGGTATACGAGCCCAAGTAGGCCTGATGGGTCTGGGGATGGGGAGTACGAGCTCACCAGGGGCAGAGGGACTGGGAGAATTGCAGAAGGAGTGTGAGGAAGGAGGGACTGGGTGGAGATGCGTGATTGGGTGGTGTATTAAGCCATGACCGTCTGTATTAGTGCAACCCTCTGCTGTACCCCGCACAATCAAAGAGTCTCATCTCCACTTTCTCATCACCGGAGCAGTGCATGAGACTTAGCAACGCACAGCTTCATTTTTCGACCATAACTTTTGAATCAGCCTTCCACTTTTATTCCCCTTTTATGTCCATTTTTATCCTCACTCTCCATCAGCACCGCCTTAGTACAACGTCAGAAACCGAGTAGATGACCATGCCAAAACCTCCCCCATGCGACGCCTGCGCCCTCCGTCGGGTCAAATGCGACACCTGCAACCCATGTACCTGGTGCCTCAAACATGACCAACCATGCACATACCTCCGGGTCCGCAAACGCCGTGGACCCAAGGGCCCCAGGCCCTCGACAATAGTCAGGGTTGCCGAGCAGCGAACACTGTCGCCACGGATGGACGAATCTTCCCTTGCTTCTGTGCCGGTTAGTTCGACAGTTAATACCCCAGCGACACCGAGCAGTGGATCTGGATATACCAGCCGGATCCCACTAGCGCAATACTTCACGTACCTGGACATGTACCAGTCGAAGCTCTACGCGATCTGGCCGGTCGTCGCGGCCGAGAATCTCAAGGCGAGGTTATGCGACGAAACACATATCGAACCGGATGTTCATGCTCTTGCGGCTGCATTGAGTGCAGCGACGATTCTCCAACTGCGACTGCTGGATGCAGAGTCTGATAGTATCTCGGCTGCTGCTACGAGTGAAGCATTTGTGCGGGAATGTCTGCGGCATCGGAATACCTTGACATCCTCAAATACGATATCAACGAATTTGCTTTTGATATCGCTCTTCTTGCACATGTACTATGCGAATACAGGGCAGATTCACGCGGCAACGTTTGCGCTGCGCGATGCGATTACGTACGTCCATCTCTTGCGACTCGACGATGAAGACACGCTGGACTCGCTACCGGTTGAGGAGAGAGAAGTTGGGATTCGGATCTTCTGGGTGCTTTTCGTAACTGAACGGTAGTACTCCCCCCATCTCCCGGAGAGTATAGCCGCCATCGCAAACTCACGGATGTGGAAGCTGACGGTTCTACAGAACATTCTGCAGCACGCACGGAATCCCGATCCTGCTACAGAAGATATCCTATCTCCCCGACCCAACGCAAGAAATGAACAACGGCATCTGCTCGATAACCGGCTTCTGCTGCCTCGTGCGCCTCTTCACACTCGCCGAGTCGCTTCTTCCGTCCAAGACGAAAGCCATCGAGCGTCCACAGGAGAAGGGAGAGTTGCGGTTACTCTACCAGGATATCACCTCGAATTCCGTGACTGTGGGGCAGGGGCATGAACAGGGACAGGGCTGTACGAGTTTAAGCATGGTGACCCTGCAAGAGGTCGATATACAGACAACCAGAGCGTGGCTCCAGTCACTTCTCTGGCAGCGCGCGTTGTCGAACTTCTTACTGGACTCGCATGCGCGCGAGGCCCAGTTTACACCAGAGTTTCCGTTGACTCTTGCGAAGGGGTTGTTGGGGTTTCTTTCGAGGATTCCGCTCGAGTCTATCCGGCCGCATGCTTATGCTATGGTACATATTTGCCCTACATCCTACTACCATAAACACCCCATCATTTGAGCGGCAGAGCGCACCGGAGCTGACCACAACATACAAAATAGGAAGTAAAGCTCACCCAAGTCGCCCACACGCTACTGGATATAATAATGATCGTCCCCTCAATCCGGCGCGCACGGAGCTCACAGTCGAGTCCCGTGGACGTCGTCCTCGCCCTGGAAAAGCTACTCCGCTCTCTCTTTCGTCGCGAGAGCGAGACCGTCGCGTGTATGCGGAGGCGGTTGAGTGAGGTGGATTTGGGGCCCGTGAGTTTGGTGGGGGTCGAGTTGGGGCGGGGATTGCTGCGGGACACGGATTGCTCTGTAGACGAGGGTGCGTGCGAGGGCGAGGATGAGGACCAGGGGCAGGAGGAGGGGGGGCATGGGGTGGCTTGGTGGGATAGTCACAGGCTGGGACTGGAGCTGGGATTGGAGTTGGGGGGGACGCCGCTTGAGCAGGGGATCATTGAGGGTGAGGGCCAAGCGGCGTGGTACGGAGGAGATGTAAACTTTGCCAATCAGACAAGGATATAAACTAGACTCGGTCTCATTTTCGGGGAAACTATAGCATGGATTTCGCACCAAGTCAGTGTTTCGACGGTTCATGCAATGCGGGATCCCAGGCAGAACCAGTCAGAATTTCCGCGAGAATTCTCGCGAGACCACGTGGAGGCTGGACTCTGGAGGAGTCCACGGCTCCTGCTCGTATCCCAAACTCGATGCTCCTCCCACCCAGCTTCACACCTTGCCACCAGGGATTATCCAAACCCATGTCGGACCGAGCGGCATGGGGCGTCCATCTCTATTCGGTGCGGAGACTGCATTCCACGCCGTTCCCCCCATCCGGGAATTCTTCGGCATAATCACCGCCGAGGAAGCTGGATGAGGCACCTGGGCCAGCTGCAGCTGGCCATCCACATTGTCTCAGCGTCGTGTTGCATGCACATTCGAATTCGCATGGGCAACCACATTTCCTCGTCGCATTCGGGGAGCTCGGGGAGAACCAAGACTCATAATGCCGCCGAGAATTTCCACGACTCGCGCCGCGTGACCGGAGTTGCTGGCTTCAAATAGGTCTGATTGCCTTTTTTTTTGCAGTTGGGACGGGCATCACTTCGATAAAAGCTGTCGCTCAGGTCTCTCTCTGTTCTGTCTTTGTGGATTGAGCACATGTCGGAATAATGGCGCACCGCTACACCTTTGCACAAACCCCCCTCGCCCATCCGGAGGCAATTGTCGGCGGAACAGACGGATCCAAATATCGATTCACAGTCCTCGCGGATGGCCTGCTCCGCTACGAATATGCGGTCGATGGGCATTTCGAAGACCGCGCCTCCGTGCTCGCTGTTAACCGGCGCCTTCCCGTTCCAGAATTCCGCGTCAAGGAGACCGCGACGAGCCTCGAGATCATCACGCGCCGCTTCCACCTCACCTACGACAAAAATGCCTTTTCGCCAAGCGGTCTCAGTGCGGCCGTCAAAGGCAGTTTCTGGGAACATAGCAGTGTATGGCACTACGGCGATGAGAATGCCACCCTCGGCGGGACGGCGCGCACGCTCGATGAAGCGGATGGGCGGGTCGATATGGGGCATGGGATTGTCTCGCGGAAGGGGTATGCGAATATTGATGATTCGAGGTCGATGCTATTCGACGAGAACGGATGGATTGCGACAAGGAAAGAGGGCAACCGTGTCGACGGATACTTGTTCGCGTATGGACATGACTGTCGCGCGGCCGTGAAAGCGTTCTATGCGCTTTCGGGTCCCCAGCCCCTCCTTCCGCGATGGTCTCTGGGAAATTGGTGGAGCCGGTACCATGCGTATGACGAGGCGGAGTTTCTGGAGCTCATGGAGAATTTCAAATCAAGACGGATTCCGCTCTCTGTTGCTGTTCTCGATATGGACTGGCATATCGTCAAGGATCCCCGGGTTGCAGAGGCGGGTGTCACTGGGTGGACGGGGTATAGCTGGAACCAGCAGCTGTTCCCCGATCCTGAGGCGTTCTTGAAGAAGCTGCACGATTATGACCTAAAGATTTCGCTGAATGTCCATCCCGCTGATGGGGTTCAGAGCTACGAGGATCTGTACAAGGAAGTCGCAAACGCTCTTGGCCACGATACCTCTTTCAACGATCCAATCCAATTCGATATCACAAACCAGGCCTTCCTGGACGCATACTTTGACGTCCTGCACCGACGACTCGAAAGCCAGGGTGTCGACCTCTGGTGGGTAGATTGGCAACAGGGACAGCATTCCCGGATTCCCGGAATCGACCCCCTATGGGTCCTCAACCACTTCCACTTCCTCGATAGCGGCTACGATGGCAAGCGTCCCCTGACCTTCTCTCGTTACAGTGGCCCAGGGTCCCATCGGTACCCCGTCGGCTTTTCGGGAGACACGCACATCACCTGGGAGTCCCTAGCCTTCCAACCGGAATTCACAAACACGGCCTCGAATATCGGGTACGGCTGGTGGAGTCACGATATCGGCGGTCATATGCATGGAGCAAAGGATAACGAGCTGTTGATCCGCTGGGTGCAGTACGGGGTCTTCTCGCCCATGTTCCGTCTCCATTCATCCGATAACCCATGGAACGCAAAAGAGCCGTGGAACTTGAGTGGTGATGAGGAGCGCATACTCACCCGATTCCTCCGTCTCCGACACCGACTCGTTCCGTATCTCTATACGATGAATGCGCGCGCTGCGAGGGACGATCTCCCACTCATTCAACCAATGTATTGGGGATACCCCGAGCACGACGAAGCCTACCAGGTTCCGAACCAGTACCTGTACGGATCTGAACTCATGGTTGCGCCGATTACGGCACCGAGAGATAAAGAGTCTGGTCTTGGACAGGTCCTCGTCTGGTTCCCGCCTGCGAGACATGTCGATATCTTTAGCGGCGTCGTATACGATGGGAATCGTTTGCTCTGGGTCGCGAGGCCGTTGGATGCCTGCCCTGTCTTTGCACGCGAGGGCTCGATCATCCCGTTGGACGCAGAGGCTGAGCCGGAGAACGGGTGTAAGGAACCGGAGGGGATTGAGCTTGTCGTAGTCGTGGGCGCGGATGGGTCTTTCGAGCTACTCGAGGACGAGGGCACTGGGGCGACGTTGGATGGGATTGAGTTCTCCAGCACTTTGATCACTTTCTCGCAGTCTGCCGGCCGATTGACAATCAATCCGAGAAAGGGAGCCTCCTCTCCTCGAACCCATCGCACCTGGTCCATCCGTTTCCCAGGCTTCTCCTCCGCAAAGGAAATCCACTTCCACGTCAACTCCACAGCGCAAGGCGTCCACCCGGAAGGAAGCACCACAGGTCTCACCGTCCGACTCGGCTCACACAGTGTCGATGATGAACTCGTGCTGAGTATCGGCGAGAATCCGCAACTCGACGTTGTATCGCCGAATCCTCGGATCATGACATTCCTTCAACAGGCGCAGATGAGTCTTGGTCTCAAGGATCGGATTTGGAAGGTTGTTTCAAAGGAGGCGCCTGCTGCAGTCAGGGCGGGCGAATTGGTTGCGTTGGGCTTGAGGGATGAGATACTGCAGCCGATTTTGGAATGCATGCTTGCTGTTGCGTAGGTTTTGTTTAGTTATATGTATAGGTTGTCAATCTCATTCCTGAACAACAACGAGCCTACTATTCGTACTGTGTAGAGGACAACTAGGGCAAGCGCCCAGAGCCACGCAGGAGCGGTCGAGAGAGAACCCACCTGGTCGATCTATTACCTGTTGATCAAGGGCATGCATCCTCGTTAGTTTGATTCTTCTTGCTAGGAGGTTGAAGTAGTCCAGAGAGTTGGTGAATGGGTTGATATTTCAGCTGGTCTGGCATCTATGGTTCTGGACATATTCCCTAAATCCCCAGGAAAAGCATCTGATCCACGTCTAGAACGATGCGTCATTGAAGGTAATAGCAATCGGAATAATGGCCATTGTTGATAAACCTGAAAAGCCGGGGAAGCGTAATTCGAGCCGATTTTTCCGGGTTTTAAGCTTCCTTCAAAGTGCCTCAAGGGTATGGAATGTGGGGGACGCAAAATTACTTCCTGGTAGGCAGAACCATGATGCTAGAAATACCAAGCTTAGCCGGATCTAATTTAAGCGGATCACTTTCGGTTTCTTGGACCAAGATTCATACATAAACAATACCTTTTTAGGGATCTCCTTGTTCCATGATATGCGGCTGGCAACCTCGGAACGTCTGGATGTATTGCCAAGGTATCGAATCTTCCTAGAAGAGCCATCGAAGCTTCCATCGAGTCAATAGACTTTCGATGAGGCAAGAATTGCTGCTCATGACGTAAGCTGGCACCAACCCCTCCGCACCCATGGTCGAGAATGCGGGAAACGTGGCGGCCGCATGCTTACATTCCTGGTCATGGCGAAGCCTGTCAATGGGGGTCGAGTTCATACGAGATGATGTGAGATGTGGAGATTGTTGGTCAGCAGTGCTTTATGAGGTGGGGGCCATCCCTGTCGGGCAGGGCGCCTTGTCGGCCGCCCTTTTCGCATCATGATTCAGGAGCGTGCTCGGGTAATCGGATCGTGCCTGTGAGCGTATCATTGGCCCTGGAATTAGCTGCGATGTCCGGGGACGGATTAAGCCGGATTTAAGGTCCTTGCGAAGTCCCACTGGATTTCCCCATCCGGCGCTGGTCCGAGAACCCTCCATCCGCGATTCTGGAAAAATAAAGGGACTCGCCCCAGCTTCGACTTCTCTTCTTCTCATCGATGAAAGACGTCAAACATGGCGGAATCTGGCGAAAAGAGTGACGATGGCCCGAAGCCTGTTGGGTTCTTCGACCCGGCGCTGTCGTCGACTCGCAAATCGGTGTTCTTCCAATGGGCGCGCACAGGTTGAGTCGACCCCTTGCTCCAGGCTGCTGACGATCCCCAGCTGACCACCTGCCCCTCCGTGTAACAGTTCTTATGCTCTGCGTCTTTATTCTCTGCGTGCTTTCCCTCTACTGGGCTGTACAGTTTCGTGTCGAGGCCAAACTTCCGAATCTAAAAGTGTGGGTTGTCGATTTCGATGCCTCGTCCGATGCGGTCGTGGGCCCCGCCGTCACAGACCTCGCGCAATCCATCATAGACTCCGACACTCGGACCGTGGGGTATGTGATAAAACCTCCGACAGAGTTCAACAACGACCCCGTGGCCGTTCGCCAAGCGGTGTACGACGAGCACTGCTACGCTGCCATCGTGGTCAATTCCAACGCCAGCGCAGCCCTCCGAGCAGCAGTCAGTGGGGGAAACGATGCATACAACCCCTCGGACGCTGCGCAGTTTGTCACATTATCTGCCAGGGACCAGTCCACCTACTCCAGCTATATAACACCGGCTCTCAACTCGTTCGAGCTGCAGCTCCGTTCGGAGTTTGGGCCGGGATGGGTGAGCAGCCTGGCCGAGCAGTCGGTGAATTTATCCCGAGCTGCTCCTCAGGCGTTGAATCCAGCAGTCGGTTTTGAGACTGTGGATTTGAGGCCGTTCTCTCGGGCTGTGTCGACGCCGGCGGTCACCATCGGTCTGATCTACCTGATCATTATCGCCTTTTTCGCCTTCCCTTTCCTCATGCCCATCCACGCGCAATTCATCAAGGGCGACCATCCTCCGCTAAAGATCCCGCACTGGCTCGTGTGGCGCATCTCCTCAGATATCGCCGCGTACTTTTTCATGTCGCTGTTTTACTCCTTCGTGTCGCTGGCGTTCCAGATTCCGTTCACCAACTCTCCGGCGCCGGATACGGTCAGCGCTGACGAGCCAAATGCCTATGGCCGTGGCTCCTTTGTTGTCTTTTGGATGCTTAACTTTTTGGGGATGGCTTCGCTCGGTTTGCCTTGCATAAACATGGCGATGATTCTTGGATTCCCTTGGTCTAGTTTGTGGTTGATCTTCTGGGTTATCACAAACGTAGCCACAGGATTCTATGCCCTGGACCTGGCCCCCGGGTTTTTCCGCTGGGGATACGCGTGGCCGTTGCACCGAAGTAAGTCCCCTCTATCCATTCATCGTATTATGGATCCAGTTTGCTAACAATCGCAGTTGTCGAGGCGTCGCGGACCATCCTGTTCGGCACACACTCGCGCATCGGCCTGGACTTTGGCGTCTTGTTCGCGTGGGTTGGAGTTTCCATTTTATTCTTCCCCTTTGCGGCGTTTGTCATGCGCTGGAAGATGAAGCGGGGGATGTAAGGAAATACGTTGGTTAATAATTAATATATAGAGAATAGAAGATAGACATGACACCACAGCTTCAGCTTTGCTTTGCTTTGCTTTGCTTTTACTTTGGGCTGAAAAATGAGACGGATGCGTGACGTCATTGGAGTCAATTCCAACGAGCGAGCCAATCAGCGCTGTCCATGTTACCTGCCAAGCCCCGATGTAAATATAGAAACCTGCATTGGAAGCTGGAGGAAGCTCAATCGTGAGACAGTGAGACACGCCTTAAATCTCTTTCCTGCCTCTGGTTTCTTGTTTGTTCTTCTCTCTCCTGTCTCCTGATCATTCATCTCCCCATCACAGTCTCTCGCTACCACCAGATTTCATCGGTTTTCACCACCACATCTATTCCACTCGTTAACCACCTCTACCACGCCAATCAAAATGGCCAACGTAAACACAACATGCACAGGGGTATCTGCTTGGATTCTACCAGTCCAAGACGCCGCCTGCGGCCTCCCCAACACCGGCAACTCCTCCTCCATCATGGATAAGTGCTGCGGCGTCGCCGACGTCTCGAAATTCAACGACGACTGCGGCCTGTACTGTCTCGCGCAGGGCCAGAACGTCGGCGACCTGCTCAGCTGTATCGAAGACGCCGGCGCGACGCCGGGACAGTTCTTTTGCTCGGGGAATCAGAGTGCGACTGCGACTGCACCTGTTCCGTCGTCAACGGGTGGGAGTGATGATGATGACGATGACAACGATCCGTCCTCGACGAGCGATAGTGATGAGGCGGAGCCGACTGAGACGGATAATGCGGGTGTGAGGCTTGGACAGCCGGTTTCGAAGACGGGGCTCGGTGTGCTGGCTATGCTCTTCTGCTCGGCGCTTTTGGGGGTTGCCGCGTAGACGGCTGGGTTTGGTGTGGCTCGCTGTCACGGTCGACGATATAATTTGGTATGGAAATGCTTTGGTCTGGAAATAATTCTGCTGGATATAATTTGTGAAGCTTCGGATGCCAGCACCGTCGGGCTCGCTTGTTTGATTCTGTTGGTCTCGTTGGTTTGGTCGGTTGTATAATATTTGCATGTGCTTGCCTTTAATATTCGTATCTCTGTCTCTCTCTCTACCTGTCTGTCTGGTCTGGATCACCGACCGATAATCCATCTCATTGGGTTTCTCCATATGCATCATTGTTTCACCGTGGAATGTCGTACGGATACAACCCCCCTCGGCTCCTTACCTCTGCTCCCCTCTCCTTATCTCGTGATACCATTGTGCCCGGTATACCGCAGTGTAGAACCAGGATTGCTCCGTATCCCCTGCGTCACCAAGTTTTCATCCATCCTTGCGTTATCAGGCTTCAAGCATAGAGTCATAGCACATATTAACCCGGAAGATGATAGAGTATATAGCTATCTCCCCGCCGTACGCATCATCAACCCAAACACGGAGTACTATACGGGAACGATGTCTAACCCTAAGCCAGCGCTCAAGCCCTCCGAACGACTCTCCCTCGAGAAGATTGAGAAATTAGAACTGCCCTCGCCCTCCTCTCCATCATCATCGACTCCCGAAAATGGCGCCATCACCACCATCCCCATTCCCAATGCCACAACAGCGCCGCCCAAACTCGACCGCACAATCTCCTGGATCGGCGCCGTCGGCCTCGCATTTACAATCTCAAACTCCTGGATGTCCTATGCTGCAACGTTCGGGCCGTCCCTCGTCTACGGCGGCGGCGTGACTGTGCTCTTTGCGCTTATAATTGCTGCCGCGGCGCAGTGGGTTGTTCTATTGGGGGTTTGTGAGATGGCGAGTGCAATTCCTTCTTCTGGTGTAAGTGTTCTTCCAGCCCGGAGGAGGAGTGGGTATATCGGTGTTGGGTGTGGATGAACTTACAGAGGGTGATGTCAGGGCTGCTATCACTTTACATACTTCCTCGCGCCAAAGGAGACGCGGAATTTCGCCTCGTTTACGGTTGGGATTATTAATATGCTGGGGTTCTTGATCGGTGGGGTTTCTGGGATGATATACACGACGATTTCGGTTTTTGGCATCGTTGCGTTTTGGGTTGATGGGTTTATGCCTGCGCAGTGGCAGGTACGCCGTCCTCTATCACACTCGGACTCGAGTTTGGATTACGCAGTAACTGAACTCAATAGGTATACCTCGGCTTCGTCGGCGTGATCCTCCTATCCCGTGAGTCCACTCCATCCCAATCGTCTTCCAAAACCAGACCCTAACCTCCCTACGCAAACAGTAATCCCCATCCTAACCCTCCCGCAACGGCACACCAAATACCTAACAACAACCGGTCTGGGCCTCTCCCTTTTCTGCCTAGTCTTCTTCATGATAACCCTCCTCGTCATGGGCCGCGACCACTACACACCATCCAACCTCGTCGCGCACAGGAATCTCAGCGGCTGGTCGAATCCCACCGGGTGGTTGCTGAGTATCACGCTGGGCGAGTATAGTTTCTCGGCAACGGGGACGGTTGTGCATCTCGCCGAGGAGGTCGAGAGGCCGAGGAGGGGGATCCCGAGGGCTATGTATGCGCTCATATACCCTTCCCTTTCCCTTTCCGTTCTACCCATATCACACCCATCCCCGTCCTCGTCTCCCTGAGTAGAGGACTACCCAGACTAACAGTACTAGAAACGTAACAATGGCCATCAGCATAGCAACCGCAATCCCATTTATAATAGTTCTGGTCTGCGGGATCCGCGACATGGACGCCGTGCAGAATGCGTTTCTGCCCATCCTGGAGATCTTCTTTCAGATGACGGGGAGTAGGGCCGTGGCGACGCTGTTGCAGGCTTGTTTGGCCGGGCTTTACTTTTGTACGTCTTGTCCCTTTCCCTGGGGATGGGGTGGGGTAGGGATTTGGGCATGGGCATGGGCATTAGTGTGGGATGGGTTGTGACATAGACGAGCAGCCGAGCTAACTCATCCAGCAACCGTCTGCACGCAGTGGGTGTCAGTTAGTCGGATTGCGTGGACGCTGGCTAGAGATGTATGTCCTTGCCTCCACCATCTCAACTATCAAATCCCCATCTCACAAGATCCCAAACGCAGAACGCCCTCCCTTTCTCCAACCACCTGTCAAAAATCTCCGCAGGCCGTCGGATCCCCCTCCACGCAACCCTCGCCTCTGCAACATTTTGCATCCTCTTCGGCCTGATCTACATAGCGAGCACAACAGCATTCAGCAGCGTGGTAAATATGGCCACGCTGCTGCAGAACCTCGCGTACACGGTCCCGCAGGGGATACTGGTTGCTCAGCGGCGGAGGGGGCATTTGGCTGCGGAACGGGAGTTGCGACTGGAGTGGGGAAGAGAACGCGGGATGCTGGGATATGCTGTGAATGGGTTTTCGGTGGTCTGGCTGGTGTTTAGTGGGGTGTTGTTTTGTTTTCCGAATCGGGTTCCGACGACGGCGGGGAGTATGAATTAGTAGGTTGATCTATTTCTTCTTGGGTTGAGATGAATGATGGATGTGATGCTGACTATTGACCCTCGCCAGTGGCTCCGCGGTCATTTTCAGCCTCTTTATCGCCATCCTTCTCATGTACCTGGCTCGTCGGGGCAAGTATGATGGGCCGCAGATGAAGCATTTCGACTTTGTGACTCCGAGCATGGACTTGGATCCCGCTCTCACGACAGCAGTCACCTTGAATGCTATACCTCCTCGCCCTCTCGAATCCTCTCCCTGCCGGCCTGTTCATCATGCTGCTGCTGCTGCTGTTGCTGCTGTCGCCCCTCCTCGTCCTCACTTTCAACCCCCCTCTTCGGCATCCTCGGCAAAGCACACCAAAGCAACGTAATCCCCGCACCCAACCCAACAATAAAGGGCTGCAACACCTCAACCCCCTTCGCCTGCGCAATAGCTCCGACCGCGAACGGAAGAACAGCAGCTCCGGAGGCTCCAAACGCTGCTGCGAAGCCGATTGCGCTGACGTGCATAGACCGGGGCAGGAGGCGGGTGGCTACCACCACGGCGCCGGGGAACATGGGGCCGAGGAAGAAGCCCTGGATTGAGACGGCGATCACGGAGGCGTAGAAGTTTGGGACGAGCCAGAAGATCAGGGCGAATACTATGGCGAGGATGTTGTAGATCTGGGATAGGGTCAGGTCATCGGGTTGTCGGGCCATGCGATATCAGTTACGGGTCTTGCGGAGGGTTGGGGTCAAGTTAGAGGGGAGGAGGGGAAGGGAGGTAACGATATTAGAGCAGAATAGACGTACAACAATAGCTGTCTTCTCGCCGATCTTGGGCGTGATGAATCCCAGCACCACGCGGCCAAATGTAATCCCCAACCAGTACCCCGTCGCCCCCATTCCAGATGCAAAATCACCACCATCACGCACCCGCATTAGAAACGTCACTACCCAGCCCCCGATTGCAACTTCTTGACCGACGTAGATCAAGAGAAAAAAGGCCAGGAGCCAGGTTACGCGCGCGTAGCGGCGATCAAAAAGCGCGCGCCGCACCCCACCGTCATCGCTGGAGTTTAGGGCTTCGGTTTCGGCCCTAAAAGAGGCTGCGTCGGAATCCCAGAAGGTCCAGATGCAGGTTCCTACTTCTATTGCGGCGCATGCGACCTGCTACACGTTAGGTCCGTCTGAGCTGAGAGGGCGGTATGTAGTCTCACCATGATATAATAAAAATACCACCATCCCACTTTCGCCTCTGTGATCAAACTCGTGGCAACAAGCGGCGCAAGGACGGCACCCAATCCATACCACCCATGCAGGAGCCCGAGAACCTGGTTTGAATCCGCCATGTTCCCGATCCAGGCATTCCAGGCCGAGTCCGCGAGTCCATTTCCAAGGCCCGCGAAGATGAACGAGACCACGAGGACTGGATACGGCGGATGCAGGCAGTTGACGATGTACGCGATTAGATGGCAGCCTGGGCTGAGGATTGCGATTCCACGGCGTCCGAACCGGAGGTGTAGGATGTTGTTTGTTAGTGCAGCGAGGGTGTATCCGCCTATTGGAGAGAGGAAAACCAGTGAGACGGTTGTGTAGGAGAGGTTGTAGTGTTCCTCGAGCTTGGATGGGTTAGTTTTTGGTCTGGGCGAGAATATTAGGTTATGTGGGCGGGTTTCTTACATAGGGGATGAGGGGCTGATGGTCATGTTAGTAACGTACGATTTTTGAGACTCAGAATAAGAAAAGAGAGGGCAACATACTCCATAAGCCGAGTCATTCGCGCCCATGACAAGAAATGCCCAGAATGTCGCGAGGGTCTTGTAAATATTAGAGCGTGGATAGTTCCACCTTTCAACTTGGCGGCCAGCACAGTCACTCCCCGAACCCTGACTGTCAGGTCCATTATCGATGACATGGCCAGTGCGAGAGTGAGAGTCCCCCCGCACTGCACTATCCTTCTTCTCCGCATCCGCGTGGGCGGCGTTATTCGCAGGCGGCTGTGGCACCTTCTCATCTACATCGACCGTCATCGCCATCACCATCTCGCCACCAGAGATGTGCAAGGTCCAAAAATACCAGAACCTTGAGAAGGGGAGGGCGGCGGTCTGGTTAAATAGGAGGGCTTGTCGAGTTACCTGATGAGGCAGTTGGGTCAACTTTAGCCGGTGGAGGCTAGTGTCTCTGGGCACGCCATGCCTCGACCGTGGATCGGCGCTCGCTGGCCACGGCTCCCTATCGTCTCGGTTCGACCCTACTTTGCGGGGGTGTCGGGGCATCTACCCGACGGATGATTAGCTTTTTATGAAGCTGGCGTAAGCTTATACAAGCAAACTATGTGCTGACGCTTGCTTTGTTTGCTAAGGCGTCCTATCAACGTCTCCGTTTGATGCGGGTAGACAGGCGATATGCAGACGGCACTACGCCATGGTGCATCTCTAAAATCATTCCATCAGGAGCATTAATCTTGTAATCCTTTCAAGACATAGACCGAGCGGAGTTGATATAAGTCCGAGCGGCTTGCAGCTTTTTTCTCCACGGATTGAGGTTTGATTGGCGCCTACCTGGCGTCAGGGCTTGGCCGTGGCTTCACGGTCCTGTCAGCATAGAACTTGGACAAGACTCTTGCGGCTATGACAGCTCTGAGGTCATACTCTAATGCTTGGATGTTTTCTTCCGAGTCCGAGGTTGCGACCAGGGCAAGGACAGCGGCGACATAAAACTGAGTCACCTTGGGGGGTAAGGTAGGCGATTGTTCATGCGGTTTGGGATGCTCACTTACAGGAGTATATTAATCTGGGTCAAAAGAAAGGTTATAGTTCGATCAAAAGGTAGTTTAGCGTGTATGAGGTATCTAAACCGACTTGAGTTGTTTGTTGAATGCAGCAAGGCGGGAGTGGATGCCAGTATATATAACCGCATCCTCCGTCTGAATCCAAGACCCCCCAAGCTTATGGGCTTTATCCAGTGCATATTCTTACACATGTTCTAATCCTACCACAAGAACATGTTTCTTGATCCAAGCACTAAAGACAATAAGAGCCATGAATATGAACCTGATGAGTACCTAAGTGAGCGACCAAATAAGCGAGCAACTTGCTCGATAACCATTATATAGTCAATCCCATAGCCCTAAGCCAATTGATTGCTACTTTTTCCAATTGTACCAACAGCGTGAAGGACGTTTGCTTGTGAGCAAGCAAATCAGTGAGCACCAAGGAAGGACGGAAGTGAGGACCTAATCGAGCAGATAGTGAGCGATGCAAGGCTCTAAGCCCATACATTTCCTGGACAAGCCATGAAGCTGGTAAAATCAACCCTGATCTATTATTCTAAGAGATACAATCGTCTTACCATAGACGGCATGCTCAATAAATCGTACATGAAGGCAGAATGGAGAAGCATCCGGGGCGGTATGCAATAAGAGACAAATAAGTGAAATAAGGAAAAAACACAAGAGCGAAGAAAAAACGAATGAGAAGTGAAGAGTATTAAATGTGATAGCCGCCATGCACATAAAGCGGAGGATGCAGGTACTAGTCATGTTTATATCGTTGCGGGGCGGATTTACTCAGGCTTGCGGCCGACCATCAGGTACATCGGGGTGAAAAGCTTCTTCTCACCTCCGGCGACGAGGCAGTCGGCGGCCAGAGCCAGACTGTCGGCAGTCTTTTGTGTGCCTCGGGGGATAACTCTGATGGTCTCCAAGGCTCCCACGAAGCGGTGGACGAGACCACGGCCCCACCATGTCATGCGGGCAATGGTGAAGAAATCCCAGGGCGATGTCATGTGCTTGAAGGAACCGGCAAGAGGGTAGTACCACGGGATGGTGTCTGCTCGGTCGGCCAGATCCTCGTTGTGAAGAAGCTCGAAGCCGGCGTCCTTGATGGCCTTGAGACCCTCAGACACCCTGACCATGTTGGAGATACCGTCTCCCTGCTCGATACCGAGACGGATGCGGCGGTGCTCGGGGTTGTCATTGTCGTATTCGTCGGTCATGAGCCACTCGTAGACACCAAAGACACCACCGGGCTTCAACACACGGAAAATCTCGCTGTAGACACCAACGAGCTCGGGGGCGTGAACAGTCGCCTCAATGGCGTAGACGGCATCAAAGGAGTTATCGGGGAACTGCATCTGCATGAAATCACCCTTGACGAAGCTCAGCTTGTCGGTCAGACCTTCACGCTCTGCATAACGGGTCGCACGCTGGATCTGGTAGTCGTTGTTGTTGAACCCAACCACGTTGGCGTCAGTGAACTTGGCAATCTCGCGCGCGGGGCCGCCGACACCGCAGCCGACATCAAGGACCTTCATTCCGGGCTTGATGCCCATTGTGTGGGCGAGGTAGTGTTCGTGACGGGCAATGGCCTGGTAGAAGGGCTCTCCGTGGGAGAATCGGCAGAAGTGGAATGATGTACCCCAGCCGTACTCGTAGAGATCAGTGGCGAGGTTGTAGTAGCTGTAAACGAATCCATTAGTCAATGCTTTGCCGTCTTGTGTTAAAGAAAGGAACGTACTGTCTTGTCAACGTGGCATACTCGGCACGACGAGCCTGATCAAATACTGTTAGCCAGAGCCTTTACCAATCCAATCCAGCGAGATATCATACAGCCCGGGTCTCCTCTGTTTCCGTCTCAGCAGCTTTGTTGTCCCAGTGCTTAAAGTACTCGTCGACAGCGGCCTTTTGAGCAGCGGCGCTCTTTTGGCGCATGGCGGCGAAACCACCCTGGGCCTGGGCTGAGTTACCGTGCATGGCACGGTTGAACTCAGCATCGCGCTGGTGATCCTCCTTCTCGAGAGCTGAGGGAGCCATTGTTGTGAATTGAGATGTGTTTTTTAGGGAGAAATTTGTCGTGAAAAGGGGTGAAGCGGAAAAAGAGGCGGGACGGGAATGTCGCAGGCCGGAGGAGGAGTTGGAAGGAATTGAATGAGCAACACAACAGTCAACTCAAGAACAAATGGATTCTTATATCCGCGCAGGGGAAGAGAACAGCCGGGAGGTGTTTCGGAGGGAATGACGGGGAGGAAAGAGAAATGGGGAATACGCGATGGATACGATGGCCAGAAGAAAGGAGGTCAATTTCGAACCGACTTTTGAGGCCTTTTGGCCAATCGCGGCTCTTTCTAGGGGGAACTTTCGACGCTGCACCGCCTAACTTGTTGCAGCCTAGTCTGGGGTCGATCCAAACTCCTGACAGCCATCGCTTGGAGGCGAGAGCTGGAAGGCCATGCGGTCCGCGGGCGCCGGGCTCAAGAGTACGGCGTACAGAATACGATGCCCAGCCGCGTGGACTGAGTCGGTTGGAGTCGATCCGACGGATTAACTGATATGATCAGATTAAAGTAGCATTCAAGTTTCAAAATAACTGGATAACCTGCAGCCTGCATATCGAATAAAAATGCGTATTCGATACGACGATCGGCTGTGCAGCAAAAATCAAAGGCCTAGCCTGAGGCATTATGGATCCTAGACGCCACTGCGCCAGAAGCTCATTGAGCGTCCGTCAAGTGAAAATGAATGACAAAGCCACAAAGCTGGCCGCCGCCGCCACAGACACGCGCCACAGACACGCGCCACAGACACGCGCCACAGACACGCGCCACAGACACGCGCCACAGTGCAAATGCTATCGATAGTCGGATCGTAATTCTGCTCAAGTCACCACTTAACGGCCTTGACAAGGGCACCTAGATTACCGCAACCATGCCTCCACAAATTAAACAAGATCTCAACCGCTCAGGATGGGAGTCAACGGACTTCCCGTCTGTCTGCGAGAACTGCCTGCCCGAGAACCCGTACGTCCAGATGCTCAAAGAGGACTACGGCGCTGAATGCAAGATTGTAAGTACAACCTGCAACACTCTGCAAAGGAAATACTAACATTTACAGTGCACTCGTCCATTCACCATATTCCGATGGAAAGCCGACCGCACGGCGCGGACCAAGCGCACCGCCATCTGCCTCACCTGTGCCCGATTGAAGAACTGCTGCCAGTGCTGTATGCTCGACTTGTCATTTGGTCTCCCGATCGTCGTCCGTGATGCTGCGCTCAAGATGGTCGCTCCGGGTCCGGAGAGCTCCATTAACCGCGAATACTACGCGCAAGGCCACGAGAAGGAAATCGAGGAAGGGCGGGGCGCCGTCGAGGAATACGAAAAGACAGACGAAAAAGCCCGCGAGCTACTTCGCAGGCTCGCCAACAGCCAGCCATATTACAGAAAACAGCGACAACTAGAAGGACCGCAGGAAGATGGAGAGTCGGAAACACCTACCAGTTCAGATGCACCGGTAGTCAAGAGCAGGTACGGTAACGCGCCTGGGCCCATTCGGACGAGCGAAAGCAGACGAGGCACACCACTCCCTGGTCGGGGAGGCCGTGGCGCTGCCCGTGGAGGTCGTGGTGGTCGACCTTTCCCTGGTACTGCACAGCTTCCGCCATCACAGGAGGATATTCTCCCGCCTGCAGACCCGAACATCTTGTCGCTGTTTGTCACGGGTGTTGAGGACGATCTCCCGGAGCACGCGCTTCGGTCTTTCTTCTCCCAGTTTGGCCAGCTTCGCTCTCTCATCTGCTCGCATCGCGCTCACTGTGCGTTTGTTAATTACGCCACACGTGAGGCTGCCGAAGAGGCCGCCAAGCAGTGCCAGGGCAAAGCTGTCATCCAAGGATGTCCACTGAGAATCCGTTGGGGTAAGCCGAAGGCACTGGATAATATGGACCGCGAGGAACGACTCAAGTACGCTCGCGAAGGCCGACAGGCCACAGGCTCCCCTGCCAACGCAGGTCGCGAAACCAGAGCTATCACAGCCGCCGGTGGCGAGGAACAGCAAGATAAGTCTCGCAACGTGCTCGTTGCTCCTCCCCCAGGCAGCGGCGAGGTTCAGTACTCCAGTTTATCCGGCGATTAAGTTATGTATTCTATTATCTGCCTCATTCATGTATTGCAGCAGCACGATTGGGAAGGCTTCATGTTTGTTTCGAAGCGGGCGTTATTGTATATTTCAATTCTATTGCTGTGCACTGCGCATGATCACCTAAACCAGAGACGCCAAAGGAGAGAGAAAAGCTGGGTATACTATAATACAAAATGGTTGCAAGCGTTCTGTAAAATCTTGCTTGCCGTCTTCCATCCCATAATATACATCGCGCGGACGAGTAACATCGTCGTATATATTCTTGTACCTATGACGCTGACGAGCACGGCTTGTCGACCTTGACGCTCTTCCCAGCAATCTTGATAGAATCATTATCACCACGCTCGATCTCATCGTGTATGCGGAGTTCTGTCACAGTCCATATGTTAGCCCCTCGATGCCAATCCATTATTTTCAGAGTAAAAGAAGGAGGATACACACCCCACCGCGCATTCTCATCCTCCGCACTCCTGGCACCCTGCACTATGTTATGCCGCAGAATGCTTGCAACCTCTATGGCGTGGTTGATCTGCATGGGAGTATCGATTCCTAATCGGCGGTGCTTCTCAAAGTTTTGGCGGGCTTCTTGACGGGCTGCGAGGAGGACGCGAGTGTCATCTATTGCAGGCTTATATTAGCACGCCGCTGGAACGGTTTGGTAATTGGGAGACGGACTCTGGAAGGCAATGCGGGCTGCACGCAGGATTTGGCGGTAGGCACTTAGTGCTGAGACGGCAGGTTGCGAGGCCATTTTATTGTGTGTCTAGAAAGTTCTTGGGAAGGTAGAGAAAGTAAGTCGAGTGTCAGGATGTTGCTTTGCGGTGGTGGCGCTATGGAGGAAGGGAGGGCGCGGAGGTTCACGGGTTGTGAGCAGAACGCTTATAAGAAGAAAGCAAATTTGTAGTGAGCACCTAGTTCAATGAGAGGTATATCTGACCAAAGAACGAATGATTGAAGAACAGAGCCTGGAAAAGTCTCGCCGTCCTCATCCTTCGGCATTCAATGACCTCCGAAACCAAGCATCCGCTGATTGGGTGAAGGCGAGGCGGGGAGTGCTGGCAGAAAAAAATAAACTCGCTCGCCCACTCAATTTTCAGCGCCCCAGTGTTGATCCCCTCTACACTTTGTCCATCCTTTTACCTCTTATCTCCCCCTCCTCCTTCGAAGCTCGGATCTGGTCATCGGCTTCATTCTCAAAATGTCCTCCGCCCAGGTTATCAACGTTACCCTCCCCGCCCTGTCTGCCGACTGGAGCGCCGACAAGGACTTCAAGGCTATTGGCAAGGTCTCCGCCGCTACACAAAGGAACCTCGAGCCTGTTGGTCCTCATTTCCTTGCTCACGCCCGCAGAGTACGTTTATCTCCTCAAAGTATATATCTTGCTCAATAAGCGATATATACCCTGATTGTCTCTTGCAATGCGGGACAATGCTAATGTCTCTATAGAAGCGCCACCAGCGCACTTTCTCCGAGGACGAGCGCATCCAGGCCCAGCAGAACGTCAAGAAGACCGAAGATGATGAGGATGATGATATCTCTGAGGATGAGGACCCCATGATGCTCCAGCGTGATGCCAAGGACTGGAAGGTATGCATCCCAAATTATCGAGCCATGGACAAATCTAATGTCTCTCTAGAGCCAAGATCACTACGCTGTTCTCGGCTTGAGCAAGCACCGCTGGCGCGCGACCCCCGAGCAGATCAAGCGTGCTCACCGCAAGAAGGTGCTCCGTCACCACCCCGATAAGAAGGCCGCCCTCGGCGACCGCGACGAGAACGACAGCTTCTTCAAGTGTATCCAAAAGGCCACCGAGATGCTCCTCGACCCCGTCAAGCGCCGCCAGTTCGATTCCGTCGACGAGGCTGCCGAGGTCGAGCCCCCCACCAAGAAGGAAGTCCAGAAGGGCAACTTCTACAAGCTCTGGGCTCCTGTTTTCCGCGCCGAAGGCCGTTTCTCCAAGATCCAGCCTGTTCCCGAACTAGGTGACGACAACAGCACCTTTGAGGAGGTTGACGCTTTCTACAACTTCTGGTACAACTTTGACAGCTGGCGTACGTTCGAGTACCTTGACGAGGATGTTCCCGATGACAACGAGAACCGTGACCAGAAACGTCACGTTGAGAAGAAGAACGCCAACGCCCGCCGCAAGCGCAAGACCGAGGACACTGCCCGGCTCCGACACCTTGTCGACGACTGCGCCGCCATGGATGAGCGTATCAAGAAGTTCCGCAAGGCCGCTCGTGCCGACAAGGACAAGAAGCGTCTTGAAAAGGAGGCCGAGGCCAAGCGACTGGTTGAGGAGAAGGAGAAGGCCCGTCTTGAGGAGGAACAGCGCAAGAAGGATGCTGAGGAGGCTGCCAAGGCTGACCGTGAGAAGGCAAAGAAGGCCAAGGAGGCCGCTAAGAACGCCACTAAGAAGAACAAGCGTGTGCTCAAGGGCTCCGTCAAGGACGTCAACTACTTTGCCGAGAGTGGCGAGCCGTCTGCCGCCCAGGTCGACGCTGTGCTCACCGATGTCGACAACGTCATCAGCAAGATCGACGCCGAGGAGCTCGCTTCTCTGGCCGAGCGTCTTACTATTGCTGGCAAGGACGGTGCTGCTGTCAAGAACGTGTACACAGAGGAGTTCAAGAGGCTGGTTGGAGCCGGCAAAGCCAAGGATGGCGAGGCCAAGTTCTTCGCTTAGATTTGTTTCTCCACCTGAGTATAGACTTGCACAGTGATTAGAACATAGAGCGGGCTGTGCTATGAGCGGCGCGATGAATATTGACGAATAAATGCAATCTTATTATCTTCTTGTCATCTCCGCCATTTCCTGTCATTATCAGCCAACTCGGTCGTTTGGACCGTAGACCAGCCCACGTGGGAGGGGTGACACCGAGATCAGGCAAGTGGTCATGGCCGCCTGTATGCCTCGTGGATAAGCCTTGCCAATCCCTGCCAATCCCAGGCTGTGGATGCTTAGGAAGCTTGTCGGGTGCCCCAGTACCTTGAAGGCGCGAGTTGCAGGGGGAAAGCAGTCGAGTCAGAGCTCCCCGACGCCGCACGTGGCCCCGCATTCTCCACCCTCGCCTTCTACTGTTTCTTTGGAGAACCTCCATCTCTCCTCTTCTAGTCCAGTCAACAGCGATCGATGTACAACGTGCATCTAAACAAGCTACGCGAGGTGGGCCTTTGGATATGCTCCCGAAGATTGTCATGGCACGATGTAACCAATCGAGGCCAGGGCATTAGAGCAGATACTCACGCGTGGGAGCAACGAGATGAACTCAACTCGGATTTGCCCTTGCCTGTCAAGTTATAAAAGGGCCGCCGATCTCATGCTGGACAGTCTTTCTTTCTGTTCCAGCTCACAGGTCTTCTAGACGCCGATCTTCACCCATCGTTGTGAATCTCAAACTCCCCGGCGCCATGTATACCAAGAAGGCTCTTGTCGCCCTCCTCGGAGGTCTGACCCTCTCTCTAGCTCAGACCTCCTCTGAGCAAACTCCCTCTGTAGCAGAGATTGAAGCTGCTCGCGCTACCACTCTGCCACACTCGCCCGTCTCCAACGCGAAGGGCAAGTCCTTCCAGCGTTTCATCAACATCTGGCTGGAGAACACCGTGCGTCTTTCCTTATCTTCTCATACTCCTCTATACTCACCCCGGTGTTAGGACTTCGAATCCGCCGCCAACGAGGGCCACCTCGCAAAGCTCGCAAAGAAGGGTCTAACCCTCACCAACCTCTGGGCCGTCACTCACCCCTCAGAGCCCAACTACTGCGCCTCCGCCGGCGGCGACACCTTCGGCATGGACAACGACGACTTCATCCAGATCCCCTCAAACGTCTCCACCATCGCCGACATGTTCGACACCAAGCACATCGCCTGGGGCGAGTACCAAGAGCACCTTCCCTACCCCGGTTACCAGGGCTTCCGGTACCCGACCTCGGGAGCAAACGACTATGTCCGGAAACACAACCCCATGGTCCTCTTCGACTCTGTCACCAAGGACGCGACGCGTCTTAGGCAGATTAAGAACTTCACCTCCTTCTACGAGGACCTAGAGAACCACGCGCTGCCGCAGTACGCCTTCATCACACCCAACATGACCAACGACGCACACGACACAAACATCTCCTTTGCCGGAACCTGGACGTGGGACTTCCTCATCGACCTCCTCGACAACGAGTACTTCACCAAGGATACCCTGATCATGCTGACCTTTGACGAAAACGACACATACGAGCTCGGCAACAACATCTTCACGTTCCTTCTCGGCGGCGCCGTCCCCAAGAACCTCATCGGGAAGGAAGACGACACGTTCTACACGCACTACAGTATCATCGCCTCGCTCTCTGCGAACTTTGGTCTCCCCTCGCTGGGCCGCTGGGACTGCGGCGCGAACCTGCTCAGTTTCCTGGCCGAGAAGGTCGGATACATCAACTGGGACGTCGACACGACGAACTTGTACCTGAATGTTTCGTACAATGGGCCGCTTTCTGATGGCTCGTATGCGGAGAAGACGTACGAGTGGCCTGTTCCGGCGACGAGTGGGAAGTGCTCGGGTGGCCATGGCATTCTGGATGTTGTCAAGAAGACTTGGGGGCATTTGAGTGCCACTCATGATTATTCGAGCCCGGTTCCTTTTGACAAGGAGACTGGGAACAGTGTTGGGATTAAGTATAGCCGGAAGCTGGTGAGTCGATCCTGCGCCTCCATTTTTCATACCAAAGCGGTGCTAACGATCATTCTGCAGAAGAACGGCAAGACTGAGAAGCATGTTACCGGACGCACGGATGGAACCTGCGCCTAGATAAGGATGTTCCGTTATAGAACTTGACAAAAACGCTATGATGCCGTGAATGTATACTTAGATTGGATTAATTACGACTCTATACACGTGGAAGAAAGTCTAATCTACCGAATAATTCAGCCATGAGTCTCCCGAATGTGGAAGCTCTTGAGCTTATAGAATGCATCAAAGGACTGCGGCCCGAGAGAGCATCCGAGACCGGAATTCTTCCATCCAACCCACGCGAGATCCTGTCATATTATGTCAGTCTACTTCTTATGATTAGTTAGATGAGGGGTGTGGGAGACAAACCGGACTAGGGTAATCACAGCGATTAACAAACACCGTACCCGCCTCAATCCGCTCAATGAGTTCCTCGCCACTCTGGATATCCTTCGTCCACACGCTCGCAGTGAGACCATAGTCGCTATCATTCATGAGAGCGATGGCCTCGTCATCGGACGACACCTTCATAATCGGGATGACGGGACCAAACGTCTCCTCGCGCATGACACGCATATCGTGCGAGACGTTTGTGAGGACTCGTGGGGCGATGAAGCTTCCTTGGGATGGGAGGGAGTCGAATGTGGGGTTCTTGGGTGTTGAGTCGACGGCGCCGCGGGAGAGGGCATCATCAATGTGCGATTGGATGTTCTTGACTGCTTGATGGGAGATGACGGGGCCGGTGGTTGTGGCTTTGTCGGTGGGGTCGCCGAGTTTGTAGCTGTCGCGGATTAGTTGTAGTAACGAGAAGGGTAGGCGTAGGTGGCATACGTTGCAAGCTCCTTCTGCACTTCAGCTACAAAAGCATCGTGCACATCGGCATGGACATAGACCCGCTCAATCGCGCAGCAACTCTGGCCGGAGTTGAACACGGCGCCGTCTACAACCTGTCCAGCCGTGTAGGCTAGATCGGCGTCGGCGCGGACATAAGCTGGGTCGTTACCACCGAGCTCGAGGTTCAGTGGTACAATTCTTCCAGCAGTTGCCTGGCGCAGACGAATACCACCCTGTGTAGAACCAACAAACGAAACCAGCTTGATCTGAGGAATCTTGACAATCTCGTCGAAAACCTCCCAGGCGCCGAAGTGGACCACTTGCAGGACGTTTTTGGGAAGACCGGCTTCGTTAAAGTACTGTACTAGCTTCTCGCCGACGAGGGGTGTTTGTGGAGAGGGTCGAAGGAGGACTGTGTTTCCGGCAAGGAGGGCGGGGACGAGAGCGTTGATGGTGATGAGGTAGGGGTACTGCAAGGTCAGTATCTATGCCTCTGCAATACAGCAGCTAACCTACATTCCAAGCCGTCGCAAGGAGCACCGGCCCAACAGCCTCCTTCTTCACATATCTCCTAAACCCACTCTCCGCCTTGCCAGGAACACTCTTCAGGCTCTCATCCGCCAACTCAAGCAGATAATCCGCGCGCTTGCGCATGGTATCAATCTCGCCAGCGGTGTACGAAATCGGCCGACCCATCTGGTCAGTCAATTCCTGCGCCAGAGTCTCCTTGTTTGCATCGATTATATCCAACGCTTTGACGATGATGGCTTTCCGCTCGGCGAGGGGCAGCAGCTTGTACGTGCGGAAGGCATCTTCGGCCGCCTGGGCGATCTGGCCGACCTGCTCGAGCGAGGCGCCGGGGTGCTCGAAGATGACTTTTCCGGAGGAGGGAGAGAGCGTGCGAATTTGGTTCGACATCTTGTGTTGTTAAGTGAGGGCGTAGGAGAGAACACGTTATCTGGTGGGCGAGCGGCGACGTCGGCCATGGCTTATAAGGCGATAAGAGGTGGGGTAGTGCAGCCTGAGGTGTCGGTGCTGCGTCAATCAGATTCTCCAAGTACCTCGACGCGAGGTTCGAGTGCGTGGCGAATTTTGACCATTGTAAAAAGTGTGTCTCTAAGATGTTGATTACGATACACAACATTGGCTTACTTCCATACCGCGGTAGCAGTGATCCCTGTCGATGTGGATCTTCTATAAGCGCTCCCTCTCATCTCAAATTCTACCCCGCACCGCTCCCCTCTCAGTGATTTCTCTTTCCGCCGGACAACCACCGCTACTTGATTCCGCCGGACATGGTAGCGCAACTAATTTAAACAGCTCTAGAGCTCAAGTCGTGGCTGATATTACATTTCGCTCCCATACCATTCTTCTCCGCAACGTAGCCGCCCAAGTCATCACAATAAACGTTTTGCTTCAGACTCATTCTTGCGGCCTTCCCAGGACATGCGGGACATTGACATACAAATGACTCAATTGACAGTATTGTGACTATTATTTTAATAAGCAACAAGGCCTTGACTGCGTATACTATACGTCCGGTGAGTCGTTATAGTGCACGGTAGAAGGTTCTACCGATAAGCTTGCGAGGCTGAAGTAACCCAAGAGCTCGATTGTTAGCTTCAATCTTCTCCTTTCCAACGGGACTAATGTGCTATGCCTAAAAGATCTATACGGTGAACAAAGCAAATATCAATTGCATATACGCAAAGTCCTGACGGTGGACAACTCCTTGAGGAGACGAGCCACGTTAAGAAGAGTATAAATTCACCACCCCCACTCCCCTCGCCTCCCCTGTCTCTCTTCTCCTCATACTCGAACAACTCAAAACAATCACCTGAATTGTTCAGCCGAAATGGCTTGGTACGACTCTTACATCGGCAAACCAGTCACGGACCTGCCAACTCCATCTCTCATCCTCAGCAAACCAACAATTGAGCGCAATATCAGCCAACTCCACCAAGATGTTAAGAATTTGGGGATTGCCTTTCGCCCGCATGTCAAGACGCTCAAGGTTTGCCGTTCCATACTCCACTTACATGAAGAAGAAGGGATGGCGAGCCTAACCGTGCGCATAATAGTCCCTTGAGGTAACCCGCCTCATGCTCGACAATGGCCTTTATCGCAAGATTGTCGCCTCTACGCTCCCCGAAATCGAGGGTGCGCTCCCTCTCGTCAAAGAGGGAGTTCTCGATGAGGTTAGTCCTAGTCACATCAATCCCGTATACCCACGATTGCTAAAGAAAATCCGGGAAAGTGCCTCTACAGCATGCCCATCTACCCCAGCGTCCTCCCCCGCCTGGCACAACTCTCCGACACGCTCAAGATCGTTCTCATGATCGACAACGAGCAACATATCGACATTCTCGAACAGTTCCAAGGAACAAGAGCCTCTTGGCCCGTCTTCATCAAAATCGACGTTGGCACCCGACGCGCAGGCGTCGTAAAGTCCTCCTCCGTACTCCCGTCTCTCGTTCGCCGCGTAGAGGAGTCTCCCGCTGTCGAGCTGTACGGGTTCTATTGCCACGCCGGGCACTCTTATGCGTGTCGGACGAGCGAGGCCGCGGCGAGTGTCCTTAAGGATGAGGTTGAGGGTGTTGTTAGTGCATCGAAGTTTTTGTCTAAGAAGGAATCTGGACGAAAGGTCATTGTCTCGATTGGGTCGACGCCGACGGCACATGTTGTTTCGTCGCTGAGAGAGGTGTTGCCTGAGGGGTTGGAGTTGGAGTTGCATGCTGGTTTGTCCTCTTTCCCCCTCATTCTCCCCCGTTCGGAAGTGAAGAGAGTGCTAACAAAACTTAGGAAACTTCCCCTGCAACGACCTCCAACAAGTCTGCACAGGCCTCATCCCAGCAACCGCCCAATCCGTCCGCGTTCTCACAGAAGTCTGCAGCGTCTATCCCGAGCGCAACGAAGCGCTCATCAACGCGGGCACAATCGCACTCTCCAAGGAAACGAGCGATCTCCCTGGGTACGGCCGCGTAATCGACAGACCACAGTGGGCTGTTGTACGGACAAGTCAGGAGCATGGGATATTGGGACTCTCGGCCGCACCGGCGCTCTCTGTGCTTGGGGTCAATAATAATGAGGTTGATACGGAGGAAAAGGCAGATCAGACGTTTAGGATTGGGGATCGCGTGCTGCTTTGGTGCCAGCATGCTTGTATTACGGCGTCGGCGTTTCCGGTGTATTTTGTTGCTGATGAGAAGGATATTGTTAGGGAGGCGTGGGCTCCTTGGAAGGGGTGGTGAGCGTATTTGGGCATTTGAGGTGGAGCTAGGAATGTGAACGGAGTAGACTGTAGTATATAAGTGGAGAATTATATTAAATACTCAAGAAGGCAGACTGGACACGAAGACAAATGCTAAGCTAAATATAACAACCTGGCAGCCATAACATGCAATCATAACATATCATACGTAAGGATGAGAGAGAATCATTAAGAGGGTATACAAAACAATAACGAAAAGGCGTTTCACGTAGCGCAGTCATGCATCGGACTTGTTCTTCATCTTGTTCTTTTTCTCCTTCGTCTCAGGAGTACCATTCTCCTCTGCCCCATTGGCATCAGCACCGGTAGTCTCAGTCTCAGTCTCAGTCTCAGTCTCAGCCTCATCCTCGGCATCGGCCTCGGCTTCAATCTCATTATCATGGATTCCCTTTCCCTCCTGGGCCTCACCATTCTGCCTTCCATTCTCTACGCCAGTGGGCTTTCCCTTTTGCGGTGTGCTCTCAGCCTCGGACTGCACCTGGCTCTCTTGCGCGCTGCTCGCGGCCTTGCTATCGCGCCGCTTCTTCCCACGGTTAATCAGCCGATTATGGAACGCGGGCTCATCGACCTCGGGATCCTCATTCAGGATACGACGCGCCGACTCCCGTCCGATGACCGGCAGCCGATCGACGCCCTGCACACCCTGCGGAACGAGCTTGGGATCAAGCAGACCGACCTGGACGAGAACACTCGCCTGGTCCCAGTACACGTGCTCTGAGTAGAGTTTCCCCGAGCGCAAGCTGACGATGCTGACGAGGATGAATTCGACTTTTTTGTTTGTGGGACCCACGCCCGGGAGGAGCCAGGGGATTTCCTGGGTGTGCTGGAAGGAAACGAAGAGTTCGTCGACGATGCGGTCGGCGCCGATGGTGCGTGAGATAAGGCGGAGGTGCATGGATTCGGGGAGGTGGTCGAAGAAGTGCTGCTCGTAGAAGCGGCGAAGGGCGCGCGTGCCTGTGCCGCCGCTTAGGGTTGGGCCGTATGTAACGTTGGGGGTGAGGTTGGTCACGTATTCGTCCATAGTTTCGTTGATGTCCATTGAGAAGAATTTGCCTGTCGACAGGTGAGTTGGAGGCTAAGGGTTGGTGGTTGGGGCGGCTTACCCTGCAGGTGGTTCTCCCAGGACTTTTCCAGGTCTGTGTCGCGTCCGTAGGCCGAACGGAGTACATCGAGCGTCCGGGTAAAGGCGAGATCGGCAGCGAGGCGGTTGTACTCATCCAAGTCCACCTCCGCGAAGCCAGGCTGCGCATCGAAGTAAGTGTACGCGCGGTGTCCGATGTGCAGGCGCTCTCCGGTACCGATACCAGGATCAATCCGTCTGGATGTGCGCTTCTTCTTGCCCTGAAGGCCAAGGAGGGTTGGAGTTGTAGTGACGTCAATCGTGTCGCCAGCCAGGTGGGTGAGAATCTTTACTGATGGAGGGTATCGCGAGCGAGTGTCCGGAATGTTCGTTGGATAGTAGCAGACCAATGCGCAAAGTCGACTGACATTGTTTGGCTTGAGATAGTATTCCAGACAGAAAGAAGCAGCGTCGCCGAAGGCTGTAGACTTTAGTAAAGACCATCTTCTCGTGGTATACTTCGGCACTCACCAATAACACCATAGTTGTCTCCGACCCCAAGGCCCTCCTTGACGGCCATTAAGCGACGGACGTATTCCTTCTCGTCCTCTGTGAATGGAACATAGATGACACTGAATCCCTCCTTCTGCCATGCCTGCACGAATTCAGAGTCGAAATCCTCGGTTTCCGCGCTAATGATGAGTCGCGCGTTTCTCGAGTTGGAGTATAGAAAGCCACCGCCGGGCGCGTTGATGGTTAGCGAAGCCATGATGGGATTACTAAAGTACCTGAGAAACAGCCGGAATGATGAGATTTGTTCCTGGACAGAGTTCTGGAAACGTTGTTGTCGAAATCTTAAAAAGGGATCGCGGCAATACGTCACAGCCTGCATTTCACCCTCTACGTCATCTCATCATCTCGCAACCAAATCATCTGATAGAGCACACTGACATAACACCCCTTAACAGCCAGCATTATAGGCGAATAATATGCACCCTTTCTAAGCCGTACGTGGCTTAGTCTTATCCAACTTTAATGCTTGCTTTTTATATACTTCGGACGTTTCTGTCGCCCCGCATTCCAACCACGGCAACTTGCGACCCAGTAGAAAGCAGCCCAGAAGAGGAACAGCCAATGAAAGCTAAAAGCTATCTCGCACATAATCATGACGGGACGTAGACGTATGTCAATCCAATCCTCCAGGAGAGCAAAAAAAAAAGCCCTTATCTTACGATTCCTTCATGCGGCGTTATCTACGATGGACAGCTTCGCGTAGACCAGCCCAGACTCCGCATATCGAGAAGTTTCGACCGAGCCGACGGCCCCACGAGACTACGGAGTACTACAAGACCACCCTCCTCCTCACTTCCAAGTTTTTTCCACCTCCCTGATTTTTTGCCAGTTTCAATCTCTGCATCTTCACAGCCGGCGGGTTTCCTCTCACTCTACTTAGCGTAACATGTCCCTCGTGCAGCATGTCTCTGCACTCGAGGGCGTGGACCACATCCCAGAACCAGAGCAGCAAGAGACACTCGACGGCACCTACGACGGACTCGAGCCGATCCACCGCCAGATCAGCTATAATGCCTTTCCGCCGCATAGCGAGGTGATCGAGGATAAGCCTGCGACCCCTCAGTACAAAGTTTCAACCGCGAAGAGAATAGGTAGGTCTCCTCCCACGACGCGAATCCGAGTCGCGTGCTAATGTTACCAGCCCAGGTTGCCATCACGATATTAGCCTGCTGGTTCGCATCAGGAGTCGTCTTTGGCTACGCAGCGCTGAAGCCTGTCCTTGTTGCCCAGGGAGTCTACAAAGATCTATGTGCAGTGGAGGATCTCGACGGAGAGTTGGATACCTGCTACAAGCAGGAGCTCAGGTTCGTACAAGCTTACATACCCCGACAGCCGATTGCTGTTCCACGACTGACACCTTGTGCGACTCTAGGTTGAACCTGTTCTTCACCGTCGGCTCGATAACAGCAAATGTGTCGGCCCTCCCGGTCGGGTCCATTCTCGACCGCTATGGCTCGCGTGTGTGCGGGTTCGTTGCGTGTGGATTATTGACTGCAGGAAGCTTGTTGATGGCCTATTCGTTCTCGAACCCGCATTTCGATGGATACATTGCTGCGAACTTCTTGCTTGCGCTTGGTGGAACGTTTCTCTTCGTGCCCTCGTTCCGGATCGCGAATGCGTTTCCGAAATATGCGGGGACGATCGTTGCGCTCGTGACGGGCGCTTTTGACGCCTCTGCTGCGATTTATCTATTCTATCGGTTATTGTTCGAAGCGACGGGTGGAAGATTCACACCTGATAAATTCTTCCTGGGATATACGCTAGTGCCTGCATTGATATTCCTTGCGTTGATCACCATCATGCCCTCCCGCGACTACCAGACACCTCACCAGCTCGAAGTCAAGCTTGAGAAAGCGGAGGATTCAACCCGGGATATTCACGACTCCGACGATGAAATTGAAAGCTATAATGAACTTCGTCGAATTCGAAAAGAGAGAGCCGAGCGGCGCAAGGACAAAGTTCGCAAACTCGATAAAGTCCTCGGAGACGAAGACGTGCGGAAACAACGCGAACAGCATGAAGAGGAGCGCCAGGCGGCCAGTGCTGTGTGGGGTGTGCTGCACGGTCAGCCTGCACATAAGCAGATGGCCACGCCGTGGTTCGTGCTGATTACTTTGATGACTGTGCTGCAGATGCTGCGCATGAACTATTTTATTGCGACGGTTAGAAATCAGTATGCTTATATGCTGGGCGAGGAGCGAGGGGTTGAAATCAATCACTTCTTTGATGTTGCCCTACCAGTTGGCGGGGTCCTCTCGACGCCCTTTATTGGGTTAATCCTGGACCATCTCAGTGTCCCGTCCACACTCGCCATAATCGTATGCCTTACCACTGTGATCGGAATCCTGAATTCCATACCGGCGTTGTGGACAGGCTACCTTACCGTTATCCTCTTCGTCTTCTTACGCCCATTCTACTACTCGGCCATGTCGTAAGTACCCCTTTCCACAGCCAAGCTGAGCCGAACCCACTAACAAGAGGTCTCCAGCGACTACGCAACAAAGGTCTTCGGCTTCGCAACATTCGGCCGCGTCTATGGAACGATCATCTGCTTCTCGGGTCTCGTCAACTTCTCGCAGTACGGCCTCGACGCCTTAACCCACGGCCCATTCCACGATAACCCGATTCCCATAAACATCCTTCTCGCAGGCGCGGGATTCGTCGTCGGCTTTATACTCGTAGCCTTTGTGGCGACGGCTGAGCACCGGATTCGAGCGAGGCAACGGGAAGATGCGGCGGATGACGAGCAGCGACAACTGTTGATTCCCGAGGAGAGTGGGGAGGAGGGGGGTGATTATGGGTCGTTTCGGTAGGGGAGGTGCGGGCTTTGTCGGGCAGGGATTGGCTCGAGGTTGAGTCGGGCTGTCACCTGTGAGCTGCAGGTAGGGGGTTGAGGCTGAATCTAGACTTACCATGGTAGTAGGTACTAGGTAGCGAGAGGTTCGGGAGTTGAAGGCGCTGGCGGTGCGGTCCTCGGAAGGATGCGTTCGGCATGTAATAGTGGCTTTATAGGTCTGGGGCGAGGGTCCTAGTATTCGATGATAATATGTACTTATGCTTCTGTTATGGGCGTCGGCGTTTCCAAGTTGATTAGCCTATATCATAATTAATTTCGCTTGAAGCGAGACCCTGTGCCCGAGCATGAATCATCCAAGATTACTCCGCGTACAGAGTCTTAGCGGTCGGCTCACGAACCATGTGAGCACCTCGTGGCCACTGCTTCGGCCCCATCGCTCATCGGAACGAAGAGCTCAACACCATCGGCACTCAGCCTTGTCCCTAGGAACATGGAAAGAGCGTTGCCCGCCGATTGGAGCGGCACTTGGACAGAGTTTCGCACCGCAACTCAGCTTGAGACTAGCTCAATGACAGGGGCGAGTCAACAGCTGACAGGCATGGCGTGGCTGCCACTCACACCGCGAAGCGAAACAAGATAACACAGGCCTGGAACATCGGTCACTGCCACCAGAACTTCCAGACCAATTAAACACACAACGAAGGAATCATTCCCAGCTGCCAAGAATCGCCAAGATGGGCTCTGCGAGAGTTGCCTAGGTATCTTTTTTAGCTTGGCAAGCGGGCCTTGGACTGGACGCTTTTTCTCTCAACTCGTGAGTGCACGAAGCCGTGGCGATGTGGTATTTCGAGGAAGGAATCGCAATGGGTGGATTCCACCCCGCGCGCTGGCCCCGCCAGTCTGGGGAAAAACTCGGGACGACGTGGAGATGAACACATCTCACTGTGCCACTACGCGACACCAGCGCTCCAACCGGATGATTGAGCTACACCGGATCGGGAAGTTCCCGAGGCACTTTTGCGTTCCAAGCCGGCTTTTGCTGCGTTGAGCAGGTTCGGCAGTTTGAAGGTTTCTGGGCTGTGGGCCGATGTTTGTTCTTCCCAACTTCTTTGGTTTCGGGCTCGATGGGTATTCGTCTGTGCACCTGTGTGAGAAGACAAGGGTCCATTGGTTCTCGTCCTATGGGCGTCTGCGATGAGTGAGTGAACTGGGGGAAGTGGGTAGGTAGGTATACTCCGTACGGGGGTGGGCACAACAGTTGCTCATGGGGTTTGAACTGGGGTTGGGAGTCATTAATCTGTCATTTCTCCCGCAAAGTGGGTATATAACAGCCTTCCCCATGCCCTGGTGGATCAATTGATCTTCAGTTCGTGTTTCATCCGCTCTTTTCTCTCTCTATAGGACCATTCGACACCTTTCAGGAGATACTTTCGAGTTTCCCTACTGCCAAAATGGCCCCGTTCGCTGATGAGAAGCGCTCCAGCGTGGAGAAGATCGAGAATGCAAACCTGCCTGCCTTGAATGCGCTGGACTATGATGAGGAGTACTCGCCTGAGGAGCAGAAGCGGATTATTCGGCGCGTTGATCTTCGTCTCGTTACGATTACCGGCCTTGCGTACTGTGTTTCGCTCATGGATCGTACCAACTTGAGTAATGCTGCCATTGCTGGGTAAGCCTTCTTGCTAGTGGATTGCTGGTTGTTTCGCTGACTTACCTGGGCAGTATGGTGGAAGAGCTGCATCTCTACGTTGGATTCAGATATGTGCGTTCGAGCGCCAACGATTATTGTTGACTTACTAACGCAGTGTAGTCCATTGTCGTCCTTATGTTCTTCGTCCCTTATATCATCGCCCAGCCTCCCCTCACAGCGATCACTAGAAAGCTGGGACCGACTTATTTCCTCGGAAGTATCGTGATTTCTTGGGGAGCCATCCTCATTGTACGTCTTGATTTCTTTCACGCGTTGCACCTGCTAAATGTATCAGGGCATGGGTTTCGCAAAGAACTGGAATCATCTAGTAGCTTGCCGTGTGCTACTTGGTCTCCTAGAGGCAGGTTACTTCCCTGGCTGTGTTTATCTCTTGTCCAGTTGGTACGCGAGATGTAAGTGTCAAGCTCACGGACCCAGTTTCTCCATCTAATGAGTCCAGATGACGTCCAGAAGCGATTCTCCGTCTTTTACCTGATCGGCTGTGTGGCCTCGGCGTTAGCTGGTATCTTGGCTTACGGCCTGATGCAGATGGATGGAGTTCAAGGTCTAGGTGGCTGGAGGTGGATCTTTATCATTGAGGGCGTGGTAGGTATACTGATCTTCTCAATGAGTTCCTGCTGACAGTGATAGATCACCGGTGTCATCGGAATTCTGGCCATAATCTTCCTCGTCGACTTCCCTGATCGGGCTCATAAGTCTTGGAGGTTCCTCAGCGAGAAGGAGTGCGCTTTTATTGTGCGACGCATCAACCGCGACCGATCTGATGGAAATGCAGAGCCCTTCACCCTGAAGCGGTTCCTGTCCCCGGCACTTGATTTGAAGATCTGGGGCTTCGCGATGATCTTCTTGTAAGCACTGCCATTCCCAGAACCGTTGAAGCCCTAGCTAACAAGACTAGCTGCGTGACGACCGTTAGCTATGCGATTGCATACTTCCTTCCAATCATCCTCTCCGTGGGTATGGGCTTTGATACTGGTGTCTCTCAGTGCCTTGTTGCGCCCCCATATGTCGCTGCTGGTTTCGTGATGTATGGAACTGCTTGGGCGGGAGACAAGTACCGCGTCCGTGGCCCTGTTCTGATCTTTAATGCTCTCCTATGCATCATTGGCCTTCCTATGATGGGTTTCGCCAAAAGCAATGCTGCGCAGTACGTCGGTGTCTTCTTTACCGTGGCTGGTTCCAACGCGAATATTCCCGCCGTCATGGCGTATCAGGCCAACAATGTCCGTGGTCAGTGGACCCGTGCTCTGTCCAGCGCCACGCTCGTTGGCTTCGGAGGCATTGGTGGTATTGCGGGCAGCTTGGTCTTCCGCGAGCAGGACAAGCCTCATTACCGACCGGGTATCTGGTGTGCGATTGCGTAAGTTCATTGACTCTCTCTATGGAGTATGTACTGATGCTATCCAGTTGCAATCTGCTCCTCATGGTCATTGTCGTTGTTCAAAGCGTGTGGTTCCGTTATGCCAACAAGCAGGCGGACCAGGGCAAGCGCATCATTGAGGGCTCGCCTGGTTTCCGCTACACGATTTAGGTTAGCGGTGGGGCGGTTCAGGGGTTTTGATATACTCCGGAGAACTTAATACAGTCGGTTCTGGGGGGAAACTGGGATAGAGGAGCGGATATGATTGGAAGAAATTGGAATATATTTTCATTGGACGAGGTCCGGCGCAGGATTGTCTTCTAAGCTAGGTAGAATTCCTTCCAAAGATTGAACTCCGTTCTAGCCCGCTATCGCCCGGAAAATCCTCTGAGACTAGTAGTACTCGTGGCGGAGTTGAGACTTTTGAAAGGCAGCTGTTGTCGAAACATGCACGTCGAGCTTTTTTGAGGTCTAGGTACAGTCATGGCTTTTGGAGACGATCGAGAGAGTGCGCCCGAGAAAAATGACGTCATACATAGACACAGAATATGCTTCAGAATTGAGTCAACTCTCTCCAAAAACCAACACAAACAATCGCTTCCTGCTGTAGAACTGTCATGACAGACGCCCGCAAGACAGCAAGCTCGCTACCAGAATGCAAGCTCCTCCGACAGTCGGTGTGAACCCGCGAGGCACGAAAACTGCTCGAGCTTTCCCGCGGGAAATGGCCGCTATCAGCCCATCGCTGGCTGCTGATTGGTCAGCGCCTGACGTTATCGTGGGCTCGGACAGTTTCCCGTTGTGGCCGCGGTCTTCATACATCACTGCGGCTTCAAGAACTTTTTTCTCCCTCATCTCTTTCTTTTCTTCTTCTCAGCTTCCTATTCTCCCCTCTGATCCTCCTAGAATTCTACTCACTTGATTATCTCCCGCTCAATTGGCGTCGTTGCCGCTTATGCCGTCGCGATAAGAGCTATAACCATCCCTGCCCCTAGCTAAGAGCTCCGATTCCGTGACAGCTCGGCCTGTCAACCCCTCACACAAGGATGGCAGCGTCACTGTGCCTGCGCGGCACTCGCCAGCTTGCTCTGCGCTCTCAATTGCGCACAGTTCCTTCATCCCTACGACGAACCTCGCCTTCCCGATTCCTCCCCGCATACCGCAGCTTACACACGACATCGCAACCGTTGCCTTCCACACGGCGGCCGGTCTACACCAGCTCCGTTGCGGACCATGGCGTTCCTCACCCAGCCGATGTCTTTCAGCCCCTAGATACCTTCCCGCGGCGTCACATTGGCCCTTCTCCAGATGCCGCGGAGGAGATGTTGGCTGTCCTTGACCCTCCCGCCGCATCTCTTGACGAGTTCGTCAAGCAGGTTCTCCCCGCCGATGTGCTGTCCAAGAAGGACTTGAATGTCACACTTCCGAGCGCCGATACAGGTCTGCCCCGGAGCAGCGTGCATGGAGGCTTGGGAGAGACGGATATGCTGAAGCTGTTGGATAAATACCGCAAACAGATCGACGTCTCTGGAAAGACTTTCATCGGTGCCGGTTACTATCCCACAATAGTTCCCCCGGTTATCCTCCGCAACATCCTGGAGAACCCTGCGTGGTACACAAGTTACACACCCTACCAGCCGGAGATCAGTCAAGGTCGCCTCGAGTCGCTCCTGAACTTCCAGACCTTGACCGCTGACTTGACCGGGCTCGCATTCGCCAATGCCTCCGTTCTGGACGAAGGTACTGCTGCTGCCGAGGCTATGACCATGTCTATGGCCACCTTGCCTCTTGGCAAGCAGAAGAAGGCAGACAAGACCTACGTGATCTCTCACCTGGTCCACCCTCAGACAATTGCCGTAATGCGCTCGCGTGCGGAAGGGTTCGGTATCAATCTGGTCATCGGCGACATTCTGGCCGATGGTCACAAGCTCGTCAAGGAGCAAGGCGACAGCCTCATCGGTGTCCTTGCCCAGTATCCCGACACCGAAGGTGGTGTCTACGATTACCAGGCGCTGAGCGACACTATCCACGGTACCGGTGGTACCTTCAGCGTTGCGACTGATCTGCTCGCATTGACGGTTCTCAAGGCTCCGGGCGAGTTTGGAGCTGACATCGCTTTTGGCAGTGCCCAGCGATTCGGTGTTCCTATGGGCTATGGCGGTCCTCACGCTGCCTTCTTTGCTTGCGCAGACAAGTACAAGCGCAAGGTTCCTGGACGTGTTGTTGGTGTTTCCAAGGATCGCTTGGGCAACCGCGCGCTGCGTCTTGCTCTGCAGACAAGAGAACAGCACATTCGTCGTGAAAAGGCTACTAGCAACATTTGCACGGCTCAGGCTCTGCTTGCTAACATGAGCGCCATGTATGCTGTCTATCACGGGCCTTCCGGTCTGAAGACTATCGCTCAGCGTATCATGTCCATGACTACCGCCCTTCAAAGCAAGCTCGCTGCCCTGGGATACAATGTCCCCGTCAAGTCAAATGTCGCTGATGGCGCGGCTGTCTTCGATACCGTCACTGTCGAATTCGCTAGCAGTCAAGAGGCAGATGCGATTTTCGCCGCTGCCCGCGAGAACTCGCTTTTCCTCCGCCGCATTTCTGAGACCAAGGTTGGTATCTCCCTAGACGAGACCGCTGGACGCGACGAGGTCAAGACCATCCTCCAGGTCTTCTCTACCCATGCGTCCAAGGGCGAGGTCACTCTAGAAAAAGAACTTGCGTTGGCTTCCGTCCCCGCAAGCTTGGAGCGTACTTCTGCCTATCTCACTCACCCCGTCTTCAACACTCACCACTCCGAGACCGAAATGCTCCGGTACATTCGTCACCTTGAATCCAAGGATTTGTCTCTGGCTCACTCCATGATTCCTCTCGGATCTTGCACCATGAAGCTCAACGCTACCACTGAGATGATTCCTGTCTCGTGGCCCGAATTCTCCCAGATGCACCCATTTTTGCCCGCTGACGTCGCCAAGGGATACACCCAGATGATTGACGACCTGGAACAGCAGCTCGCGGACATCACTGGTATGGCTGAGGTCACCGTTCAGCCCAACTCCGGCGCTCAAGGTGAATTTGCCGGTCTTCGCGTCATCAAGAAGTACCAGGAAGCCACTGGCGACTCCAAGCGTACCATCTGCTTGATTCCGGTCTCGGCTCACGGTACCAACCCTGCCAGTGCTGCCATGGCCGGTATGAAGGTGGTTACGATCAAGTGCGATACTAAGACGGGCAACCTCGACTTGGAAGACCTGGAGGCCAAGTGCAAGAAGCACCAGGATGAACTCGCGGCCATCATGATTACCTATCCCAGTACCTTTGGTGTGTACGAGCCTGGTGTCAAGAAGGCTTGTGATCTTGTTCACCAGTATGGTGGCCAGGTCTACATGGACGGAGCGAACATGAACGCGCAGATTGGTCTATGCTCTCCCGGTGAGATTGGTGCCGATGTCTGCCATCTGAACCTGCACAAGACCTTCTGTATCCCCCACGGCGGTGGTGGTCCTGGTGTGGGCCCCATCGGTGTCGCTGAGCACCTCCGTCCCTACCTGCCATCTCACCCCAACAGCGAGTACCTCCAGTCTAAGCGCTCAGAGCTCTCCTCCCCGCCAATCAGTGCTGCACCTTGGGGTAGCGCCAGCATCCTCCCCATCACCTTCAACTACATCAACATGATGGGCTCCAAGGGTCTGACGCACGCGACCAAGATCACCCTGCTCAACGCGAATTACATCCTCTCCCGTCTCAAGGAACACTACCCCATCCTGTATACCAACGACAATGGCCGCTGCGCGCACGAGTTCATCCTCGACGTCCGCAAGTTCAAGGATACCTGCGGCATTGAAGCCATCGACATCGCCAAGCGTCTGCAAGACTACGGCTTCCACGCCCCGACCATGTCCTGGCCTGTCGCCAACACGCTCATGATTGAGCCCACAGAGTCCGAGAACAAGGCCGAGCTCGACCGGTTCTGCGATGCCCTCATTTCCATTCGCCAGGAGATTGCCGCTGTTGAGAGCGGCGAGCAGCCCCGTGAGGGCAACGTTCTCCGCATGGCACCCCACACACAGCGCGACCTACTCGCCACCGAGTGGGATCGGCCGTATACGCGTGAAAAGGCGGCTTATCCTCTTCCTTATCTTGTTGAGAAGAAGTTCTGGCCGTCTGTCACGCGAGTGGATGATGGTATGTTCCCTTCTCGTATTCCATGAAAGACCCGAAGCTAATAGAAACAGCATACGGTGACCAGAACCTGTTCTGCACATGCGGACCTGTGGACGAGATCGAGTAGTTATGATACCCATGTTTGACTAGATCACGACGTTTTTATATATTTTCAACACTTCTGTCTGGGATGGCTATTGTGGGCATTTGAGATTCAACATGGCCATAGAATACACGGCGTTGGATTGCATTGGATTGGACTGTTATTCTTACTTCAACATACATAGCATGGGACACTAAAAGTTCCACATTGCATATTGAATATCATTAGCATATTGATATCACATTCAGAGGTTGTATGCTGTAGATAAGCTTATCGTGTAGCCCAACTATCTTATCTGAATTTGATAAGCAGATCGGACGGGAGCCGACGGGCAATTGATCGGAGCCAGCCGTCAACCACTGCGGAGGTCGCCATCCGCAGCCTTGTCCCTTTCTCTATAAAAGCTCACTGCCCCATCCCATCTCGTCTGGAATGATGGACGGGTGCTGCTCGCGTGGCCAATCTTTGAACACATAATACTTTCCCAATACAGGCTCTCGGTCGCGTAAGTCTATCCCCTCCCTCACTTTACATCACAGCTGACACCGCATGACGCAGATTCATTTTAAACCAGCCGCACAGCCGCTTATCAGCGGAGACTGAACAATATCGAAGAACCGAAACAAAACAATGGCGCCCGCACCTCCAGTCACCCTGTTCTACGGAACATTCGTGGACCTCCCACGGACAGAATCCGGCTCGAAGCACGAGCTCTCAATCAGACACGGCGCCCTCTGGGCGTCAACGCGCACAGGCCGCATCGCAGGCTCCGACTGGAGCATCACCAGCGAGGCGCAACTCCAATCGCTTATCCGCCGAAACGCCTGGCCGGGAACAGTTCGCATCATCCGCGCGCGCGAAGACCTCAACGAGTTCTTCTTCCCGGGCTTCATAGACACGCACATCCACGCGCCGCAGTACCCGAACTCCGGTCTCTTTGGTTCTTCGACCCTACTCGACTGGCTCGAGACGTATACCTTCCCGCTAGAATCTAGCTTGGGGAATTTGTCGAAGGCTCGCACAGCATACGACAAGGTCATCTCGCGCACACTCGCAAATGGGACAACATACGCCTCCTACTTCGCGACAATCCACGTCGGCGCAACGAACCTGCTCGCGACCCTCGCCCACACCCGTGGCCAACGAGCACTCATCGGTCGCGTCTGCATGGACAACCCGTCCTTCTGCCCGAGCTACTACACCGACGGCTCCGCGCAGGAATCCCTCTCCGCAACAAAGGAGAACATAGCACACATCCATAGCCTTGACCCCGCGGGGAAGCTCGTAAAGCCGATCCTCACCCCGCGCTTTGCGCCGACGTGCTCGCCGGAGTCGCTTTCGTCGCTTGGCGCCCTCGCGGCGTCGCACAGTCCGCCACTGCACATTCAGACCCATATCTCGGAGAACAAAGACGAGGTTAGCCTCGTTCAGTCGCTCTTCCCGGACTCAGAGTCGTATGCTGATGTCTACGATAAACACGCGCTGCTCACAAAACGCACGATCCTCGCACACGCGGTGCACCTCACACAGACGGAAATGGACCTCATCGCGTCCCGCGACGCAAAAGTTTCACACTGCCCAGCCTCAAATTCAGCACTGGGCTCCGGGATCGCACCCGTGAGACAGCTGCTCGAGAGCGGGGTTACGGTCGGGTTAGGGACGGATGTCTCGGGCGGGTATAGCCCGAGTATCCTTGAAGCCGCCAGGCAGGCATGTCTTGTTTCGAGGTTATTGCGGCATACGCAGCAGCAAAACCCCAGCGAGGGTAAGGAGGTCAAAGACGGCCATGAAGTTCTCTCCGTCGAAGAAGCGCTGTATCTCGCGACGAGGGGTGGCGCCGCAGTCGTCGATATGGCGAATGACCTCGGTGGCTTTGAGGAGGGGATGTTATTCGATACGCAGCTTATTAGACTTGGTGGTGTTGTGCGTTCGTCCCCCTCTTCTGAGTTGGAGTCGGGGTCGAGTTTTGGGTCTGCGTCCGTGGAGAAAAACGACTCCGTCGTCGACATCTTCGGCTGGGAATCGTGGACGGAGCGCGTGCATAAGTGGGTGTGGACGGGGAATGATCGGAATGTGCGCGCTGTTTGGGTTGGTGGGGCGCTCGTTCATTGTCTTGATGATGAATTCAGAGCTGATAGCGGTTCTGAGCCTCTGTTTGGGTCATTGGGAGGGCGACTTGGTGGAAGCGACTGGTTGAAGTATATCGCTAGCGGTGTCGGTGTTGGCGCGTTAGGTTGGGTTTTGGGACGGAGGAGGTAATGATATAGAGGGAAAGATGATATCAATATTCAATGTAGACTAGAGGCTGGGTTTTGGGCCTTATTCTTTTTCTCCTCCACCTTGCTTTACATCACTTTTTGGACTTGGGCTGGATACTCTTGGATTACTTATGTGTATGAATGAATAGACGAGATCCAGAATGAGATCGATAGATTTACAGTACGGCTCACAATCCATGAAAAGAATGTCTGTAGAAGAAACGAAGGTAGTTTTCTCCCACAACTATCACCAGGATAGCTATGGCTTTTGTACGCATATAGTAACAGGTGTAAAAACAAGACATGCGAGGATAAAGGCAGAAATGAATATGTACAGACTGAAGTTGGTTTAAGTTGGAATTTTGCAGCAGCTCTCGTCCGGGATAAGGAGGGACAATAAAAGTGTTGTGAGACTTTACTGGAAGAGCTCGACGCAGTCGAAGATCTGCGCTATAGTTAGCCCATGCCTTCCCTTCTTTCAACTGAGGGATAGAAAAGAGGGGGATGGAAGCGAAGGGAGACGTACGAAGTTCGGGCTCAAGAAGGTATCGCCGGAGCTTCCGGAGATGACGCTGATAGTGATCTGCAGGGCATTGGTATTAGCTATGTCTTCCTTTCTTCGAAACTTGGAGTAGTCCAGTAAAGGCATGGAGAACGAACCGTGTTTTGACCAGCAACAATAGTTCCAGCCGGGATAGAAACGTCGTAAACTTCGCCGAACCCACGGTAGGCGCCACGGGTTACGCCACGGGAGTTGAGGTTTGTGGGCGCGGAGGGGGCGCTGCCGGTGTAGCTGTTAATCTATATTTATTGTTAGTTGTCACGGTTCTAATTGGAGGATAAAGGGTAGGTGATGGGCTAGCGCACCGTCGCCTGAGGACGACCACCCGCAAAGGAGAGGGTCGTTCCGATGCGGAGCGTCGCGGCACCAGTCTGCGAGGAGGTAGCGGTGAACTTGATGGTGACGGGGTTGTTGACGCTCTTGAAGACGGCCATGGGGAAGTCGGAGAGGGAGGAGCTCCCGACGGTGTAGGTTAGGGGACCCCAGCTTGACATGCGGGAGTCGGAGGGGTGCATGCGGAGCTGGTTCTCTGCGTTGCGGAAACCAGTGGGTCTAGATGTGTCAGTCAGTAAGTAGGTGTGTGGCGAAGGAGGGTGGGTGAAGAAGTAAGGGAGGGTATGGCGCTTACTGTCCGTCCCATTCTCCAATCTTGAAAATAGTTGTGCCGGTTTTGACGGAGCCAGAAATGTTCTTGGTTGTGGTAGATCCGGCGGAGACGGTGACGGAGGTCTCAGCCACGGCGTACTCTCCCTGGTAGTACTTCATGGTGTATGTGCCGGGCTTCATAGCGGGAGAGGTGAAGCCGCCGTTGGAGTTTGTGTAGGCCCAGTACTGCGCGTTGTCGTTGAACCTATGCCGATGTCAGCGTGGTAGATACCAGTATTATGTGCTGTAAGCTCACCAGTGCACAACCCAGTCCATGCTAGAGTCGGCTCCAGATGCAGTTCCGGTAACCGTTCCTCTCCCATTGGCAGCGACGTATCCCTTGATCCCGAGGTTGGCGAAGAAGGACGTGTCAATGTTCGTGCCGGGGGTACCGCTTCGGCTGAAGTACATCGAGTAGGGACCGTGGAGTCCCATGCGGTAGGATTCGGTTTGGACGTGGCCGGAGTTCTAGACAGTTAGCTAAGTCGCAGGCGAGGTGTCGGCGTCCGTACCATATACCAGTAAAGAGCGGTCATGTCACCGCCGTTGTTGGTGTTGATGTCACTATAATCATAAGCTTCGATCATATTACCAAACAGAGAGCACTTACCGGAAGAAAGGACCGCCAGAAGAGGTCTCGTACTGGTTCAGAATCATGCATACGCGGTGTGCGCTTCCGGAAACACCTTATCAAGTCAGTTATTGTTCGGCTGATTCACCGAGTGACTTACAGTGCCTGTGGTCGTCGATGAACCTCTCGCTGGAGTAGAACTTGCTGCGAGTCTCTCCGTTGACCACGAACTTCCGTCCGTTAATGCTGGGCCCGCTGCTACCCAGTGTATGTTGGACTTACCACGTCTGATCCCTCCACCGTGCTGCTGCTACCCCCTGTTGTCGAGACATCGCCGAATGGTTCCTCATTGGGCAAGAGGTCGGCGTTGAGACGAGCAATGAACCGCAGCTCACCAATATCAGGCTCTATGTCATGTCAGAAACTGCCATTCCTGAAAAGCAAGAAGTACGTACCGGCGGTGATATAGGTTGCCATGTGGATGATGGGGTCACCGTTGTGCACAACGAAGTACTGCGTCAGGGTGCTCGTCTCGCAAGTCACCTTGACATAGTCGCCTGTCAATGCCTCATAAGTCTGTATTTATTCAATCTTTAGCTGCAGTAACCTACCATCTTGAACTGCAGAAACCGAGGCAGAGCCAAGACCAGAGCCGATATGACTGCCTTTACCACTGTATTGAAGCTCTGCCCCATAGTAGTAAATTGAGGTGATATCACAGCTTGACTGGCTCACAGTAAACCTCAAAGGATTAGGAGAATTGGCGTCGATAGTGTACGAATCGCCGTTGTTGGCAACACCGAAAGCTGCGTTAGCAGCGCCAGCCCACAGGGCGGCAGAAGAAAAAAGTAACGATTTAAGGAACATGACGTGAGTGCTGACAACTGACAAGAAAGACAAGTCGACGATCTTTGCGGCAAATGGGTAGCTTAAATCATGAGCAGTTCTTCCTCAGGAGGTAGGGCTGGAACCGCTCCCAGTGGGGTGAACCTCCGGCCCCTGTCACCCTTGATCTCCTTCATCAAGAGGTTCCACCAATCTGAGGCGTACCGGTCAACAAGCTATACTTCCGTGTCGAAAGGGCCGGCGCTACGACAGACTAAGGTAGGTGAGCATGACTCTGTGAACGGCTTTTCTGCAGAGGTTGGGTGGCAGAGTGGATCGCATGCGGAGAAGCTCAGCAGCCTTGACTTGCAGGGCATCTTTTGAGACTCCATTCGAGTGTGTATTTCTGACGAGATTTCCTCTCACTATCTTCTAGCCCTATGGCATCACCTCAGGCTCTTGGCGGTATGGTATTTTTAGCAGTGCCTCCGGGGACTCAGAACCTCATGCCCATGACTCTCTGGAGTGTTGTCTGCGCACGGATAATCAAACAGACAGAACCATCTGTCGAGGAAGAGGCGGGCTCTTTGCTACGGAATCATTTGCGACGTCCGAACCCGTTATGGTAAAAGGCCGATCAAGACTGTCGATCTTGGGAATCCTTGGCCTTCAGTGGTGGAAGACCTGCTGCAAGACCGATGGCTGTTTGTATGCGGAACTTCTAGTTTCCGATATGTCTCCTTTCGCTGCGGGGTCCTTGAAAGTTCGGCCACTCGATAGCGAGGGCAGATTGCAATTGTCTTTCTTTCGTTTTGAGGCTATGAGGGGGCAGCAACTTAGCGACTGCTGTTCCGCGAATCCTGGTCGTGTCTCGCCGCGGCCCCTGAACAGTTTTGGGATGTGGAGGACCGAACAATTGCAAGGAGCCCAATCTTTATTTATCTGAGACGGTTTTCGTGGTTCCAACCGCCAAGACGACCGACAAACATTTGACACACGGTCTTTGTCCAAGTCCGAGATAGCGCGGCTTAATTTGAAACGATGGATGGGCCGTGCAAACTCAACCTCCCTCTTTCGAGAACATGATTCAGACCAAGGCAAATCCTTGTGCGATGCAAGTCCGGCCAAGGAAATGAATCTCCTATTCAGCTATTCAAAGAGCGACCACGAGGCTGATCTTCTGCAGTTCATGTCGCTTTTCCAGGGATCTGCGGTCGGCGCTACGGTAGCAACCGGGGATCACACACGACAAACAAAGTTTTCGCGCATCGTTCATTCGACAGTGGAGAGGCGGCTCGATTTGAATCACAGCGGATATATGGCCAGAATTGTCG